>CM021773.1:21014577-21557077 GCA_011076525.1 Nettapus auritus
AAAGGTACATACCTTATATATAAAGGTACATACCTTATATATAAAGGATGGACTCGGGTGGCTCCTTTCTGACAGGGCGCAGTGGTATTTGTGGGAGCCCTGATGGCGACATTGTTTCGGCACGTCAGAATGTCTGATGTCTTTGAAACTCTCCATCCATCTCACCAAAGCACAGCATGTCTTGCCTGTAGTGAACATCTGGGTTATCTTTTTTAAGCTTTTCCTTGTTATGACAGGACCTAGAAACCTTTTTTTTTTTTTTTTTTTAAGCCATTTTCATCTACTTCCAGGAGTGCTTTCATAGACTGCCACATCTCCATGAAGGCATGAGGAAGTAAACACTTCTGAGAGAAAACTCCACACAAAGGCAGCAGCAATTGGCTCAGCCCCTGTCTTCCTACTCAGACACCACCACGTTAAGCACTACTCAGACGATTACTTTAAGTTGCTTTAAGTACCTCCGGTTGTTTTCTGACTGGTTTCTGCTTTGGTTATTGACTATGAGTGGGAAGCCTGAAATATCAGACTTGTAAAGTCTGTTCTGTGGTTTAACCTTTTTTTTTTTTTCCTTCTTTTTATATATAAAAGACTTTATTTTTTGTGGGGCAAAACACTGAGTATTCAATGTGCTTGTGGAAAGGCAGAAGTACGTTGCCATTGTGGCTCTACCCCCTTGACAAAACACCACTTTTCACAAGCTGTGCAGAAGACTCCAAACATTAAAAATAAATGAAAATCTAGAAAAATAAATACACCAAGGAGGATTTGGACCCCGATTGCCTCCGACCCGCGGGTGCACGCGTGCTGTCAGGTCCCTGAGCACCCTGCACACTGGGCTGTGGGACCTGTGCTGACTGCGATGTGCAGCTCCAGCTTTGTAACCCCTTTGCCGAGATGTCGAGCCCTACCCACACCTCGGGACAGATTATCATTAAGAAAAAAACCTCACTGATCCTGAAATGTGTCTTAATTAACTCCCGGCAATTTGCATCTGACAAAAGATGGAGCCAGTTTCTCTTGTTCGGCTGATCTGTGCTTAATGCCAGATGGGGGTGGCTTCAGGTCAGGTGTTTCCCAGGCCTGGGGCTGCCTTTGGTCTGCAAGACAAGCCAAGATAGGAAAGAGAGAGCCTAAATACCGCTTGTCTTAGGGTAGCTCAGGTCCAGACTGGGCAGCGTAAATAACCGTATCGGGAAGCTATGGCTATTTGGATTATTTTTATCAAAATAATTTTGATAAAAGGGACTTGGAACCGGAGCAGATGTTCTGCCCCATGGGCAGGGCTGCAGTCGTGGTGCCTGGGAGCAGCGGCGCTCCTGCTGCCGCAGGTGGGCTCCGGAGCACGTCCCTGCAGAGCCGTGGGGACGTGCTGCCTCGTGCTGCAGGCTGTGCATGCAGACGCTGTCCTCGAGATCTCAGCAAAAAAAAAGGAGAAATTGGTATTCCTCTGCGGGACTCCGGGAACATGGTTTGCTAGGGGCAAGGCTGCATTAGGTTTTCGGCAAGCAGTGCAAAAATGGGATTTGTCTTCACTGCTGCACTACCTAAAAATCACACCTTTGTATTGAAATTTCAGGATTCTTTTAAATAACACAGCTGGCCTGGCTTCTGGGGACTGTCAGGCTCCTGCCCCTGCGTGTGCACAGCCCTCAAGGGCAAGCAAAGGCAACTGCAGGGGAAGGGGCATAAAAGAAAGACTGAGCTGGTCTTCAGCGCTGCGAATTTTGGGGAAGAACACCAGCTTGGGTGTGCTGTGAGAGCACTGAGCTCCTGGAAGTGTACCATCTACTGCCTCTTGATCTGCAGTGCCCCAGGACTTTGATATTTAAATGCACAGTGCTGTTCCCTGGATATGAATCTGTGGAGGTAGTTTTTTTTGTTGTTATTGTTGGTTTTTTTTCCATAGAGCCTTTGCTCTTTTTCCATTTACTCCCCCATTGCAGTGATTACAGGGCTTTGTAGTTGAACAACACTTAAGTGAGGGAGCGATTAACAATTTACTATTTTTTTTTTATATAGCTATAGGAAAAATCCTGGCAGCAGGGTTCACACCTGAAGTCCTGCTCAGCTCCAGGGATGCAACGGAAAAACGCTTCTCTCCCCCAGAGGAACCCGTATCAGCAGAAGAAGGACGAGCAATCAGTAAATGATAATTAATCAGTTAAAGTGCATTTGGGAAGATCAACAGATGAAGGTAGGACACATGTAACCATTTATTTCTGAGTTCCTTATAACACAGCTGCACATTATCAAGTTAACTGAAAACCCAATCATTTGGGCAGAGCCCTCTCACTACTGCTTTACGTGGGCAGACATTGGGGTAACGCAACTTGGATTTAGGGAATCAGAAGAATTATGCTGTCAGTGGTCACAGAATTATTGGGAACGTGTGACCCATGTAGGATGGTGGAATACACACAATGGGGCCCCAAACAGGTTCCAGACAAGCTTTCCTGTTTGCTTTTTTCCATTTTTTTCCCCTCTAAACCTCTAGAGAAAGTTCCAAACCCTGAAGCACATGAAGCTCCTGCTAGTCGGACAAAGCCTTACACGTTATTTAGATTTACTAATTTTACACGTAACCCCACGATACAATTAACAGCAGCAGCATTGCCAGATGATTAAATCTGGTTTTATGCAGAGGTCAAATGAACTGGAGAGCTTATACATGAGCTGATGCCCTTTAATGAGCAAATCAAACCCACTGGCCTGACATTTGCCCTCCAATGCCAACAGCAGAGCGTTGGTTCATTACGGTGCTCGTCGCTCACCGGGGCTGACCAAGGCTGGGGACCGCCACCCGCAGGAAAAGCTGACGTTTTCACATTGCTCCATTTTTCAGAATGGGGACAAAACGGCAAAAACAATATCTTGCCACAAACTGTCCCAACGAGGCGGTGCATGGGGCGGAGCAGGGGCTGGTGGAGTGAGCCGGGAGGACACATGCCCTCCTGCCCCAGCTCCTGCTCCGTGTGAGCTGTGATGGTGCCAAGCCTGGGCTCGGCAGCGCCTTGCCCATGTTCATGTGCAGGAGACGCAGCAGGGACCAGCAGCAGCTCCTGGGGGACCACCGCCGAGCAGAAACATGATTTCATGTCACACTGACTCACACCCAAAGCATGTCAGGCTGATTCAACCGAGCGCTCGGTTTCGCACCGTAATGACTCCAGTTGCAAGGTTTTGTTTAGATGCTCCTGACAGAAGGAGGGTGTAGAGAGAGGCAGGCGTACACCTCCGTGTGAAATAAAGTAACACCTCGGAAACTCCATTTTCTCCAGAAAAAGCTTCCTGCAGCCTGGGAACACGGCCCTCCCTGGGCCTTTCCATTCGCCTCCCGCTATCGCTCACCGTGTGCCTTATGTTATCGTTACAGAAGGGTTCTCTGCGTTTTTGCCATCTTGACAGGCAGAGGATAGATTGTAATTAAATCACAGCTTAGCTTGGGGCTTCACGTGCATGCACAGGATCAGGCCAATCTGTCTATTTGCAGGACTGGAGGATATATTCATATTTTTTTAAAACCCTTATGTGTTTTACAAATTATACCTTGTATTCATGGATGGGAAGCACGTTAGAGAAAGCCAGCATCCTCCCTCATCCTGTTCTTTGCATTTCTCTTCAGGAGAACAATGAAGGCAGTAGGAAGTCCCACACTGCTTTGTTACGAGTTCCCAAGCAGTTTTGCTTTCAGCTTCACAACTGGGAGCAAAGCATTGCAACATCCAGGTCTGACTGACACAGACAGCATCTGGTTTAAAAAAAAACAACAACAGCACCACCACCGATTCACAGGGGTGCTCAGAGACATTGCGACAGCCCTCTGTTTTCTGAAAGTGCATTTATTTTATTCAGTTTAGCATTTTGGTGAAATCTGGCTTTTTAAATGCGAGGACTAATGGCGGTGCAAGAAACCGAGGGGTCACGACTGATGTGCTGGAAGAGGGGGTTGAAGCCAGGCGTGCCGCACCTCGGCTACCCACCGCTTCTCCACCAAAACCACCCCATCTTGCGGAGGCCTCACAGCCCTGAGAGCTGAAGCGCTGCTGGGCTGCTCCCAGCCTGTATCAGCGGTGCCACCATCAGCACTAACGAGGCTAACGAGACGTTGATGCAGTTCCTGCACCGCCAGCGGCAGGGCAGCGGCCTCGGCCCCTTTTTGTCCCTCTGTTCCTCACAGCCCGTGGAGCAGAGCTGGTTGGGTATGATTTACGGTTGTTTTTTAATTCACAAAGCACATCTCCAACCCCAAAGCGTAAGAAAACCCCATCCGCCTGCCAGTTGACTCATGTGCAGGGTTTCCGCTTCCCAGATCTGCATACTGTAAGATCCTGACACAAGCCTGTGAGAGTTGATGTTGTTAAGTGCAGCTTCCATACGGTGCGCTCAAAGGCAACAGATTTTTTGGTACATATATATTTATACGTGGCACCTGGATTTGGCAGAAACCACATCCGAAAGAGGGAAGCGAGGAAAACAGAGGAAGCCGGCGACCCAGCCGCTGCTGCATGCGGAGGGGTTGTGGCCCCTTCGGAAGGTGGTGCGGACGTCGTGTCGGTGCTGGGGGCTCCGCCGATGCTCTGTGCCCCCCAGAGGTGTCCGTGGGGCCACAACACCACCCCCAACGAGGCGCCCTCACAGCACCCCCGATCCCCCCACCTCCCAAGGCGTGACCCCCCCCAACCCTTCCTAGCGAACCATCCTCCCCCCGTCTCCCCTCCCAAGGCTCCCTCGGGGCTCCCCGCGCCCTCACAGCCCCCTCAGCCCCACACGCGGGGCCGGGGCTCGCCCGCCCCCTGCCCGCCCCCGGCCGCCGCCTCGCCGTGCCTCAGGGGCGGCTCCGGCGTTGCGCTGGGCCGGGAGGCGGCCATGCCGTGAGCCGCCGGAGCCTCAAGCGGAGCCGGGGCGAGCCCTGCCCGCCGCCACCGCCTCCCTCGAAGCGAGGGGCGACGAGGGGCGGCTTCTCCCTCGCCGGCTCCCCGCATGAGGGGAGGCGTTAAATAGCGCCGCGGCGGCCGCCACTGCCAGCTCGGGGGCGGCGGGGCCGCCTCGCCGGCGGCAGCGGCGGCGGCGGCAGCGGCGGAGGAAACATGGCGAGCGACTCGCCCGCACGGAGCCTGGACGAGATCGACCTCTCGGCGCTGCGGGTGAGGCGCTGGGGGGTGTGTGAGTGTGTGTGTGAGTGTGTGTGAGTGTGAGGGACCCCGACGCGGGCTGGGGGACGCGGGGGTGCCGGGGGGTGCGTGTGTGCACAGCCCTGCCTGCACATGGCTGGGTGTGCGTGTGCCCTGCCTGCACTAAGTGTGCACGCGTGTGCCCTGCACCTATAGCAATGTGCGTGTGTGTGCCCTGCACCTATATCAATGTGCATATATATACACCCCTGTGCATGCACATACCCTGCACGTATAGGAATACGCATGCATATACCCCTGTATGCATATATGTGCATGCAAGCACCCCTGCACGCATAGAAATGTGCCTGCTTGTACCCCTCCCCATATATAAATATGTGCATACACACAGGCACGTACGTAAATGTGTGTGCAAATGCCCCTGCACATACATAAATGTGTGTGTACGCACCCGCACGTACGTAAACGTGTCTGTATCTCCTGCATGTACATAGATGTGTGTGTGTGTCCCTTGCATGTACATAAGGGTGCCTGTATCTCCTGCCTGTACATAAGGGTGCCTGTATCTCCTGCCTGTACATAAGGGTGCCTGTATCTCCTGCCTGTATGTAAAGGTGCCTGTATCTCCTGCCTGTACGTAAATGTGTGTGCCTATCCCCCTGCCCATACCTAAATGCGTGTGCCTGTCCCCCTGCCCGCACATAACGTGTGCCTGTCTCCTGCACGGCTGTGCTGACTGCGTGCGTACGCCCCTGCGCGTACCTAACACATACACAGTTGTGCACATGCAGATGTGCGTGTGTGCATCCCAACACACATGTAGGGGCGGATGTGTGTACGCACGCGTGTGTACGCGTACCACGGCTGTATGGCTGCGCGTACACCCGGCGTGTGCCCCCACGGCCGGGCGGCGAAGGGGGCTGCGGGCAGGTGGGGAGCCGTGGGGGCTGCTTGGGGTGGGGGCACCGCAGTGCTCCGGGCAGCCTGGACCCCCCTCGTGCCCCCCTTTCCCCGGCGGCGGGGCTGGGCAGCGCGGCGTCTCGCTGCGCTCGATTAATAAATCATGTCGCACGCGGGCACGCGCGGGCGCGCACGGAGCCGGGTGCCCGCGGGATGCGGGAGCGCGGATGCTCGGGGCTGCTCCCCACGCCCTGCTTCTCCCCGTCACCCACCTCGCCCTGCCTCCTCCCCGGACCCCTCGGAGATAAGACTGCTGATGTACCCTTGAAATATCGGGCTCGACCCAATTGCCCCCTACCCCCGTCGTTTATTTCCCCTAAGTTCTTTCCCCCCTTTCCCCTTCATCCCTTGGCTCTCAAGAGCAGCGAGCTGGTGTCGAGGAGGGGGAGCCATCGGAAGAACGAGGAGCTACGGCGGGGCTGCTTCTCTCAACCTGCTGCCGTAGATAAATAAATAAAATTAAGCAGAGCCCACTGAAGACTAGCACGAGTGTATTTTTAGAAATATTATTTGCTTCAGTGCAAAAAAAAAAAAAAAAAAAAGCCTATCTTTATTCACTTGCCCTACTTTCTTCCTGGTGAGTTTCTGGTTGATGAATAGCGTAAATGATTGCTCAGCAGTACCCGGCGCAGGCGAGGCTGGAGCAGGGCGACCATCCACAACCTGCGGACCCGGAGCTCTCCTTTCCCTTGCTGGGTGGAGGTGTTTTAGGAGGAAGGGTGCTGGAGGTGGCGGGGTCGCTCCAGGAAAGCAGTGTCCTGTGGGGAGGGAAGGGGGCCCTCTTCTCCCCCACCCCCTGAACATCAGCTTTGTTTCATCTTTAAGCACTGGCGTTAGGAGCTCTTCTTGAAGCAGGCTGCTAGCCCTTTTTAAAACCGTCCCCACGTGCTTAGTTGGTGGGTTTTTGCGGCTTGTTCATCGCAGTGTTCTGGAGACACGCTCTGGGTTTTGGTTTTGGTTCAGAAGGAAGCGTTCTCCCTCCAGCCCTGAGAGCCACCGGCAGCGCCCAGCCTGCTCGGGGTGACCCGAGTCCCGTTATAAGATGAGATTTAGGGAAAGTTGGCCGCGTCCGAGACACAGAGGAGCGGCGTCCCGGTGGGGAGGACTTCCCTTTAAATGGCCAGAGATGTGTCGGTTTATAAGTGAGACAAGAACAGGGGCTTAATTTGCCAAGGAACAGATCTTCTTCTAAACTAAGCTCTTGTAGCACTTGGAATAATTGTTAGAGGTCATAAATCCAGCAGATAGGGCAGGAGGCGTGAATCATTCCACAGGCTCTGAATCAGAAATCAATAGTAAATTTGCTGCCTGAGCACAAAACATGGCAGCGGGGAGAAATTCCGCAGGCCTTGAGAAATTTCATTTATTAGAAAATAAGAGAAGCGTCACGCTGCTGTAGGTGAGCCTGGACGGAGGGGACGTTGCTCCGGCGCCTACGTGTCTGAGGGAGAGAGCTGGCTGTAGGAGCTGCCGGGAGCAGGCAGTGACTCAAAATCCGTTGGGGGGGGATGATTCGCTCTGAGCAGCGGGGAAAGGAGACGCTCGGGCTGCTTATCTCCGGGTTTGAGTCACCGAGATGTTCCAGGAGGCTGGCTTTGATGCACGAGAAGCAAAGGCAGATGCAGAGAGGTGGACCTCCGCCTGCCGCTTCGCCCCGTCCCGTGCCCTCGCCTGTCTTGGGTGTGTTCCCAGGGCTCCGGCACGGCCCCGGCTGAGCGTGGGGCAGGATTTGTAGAGGTGACAGAAGCCAGCGTGCACTCGTGCCTCTGCCACGCCGGAGTTTACCTTGGCCGTGCCACCACGCTCCGCCGCAGCACTGCATCTGCTCCGCGCGCTGCCGGCTGGGCCGGGAACAAAGCCCTGGAGTCCGATTAAAATGCGTGGCCTGGCGCATCCAGTAAGCGCGCTTCTGGCTCGCTCCTGCCTTCTTCGCGACACGTTTCTATCAATCATTTTCCACCCTGCTTATTGCCATGGTATCCGAGTGTCCCCGGGTCAGCGAGGAAGGGCAGGGCGAAGCCTGCAGCGTCACAAGGATGCTCTTAAAATAGAGGTCTTCCGCCGGTGGTGCTGGTAATGAGCGCCGCTAATGTGGCAGAAAACTGTAATTTAAAATGATGAGGCCATTGAACAGGTAGTGCTGCATATTATACTGACAAGGGGATGAGATAAACTGCCGTATAATGTTCTTTTGTCCGGGCCGGGAGGTGTTTTTGCTAGTCCACTCGGCACGTTTAATAGCCGAATGCCCTGGCGTTGCTGCTAGCAGAATAAGGAGCAACGTGGGGATTTGGCCGTTGATGGCCGTGTTTGAGAACAGGTTTTTGGAAGAAAGGGAACCTCTGCGAGTGGCGATGCGGTGGGCCGAGCTCTCTGGTGCTGAACGCGCAGCTGAGCACCACGGGCGAGCAGTCAGAAGGACGGGGCTGGGCTTTTGGGCTCTCCTTTTTATTTTTTAAGCGTGTGTCTCGCTGAATGCTGTCATCTCTTGCCGAATCCCGTGGCCTTGATCCTGCTAAAATATCCAGGTCAATAGCTTTTCCTCCGCCACGGCCGCTCGCAGGCGTGCTGGGGACGGCTGCGGGCGCTTCTGCAGCAGCAGGAGGATGGATGGATGCCTTCCGGTGCTCGCCTGGAGCTGGCCCTCGGTCTGCCAGGCTGCAGGAACGACCCCCTAAAAGGGGCTTAGGTGGTAAGGGGATAAGGGAAAAGCCTTTGTCAGCGAGCTGATGGCCCCACGGGGTGGGACCAGCCTGGGGCAAGAGCTCACAGCTGTGCCTTGGGAACGGCTCACCTGGGCTTGGCTGAGGGTTTCCTACTTAACCAGCAGCCTTTTTTTGGGGAAGGAGAATTGTTTTCTTCGTGTACCTGGTTGTTGCTTTGGTTTGGACTCATTAACAAAAAAACCAAGGCTTCGTTGTTTACTTTCGCAAAGTGCTGACCGTGCGCTCTCGGGAAACTGGATCCTAAAATCGTTGGTTGTTTTGGAAATGCCTGGCCTTGAGTGCTCAGGCTTGGAGAGGAGACAGCGCAGCAGTAAGGAGCCGGTGGGTATTAGCTGTTGCTGGGAAGAATTGGACGAAACCCAAAAATGTCACTGCTGTTCCTTTAGCTTTGCTTTGTATAGCAGTGAATTTTCCGTGGCCATTTGTTTGCATTAGCTGATCATTGTCCATGAAGATAAAAGCTCTCGTATTAAAAACAAAGCAAACGAACGAAAAAAAGCCCCAATGTGCTGGCGTTGTCCTGTTTCCAGGGCTTCACCGGGTTATGGAATATTTCAGAATCATTAAAGGTTTAGGAGAAGTTCTAATGGGCCGTAAGCACCGCGAGGCACTGCTCGGGAGCATTATCTTTGCAGCATTACGTTGGATTTCTTCTTCCAACGCCTTTTTAAAACACGTAGCTCAACAGAACTTAAGCAGCTTTTGCAAAGGTCACCTTCTTCCTAAATAGAAAGAGGAACAAATTTTACTAGAGATGACTTCTGGAGATTAAGAAAGGCGTTTGTGGTGCGTTGTACTTGATACGCTACCGTGCAAGATTTGGCACCTATCTTCAACAAGCTTTTATATAGCTGGGACTTCTGAGGTTAGACCCCCTTGGAGGTCTTCCATCGTGGACTTCATCGGTGCCTGTGTAAGCCATGGACCCTGGGTATGACCATGTTCTTTGTACATTTTGAGCCCTCCCGCCTTTTCTTTTTTAACACAAGCCCTTGGTGGCACGACACCAGTCTCTGAATAACCACTGAAGGAGTGAAAACGTCCAGCTCAAGCCCTTCTGCATCTCACTTCCATTCCTCGAGCCAGGATTCTGGTAGTGGTGCAAACGCTGCCCATGATGCAGTTCCTTGTGTGTGTTCCTGAGGAGCTAAAACCAAAGCTGGCTTCTCCCTAAACTTGCATGGGGCTGGTTTATTTATTTTTTTCCGTCCTGTGGAGTTGTGCTGCCCAGATGTTGCTCTTTAGTTCTCCACGTTCAGCACTGGCACGGTGACAGGTTGGTTTCTCTGCCTGGTCTTTGGAGTTCTTCCACCACGTGCGAGTGGATAAGTGGACGGAGTTTTTAAAGGCATCCGGAGTCTCTGTTCTCAGGACTGTTTGTGTCGTGTTTGGTTACCAAAATTAATCATTTGGGCTGCTTAAGCATGAACTCAGAGCAAAACATTGCATAGCAGGTGCATGAGTGCGGGCGTTTAGCTGGGTCAAGGTCTGAGGCAATGAAGAGGTAGGTATTTGATCGGTGTGTGCATGTCTAAAATAAAGAGCACCTGATGTCTATTCCGTGCAAAAATGAGTGGTTGGAGGAGGCTTTCGTCCCCGCTATGTGAAGGTAATTTTAATCTGCCAGACTCATAGTAAGGGTACTGGTCCGGTTTATATGGGGTAAGGAGGGGAAAACCGTTTCCGTTGGATCAGTATGCAAATCTCCCGAAATTAATCACCCCGCTAAGGAAGAGGCGTACCTGAAAGTCGTTATGTACGTGGTGCCAGGTCATGCGAAAGCTACCATCACGTCCTGAGCCTGGACGCTGAGCTGCTCCCTGCAGACCCTCGCCTGCCTCCCTCTAACGCACCCGCAGCCGCTTCGCACCCGTGCCATCAGCAGGAGCCTCCGCCTCGGACCCGCAGAGCAAGGACGGAGTATTGATCCCCGTCTGATTCCTTCCTGCCCAAAACACGAGCGGGGAGAACCCCGTTGGTTTTCCCAGGCTTGCCCCCAGGAAGAAGCCAGGAGCAGACGTTTGCGAGGGGCGGCGGGACGAGCCTCGGCTGGCTCTGCTTCGTCCCCCAGCTCTGTTCCTGCTGCATTCGCAGTGGGTTTGGTAAAAGCTGTTGTGTGCTGGCTTTCCTGGTTCGTTGTCTGGGAAGGGAGAGGTTGGAGGGGTTCGAGAATACTTCTGCCGCGCGGCTTTCCACCTGGTGGGAGATGAATGCCCCTTCCTGCTGGAAACCGATGGGCTGCCTACTCTGTTCTCTTGAAAACAATTTATATAAACAAGGCTTGACGTTCTGCGTGTAAATCACTTAGGATTTCTAATGGAGGATTGCCTAACGAACGCTGCCCTGGGAAAAAGGAGACTCCTGCCCATGTTCCCCCTCTGCGGTGGTCTCGAGAGGAATCCTGCGCGGGGCCGTGACCCCTTCCCACAGGGGTTGAGGATGCTCCAGTCCTGGGGTGCTCCCCCCAAAGGCTCGGTATTGAAGGAGAGGCAAAGCAAGCAATGTTGGAACACGTTGGTGCGAAGCTTAATCAGACCTCGGTTGCACGCCTGATTTTATTTTGTAATGGCAAATGCTCTGAGAGTCCAGCGAGCCATTTCCCTTTGATCTGAAATGTTGCTTTTCCGTGTTAATTCTCTGCCGTGCTTGCCAGAAGTTCAAGGTCCTGGATTGGTAGTAAATTATGGATGACTGCAATCAGGCAGCCAGCTCTGGAGTATCCAGATGCGACTTGCGTAGCCGAGAACCAGCGTCTCCTCCTCCTGCAGTAGGTGAGCAAACGCAGCATTTACTGCCCCGCGCTCAGCTGACGAGTTACCATGAATTCAGGAGGAGGCACGCACTTTGTTCTGCTGCTGATAAGCAGGCCTGCCTCAAAAAGCCTATCGGGGATTAATGGCTTCGTGCAAACACCACCCTCTTGCCTGTAACCGAGACCCGAGCGATTGGTCCCATCCTTCCTACGGACGTGCCGAAAGCTGCCACGGCCTCTGGCAAGTGCAGGAGCTGCTCCGTGCAGCAGTCTGTGAGCAGTGAGCTGCTCTACGGAGTAAAGGCTGAGCAGTCCGAGTCGAACATCCTCTTTGTTTTAAATGCTGTCGCTGCAGCGAGGGTGGGTGGATGTGTTTCTGTTCGTGTGAACGCACGTGTGGTTTTCAGCTCCGGAGTGCGTGAAACCTTTTGTTACAGTTCTTGCCTGCTTCCTCCAGCAATGTCACTTCAGAGTACGAAAAGAAAGGGATTGTTTAGCTCTTCCGAAAGCAACGCTTTTTAGGAGCCAAGGATATCGCGAAGGATGTATATTCCTTTATAAACTAACAAAGAACCCCAAATTTAATTTAGGCGGCTGACACTTCCCCCCCCCCCGTTCCCCCGCCTTTCAAAAATTCTCTTTGCTCCTAATTTTGAAACTCAGCAGGAAAAAGCCTCCTGCCAGCTGAGTCATGTGTTCGGTGCATGACAGAAGTGACTGTTTGGGACCGTGCCCTTAATCTGCTGGATGGAGGCTTTAGGATGCATTTGAGGCGGCAGAGCCTTTGCTGAGGAAGAGATCGCACAGCTTGAATCTAATAAAATGTGTCTAATAACTGCTGGAGCATGCTGCAGAAATACAAGAGATCAAAGCTTCGGAGGCATTTATTTTCATAATTTGTGGGTCAGAGCCTTGCAGGACTAATTGGGTGCTGTTTGATGTCCAGGCAACAATAGAAATCTCCCTGTAAATCAGAATATATTTGCCTTTCCCTTTCTCTTCTGTATGCAAGCATAAAAGCTTAATATGATTTAGAGATAAACCGGCAAAAGAGAGGTTGCAGATCTCCTTCCTGCCTTGCTGCTGTGGTTTTTAGTATTGCGCTGTGTGCCTGTGCAAGCTCCTCACTGAAAACGAGGTACCCAGACAAAAGTCCTGGCTCCCCAGATGTCAAGTGCCACGCGATGGTGGCTGACGTTGGTAATGGTAGATGTTTAGTGTGTCTGAAGGGTGGTCCCCTTTAGGATGCGCAGTTTTACCCCGGCTTACATAAGCTGACCAAAAATGAAAATGGAGCTGGGTTCTGTGGGCTAAAAGCAGCCAGATTTGGGGTGAAGGAAGGGGCATGGGAAAAGAAAAGGGGATTTGTAGAGGAGAAAAGAAACGGCACTGAGAAGTCGCTGTCTCTAGCAGAGCCAGTGAAATAAATTAGCTGTTAATCTTTCTTCAGCGGAGACCAGGTGATGTTCAAGGCTAGCAGGTTTCCCTAGGGTCACAGGTGTCACCACACAGCTTGGAGATGGATGAGCTGAGGGAGTTTTCCTGTTTTTACCATGGAAGAGGGAAGCGCAGAGCCTCTCCGACACGTGGGCTGGGAGCGCTGCTCTTCCTAAGGCAAGGATGTTGTTCCCGTCGCTTTGGGTGTTGCTTAATTAGCTACGGGCCTCCACTCAAATGAGAAACCTGGCTGGAAAGGAAGGGCACTGCGCTTAAACCGTTGTGTTCTCTGTTTTATCCTCCTGCTAAATATTCATGGCAGGCTTTCCTAGGGGGACTTCTTTTGTGTGTCTCCAAATGCGTCTGTTTTGGGGGGAAAGAAATACGGGTGTGCAAAGAAACTGTTCCTGGAGTAAAACCAGAGGCCAAGGCAACAAAATTAAAAGGGCTTTAAATGCACTTTTTGGCTATGCAGACGGGCTGTCTGTGCTGCAATAAATCTTCAGCCTTTACGTATTGATCAGCCTCAGTAAATACCGTGGTGACGCTGCCCTTCCTATTGCTATTCTGTGGGGATCGGTGTATTAGTATGTTTGAAGAGGCTGTAATAGCTAAATGGGATTCCAGTAGTGAGAGCGGTTTACAAATGGTCTCCAAAGTGAATCTCTCAGCCAGTGCGACTATCCCTGCTCCCTGTTTGAATGTTTTGCTGCTATAAATATCAACACAGAGTGCTCCACTGGTGACCAGGCTGGTAATGGCTGTGTTTTCTAATGGACAAACTGTGTTTGTCGAGCCAAGTGCCCTGAAGTGGCTGTGCCCGGCCCTGGTAGGGATGCTGAGGAATCTCCTCTGTCTTCTGATGTACTGGTTGGGGAGCTCTGGTGGGCAAATGGTGTGTGGAGGGAGCAGGAATGGAGGGGAAGGGCTGGAGTTTCCTGTAAGTTGAAGAATTGATTCAAAATCCAGCAAAACTTTGTAGAGTAAAACCTTTTACCTGTCCCACTCCCCGAACTGTTTCCCTGCAGGGTGAGGTGAGAACCAGTGCTGGTGTGTGGGGTGTCTGAGGGCCCCGGTGGCAGGACCCACGTGATGAGCTGCTCTAGCTGTCCAGGGGCTGCAGGCGTGGGTTCCAAGACTCTCCTAATTCTGAAGAGGAGAGTGGGGCCTATCTCCTGAAGGCACCTGAAAGTGTCAAAATTCAGTACTGGAGACTGAGTACCATGAGCTCAACAAAGAGCCCCCTTAGAGCATGGGGCTGCACAGGTAGATGTTGTCTGAAAACGTCTCCTCCTCTACCTGTTCTGCTCAAGGCTTGTAGTAGATCCTTTAGTGTTCATGTGCAGCAGGGCATAGTTCAAAGTGGTTTTATTTGCTGCGCTTTGCCCCTGTTCTTGAGGCAGTGATGTGTGGCACCCCAGCTGCTGGGCCAGCCCTGTCTTGTTATGAAATTGTCATGATATAGTACGAAAAGAATAGGAATGTAGAAGAATGACAACCTGTTAGACCTTTGGAGCAGAGCTGGGAGAAGGGATGGAGAGCTTCTTGCTTCAGACGTTAGGTGCCATAGCAGAAAACCCACTGAGAAGACTTTCCATTTGCAAGCCCAGGTTTTGTCACTACACCGCGGTGGAAGAGCTCTTCCAGACATAGTTCAGGCTATGGGGTGAAAGCCTAAGCTGCTCCTGAGACAGGAGATGGAAAGATAGGATGGAGAAAATGTAAAATTAGCATAACAATATACCTTTAATTCAACGTGAAGGAAATAATTGAAGAGTCGCTGTTGCTTATGATGGTGACCTCTGCCAAGATGACTCATACTGCAATATAATATGAGTCACTTGTAATGATGGCCTGTTAAAGGAGAAAGTGCCAGATCCCCCTAACTCCTTCATTGTGTGAAAAAAAAGCCAGGCCAAAGAAGAATGTTCAGGATATTGTTTAAAAGTTGCTGATACTTACAGCTTTGAAGCACAAGGCTCTTGGGGAGCCCTGGCGTAAACAGGAAAAGGCCTTGAGGAGAAACACTGCTGCTTTTTTGGCCTCTGTTTAAAAGAGCCCCATGACACACTCCTCCTCCCTGCCTTCTGTGTAAATGCCATGTTGCCAAAGGGTGGCAGCCCAGGTAGCTCTCCTTCCTGCCAAGGGCAGCCCGTGGGTGGAAATTCACTTGTGCAATGAGCACGAAAAGCCTTGGACGCCTTTGCAAGGTCTGCCCAGCAAGGGCTTAGTGCAGGATGGAGGTCTGGAGGGCAGCACGGCGGCAAGGCCTGGAGGTCTGAGGGTGGAATGGGATGGTAGGAACGAAATCCGAAATGAGGGAGAGGAGAAGCCCCCAGTGGTTGCGTCCTCGCCTGCAGCCAGGGCTTTGCGAGGTACAGCCTTGCTGTGGCCTTACCTCTGACATCTGCCAAATGGGTGCAGGATGAGTTTATGGCCACGAGCAATCTGAAGTACTTGCTGTTAATCATTTACTAGCTGACTTAAACGATTCCTTGTATTGGACTCTTGCTTTTCCTCAATAAATAAGGTTTTACAAGTCACAGAAGAAAGCGAGAGCCTGGCAGCAAGGAGTTGTGACCCTGGGCAGGAGCTCACCGGGAAGCCATGGCCTTGGGAGGCCTTTCCTTAGGCTCTGCCTTCTCCTCTTCACCTGGTGGGGCACCTTGCTCCTGGAAAGGGTTTCTAGCCTGTCAAAAGCCTGGTGGTTTTGTCTGATTATTTCTAAGCTTTCAGTGAGGGGCTGTGGAGGAAGGCTGAGGCCCTGAGGAGACGAGAAGAGCTGGGCCTGCCTGAAGGAGGAAAGCTTTGTACCCAGGAGTAGCTGTCAAGGCGTTCTGAGTATTCAGGAAGCATCCGAAGGACACTGAATGTGCGAGTGGTTGCGTGGCAGAAAATTGTTATCTAGTGCCTTAGCAACAGATCTCCCTGATAGAGGGTGGAAGCTGAAAGGAAACTGCCAGCGCAGTGGCACCCAAGTCTTCCTTTTGTCTTGCTCCTCTGATAACTGGTGTCCCCTTTAACAAGGCCTCGCTGTTAGCCTTCTGGTCCTGCTGCTGTGGCAGCTCTTGGGAGCTGTCACCGTGCCTCCCGTACCATCCTTGTCAACCACAGATGATTCAGTTGTCATTTATGTCAGTTATCTACCTTATGGATAGGTGGACTGTTGTGCCCCCCTCCCCTCTAAAATAAAATAAAAATAAAAAATTAAGCAGTGTGGTGAACGTGGGAGATCTGGCCCAAGGTCAAAGCCAGGGTCACTTTCCTGAGAGCCTTTCCCATGAAGTTGTAGTTTAGTTTTGCCACTTCACGTGATCTCTTCCATACTGTTGGTTTAAAGCAAAGTGCTGGCACGAGCACCGGCCAGCGGAGGAAATGTCCTCGAGAGATAGATGCAAGAGCCCTCCTCATTATCAGACCCGAGTAAAACTGCTCCAAGCTAATCTGGCTGCCTAAAAATAGAAGTAGTAGTGGGGGAGGGACTGTCTTCTGCCTTGGTTTGCCCTTGTTTTTTGTGACATTTTGCTGCTCTCTATTATGTGTTGGGGAGGCCGAGTGTCCTGGTCACAGTGGAGCGGTTCCTGTGAGCATGTGTTCACAGCAAAAGCCATCAGGGAGGAAGGCCTAGGAGCTCGTTCAGGGTTTAGCAGTTAACTCAGAGTGCAGTTATATTGAGGTTTATGTTCTCAGGTTCACAGCCTGTCTCTTGGTGTGATCTCAAAGCCTCAGCTGGGTGGGTCTGAAGAAGCGATGTGGCTGGAAGCAAGGCACGGGCTGGGCCCTGGTGCATCCCTGGTCATCCATCGCGTGTGCACTTCACCAGGGCCATGCTGGAGGTCTCAGCATCTGCTTTGCAGTGTCTAATAAGGAAAAAACAAAATTGCTTGGGAAACCTAATTACTCTGTTACTGTTACCAAGCATTTAAAACACAAGTTTCATAACTGCCTTGTGATAGCCTCGTTTATGTTCCTTTTCAGTATTATGCAAGCAGCTCACCTTGTGATTATGAAATAGTGAAATGTGCTTTCTAATACTCACCCTCGGTTTCTCAATGAGTTCATAAAACCTCTTCTGCTTTCCATTAATTATGGAACAATAGGACATTTTTCTTTTCTCTTTTAAAAGGAACCGAGCCCTTTATTTTATTTTTTCCAAGTTCCTGGGCCAGCAGCTCCACGGAGACCTTGCTGTTCCTTGTGGTTAGACCAGAGCGGACGTACCTCCTGTCCTTCACTGCACCATCTGCCACTTGGGGCATGTCTTTGGATCCATCTAGGAGGTCTTGCTGCTCTGGAGCAGAGCAAGTGCAGTGGCTGTGGTTGGCACTAGTGCTGCTGGTGTGAGCCGCTTACGGTGTTAGCTGAGGCAAGCGGGAAATGTAGGAGCAGGTCAGGATGGGATGACTTTCTTTCCTCCCCAGAAGACCTGAAATATTACCCTGCTTGCTCGTAGCCAGTTATTTTCCAACTGGAAGTTTCTATTAATACCAGAAGAAGCCCTTTCTGCATTTTAGTGCCCCACAAAGACCTCATAGCACTGAGGCAGGGCAGAGCAGACCTGTTGTGTACAAGGCCCCGGGAGCTGGAGCTCTGGTCTTCATCTGTGGGAGCATCTGTGCCGGGTCTGGATTTACCCTATCTCCACATCCAGCTGTTGTAGGATAATAGTGACTTTTTTTTCTTTCCTGTAGAGGGAAAGAACTAAAATTTTTCCCTAAGCACAGATGGGGAGTACAGCACTGCTCATTTTGCCTGAGAGCACTGAAGAGGATGTCTCCGGGCTCAGCGGCCAGTGCTGCAGCTCCGCCTGGATTTGCATCCACATCCGGAGACGCATAACTCTTTGCAGATGCTAATGAGAAGTTTACAGATAAGATCCCCTGTGAGGAAAGGAATGCAAGGATAGTCTTATACCAGGGGAAATCAAGGTGAGGGAGGGGGGTCAAGCATCTTGTCTACATTCACTTACAGGCGCTGCAGCCCTGGCGGAGCTGGGAGTAGAAGTCAGACCTTCTGGCCTCTCATCCTGTGTTGTAGTCATTAAACTATGCTCTCCTAAGATTAGATAAGGTGTGTTTTCAGTGCCAGGAAGAGTTGATGAGCAAATTCCTTCAATAAATGCTTTTCTTGTAGATTTGCCAGCACAGAATGAGCTTCGGGACACTAGGGAAGGGGGAAAAAAAAACTTGCAGGTGTCAATTTTCAGAGAGGAAATCAGATGGGAAGATAACCAACAGGTCAGAGTTCTTGAAAGAACCAACAAAAGTGAATTTGTGACCAAGACTAGCACACTAAGACGGGTAGCCACCAGTTGTACAGTGAAACATAAGACCGGTGCTGGGACTTGGAGCGAGAGTGATGTGAAGCCAGCTCTGATGTCCTGAAGAGATGTGACAGGGGACCAAGGTGTAGCCTGTTACTGACAGTAAATGCTTCAGAGCAGCTTTCAGTGATGAGGATGGCACTCTGTATCTTCCTGTTTTAAAGTGATGTGGGAAGCCCACGACTCAGTGTTGCTGCCAGCAGCCTGCCATGAGTTTTAATATTGCTTGACAGAGCTCTGACCGTGGTGAGACATGGTGCAGGGGTTTGCTGCAGCCCTGAGACAGATGCTGACGTTAACAGGGTTTTGCCTCAGTACTGGGGACCTCAGCATTGGGTGGATCCAGTTGCAGAGCTCTGATTTTCTTACAGTGTGAGCTGTTATGGTGTGGTTAGCCAGACCTGGGTGACAATTTGGTCCTGGCTTCAGAGTGCTTGCAGTCTGTGCAGACACGGACAGCTGGGCTGGTTTCCCAGCAGGATGATATACTCCTTTCCAATACATCGGGTGTTCAGAAGAGAAAAGGATTACCAGGGCATCTCCTGCAGTCCCTCACCTGTATCCAGGGACTTTGGGTAGAGAGGAAACCATCCCAGGCTTGGAGTGCACAGAAAGCACCTGATCGACTTGTTGAGGACAAAAAATGGAGAGAGAGCTGTGTGCAAGGGGCAAGAGTGGTGTCTTGGGCACTGACCTGCAGGGCATTCATTGCACTGCCTGTTTTCCTGCCCGCTGGAGTGCGTCGCTGCTGCTGCTCTTGCACGGGTTTGATTTCTGGTTATGGGCACCCTTATCTGGGTCTGTAACCATTAGTTCTTCATCTTGCCCACGTGGAAAGCTGTAAGTTACCTCATCCGATAAGACTTTTCTTATCAGCTCTGACGTTTATTGTGTAGAATTCAAATTATTCTAGGAGCTATAAAGGAGGGGATGGAGCCTGGGAAGTGCAGGTAAAAAGTTGTTCCTCCTTCTGCACAGACCGGTGAGATTTAAATGGAGAGCGACGAGTCGCTACATTTGTCAAGCCGGGTCTGAGCTCTTGATTGTGCATCACATCTAGAAAAACAACACATTTTCCCGAGATTTCCTTTTCTTCCTTACTTTGTGCAACATCACCAAAACGCTCCCTTCGTCCCTTCAAACCCATCGATGTGCTTGTGAAAGATTCAGAAATGCTCGGGCTGAGTTTGCGTCACCGTCAGTGGGCTGCATCCTTTCTGTGAGGCTTTGGTCTTGCTTCCTCCGTGCTGAGCGACTTGCACTCCCCGCGAGCTCTGCTTCAAAGGGTGTGCCACCCGCTGGGAGGCCGGCCCTTGCCGCTCGCCGTTCCTCTTAAGTGTTTAAATGATACTGAGGCTGCTGCTTTTTTAGTCGTTAACACCTCTGCACAGAACGAGCAGGACTCCAGTAAGACCTGGCGGTGGTGAGGATGGCCAAGCGATGCTCAAGCGCGGTGGAGTTGTCCAGCAGAAGTGAAGCTGGCTTTGAGAGTCCACCTCAAACGTTGTCCTGCGCAGTGATGGTGCCACCGCGGGATGGTCTCAGCCTTCCTCGTGGCTGAGGAGAGGTCCCACGAGCTCTCCTTGCTTCACATGTCGAGGTCTGGCTGAAGTCTGGACGGAACACCAAGAAATCATCGCGACTAACGTTGCGCTGGTTGAAAAACAAGTTGATAGAGGTGAATAATGGCACAAGATACATGGGAATCAACATTTTCCTCCATGGAGGCTGTAGATGTAATCCACTTAGCATTCTGTGGAACACAAGATTAATTTCCTTCCGAATAATATATGTGAGGGCTTTTCTTCCCAGTTCGCTGGCAGAGGCGTTGCCGCATTGCTGCAGCTGCGGGCAGGGAATTAGGGGGAAAGGATGCCGGCGACTTGCAGGGACCCGGAGGCAGCGAAATCTGGCTGGAGGAGACTGGGCTCCTCTCTCTGCTCCTCTCCCGAGCACCCGGGCTCAGAGCTGGTGCCTGCAGCACTTGGAGACCGGCCCCAGCCATCGCTTGTCCTCCTCCACGGTGTACCTGTGCCGTGGTTGAGGCTCGCAGAGCTGCTCCTTTAAAGCAACGATAAGCCCAAACCCCCGGTCTTCTTCTTTCACGGGACGGAAAGAATGCAGCGACTTGCCAAGCCCGGAGAGGAGTAGATAGAGGAGAAATAAATAAATCAAACTGATTTATTTTAAGTTGATTAATCTGATGCGTTCGTAGCTTTCTAAAATAAAACTTAGCCCTGGAGGTTTGTGCAAATCAAATAACAACAAGAGCAATTAATTGAGAGCTTCCCACCCTTTGCACATCCCTACACCCACGTGATTGATTTCCCCTCTTATGGGCCCGATCCTGCTCGGCGTTGTGCAGCTGTCCCCTGCGGGATGGGGTCGGGGCGGCGTTTCTCTGCTGAAAAACCAAATGTTGTGCACCTCCCTGCTCCGTTTTCCCATGTCGTGCAGGTCTTCAGCAGGCTGCTACCTGGGGTCTTGCTTGCAGGGCTTGCTTTGCTGCCGTGTGTGATGTGCTGGTGTTTCCAGCCTGCCTGTGTGAGCCGCTAAAGCTGCAGTCCTAGCAAAGAGCAATCTGCTCGCAGAGGCCAGATAATGCCACGGCTTGCTGCAGGCAGGAGAGCTAGCAGAGAGCTCCGAGGGCAGGGAATGGCACGGGGCTGTAAGGTGACAGGGAGCCGAAATGGTCCCGTAAAGCAGAAGGTGGAGCTTGGATGCTGTGCCTTGGCTGAAGCACTTCTGTAGCACACCTAGCACGTGAACTACAGTGCAGTCCCAGCTCCCCATCCTTTTTAGTCATGGGATTTAGAAGAAAAAGCAGCTCCCAGAGCCTACAGGAGCGTTTCACAACACGAGCCACCAAGAAATACAGAAGCTTCGCTACGGGAAATGCTTTACGACCTGGCAAAAAATTAACGCGAATCATTTTGGTGAGCGAGGACGGGCTGTGGCTGCCAGGCAGCTCCGCCGGCACGCGGCAGGCAGGATCTTGCTTCTCTCGCTGTGGGACCTCGTTCCCCCCAGTCTGAGCGAGGGTCTGTCAAGATCAGACGTTCGGGCTCCCTGCTGAGTCTGGCGTTGCTCAACGGAGCCTGTGAAACGTAGGAAAAGGGTGCGAAGCCTTCCTCCCCCTCCCCTGCACCCTGTTAGCTCCCGAGTGAGAAAGCTCTTTCTGGATTTGAGGCGTGCGGCTTAACATACCCTCGACGTTTCTGATTTTTGGGTAACTTTGCCGGTTTGTCAAGACGTTTCTATGACAGACGCGTCCATGGCGCGTGTTTGGGGAGCTCGTGGAGCATCGCTGTGTTTTTTACGGTCTGCTGGCTGCATCTTGCAGGCTTCTGCAGCGAGCGGGATGCTAAGTGCGATGTGATTTGCACCCTGCTTTGTCCTTTTCTGAAACAAAGCGGGAGAGAGACGTTCACCCACGCTGAGGTCTTCTCACAGCAAGGAAGGAGCAAGGCTGCCTTCCCTCGGTGATGTCCGAGCTCGGTGGCCTCGTCTGGAGGCTGCTGGATCCAGACTGGGAAAGGTCTCAGACATCCCCAGGCAGACCCACCGACGGGACCGGCTGTTGGGAACGCTGGATTTTGGCCTGCCTGCGACAAGAGGGCTCTCTGCCGTCGGTGCTGGGCTTGGCGGTGACCTCGCTTCTCAAATGTGGCTCTGGGAGCGGCGTGTTTCAGTTCCTGAAGCAGCTGCGCTGGGAAGTAATTAAACCAGCTCCTCTGAGATCCCCGAAACCTTTGACAGCATTTACTAGTCGGTAGCAATTTCAGCCCGATGCAAACATTTGCTGGCTGAGGTGAAACTCTTTATTTCTCAGAGGGATGAGATCTAAACATTTAGGAATAATACCTTACTGGGCTGAAGCTGCAGATGAGTGACTTCCAGCGTGGAGAGTGTCCAGCTGCTGGGCTCTGATTGATGTCTTGCATCCTAAGAAGTGCGGCACAATGCTAGCGGTGACTTCAGATCTTCCGGGGACTATAGGTATGATTTATAATTGGCTCCGTAGCTTTTTAGAGACTCAGAGCTTAGCCAGGCCTTTCATATATTGTCCTGCTGAAGTTGTGTGCTTGAATTAGGCACGTGTTGAATCGGTGCCTGCGCTGGGGCCGCATTCATCCGACGCGGCGCTGAAAACGTCGGGGTTCGTTGGGCAGCGCTGCTTCCGCTGGGGCTCTGCACTCATCGACTTGCAGCAATTCTGCACGAAAAGCTTCCGTGAGCTGCAGGGAGGGCTTGTGGAACGGCTGCCGACAATAGCGGGGGCCTTCCCGAGGATCCACGGGATGTGCCGGGAAGGTTTTGAAGTGAGAGAGGATGGGACTCGTTTTAGATTGGGGGAGAGCGGTCCAAACGCGTTATCGAGGTTTGGAACCAATTTGTTTCCAGGCCTGCGTGTGTTCTTAGTGCCCACATGTGTTGTGTTTAGGGAGGGCCTATCAACCGGGCGCTTTTCCTTTCGACGTAGCAGGAAGGAGAAATTGGGTGAGAAGAACTCTGATTCTCTGTGTGTCCAAGTGCTGCGAGCAGGACATCTGGAAGAGGTCAGCGTATGGGAGCTTCGGTCATCTGCACCCCGTGGAGCCACGTGGGACTGGATGCAGGGCTATGTGCGAGGGTGGAGGTGGGTTTTTCCTGCTCTTCCTTCAGGAGAGTTGTTGGCTACAATTCGGCCGGTAGCTACAAATCCACGCTTACGTCTTAAATTGAAGGGGCAGTAGCTGAAGGAGTGATCCAGCTTCATTGACCGAAATGCCCAATGTGGTCATTAGCTCTTCTTTAATTCCGCTGTCGCCAGCTGTTTGCGGGCTGTAACCTTTTGGAAGGGAAGGAGCTGGAGTTCTGCTCCAACGAGAAACCAGGGAGAGGAGCCTGGGAGGCCTGGGAGAGCCTGTGTGTGGTTTGGGGGGGCAAAGCACGGCGGTGACCCTCAGGGCTGGAGGGAGCAGCTCCTCGTGGGGTGCTGGAGAGGAACGGCTCGAATAGGTTGGCACATGGGCTTCTCTTAGCTCTTAAGTGGAGAAATCTTCCTCCTGTTACCAGTTCAGCCTTCACAACAGTTTTCCTTAAGCTGTACAGGAGCGTTGTTTCTTGCCTGACATCTTCGGCTGAGATGTGGTGCTGGGTGTTTGGGGGTGAGGGAGGACAAACTGCTTCTTCAAAACGAAAACAAAACCCTCAGCAAGCTCCTTCCTGCTCTTCCAAGTAGAGCAGCTTGTATCGCTTGAGTAGGCAGGAGGTAGATGGCACTGATGATGGCTTGTCTTGTGAGTCTCTGGATGGGTGGGCGAGGGAGGGGAAAAGTACCCGAGCTGGGAGAAGACGTGAGATGAAGCAGTCCCAGTGAGCACTGCACAGCACCTAGCAGTCCAGCGTGGTTCTGCTTCGTTACTTGGCTTATGAACAAAGCAAAACATCCCCCTGAATACCCGAGCAGCCTGTTGGGGTCTTTAACGCTTCTTTTATTAATGGACGGGCGTAGGGGTACATCCGTGTGTTGGGAGGGCAGTGTCTGAAGCTCAAAAAGGTAACGTGGCCGACCTCTTTCTCTGGAAGTTCCCAGTAACTCGGTGTTTTATTGCCTTGGCCTTTGCCTTGCTGCTTTGCTTGCTGTCGTCTGCAGCTGTATAAGCAATCCTCTCCTGGCTTCCGCCCATCGAATTCCCTTTATGCCCAGGGAATACCAGCCGACTTCTTAGAGCTTGGGATTTTTCAGGTCCTGCTGTTGGGGAGATGTCCATGGCTGCCCACAAAGCTTCTGACTTTGCTAACGTGAAGTTCAGAGGGCACGGTGCAGCTCGGACGAGTGGTCTCGGGAAATACAGTCTGTGCAGGTAGGCAGCGGGTGAGCTAAAGGCTCCTTTGTGTCGTACCCTCGTTACTCACCGTGACGTTTTGCGTAATCAGAAGCGCCTTACGACAATTTTATGTACCGAATTGCATCGCTGAAGGGCCTTTCTGTCTCTCCTTGCCTTCTTAGTCAGGCCTTTTCTCATACTTTAAACTTATGAGCTTCCTCCCCTGGCTGGGGCTTGGTAGGGTGGGAAGGCTTGATGTTCTCCGTGCAGGTACCAAGTCGTAAAACCACTTGTGCTGAGAGCGCCGCCGTCGCGCCGAGCTCCGTGGCGTGGGGATGCGGCTCTCTTCTTCGGGTTCTTGAAAACGCCGGCTCGGTTTCATGGGAACTCGCGGTGAGGCCGCTTTGTCAGGGAGCTGTAAGGCAGAGGCTGGTGAAGTCGTGGTGTTCGGAGACGTTAGTTGCACGGGTTTTATTCGTAGTGGAGATGAAAAACCCCCATCAGCTAACCGGAGCCTGGGGATGCTCGCCGGCTGCTGGCCCCTAATGGTGCGTTTCTTCCAGTTACACAGAGCGCTTTTCTTCTCCAGGGTTGTAACATTTGCTTAATGACCGGTGATCTCCACGATTTTTGGCTGGAAGTTGTCATTAGCCGCTCAGAACTGGGGGAACGAGTGCGCCGTGATTACGGAGGCTCTGATCTCTCATTTCCCCTCCCGTGCATTCGCAGCAACAGCGCTTTAATTGGTGTGCCCCTCGGTTCCCCACGAGCACCTCTCCCCCGTCTCCTCATGTAACCCTTCCTGCTAAATACCTCCTGTGCGTGCGCTGGAGGGGCTCAAAATTCGGCAAGGAGAAGGGGCGAGCTGGGTGTGCAAACGGCGGACAAAAGCTTCCATCCTTCCCCTCGTGCTTGCGGGCAGCTGCCTGGCGGTATTTAGGGGCAGGACACGAGCGATGTGCTGTCTCTGCCCTCAGCCCTTAGGCCCTGCACGTGGTCGCTGCTGTTTTTTGGGGTCTCCTGGTGGCTCCCGTGCTCCTGGGGCTCGCTGAAACCCGGCGGCGCCGTCCTGCGGGGTTGAGCGGAGCCATTTTTAACGAGGAGAAGGCTCCGGCTGCTTGCCTCGCGCCAAGTCCTTCCGAAAGGCTGTGTGTGCCGGGCTTTGGAGGCGTTCCGCTTTATGGTCCGTACGCAGGAGTCCCTTTTCTGACGACGCAAAGGGTTTAAGTATATTGTTTGTGGAAACACGGGGGGCGTTTTTCCACGGTGTTACTGGAGAAGGCTGCTCTTGCCTTGCTCCGTGTCTCGCACCGTTTCCAGCCACCCAGGCTTTGATACCGCCGATTGTCCTGGGCGTTAGGTCAGCGGTGTGAGAATTCCCCCTGCAACTTCAGCCCGTCCTGGCGCAGCTGCAGCACTGGGGTCGGATCCTGGCTCGGGGCTCTCCCACCCCGGCCAGAAGACCCCGAGCTCTGCCCAGCCCTCGCCACGGGTGCCGCTCTCATCTGCGGGGCTTTAAACGAACCTGTGAGCCCTGCAGAGCACCCACCCGCTGCGCTGCCGGGGTGCTGGGGTCCCTGAAACACCGCCCCGAGTGGTGCTGGGCACTGCCCCATCTCTCATTCCCTGTTATTTCTGAGCTGATTTTTTTTTTTACTGAAAATATTTAAAGTAAATAGAAGGCAGAAGCAACCTTTGTGAGGACAGGGTGTGGAAACGGGCCACGGTACCTCTGCGGGCAGGGCCAGGCAGCCCGGGCAGCGTGAGCAGAGAGCCCCGGGGCCGCTGCCAGCAGCCGCGCAGCGCCCGTCTGTGCAGCCCTGCAGCCCGGCCTATATTTGGTCTGAGATTCCTCCTGCCTGGCCGGGCTTGGTCCCCAGCCAGTTTTCTGCACCCTGTGGGTTTCTTTTCCCCGGCTAGGTGCTCAGCCCCCGTTGAGCACACCGAGCACGCCGCCCTACAGGGCTGGCCGCGTCCCCCCAGGTGCCGGGGACGGCCCGCAGCGGCCACTAAGGTGCACGGCTCATCCCTGGGCTCAACCAGCTCAGCGGAAAGAAGGATTTCTCCCTGCCCTGTCCTCCGGGTGAGCTCCCTTGGGTGGCTGTTAGCAAGACGCTGGGCACGGGCAGAGGCTGTCTGGGAGCAGCGCTGTCCCCCCGCGCCCGCTGCGTGGGTGAAGGCAGCGCGGGGAGGAGCGAGCACCCTC
Source organism: Nettapus auritus (assembly GCA_011076525.1). NCBI lineage: Eukaryota > Metazoa > Chordata > Aves > Anseriformes > Anatidae > Nettapus > Nettapus auritus. The sequence goes on from CM021773.1 coordinate 21,040,927, forward strand.
CTCTCGCTCCGCGTTCCCGGCGTGTTGCTAGGGCTGAGCTCAAATCCTGCCCGTCCCCCCGGCAGCAGGAACTGTGCCGTGGCTCCGCCAGCAGCCCCGTTACCTTGACGATGCTTCCCCGTGGAAATGCGGGGAAGAAAGCGGCGGCAGCGTGGTGGTGGTGGTGGTGGGGGGGGGCGGCTGCCGCGCGCGGCCTGGCTCTGAAGTCGGCAGCCGCACGTCAAAAACCTGCTGGGATAAACCTGGCGGAGCTGGGTGATCCAGGGGTGGCCCCGGAGGGCGGCGGGGGCGACCCTTGGGGCTGAGGTTTGGGAGGCGGTCGGAAAACGTGTCAGACAAAATGGTTCTCGTTATCAGAAATGGCCAGCTGCTTCCCGGGATGTGCTTCTCCGAGCCTCCCGATCGTCCGCCCTAGGCACAGCTTTCTTCTCCCTTAATCTCCTAGTGAATATTCAAAAATAGATATACTTGTAGCACTTGAAAAGCCTCTTTCAGAGTTGTTTCGGCACTGCAGAGAATAACCCTAAGGAAAGAAATTCAAGAAATAAACAGCAGCTGCTGTCAGCCCTCCCCTCCTCCTTGCCCAGGCTGTTCAAACTCGGTGCGCCGCTGCTTCCCTTTCCCCCTCTGCTTTTGGGGTGGATGGATGGCACCTTTGGGCTCCAGTCGGGATGTTTCCATCTGGTTTTGTCCATGTTACTTCTCAGAGCCCGGGCTTTCAGCCCTGTGAATCGGGAAGATGTGATGGGGGAGATGTAATAAGGCAAGACGTGGCGTTCCCGCGTGCTCGGGGCACCTCCTGGGCTGGGGGAACGCGGCTCAGGCACGTCAGGCTCGGATTAATTTACTCGTGGCGTTACCAGCCGTTGAAGCCAGCTTCTCAGCTGCTCACAAAGGCCCAGTGTTTGACTTCAGGGCCCAGAAGTCGTTCTGAGCTGATCCCCGGCTTTGTAATGAATGAAACCTCTCTTTCCTTAATCTGGCACGGCGGCCGAGGGCTTCCCTCGCCTGTGTCCCCAGGAATGCACCAGGATGCAGCAGGCCTCAGGGCAAGCGACACCAACGCTGCTGGGCCCCTGCGGGGCTGGCTCGCCACACGGGGTGGATTTACACCCCTGCTCCACCTGGCTGCGATGCTGCCGATCCCTGGGCTGTTGGAGAACTTCAAAATGTTCAAAACGTTTGTCAGCAAATGTTGATCTCTCTTGATAGAACGCTTATTTATTTTTTTTTTTTTGAAGAATTAGAAATACGGCTTATTAAATGCTTTTTCTTCCTTTCCTCCTAGGATCCTGCAGGAATCTTTGAGCTGGTGGAGCTTGTTGGCAATGGCACGTACGGGCAAGTCTATAAGGTAAGGCCACGCCGGTGTCTGAAGTGATCCTTGGCCGTGTGCTGAACGTGGAGCATCCCATTGCATCAGCCTCGTTAGGCTCCAGCACTGTCAGGCCTGACAAAAACCTCGCTGGACTTTGGGTTTCATCATGTGCTCGAGCTCTGCGCGGCACGTGGAGCTCCTACAGCAGCAATTTGTACCACTTCGGAAGCTGTCGCTAAAAAACGGATTGCTTTCCTTGCCTCTCCCCCCAGTTACTTTTTATGGAGCCTGCGATGAGGGAGGGAGCGGGGAGCCTGTGGTTTCGTAGATAAATCTCTTCAGAAGAGCTGTATCGCGGTCCAGGAGCCTGCTCAGGCTGGCACCGTGGGGCTATAGCACGCAGGCTGCCTGCTCGGCAGAAACCTGCTGCCGGAGGAAGACCACGGCGCTCAGTAGGTTTGCTTTCAAGCTCCTGCAGACGTCTGGCAGCAGCTCTCCAAACGGGAGTACAAAGGAGACCGTGGAGAACAAAGTTATAAAGCCGTGAGCTTCTTCCTGAGACGTTTAAAGTGTCCGCCCGTTGCTGATGCACGTCGCCTGTCCCCATCACCTCTTAGCTCGGGGGAACTGCAGAATTTGTAATCTCGGCGGTTTTTTGTTGTGGGTGATTCTTGTGGGGTTAGCAGGGGTTGAGTTATTTTGGAGTCTGGGCTTATCTGCGCTTAACGTGCGGTGTAAACATGTTTCTTGGCAAGTTGCACGTGGAACTTGCCGAGTATTTCAGGTCTGCTGGCAGATAGTAACCTCACGGGCCCCGTTCTCCAGAGATTCGTGTGTGTGGGCACTGGATCTGTATTTACATTGCACTTGTGCGTGTGCGCACACCGATCCCATGTGCCTGTCCGGCCCACGTTCCCTTCTGACAACGGAAAGGAGTAACCCCACGTGCTCTGCCTTGGTCAGCTCTCGCCTGTCACACAAAGACAGCGAGCTGGCCCTGATGAAGAGGAGAAAAGGGTGCTTAGGAAGCCACCTGTCGGGAGCTATTTGTTCTGATCCCGGTCTCCCCATCCTCTCGCTGCCGCGGGCTAATTCCATCAGTGCCGCGACTGAAGGATCGAAGCCAACCGAGGGTGAACTGCAGCTTCTGGGGTTGAAAACGGGTGAGTTTCTGAACTGGGACAAGTCGGAAACCAACCAGAACAGCCCCCCTCCAACCCCCTTCTCACCGAGGTTGTATTCCGGGAGCCTTCCCCTCGGTGCTCGCTCCGGGGCTGCGTTCCCCGGGGGGTGATGGTGTCCGTGGTGCCATTGTCCGCGCTCGTGGGGGGAGCCGGGCACGGACCTGTTTTTCTTCTCAGCCGCTAAAATAACGGCAGGGGGTGACCTAATTTTAACCGAGGCGTATTTCTAACAATCAGTGGAAACTATGCGCCTTTACTGGCCTTTTGAAAGCGTCGTGTTTTTGTGGAAAGCAGAAAAGGGAAATAAACTCTCTAATGTTTGCTCTGCTCTTCGCGCAGCTCCACGGCGCGTGCTTCCTGTTGCAGTGGTTTGGTGCCTCCGGGTGTGATCGTAAAGGGGGGAGAACCATCCAGAAGCACTGAACTGTAGGCTTTTGGGGAGGTAATATATTCTGAACGCTTCTGTGTTGCTTTTTCTCCTTCCTGTACAAAGAAAATCCTCCTTCTCGCTGGTTTTTGTGTGCCGGAGCCATCAGATTGTCCCGGTGTGCTTCACTCGCTGGCAGTGCCAGGCGACTGGGGGGGAAAGCCGCTGCCCAAACCCCGTCAGTAAGTGTGAGGTAGGAATTCAGGCCAAGGCTGAGTTCAGAATCTCTCAAATTGAAGTCTTGGAGTTGTATCCGCTTTATAAACAGAAGGAGACTTTGACAGAAAGCATACCTAACTGTTTATGGTGTCCCACCCCACAACCTAGCACGGAAATAAGATCTCTGCGATTCTTTTCCTCCAGATACCACCGCTGTATTTACCTCTTAAAGCAAAACAAACGGGTCGGTTTTCAAGGCGCTTAGACCTTCTGGCTCCCTTCTAAAGCATACGTTTGAGGCTGCCCTCACCTGGGAGCAAAAGGTCTCCAAGCCGTCGCGTCCCCTGGACAGCTCAGAGGTCAACAGCAAGGCTGCGAAGTGCTCGAAGGACGAGGTGTGGAGGTGCACAGCTCAAGGGAGAGGGCGCAGAGCCGTCCATCGGGGTGACCCGAAGGCTGGGGAACTCCTCATCGGGACCTGTCCTTGTGCCCCCCTCCGGCCCCAACCAGCAGTAACCGCAGGGAGAACGTTCCTTGCTCAGCGAGCTCCTGTGACTAGCTTGGGTTTTATTTTAATGAGAGGCCGCGCCGGTGATGGTTTATCTCTCTAATTGAATTGGAAGCTCTTCTTTATTTTCTAATAACCCCGCGTCTAACGGTAGGGATTGTAAATTGTCCTCGATAAAAGACTGAGATCTCGCTCGCTCCAGTGCAAGGCATTGTCGCGCTATGGGATTTTTGTACTCGTGGGTTATTTTTTTGGACGCTTAAAGAAATGGCTGGCAGATAGACGGAGAGCTGGACCTGAGGAATTAAGCCGTTGCCTCGCTGTGTTTAGCAGGTAGCTGATGACTGGAAACAAAACTCTAAATGCAGAAGTCGCAGAGCCTTTTGATAACGCTTCAGAGCATTATTGGAAGCGTGAGGGAAGGCTTTTAGTGTTGCAGAATATTATTATTGCCGTTTATCTCTGCTTTGCATTAGAGAGCAAGCAGAAAGGCCTTGCATGCTGAGCACACTGAGACTGCCTGAATAAATCTCACCGCCGGGGCTGCAACTGCTGGCGTGCCGACCACCGGTGAACACGTGAGCTGAAAGGGAGATAGCACCAGGTTCCTCACAGACACCTCCCAGCGGCTTGGTGGAAGACCGGGGGGAGACATTCAGCGGGCTGGTGGTCGTGTGCTGAATACGTCACAAAATAAAGCGACCCCCCCATCTTCTTAGGCAGCTGTTTCGGTGACGCTGGGAGCCCCCTGTGCAGCGAGGTGGAGCAAAGCCGTGCTCAGCATCGCTCGGGGACCCAGCGTCACCGCATCAGGGTTTTGATGCCGGTCTTCTCGGTATTAAACCAAAACATGAAAATGGGTAGGTAGCTCAGATGGTAACGGTGAATGATGCCAGGACCACGTACTCCACGCCGCCTCCCGACCCCACCAGGAGGACGACGTGCTAACACCAGGCGTGCTGGGTGCGCTGGGGATGCGGCTCTCCGTTTGCAGCTGTAGGGAGGTTTTATTTTACAGGGTAGGAGATACAGCACCGTGGGCTGGCTCCGTAACTGCACGATAACTATCGATTGCTTAATTAGCTGGTAAATGCCACGTAATCGCCGTTACACGGCCTCGCTCTCGTTCGGGGTACGTGGGGCTCATGGCCGCGGTCCCTGTGCACGCTGCTCCGCCGTCACGGGTGGCAGAGGGAGCAGCACCGGGGACCCTGTGGGGTGCCACCAGCTACTGCCTCCCCGCAGGGTGTCCCCATCCCCATCGCCGTGCCTCTGAGCGCCAAGATGGGAGCGTCTGCTGGGGGGAAAAGCATTTTGGAAGCTTAGGTTTGAAGGCCAGATTTCGTTCTGGTTTTTGCTTCCAGGCCCAAGCTAGGTGGCCGTTTGCCCCATCTGGGGCAAAATGCTGAGGAAATGCATCCCAAGGTCTTCCCTCAGGTTTCGGTTTTTATTTATTACCCAACCTGTGTTTGCCAGAACGGATTCATCTGGAGGTGAACACCCCAGTTTGGCGCAGTAGATGAAGGTGTTGAGGTCGAAGGTGTTGAAATCCAAGAAGCCACGTGTGGCTGCCTCCTGGCGGTGGTGTCCCTGAGTCTGCAGAAGCCAAAAGAGCCGGGGTAACGTGGTCCTGCGATAACGTGGTCCTGCCCTCCCGGTGCTGGCTGTGTGCTTCCTCAGTACCCAGCGTGTCCCCAGCTCTGCGTGCACTGCTGTGCGTCCCCCTGCTCAATGAGGAGCTGCTGGAAATGCTAAAAAAGGCAAAGATTTTTTTTTTCTCTTCTTTTATGCTTTTTGGAAGGGAGGTGTAAGAGAATAACTCATGTGCAGGTCTGCTCCGTGTTCATCCTGCCCATGGTCTGGCTCAGCCCTGGTGGGAACAGAGACTCTGCAGGTTCCCAGGTCATTACTAGCGGTTCAAATAATTAGCTTGAGTCGAGAATGACATTAATTGTTTTTAATAATCAGTTGTTTTATTGTCTCTCTTTCTGAAAGACCGATGGCCAATCGCTTGGTAATTAATCACTGTTGCTTCTAGCCCGGTGGAAGAAGTTACCACGCCGCACAAAATTACCGTTTCCTGCGGATTGTTGCTGTAAAGAATTAATCTTAGCTGTGTGCACGGCTTTTATGGCTGAGGGCCCACTGCTGTGACGTGCTCGAGAGGCCGTGCTGCACGCCCGTGAGCCGCTGGCTGCTGCCGCTGCTCCTCTCCTGGGGTCCCTGGTGCCCCACGACACCGGCACGCGCCGTCCCGGGCTGCTGGGGAACACGGAGCCCCGAGCTACCCGCACCTCTGGCCCACGGCAGCCAGCCGTTGGGTTGGAAGGGGTGAAGTAAGGGTTTGCCTTTTCCCACCTTCTTGTAGCACCTGGTTCATTTCATTAAACTTGAGCCAGGGGTGTTGGTCCAGCACCAGATGCTTTGCTTTGGGTCTCTTTTTGGTTCCGGCCTCTTTTTCAGAGCCTGCTTTTGCTGCGTGTGTGTGTGTCTGTCCCTTGGCACGCTCTGATGGTCGCTGCAGATGAGGCAAATCCATCAGGGTGTCAGCACCCTCTGGTCCGGGTCGTTCCCCAGCTTTCCGTGTAACAACGTGGGGCCTGCTCCGTAGGACTGCAATGGGAAAACTCCTTGCCTGTGCCTTGCTCGGAAAGCAGAGCGGATAAAGCAGGAAGGATCAGATGTGCCCCATCCGGGGCTCTTCTTTCCCTGGTCTCAGGGCGGTTGTGGTGCGGCTGGGACCCTTCACACCCGTGTCCAGGTACGGGGTCAGCACGGGGGACGCCCGCCCCACGAGGCAGCTCCACATCCTCAAGGTCACACAAGGGCTGCGTGACGGAGCGTACGGCTGCCAAGCTGCTCTATAATCCTTCTGCATGACGAGCACAGCATTATATATCGAGCCTTTGCTTCCGTCGGGCTGGCTGCCTGTGTCGGGGAGCCCGCCGGGGTCTCCCCTTCTTACGGGGCCCGCGGGGTGCTTTTTGTGCTTTAGTCTGTTGTGGGCTGCGGGAAGGGGCTGGGCTGGCACGCTGGTGTGTGGTAACGCGTGCTGGCTTTATCAGAGGGTGAAAAACAGTGACCTCGATTTATCAGCTGCCCTGTGACGGTAGATTATCTTCGGGAAAGAAAGTCGTTCCCTTTCTGCCTCCAATCGCCTGTGCGGTTCTGAAACGGGGCCTGCTTTTGGCCACCCGGCCAAGGAAGTCTGAACTGGAAAACGCTTAAAATGATGTTTCACTTCGGAAGAAGAAGAAGAAAAAAAAAAAAAAGGCTTTGTTACCAGAGCAACTGGTACATCTTGTGCTGCTTCGTTTCCCCGAGCCACGCAGAGCACCCTCCGCCCGCCCGCCCTCCCCGCAGGAGCCAGCCCCCACACACCTACACACCAATATGTCACGGCAGCTTCTTGCCGGCTGAATAAAGGAAGGGGAAGGCGCTTCTCACCCTGCGGCCGCTCGCAAAAGGTGATTCAAAACGTGCCCTTGTTAATTCATCGTCCCCCCCCCCTTTCGCCTCCAGCCCCTCCGCAGCCGCTCTAGGCCGTGACACCGCTCTACACCACTAACGCCGTCGGGCAGCTACAGCAGCGTGGCCACGGCCGGCGGGTGAGGTTTGGTTGCTGCAAGGCCTGGGTGGGTTGTAAAATAATTTCCTGTTCGGATACGCTGATGTGATGGTGACCCTGCGCTGCAGGGAGGCGAATGAGGGAGATCTCGCTGGAAGAAGCAGCCGGCGCGTGCTGGTGCTGGTTGTTGACTCGTTCACGGTACTTAATGAGTATCAGGTTAGTGGTTTAAGCCTGGTGTAGCATCCAGGAAGCCCAGTGCTGAGCCCTGCGGTTACTGACCTCTCCACTGGCCTTTGCAGGGAGGTGCCGCGTCAGGGGCAGTTGTTAAATGTTCTGCAAGCACAGACTCAGGCGTGAGGCTGGTTCGAGGGGAGCTGATGCAGCAGCCGCAGCACCAACCAAGCAGCCACACCACCAATTTGGCTGCTGCTGGTGCCACCGTCTCCGTTAACAGAAAACTCCTCTACACGACATAAAGAAGCTCTGAAAAGTACAGAGCAGGACCCCGGGGGCTGGGGCAGGCTGCGTATCTGAGGCTTTCACAGTGGCCAGTGGTTGTTTTCGATGTTTCTTGCTTGTCCCTTTTTGCATCCTTTCCGATGTGGATGCAGCTGGCGCTGAAGGCCTGAAGCGGAGCGGTGCCGGAGGGGAGCCGCTTGGAGCTCAGCATCTCCTGGGAGCGCCTCGACAGCTCGCCGCAGCGAGAAGCACGGCTCTCGAAATCTGCAGTTTATTCTTAGGTTTACCTGGGAAGCCCTTTACACTAATTACCTAAAGATGGAAAGTGCCAAGCAAACATAGCCCGCTTCCAAATGGTGTGAGGGTTTTTTTTTTTCTTCCCTCCCTCACATAAGAATGGCAGATTGGTGTAAGTTTTTGTTGTTGTTGTTTAGGTCTTTTTAAGTTCCTGTGTTTGAATTTGCCTGTGGAAGCGTGTGGCCGGGAGCTGGCTCCATCCCCACGTCTCCAGCGAAGGCGCTGCCCTCGCTCCTGTCCCCGTCCCCATCACACCCGGCGTGGGCAGCTGAGGAAGAGGAGGAGGAGAAGGAGGAAGAGGAGGAGGAGGAGGTCAGGGCCTCCAGCCGTGCTGTGCGTTGTGTGGGGTTCTCACAAAGGAGGAAAGAGAAGTAAGAAAGAGAAAGCAATTAGCTGGAGGGGGCCGTGGGGAACCTGCGTCTTCATTACCTCAAATGAATTCCCTGTACCTTCATTACCTTCATTGCCTAAAAGCTGTGGCTGGTCCCTGCCCCAGTCACCTGCCCGGCTGGCCTTGACCAGAGACGTGGATATTGATGTCCCAGGGGGTTTTTGATTAATTTTCCAAGGCTTTCTGACCCCCGCTGGGTCAGGGCAGAGGCGTCTCCTTCGCTCGCTGGCGCAGGCCGTGCCCTGCAGCATAACCCACGTGCTGTGCCCCGCGTGGGTGCCGGGTGCCCTTCCTCGCCCTCCGCAGCCCCATCTCTTATAGGGGAGCTTGCGACCTGTGGCAGCGAGTTTCCAACACGAATAACCTTCTGCAACATATTATTATTATTTTAATCCGCTTTAAAACCGGATCTGAGAGCAAACGGTAGCTGAAGTGACCCGTGTGCGCGGGGGCAGAGAGAGGGCAGGGAGCTAATCCCGCACAGCACGCTCAAACTGGGAGCCGCTGGGGGGAGAGACTTGCATAAAGGGCACAGAATTGGATTTCAGATTCCCAGAGGTAATTTTTCAGAGCTGCCCACGGCCCCGCTCTGGAAGCTGTGCGGGCTTTGTTAGCTCTCCGTGGGCATTAAAGACCAGGAGGCAGAAGCACCGTCCCCGGGCCCCGTGCTCCTCGTGCCGGGGCTCAGCCTTCGCCCCTGCTGTGGGGATGTGTTCTGCAGCGAGTGCTGGGCAGGAGATTTCTTTTAATAAGTCTCGCTATTGAATTCCAAATAAACAGATAGTGTTAGCTCGTTACGGTTCTTCTCCTCCCTTGAGAAGTGGTTATTAGCAGGGTCGGCGTGAAGAAACGTATTTTCTGTTTGTCTTCGTAGCGTCTAGATCAGACGAGAGCAGGCTTACGCAGTCCGACTGCTACATGAAAAACATGAACTGGTGGATGCCTCCTCGTTAGCTAAAAGGTGTGATTCTTTCCTTGCAGGTTGCCATTGTGTTTGCGTCGGAACGGCGGTGGTGCAGTTGGGTGGGAACTTCAGGGGGGTTCCTCCATCTGGGTACGACCATGGGGTGTCTGCGGGGAGCCCTGGGGTGGGGTGGGATGGGATGGGATGGGATGGGAGCCTCTGACGCTGAGCTCTCATCCAGGTCCTCCTCTAGAATCCCTGTTGTGATGGCAGATCGTGGTTGGTGTGCCGGATGGAGGGCTGGAAAGGAAAGCCCGGAGCTTGTTGCAAGGCCTCTCCTTCTCCTGTGTATTTATCACTGATTTCTTGGTGAGGACGTAACTCCTGGGGCTCTGAGTTCCCCCAGCGAGTGGCTGCAACTTTGCACAGGGGTTGTGATGGACCCAGGGCTGCTGGGTCGTGCCGGCTCGGTGTCTCGTGTGGCACTGCTGGTTTGCATTTAAAGAAAAAAGTAACGTTTTTCAGGGGCTGTTGCTGAGGTTGGGTTGATCGTGTTAATCTCAATGACAACGAAAGCAAATTTAAGCAGACTTTTTTTGTTTTTGTTAACTTTAAACTTGACATGATGGATTCGTCCCTGGAGAGTCGAGACTTCACCGGTGGCGTGGCCTTGCAGTGGTGGCAGCGAGCGGAGGGGACGTGCTGGGGACATGCCATCGCCTCTCCTGGTGGGGCTCCGGGGTCAGCGAGGCGCAGACAGGCAGCCCCTTAATCCCTCCATCCCGCTCTCTCTTGATGCTCTGCTTCACCTTTTGAAAAGACGGGGTGTTTCTGGTCCAGCACGTCTTTCACTTGATAAGTCTTTATGCTAATACTTCCCTCGGTGTTGCAGTTTGTCCCCGAGCAAAGCCATTAGTTGGGAATACGCCGCCTCATTAAGTGGCTAACTTGAGCATTCAGAAGTCTCCAGCCGACCTCCTCCCTCGCAGCCTGGCAGATAAAAACCTTTAGTTTGAAGCTTTACGGACAACATGAAAGGCTGGAAACGCGTCTTCAGTAGGAATTCACATGTAATCAGCAATCGTTGAAGAGAAATTGCAAATCCAGCTGGACTTGGGTTCGTTAGAGCGATTGTTATTACATGCAAAGCCGGCAGGACCGCGGCTGCTGGGTGGGAAGGCCTTCGTGTCCGTGCTTCGGAGATCTTCTCTTTGGCACTTCAATTCAGCAGGGCCAGGATGGAGGCCAAAGCCTTTCTTCCGTACGTAACTAATAGGAAGACAGCCGCTTCAGCAGAATTTCCGTGAATAGCCCGTTCCAGATGAATTGTGAATTGCATATCGGAACGCCGATAAGGTGAACCCGAGGGGTAGTTTGCAAGAGGAAATTGAAATCTCCTGTCGGAGGAGCGGGCTTCTGAAAAGGAACACAAAAAGGCACTTCGGGACTTTTCACAAACGTTCCTTACCCTGGAACTGCCTGAAATGCAGCAAACCTGATCCGTGGTGCTGAAGGGCAGCATCCCGCGGGCGAGCCCTACGAGTAGCACAGAAAAAGCTCCTGCTTCAAGTCCTGTAGCAGCCAAGCAGCAAGCCAGCCCTTCGAAAAGCCAGCTGAACATGCTCTGAACCATGCTCTGGTGGCGTTTTAATTGACGAGGAGCAGCGTCTGTAGGGATGGAGATCCCGGTGCATTTGCAGTGTATTCGGAATATTCCGGGTTGGAAGAGCTGCTCAGCCAGGCTATAGTAGGAAGGAAAGTCCTAGCAGTGTCGTAGCAGTAACCTCATCCGTAGGGTTCAGCAGCAGCATTTGGGCCCGAGGTCTGCTCTGTCCTTGCCGTGCTGGCACTGGCGGGGCGTTTCTGCACGCCGGCTGCCGTGCGTTAAATGGATTTCCACGCGTGCTGCTACGCTCGCATGCCGGATTGTGCAGGGCACGGGGGTTTCACGTTACAGGTTTTTGCTTGAGGAGGGGCACCGGGGGTCCAGGAGAGGCTTTCTTCAAGTGCTGTGTTTCTCATCAGGCGGGCTGCCTTGGGCTTCATCCGTCATTTCAGTTCAGCTTTGCTGCAGTGCCCCCCGCGCGTGGGTTTGCCTGGGTTAGCACGCAGAGTGCCGCCGTGCAGCCAGGCTGCAGCCCTTGTGCTGTACGGCTGACTTGTGGGTTTATTTTCATTTATTCATTGCATCTGCCTGTACTAGCTGAAACTTGGCACGGGCAAGGAAAATTGGTTCCTCTTCGAGCGCCTCAATGCCTTGAGTGTTGGTTTTTGTTCCCTTATTGGTGACCATTCACAACCTATTTCGGAAGGCACTTGAGAAGGAATCAGCTAATTATATCATTTAATAAAAGATGTGAGGATACCAATTTAGGGAGCGCCGGCAGTGTGGAGAAGCTGGGTCTGAAGAATGTGATTCGTGGTGCATGGGAAATATTAATCACGTCAGCTCCCGGGAGACAGGTCTGCCAGGAGGGGGTTATGTTGGATGCGCCGCTCATCGCTCTGAAATGAGGCTGTGTACAAGAACGAATAAAAGCAGAATAAAAGATTTCTAGCAGAAGGGATCAATAACTCGAAAGCATTTAAATTCAGAATTAGAAAAATGGGAATGGTTATGGGCAGGGAGAGCGTATTAATAAAGGCAAACAAGTATTTGTTGCTGCCGGTGTGAAATAAGATAATTTAAGAGAAATGCTCCAAGTGCCTTTTGTCGCAGATAAAACCTTTTGTTAGATTCCCAAGCAAAATGGAGCTCGCGACTTTCAATTTCAGGGCTCTCAGATGATCAAAATACCGTGGGGCAGTCCGATCGTATAATACCTTGCCGGAATGAGGTCATCAATAACTTTTGCCTGGGTGTGATTTACACAGTTGTCAGTGTCTGAATTGCCATAATATGTCTCTGCCGGGGAAAAATGCTGCATTTGGAGGAAAAAAAAAACAAAGCAGTAGCTCTCTGGGTAGCTGGTTCTCTGCTAATAATGGATACAGAAGAGTGATTACTTGTGATCCATTCAAATAGAAATGCTCAGCGTCTAAAACTAGAGGCATGGAAGCTGCTACAAGGTCAAGCAGTGTCCTTTAAGGAGAAATAGGTGGTGAATACTGTCAGCTGCAGATAACACATCTGCAACACGGTGAAAAGTGCATCTGAAATGACGATTAAAGGTGCTTTGCACTCATACGGAGCTGGGGGTGGGGGGAGAGACGATAGAGGCAAAGTCAGAAAAAAGAGGATTAGCTTTTGGTGGGTGACAGACGGTAACTCTTGCAAGGAAGAGATTTAAGCACCAAAGAGCTCGGTAACCTGGGGAATTATTAGAGGCTTCTGTAGCCGCCTCCAACCGATGATCTTCGGCAGCCCTAAATCGTTTGGTTTTGCACCTCTCACCCCATGCATGTGTGTGCACGGTGTCTTCTGCCGCCCCGTATTGCAGGCCCTGGTCATCCACGCTCGCAGTCTGCTCTAATTTTAGATGCCCCAGTTTAAACAGAGGCAGAGACGGAGCTGACCTTCAGCTGTGCTGCCAGGCCTCTTCCTTTTGCTGACATACCCTGCGGGTCAGGGCGCCGAGAGCTTCGGAGAACGAAGTCCTCATGTCTTGGCAGATGTTGGCAGGTATCTGCCGCAGCGATGGGGGCAGAAAGCTTTGCTGGAGATCCTGCAGTGAGGTCCTGAGAGAAACTGGATCTCTTAGCTGGTGGATATGAGCCAAAAGTAGCATTTCTTAATATTGTGAAGAGGGAGATACTGGAAGTGCTGTCAGTCCCGCCGTGCTGAGAAATGCCGGTTTGTGAAAATACGTTTTGGCAGCCTCTCCAAGGAGGAGAAGGACTCGACCCCTTACAGCCACGGCAGTAGCTTCAGACGTGGAAACCTGTCTTCATAATTCCGACTTACAGCGATCCCAAAGAAAAACAACTCCCCTGAAGCAGAGCAGGTGCACAGCAGGTCCTTTGGACCTGGCGCTTCTCTTCTGCCTAGGGAAATCACCGCAACCAAACAAAACCTGTGGTCTTCCATTCAAATTGGGCTTCTCAGTGCAAATATCTTTCTTGCAAAAACATCCAAGAAGCCTAGGGTTTATTCCATAGTGGGAGACAAATATGTTTACAGATCTCAAGTGTTCTGGGAGCTGCTGGTGGTGTGCTGGGGTTGCTTGTGCATCGGCTCGCTTCCTATGCGGCAAGACACGTGCTGATGCTGGAGTCCTCAGGTCTGTAACCACCCGGGCGGCTGGAGACCTCGCTGGTGCCCGGTACATAGCTGACCTTTCATTTTGCTAGCAGAAAATGATGATTAACCTTGAGCTCAGCAGACTGCACTTAAGATTTTGCACCCTAGCTGTTGGATAAAAATAGACAGAAGCTGGAAGGAGGGAATATTGCATCTTTTAAAGATTATCTGTGTGCTATTAATGTACCAGTGACCAGGCCTGATGCTGAACTTGTGGAAGCTTTACCTGCATAAGAATACGGAATATGGAGTACAACGACCTCCCAGGTGTTCATCCTGCTGGTACGTAGCAAACCTCGCCTTCTCCAGCCTCTGACCTACTCGAACCAGTTTTATCAAAGGAGCACAGTGGTTGTTTATAACCTAAAGCGAGCATCAGAAAAATAAGCTACTATGGTTTTCAGGATTCTGGTGCAAAATTCTTTCTGGATTTCCTGGCACTTAGTTATTAATGAGACATTTGTTCGGTTTGCTTAAAAACCTCCCAGCAGCTAGCACATGTGCGCTATGCAAATTATTTTCGGTCTGGTTAAATACTGTTTTTCTAGGAAGGGGAATAACTGACGTTAGTAGAGGAAAAATAAGTAACGTTAACCCTCTGTAGGTCGTTCCCTCATTAATTATTTTGGCTGTTTGGCTCTCGCGGCAGAATCGCGTGCTTTGCTGTTGTTAGTAGGCTGGAGGAATTCGACAGCGATTTGGGACCTCTGCTTGAATAGTCACGTACCCCTAGTGCATACTTTGGGTGGCAGTGGTCCAGAAAACTGCCAGCGTCCTAATTAACACACTTTTTCAATGGACAATATTAATATTCATACTATTACACTGTAAAATGAGTAATTTGAATAGACAGAATGTCTTGCACTCTCTTGATCTCTTGTGGATTAACCTACAAAAGGCCATTGGCACTCGTTCTTTCAGGCCTTAATGGGCACAAAGGCTTCTCCTATAGTTGTGCGAAGCTGAGGTGCCTAAAAACAGGTAGCAAATACAACGCATTGGGTAGGGATGTTGATGTTTTGTTAGAGCAGCCACCGGGCTGTGAAGGAAAATGTTTGTAATAGATGAGCACCTCAGGATGATGGAGGAGGGAGGCAGCTCTCCGGGGTGACGGGTCCCACAACATCCATCTAACTGATGTCAGCCGAGCAGCAGTAATGGAGAGGTCCCCCAGCTGGGCCGGGGCTTGGAGGAGAGCAGTACTGAAAGGGAGAAAGCAAATATATGTTTGACTGGAAAACAAAGGACTTGGAGGCCGGTCATGTTTTATTGATGCCCACCATTAGGGGCTACCACAAGATGTACTGCGGATTCTAGCGAAAGGAATGGAAGTGCAGCAAAGCCCATGAAAGAAAGCAGAATCCCCAGGAGGAGAAAGCAGAGGCATTGTTAAAGTAGAAAAGGATGTATTTAACAAACAGGCTAAGGGACGTGAGGATTGCAGGGTATGTTCAGGTAAGCACCTGCTAATTTACTGAGGCATCCAGATGACTGCATTCACCTGGGATCCATGTCCCATCCATGCACAAACCGTCCTTTAACAGACACCTTCCATCTCCCCCAAGATCTAGTTGACCTTGAGTCCCCAAGGAAGGAGCAGCTGGCTTCAGGGTCAATATTGCAGAGAAACAGATACTGAAAAAAAGAAGACTCAGCACATCTTCAGTTCAGCATTCAGTATTGAGGAGGCACGGCCTTCTCCCCTGTGTGGGGGGAGCGAGCTTTCCAGTGGTCCATCCTCTGAAGAACCTTTGGTGGTGCAAATATGGGGTAGTGCCCAGGAGAGAGGCCCTTTTAGTGGCAAGATCTGTCTGTGGTCACTGCAAGGTCTGAGATGCTACAGAGACTTAGTTCTGCCTTCAGCAGCAGAGGATGGAGAAGCCTACTTGAATGCAGAATAGGGAGGTGCTAACAAATGTTGTTTTGATTCAAAACCCCTCAGTTTGGGCTCAGCTGAGGAATGAAATTACATTTAACAGAATCAGGGGGATACTTTAAAGAAGTGATCAGAGCACGCTGCTGCTTTAGACCTCGTCCTGAAGATTGATCTTGTGCCACAAGGATCTGGGGGAGCTGTGGTGCCTTGGGAGGAATGCCTTGAACCTGCTCGCATCCTCTTCTGGATGTGTTTGTGTTCCCACAGCTACCAGCTGGAGAGCCACAGCAGGGGTATGTAGTCTTGCTGGCTCTGTGAACTTGATTTAATAAAAAAATCTATAATAATTAAGGTGAAATGACAAGAAAAAGAATGTCTTAAACCCGTGCCAGAGGTTAGCGCACAAAGGAACCCACTAGCGAGGTTTGAGACATCAGGCCGGCTTGGGCTGGGTAGATAATGGAAAAATTAGAGGCTTTTAGAGCCTGGGTCAGTGTCATGAATCAAACACTAAAAACCTGCTGCTTTACTGCAGCTCTACAAGAACTATCAAGCCTCCTTAAAGGAGTTCCTATGACCAAGTGAGTGGAAAATAACGAGGCCTTGTGACATCCTGGGGCTGCAGCCCGGGTGGCCCTGAAGCAGCATCCCCACCAGCTTTCACTCTCCATCCCCTTGAGCAGAAGATACTTTGGCTAGCTGGAAAACCGCAAGCTGAAAAAGGGAGGGGAAAGAAAAAAATATATATATTTTTTCTAAAGAAAAGGGAAGGCTTGATAAATGAGAGGCAGGAGGGCAGGGGCAGCGCTGGCGCAGTGCCGTGACTCATGCTGCTCCTCTCCTGACGTGCACGCAGTGCTGCAGCATTGCTGCCAGGGTTTGGTTGGGTCTGAGCCCTTGCAGAGATGTCCTCTTGTCCTCTGTGGGGTGTGGGGGTAACAGTGGTGGTGCTGAGGAGGGTGCCCAGAGCCAGGCAGGACAGATCCTCCCGCTGCTCGTGCTGCCCATCCTTGTTGCCAGTTTGTAGAAGCACTGACACTGTTCTTGCTGCATTTACTCTTTCTTCCCTCTTAAGAAGTGCTTTCGTTGTAACTGATTATTTTTGTGCCTTTTGGAAAAAATCCCAAAGAAGGCCTTAAAATAGAGAAATTGGGTAGATTTAAGTATTTTTGAGGGAAGCTGGGGAAGTATTCTGCAGCCTGTTCCACGGCCTCTTCATGTTTCCTGTGAGGTGACTAGCAACTTCTTTGTGAATAATCCCCCAACTACATTCAAAATATGGATGATACGCATCCGTGTAGCTGCATACTATGAAGTCTTTAATGTGCTGACTGCTGGCACCCAGGGGTGATTGTGTCCATCACAACACCAAGGCACAAGGCAGGACTTCTTGCTTTCATTTTATCTCCTGTCTGACAGGGCTGGTGTTAGCCAGGCCAGGCTTGAAGGTCAAGTTTCAGCTCCATCTGAACACTACACGCTATTTTATTCAGTTGAGCTTTCCAGGGTTTACTGCCTCAGCCTCCAGGCTCAACCTGGTTTGAAAGTTTCCATGGAAATGATTTTTCCCCTGTTTGCAGGAAGGACATTTTCTCCAAGATCCTTTGCTTTGATGATGGGGGAAGAAAGCTCTTATAGCCCCACATTCAATATAATGGTTTCCTGATAGAAAGAACCTAACATTTCATTTTATATTTATTTTTTGTTTGCTTTGGTTTTAATCTCGTCCCAGAATGTGTGTATACTTGCAATAACAACCTTGGAGATGTGCACTGGTCTTGTGCTTCATTTCCCGTTCTGGGGCTCTGCTTTATTTGTTTTTAATGTTTTCTGTGTAGCGGGAGCTGGTTGTTTCCCAGCCGGCTCCTGTACCTCGGCATGAGGACAGTTAATGAGAGCTCTTCCAGTCTCTCCTTCCTCAACAAAATGTCTTTCCCTGCCTCTGTGTGGTGGCCCACGGCCAAGCACTTTTGCAGGAGCGCCCTTTGTAGGCCTGCTAATGGGCAAGGCCTGCTGAGGTGACCGAGGCCTAGTCTGCTAGGCCGCGACTTGAGAGCACAGGAACGAGCTGCTTGTTTCCTAACTGCTGTTATTTTGGCAGACTCTTCTTCCTTCCTGAGAGGCCTGTAAGCAACCTCTGCCCCGCTGCAGGGCGGCCAGGGATGCAAGGGCTGGGTCTTCAGCAAGGTCACTGCTGTGCCTTGGAAGAGAAGCCTGGTATGGGTGCTACTATGGGTGCTATTGAGCACTACCCCAATGCTGGGGTTGGCCTGTCAAGATTATCAAAACATGTATTTATTTTGAACAGAACAAGGTATGTGCATGCAGCCGCTGACTGTTGACTGGAGCTCCCTGCACTTTTACAAATTTGGGGCTGTGGTGAGGTGAGGCTCCCAGCTTGGTGTTCCAGCAGGAGTGAGGCCACCTCTGCCATGCGTGTTGCAGTTATTTAACACCTACTAGCTCTCTGTCATCTTTGTTGAATGATTTACATGCTCCTAAGCATATGGACAGCCCTTTAGAAATCATCTGGGGCTGCTTGGGTGTCTAAGGGTGAGTGCTGTGGGAGTGTTTTTGCCTACGAGCCTGATCCAAGCCATGTTCCCCTTTGTTTTACTGGAGGTTTGTTTGGCTGCCACGTGGCCAGGAGACAAAATGGCAGGTTTTTCTCTATGACGACTGCATAGGTGCATAAGGCAGGGATGAACATATGGAGAGGAAGGCATCCTCCTCTGCTGGGCAGGTGGTGGGGTCTGGGTGGGTTCTGGGCATGGTGGTGGTGGTAGAGACCCTGCCAATGGTGCTGCTGTGGGGATGGGGAGATGGTGCTGTAGGGAAAGCAGAAAATTCTGCAGTATTTTGTATAAGAATCACTCCCCATTGCTGCTCCAGGACCAGTTGAGTGTGATGGAGAACAGAAAGCCAGCAGATTATTTCAAATTCCTTTTTTCTCTGGAGACAAGAGGGGGAAGGAAAGTAATTTTTAAGTCGTCAGGGCTGTATAAATTACCCAAGAGCAGTCGGCTAGGCGGGAGCATGGCGTGGGAAGGCGGAGAGGTTATTTCTGCAAGCATGGCTGCCCCTGTACCAAGGTCCTGCTTCTCCTCCTTGCACCCAACGGGGCTGCCCCTGTGCCAGCGGCTGAGTGACCGCTGCAGCATGATGGGGACCATCACCCCCATCCCTGCCCAGCTCTGGAGGGATGGAACAAGTCTGGGAAGACAGCAAGGCTGTGTTACCTAAAGCAGTTAACTTCCTTCATTCGGCTCTTCCTTCATCTCTGGGCCAGCATTTGCATTCATGGCCTTTTCTTCCCAGGTTGCTGCAAGATTTGTGCCAATGGGTCCTTTTTGGAGAATGCCTATAGCAGAAATGTGTTTTGTTATCCCTTGGAGCTGAAAGCCATAAAGAACAGAATGACTTTAATGAACAGACCTTGCAGAATCACCACCTTGAAGCTCTAGCCGCTCATGTGAATCAAAACCTGCTGAAAGTAGGTCATATAGTAAAAATGAATTAGGTTTACTTCACATTTTATTGACTCTGCCAGTTTTTCATTCATAGAGTCTTGTAGTCAGGAATATATCCTGCCTTTTTAATGCTAGGCTTGGGTAAAAAGGGCAAATACTGTTCTTTATTCTCGCCCTTTTAGCCTACGTGATTGAGGTTGTCAAAGATGTGATGGATGCACTTTCTCTTTGCCCTGTTTATTTATTATTAAGTTCCTCTTCATTAGAGAACTGCTTAAGCAATGACCAAGTTCCCACGTTATGTTCACACGTGGGAACTCAGGACAGTCCAAAAAAATTAATGCAACACCTAAATTCTTCTTAAAACTTCCATGAGAGATCAAACTGGTGTCGTGGTGACTGAGCAAGCAGGTGGATTGCCCTGCAATGCCCCTCGTTTGTGTGATTCACTTCGATTATCCAGGAAGAAGCACAAATAAAAGTCATTTGGATGCTTGCTTCATAGGTGTGGGCTCCTGCACGCAAAGGAGGAGCATGGACCCAGCTGTGCCGAGGCATTTCTGGAGTCTGTAGCATGAATGCAGCAGCCTGCTGCAGTCCTGGGAGTCAGGCTGGAGTTTGCTCTTTGTACCTGGGTTGCATTTATTGAGCTAGCAGTAGTTTAGCCCCCTCTCGTTAGTTTTGGCAGCGTGGGACTCCCGCAGCAGTTGCCTCCCAGAAATCCCTGAGGATGGGGCAGGGGGAAGCTGGTGGCTTTGGGCGCTGAATAGCCAAGTATTTGGGAGCGGTGGGAGCAACACTGTGTTAATGTTACTGAAACGGCCGGGGGCAGTGATGTGGGAGTTCTCAGCCGATCCGCACTGAAAGCCCTCGCTGTCCCAGGGCCGTTGATGTGGCACACCTGGGCGCAGTCCTGCTGTGGAGGTTTGTGCCTCAGAGGCTTTCGATAACCTCCGTGGTGTAGTTTCATTCCTCCTCGCTGTGGTAAGTGCAGTCAAACACAGTTTTTTTTGCCTTTTCCCTTAGAGCTTAGGTTTGGAGGCTTTTGCAGCGCTCAGCAAACACCACGGCTTGTGGACAGTCGTGCACAGTGTGGGACCAGAGCTGGGGATAACAGCTCCTGGCTGCCTGAGGCTTCTTGGCTTGGTGCAAGTCCTTCCAACTCCATAGCAGCAGTGAGGGCAGAGCTCAGCCCCTCTGCTTCGTAGCCCCACAACCAGAATTGTTTTATTTGTAACACTAAATGCTTACTACCGAGTCTGTTTGACGTGCAGCAGAGCAGCCCAAGGCCAGTGGGTAACGGGGGTGGGATAACCACATGCAGGTGTGGCTGTGAGACCCCAGAATGAGTCAGGGGAGCAGACGTTAGATGACTTCAGGACTTCCACGAGGCCCGTTAACAGCACACACACACCCCTGGTGTCACAGAAATACCGTGGATACATCAGCACCAGAACGAGCACCCGCGTTCCTGCAGGGAAAACCAGGCTGAACAAAGGGGCTGCTGTGATGGCAAACGAACCCAGGAGGTGTGCAGTGCCCCGTATCACAGCGGGGCTGTTGCTCCTCGGACGGGGCTGGGGGCAGGAGGTCCGGTGAGGCCGTGCAGCGGCAGGCACGTGAATCGGAGCGTGTCTTCAGGTCGCGCTGGGAGGGGGAGTGAGAGCCCCAGCACAGTAACTCATTCTTCAAGAGGCTTGGCCAGCATCCAGGATGTCATGCAGCGAACCTCGGAGAACAGGAGGGATGGGATGGAGCAGCAAAGGCTGGTGATGAATGGGGGCAGCGAGGACAAAGACTCTGTGCTTGATGCCCGTCACCAGCAGTGCTCGGGGCTGGCTGTGCTGGTCGCTTCTATCCCTTTTTGTAAGGTGAGGATTCATTTCCACGCTTTAGGAATGACAACGGAGGGTTTTAATGACCCAGTGGGTGTTATAACCCTGAAGTACTGCCGCGGAGATGCGATGAGGTAGGTCTCCGCCTCCAGTGGTGGCTGGGTGCCTCCTGGGCCTCTGAACCGAGAATTAAATCCAGTAATTAGCATTCAGGAGCGTAAACGAGGGGGCACAGCTCTGTAAGCTTGTTGGACCATTTGCTTATAGCTTGCAGCAACTTCTTTCAACGTGACTTGTTGGGTGTAGGGAGGATGTCTTCCTGGTGGGAAAGAAGGAAAAGGAAACCGGGGGCTAAACGTCCACCGGCCGTAATGGAAGGTGAATGCTGGGAGTGGTGCCCCTCATCCTGCGGCTGGGGGCTCGCTCTGTGAAACAAGAGCTGCGGGGGCTCACACGGCATCGCGTGTCCTGCGGCGCTTGGTGTGAAGCCTTTGAGCAGCAGCAGGAGGTGCGCTGCTCTTCCATAAAGTGCTTGCTCTCACATAAAGGGCTTTATTTTCCATCAGACTCTGTCTTACTTCGGTCTGTAGCTGTCCTCCTCTGCCACGTTCTGCTGCTGGCTGGGGTTGGGTGTGCTCCTGGTGTTTCTACCCGTCCAGAACTGTCCGGTCTGAGCTTAGCAAGAAGCTGGAAGGAAGAGAACGATGGAGAGAAGGAAGAAAAGTTGTGGGATCCTGTGATGTAGAGTGTTCATGCGCCGTTCTTCACTTAAAACATTATTTTTTTAAAGGAAGGCGCGTAATGACACAGACTGGAGATTCTATCTTGTGTTCAGGATTTCTAACGTAGCTAAAACAGCAAACCTGTGAATAAGGGTAGCTTCTCTAATGATTGATGATTTTTTTTGTCCTGCCTTCCTGCCTCATCTGCCTGCTGCGGACGGTACATACTTTACGAGGGAACAAAATCCCCGCTGATAAATTAGGATTTGTTTTGCAACCTTCTCTTTGCAGCTACAGCTTCACTGCTTTGGTCTCAGCTGCGGACCTTTAGCCAACAACAGAATATAAATCCTCCCTACCTACGGTTTCGTAATTTGAAGAAATACAGCCTGCAACTGTCTGGGTAGGAAGCGAGAGTCCTCGCTGGTACCTCTGTGCCAGGGTGCCTGGGGAAGGCACAGCAGCCTACCAGTAGCCTCTGTGCTTTTAATTACAGCTGGAGCATCCCCGCAACACCAAAATCCCAGCTTGAAAAAATTAAGCTATTTTATCGTGGGCAATACAATGTGACCTACAGACGAAGGCCTGTAAGCAACCCGCTCTTCTGCTCGAGAAAAGACCTCCATTGACTATTATGCCAGCAATAAATCTTTCATTTTCTCTTAAGAAACAGTAATTACAGAAGCTTCAGCTGCGGTGGGTATCTGCTGCGGACAATAAATGTCTGTCCTTCAGCACATCATCGGCATCTCGGTGACGGATGCTCGCGTGGACTGCAGAGCAGAGATAATATAGCATATTGTCAGCAGCCCTTGCTTTGAGCCTTGGGAGCACAGATCGGGATGGTGCTCCGCGTATCGAGGAACACATCTTGTTTGTCACACTTCCTTTTTTTTAACGGTTCCAGGGTATTTTTGCTGCCTGGCTCCTAGCGGTGAGCTCCAAGGAGATAAGCTTCAGTCTTCAGCGGGTACGGAGCTGCCTCAGCGCTCCCACCAAAGACAGATGACCTCTTCAGTTGCTTCGCCAGCAGAATCTGAGCAAGAAACCCCAAGGGGATCGATGGGAGCTGTAATCCCGCTGCGCCGCGTGGAACTGGGTCAGGGGAAGGGGAGGTGGTAGGAGCCTGGAGCCACATGAGGTCACAGTCGCCTTCAACTCTAATGGACACCAACTGTCCTAAAACACTTGGGGATTGTTGCATGTAACGGATGAGGAGATCAAAAAGGAATTATCTTAAATATACATCTTCATTAGGGCTACTGGGCATCCCTGGCTGGCAGATCAGAGCTCTCTCTAGCGTGGTACCTCAAACTCTGCTGTCCCAGCCATGCCTGGCGGCTGTGCCGTGCGTTGGCTTGCGTTTGGCTGCTGGTTACGAGAGATCTTGACTCGAGATATCGTGGACCCAGCAGGGTAATGGGTGTGCGTGGAAGCAGCCAGGTGTCGGGGAAATCAGCCCAGTGTAACTCTGTAGTAATAACTGAGAGCTGAACTTCTGCACGTGTTGTAGAAGGGCTTCTGGTGCTGGGTGGCTACCGTCCCTTTTTATTATTATTATTCTTTTATAAAATAATACATAAAAGGTGGTTTCCTTTTTTATTATTATTATTTTAAAGGAAAGAAAGAATATTTCTGGACTCAAAACACATCTTATCTTTAACTCCTTAACATACACACCTTTGGAGGATTGAGGGCAGCTTCAGCGACCGCTTGCTGAGCCGGACCCCACGCCTGGATTTAGTGCTGAAGAAGATAAAAGGATAAGGGGATGGAGCTAGGTGAACTTGGCAGCTATTTTTAATTCTCAGACCGGTTCTTGAGAAAGCATTTCTTGAAAAGAATTACGGCCTCATTTTGATGGCTGAAGATCTGAATTTACTGACAGCTCTCCCTTTTTTTTCCCCCTGTCTCAGTGCTTTATAGCCCCGAGTGAGTTAGGTTGCATGGAGAGGCTTGCCTGCTGTCTGGAGAGGTGAAAGTTCTGTTTCGCAGGAGGCTCGGGTTGATCTGATTTCGTTGTAGTCTTATTAATTACAGCACCCCTTTGATTCACTTACAAGGCAGACCGAGTCGGGGTCAGGCTATCGGGTTGTGTGTGCTGCCTGCTGGGGCTGCCAGCTCCTAGCACGGGCTTTTCCATGCAGGGTTCACATGCCTGAGACTTGAAACCATCCTGATGAACGTTTCAGGGATACGCGGGCCTCCGTCAGTGCCTCTGGGGGCTCTGCCAGGGTCTTATCTGTGGCTCTGGAGTTTTAAAAAGACCGCAGTCGGGCAAGCAGATGCTGTGCTTTGACCCTGTGCTTTCTCTTATTTACCTTTCCCTAAATGAAAGCAGCCACGCCAAGAGTTTGCCGCGCCGGGCGGTGCTGGTGTCGTGGTGTGCTGTGTCCTCATCTGCTGGAGCTGCCGTCGGCGAGGCACCATTTCCATGCTGTTAGTTTAAATCCCAGGGAGAGCTGCGTTGCTCCCCGCAAATAAGTGTAAGTAACTTGCTGAGATGAGATCCTAAATAATTTACTTCTGGAGGAGCGCTCTGTGTGTGCTCTGTGAAGCGGTGGTAAGGAGAGAAGTGGGACATTTATGCACAGAGGCGCATTAAAGAGCAACATCTCCGCTTCTGTGTCAGCGATACGAACAAATCTGGCAGGTTGTCTTGATTTTTCTTCTACCCAGTGACTGGCCCGGTCCGTGTCACATTATCCAATGTTTTTCTTCTGTCTGGAGCAAAATCTGGCCTTGCCTTTGTGGCTGGTGACAGAGGAGCTCCTGGCGTTTCCTGAGATGATTCATTTCGTGCCATGCTGATGCGTTTAGGATGACTGGGCTGCAGTGGTTTGGTAACGAACTGGGCATCTTTCTGAAAGGGCTTTCAGTAGCAAGTCCTTGTGACTTTTTTTCGCTGTTTAAGCAATTGAACGGCAGTCTTGAGAAGCCTTTGTTTGTGGAAAACGGAGCTTTTGGGTTTTCCTTGCTGCAGGGATTAGTCAGATAACGCCCAGCGGGCTGTAGCCTGAAAAGGTGCAGATCTATGTGGTTAAAGCCCAGGACTAGGACTCAAGAGCTGAATGTTCCTGCGGTGCCACATGTTTTCAGTATGATCTGCTGGCCTTTCCGTGCCGCCCTTGGCTCAATGTGCCACCACGAACACCACACGTTGCTCACTTCATCTCTGGAACCATCGGTGCCAAACCTGTGGTCCCCAGCCCGTCCTCTTGTGCCCCTAGGGAGCTGCCAGAGGACAACACAGAGCTCTGGGCACATCCTCGGGACATGCAGGCAGTGGCCCAGAGCAGTCCCCAGGCACCCAAGGAGGAGTGTGAGCATTTCCTAGCACCAGAGCTCCATCCTTCGTGGGAGCCCTCGCCCCACGCTGCTCAGCACTTTGCTTCCCAGCCCCGACGTACCGTGGCTCTGTTGTTCAGCGCTTCACCCGCTAATTAACCAGCAGATCTTAACTAATCTTCACAAGCCCCCTCCCCTTCTGAGGCAGCTCAGTGAGCGTTGTTATCCGCGGTCACAGAGGGGGAATTTGAGGTAATGAGGTTAACGGGCTGCCTGAGGCCGCAGAAAGGAGCTAATTCAGAGCGGGGCTCCCAGCCGGGCAGTTTCTGGCACACGCGTGTCACCAGCCCCGACCCCGTGCCATTCATACCTGTGGCACCGCGGGCTGCTTTCTGTGAGAAACACAGAGTCCTTTTTCAGCAGAGCTCTGAAAGATGCTGTTTGTCTGGCCGAACACCCGGGACGTGGTTTATGGGGTCCATTTTCTCTTACAAGCGCTGTGCCTGTGCGCTGACTGCTGCAGAAATCCGGGAGCAAATCACTGTCACGAAACGCTGTTTTCTCACATTCGGATGGGAGAATCCCGGAGTGCGTTGGGTTGTGTGTTTGTAAGAAACAGATGGACAGAAGGGACCACGAGTGGGATAGCTGCTCTTCTGTCCCCCTGAAGGAGAGAACAGTGCCTTCCTTGCCGCTCGTGGTAGCAGAGAGGCCGGGATGTACCTGTACTGCAGCAGACTGAAAAGTCGTGGGCAGCAGATGAGGCTCCTAGATTGAAGAATGCCTCCTGGAATTCAGATACAGTCGCTGCTATAACAGCATTAAAATATGATGGCCCTTGTTTTTACTGAAAGCCTTGAATTTACAGCCAGTTATCGGAGCGTGGTGGTGACCTGGTGAAGGTGCCGGAGGGTCACCAGGGTGGGTGGCAAAGCCACCAGCCATTCCTCCTCTCCTCACGGCAGCAGTTTGTGCACAGCTTTCGCTGTGCCCGGCTGACAGGGCAGCTCGGGGAGCTGTAGTTCGACCTGGAGGTACCGAGGTACCGAGGCTTTCTGAGGGACGGCATCCAAACGTGAAGGCCAGGAGGAGGGCCTCCTCCTAACAGGGGGGACTTTGTGGGCCACTGTGCCTTCAAAAGTATCCTGTCGGTGCTCATTGCTTCTCTGCAGAGTTCAAAATGAAATTGCTGTAACCAGGTTGCAGCTGACGCTTATGATGGCACCGTGTCCTCTTGGTGGTGGTGCTGCAGGCAGGAGCTGTTGGAGCTGTGGCTCGGTGTCCTGTCACACCTGGCTTTGTCCGTCCCCATTCGAAGATACCACTCTCACTCCAAAATGAAATGTAAAAAGGGAGCAGGGCGTGAAGGGTCTTTTGGCTCTGGCAGTGCAGGGCTGAGCTCCGTCTGTCAGGATTGGGGATGAGCCCTGGGCCCGCTCCAGCCCCCGGGTGGCCGTGCCCTGAGGTGGGCCCGCAGGGGTTGGAGCGGCTGGAGGCCCTTCCAACCTCTGCCGTTGTGTGGGATTGAAAAACTAGAAGTTAGGCCGCTGTGGTTTTGTCAGCAGACATGAGTAACGCCGGCTGAGCCGAGACAGTGCTCCTGTAACGCTTCTTTCCAGTCAGCTCCAGGCCTCGGCTGCGGGGGCCCAAACCCACGACGGGCAGCACCCACAGCGTGCGTGTTGGCAACAAGGGTGACCCCAAAACGGAGGAAAATAGGTACGGGTTGTGGCTTGCAGGGGGGCTGCAGGTTTCTCATCCCTTCCTTGTCATGTCTGGGACTGAGACCAGGCAAAGGCGGCGATGCTCGGCCCCAGACAGGCCCAAAACACCCCAAAGTGGGGTTTCCAGGGCATGTGGGTGGCATCTGCCCTGTGGGCAGTGTGTGTCCCCTCTGCCCAGGAGCCGGGCACCCAGTACGCTGGGTGTGCTCAGCACGGATCATCTCGGCCGCTCGTTTCAGGGTTTATTATTTTTAGACGAAGCAGAACATGGGAATGTGCTGAGCCGGCTCCTGAGCCCTGCCAAAAAAAGAACATCCTTCAGGACCTGCTGTAACTTCCAGCCCTGTCTCAACACACAAGCGATCTACCTGGAATTGATAAGTGCATAGGGCACACAAGGCTTTCGTAACACAGCCGTTGGGTATGAAAAATGTTTCAGGAGTATTAGAGGAGCTCTGTCAGAGCAAACACCAGGCTTAAAAAATGAAGCAGATGTTGTACACCCAGAAAAATGTGCAAGTCAGAGCTACTTTGCATTGTTCGGGGCCAAATTACGCCAGCTGTGTTTGCATTGGGGTGCTTAGCACTTCGCTGGGCAGCAGCAAATCTCTGGATGAGAGCAGCGCCCAAAGCTGGGATCACAGTGCAAGGGCAGGCAGAGCTGCTGCTCTCATCTTCCTGGGTTTTGGTGTGTGTGTGCTTCAATCCATTACACGAGCTAAACCTGCCTGATCTGCCTTCCTTTTCTGGCTGGGATGGGGCAGTGTGTAAGCGTGGAAAGGGCATCTTCAGGAGCCCAGGGGGGACAAAGTGCTCTGAATCGCTCCCTGCAGTGGCATGCCAGCCAAGCGCATGGCGATGTACCTGAAGCAGCTCCTGGTGTTTCTACTCGCAATGTGTCCTCTCACCCCTGCAGCCCAGCAGCAGGTCGGAGCAGCGATGGCAAATAGTTGGCTTGCCGGAGGAATGCGAGGCTTTCCCAGGAGCGGGGCCGTGACGCACACCTCCAGCTATGCCGCTCTGTGCTCGGCCCTTGCAACCAGCAGATAAACTCCTGGCTCGGAGTAAAGACAGACACCAGAAGCACACCCGGGAGTTATCTGGTGTGACATTATTGCCGTGATGAAGTACCCTACAAGGGCATTATCACATCGTTTTGCTCCGTTATGAGGCAGCAACAGAGGGCTGTGTCGGGATGCAGCATTTTTGTGCTGCACAGTGAGCTTAATGGGAGGTAATTCGTTCTTTCCCAGACTGATAAGTGGCATTGAAAGCTTTAAAGACCCGTGAAATTAGGAGTAAATTTAAAATGCCTGGAATAGAGGTAGCTTTCCTATGTAATTGTTGTGTGTACATAGTAAGCAAAGTACTTGGAAGTTGTGTTCTTGCCATGATGAAGCATGGGCAGAAGAAAAGGCAGGTTTGGAGAGAGGGAACGTCTCCTGCTACAACTGGTAGAGCTGGGAAAGCGTCCTGGGCACTAGGGCACAGTCAGTCCTTTCCTCAGTGCTGAGAATGATGAGGAAAATACTTGAAGCAGGGTAGAAAACGCTTCCAGCAGAGCGCTGCCTGCCTCAGGCAGGCTCTGAAGCAGTGTGCCAGCACGGCGGGGCTGTCGGGGGGATGCAGCATCCCCTGTGTCAGGGCAGGACTGATGGAATTAATCTTCCTCCTTAATGAGCTCTGAGGGCCTTGGGTCACCACCGAGGTCACTGGGAAGGTGTTGGTGGGTGCTGGGACAGAGCGTGGGGCCGGTGGTGCTGGTTTCCCCACGCTGCTCCCACACAGGACGACGTGCAGGTGGCCCTGGGAGTGGAATGCTGGCTCTGTGAGCTCGGCTTTCTCCTTGGCTATCAGCGTTTCGCTTCCAGGAGTGAATGCTTTCTGCCAGAAAAATGTTCCCAGCTATATTTTTTTTTCCACTGGCTTTATGGAAACACTGCGCCTTTCTTCTCCTGCCTCCCCAGATGGTGCCGGCCCTTGCTGCGCGAACTGAATTCCCACTTCATCACGCAGAGGCTGGTCAAGCGCTCTTGGTCAGAACTGGTTTACATTAGAAAAAAAAATGAATATGCTTTCACGCAGATTAAAAGTTTATTTTCCACGGAGAGGCCTGGCTTTGCTCTCACTTAGTTGCTTGGAGCGCGTGCCTCTTGAACCCAGGGCACACAAGTGCCACCCCGCTGACCCCTGCCCAGGTTTTTTAGTGAAGCGCTTCAGGATTTACCTTTTTACCTTTTGTTGTTGCTGCAAGTGGATCTACAGAAACATTTGTGGGGTGTTTTTTTTTTTCAACCCATCTTTACTCAGTACAGGCCTGGAATCGAGCATGAAGGTGAACTTCCAAGGAAGTGAGGCTGCTGCACGCTCCAGGTGGATCGGTGAGACCCTCTCTGCCCCGAGGCACAGAGATCTGGCTGAGCCCAGCCAGGTGTGACAAAGAGCAGAGGTCTCCGGGTGGGTACTGCCAGCAGATTTCCCAAAGCCAGGTAATCAGAATAAATGAGACCCTCGTTACCGTTGCTGATGAGGGAACAGCTGCAAACACTGAACTCAATTAGATTATTGAACATCAAAGAATTAATATTTATGAGTCACAGAAAACAGGTTTCATAAACCCTGCTGCTTGCCTCTCTTTGCCTTTCTAATCAACAAAATAGCCCTTTTATAAGAGATGCTTAAAGGGCCCTGCTTGCACCACTTATTTAACGGCTCGGAGTGAGCCTTGATGGGAAAGTGACCTAGTTCAGGTCCCCAGAGGCTGCTGCAATAAAAACGGTTATGAGCAAAATGCTCTTATCGCCATATGGCAGCTTCAGGCATTGCAGACGTAACGTGGTCTGGGAGCGTTTTGTCCAGAAATGGTGAGCTTTCTCTTCAATAAATACATACAGCAAGGCGCGAGAGGAGATGTTTCCATTATTAGCGTTCCTTCCCGTGAACTGGCTGCAAAATAACTCGGTCGCTGGAGCAGGGAGGCAGCAGCAAGCTCCTCCACCGGCCGCGTGTTGTTCTGCAGGCTGCCCTGGATAACGTGCTTCGGGGAGCTGGAATCCTCCGATGTAATAGAATCAGTTTTGCAGGTGCAGAGCGCTTACTTTTTCCTTATAAGCCCAAGCCGAGATTTAATTGCCGCTCTTCAGAAGTGCAAAACAAGAGAATGTAATAATTAGAGCTGTCAGGGTGTCCTTTCTTTTATGCTGATGCTGACATTAGCTGGTTTAAAGCCTATTTTTAACCTCTGCAGCGTTGAAGGCTTCGCTGTGTGTTTTCAGTCTGAGTTTGTTTGTTTCAGGCTTTGCAAATTTGAAGTAACCTAAACGGGAAGGGGTGAGGCCGGGCGGGGGCAAGAGGAAAAACTGGATCGAAAGAGGAAGGAAGGAGGAAGAATGAGGCAAATCAAATGCAAAAAATATGCCCATAAATTATTTCCACTCCGCTGTGGATTTTTTTTCTTTTTATGGGCCTGCAAAATCCTCGCTAACTGGATGCTAAAAAATCTCAAAACACAGAGCACTGAGAGCCTGGTAAGATAAATATTGTGCTTAACGGAGCTTCAGAGAATGCCCTGGACACTGCAGGCAGCAAGAGGACCATTTTTCTGCTTAAATAGCTCTAGTTTTAGCCAAGTTCACCCCGTGACCCCGCTGGGGGTTATCCTGATGAGCCAGCATCTGTAACGGGAATGATGGAAGCAAGGTAGTATGTGCCGTGCTGATTCAGCTCTTATAAATACATGTAAACGTGTGGGTCTGGATATCGAAGGGTATCCACGGATCTACAAACAGAGGAGCTCCACGTTCGCTTCTCCAAGGGCCGGGGTTTGGGTTTTCTGCCGAGCGAAGAGCTGCCGCGAAGTCCCCATGCGTATCGGAGACGGTGCCGCAGCCTGCCCCGTAGGGCCCTTTCTCGCAGGAGAACGCAGAAGGTGCTATTTCTGGCAGGATTATTATATATATATATTTTTTTTCCAGATGTATTTTTTAAAAGTTTCTTGGCACAGGGCTCTAATTCTTCTCTTGCCCTGCTGGTTCCCTGCGTTGCGCTGCTGTTCCCGGCCCTTTCCTTATGCGAGTTTTTGACGTCCAAATTACGGATTTCTAATCCCAAAATGACAACCTGCCCTTTCGTAACACTAAATCAGTTAGTTCATCTCCAAATAGTTCCCCGGCCCCTTGTTGGTCACTTGGCGCTATTCAACTCTCGGCCAAACCTTTATCCAGGCGTGAAAGCGTGAGTATTAAATACGCCTGCCGCTTTGCTAAGCCAGCTCTGAACCTGGAAACCCCAAATGTGGAAGGAGCAGCGTTTTTACGAGCTCTTGTCTTGTCCCTCACCTCTAATATCCCATGGCAGTCTTGGGTTGGCGACGTTTGTGGGCTTGGGAGGGTGAAGCAGAGCAGAGGTTGCTGAATTTGGGTCTCTGGCCGTGTCCTGAGCCACCCCCCAAAATGTGCACTTTGACACGTGGTGATCCCGATTTTCCTCTTACGTGGGTGAAAATGAGACATCATGGCCATAAATCCGACCTGAGAGCAGACCTGGGGGCAGGAAGTTCTTCCCTTGAGGCTTGGCTGAGGGCTGATTCATCATTTTTAACCGGAGTTACATCGGAACCAGGCTCCCCCCAACAAACTCAGCTCCTGAGCCATCCCGCGAGCTGTTCCTAGCAGCTCTCGAGCTGGTTTTCTTTGTATTGACGTCCCTTGGTTGATTGAGTACTCCCCTAATTAAATTAAGACTCTATCACGTCCGCTTACCCCGATAGTCCCTCCCTCTGATTACCGTCCTGGCAGCACCCAGGCTGCAGTAACGACTGGAGGCGCTGCCCAGCGGGATTAAAAACTGGGAGCTAAACCGGAGAACGGCCGAGCCCGGCTTCGTTCGTCACCCGGAGCTGGTGGGACATCACCTCTGGGATGCCTTTGAAGGCAGCTAACGGCATGGAAAGCCACAAGTGGCCTAGTGGCCCTGCTGGGTTTTCCTGCCTAAACACTGAATTTGTTTTCCCGGCTTTACGAGAGCTTTCAGGAGTGTGCCTAATGCGAGGCTGGGCGGGCTCTGTCCCGTAACAGGGCTGAGGAAACAAGTTAGTAGGTCAATGGGTGTAACGAGAGCTTCTTCAGCGTGTTATCGAAATGCCAAATGCTGGAAAGATTCTAAGTCTTGCTGGAAACCAGTCTGAAACGCTGGGAAACCAGTCTGAGACGCTGGGTCAGGCTGGGAGGTTTAGCAAAGCCAGGGGAATGGAGGCGTCGCGTGGCTGCTACCATGCGAATGTCACAGTCCAGCGAAGAGACCGCTGCGATGCTCAGTCTGCAGGAAGAAATAAGAAGTGAACCAAAGCACAAGGGTTTGAACACCGGGGAGAGGAGGAATTTGCTCTGTGAGGGTTTCGTGCTCTGGCCGGGGCAGCCTTGCAGAGCCTTGGGGCACGTCCCTCTCCTCCGTGGGACCCCCAGCCCAGCCCACGGTGCCGGCTGGGAGCTGCAGGGAATAGGAAACGGGAAAAGCTGAGCGCAAGAAGGGGAGGAAGATGGGAAGAATGGAAATCAACAGGAGAGGGGAAACTAGGAGGAAAAAAAAGGGGACGGAGCAGGAAGGCAGCAAGGAATGGGAGGAAGCGGGGGCTCGCGGGGCTTCGCGAGCCGGAGAAAAGCAGCTGTCAGTGCAACGCCGCAGGAAGCCCGAACTTGTATTTTTAGGGGCTTTATATAAATAATGGGTCTGGGGGAGGAGGGAGAGAAACGACTGCTCTTCCTACCGTCTGCTCCGCGAGGCTTTGTTCCGCTTCTGTTTTTCTTCCTCCCAGCCTCGCGACGTGCGGAGCGGGGAAGAGGCGCTCGCAGCCCCGGCCCCGTCGTGCCAGCCGCGTGTCTCGGGGTGCCCCCTGTTTCGGGGAGCCACCCTGGGCTGCCTGCGATGGAAGAGGGCCCCCGGAGAACTGCTTTGTTCACTCATTTGTTCAACGGCAGCTCTCCAAATCAGCAGGCTGGTGACGCGGGGCCAGGTTGACTTTCTGCAGGAGGATTGTCCTGTAGGTTTCTAAGTAAACGTTTGCGCTTTCAGAGGCACTCAGCACAGAACAGGAGAGCAACTGCTGGTTAACTTGGTTTGCATGGAATTGTTCAGGAAAACGTGGTGCTTCCCTTGTTTGAAAGGATGGTGGCTGCCTTTTTGACCTATTCGTTAAGCTTTCAGAGGGAGAAATGGTTTCACGTGTCCTCAAAGTGGTTTTGGGCTGTCCGAGAGTTTCAGGGGAGACAAAGATCTGCTTTTCTGTTGTCATATCAGGTGTTTTTCATTCCTGCTTCCTGTTGTGGTTTGTAGCAGAACTGGGACACACTTACATGAAAGCACAGGACCAGGAAAGTCACTGCAGCAGGAATTTTGGGGAGTGCGTGGAGGACAGGTAGTCCTCAACAGTTCTTCTTGATCCGCAAGATACCGGGAGCCGCAGCCTTCAGGGAATACTTCAGCTCATCTCCGAATGTAGGAGCTTGGAGGAGGGAAATAAGATGTGAAAAGCTGGAAAAAGGAGAGACTTAGAGCACCTGTACGTGATCCAATTCAGAGATCCGTGTTTCAGAAGTTTTGATGAGGGCTCATTCTCGTGTCTGAGATTGCTCACGTTCCTCCTTTGTTCAGGAGCTCGCAGCTTGTAGGCAGCGCTGACGAGCCGTGACTTCTGCAGTCCCCTCCCCTGCTTGTGCTGCTGGAACTGCCGGTGACCGCGCTCCTCGCTGGCATCGCCGCTGTGAGCGTTAACCACCACAATGCCCTTGTCATTAAGTACCCAGGATGGGTTTGTGATGGCGTCGTGAGCTGGTTTGGAGGCATCAACGAACACCTTGCACGAGGGCCGAGGTTGAACAAGTGGAGAACGGGAGGAGG
The DNA here is from genome assembly GCA_011076525.1 of Nettapus auritus. Taxonomy (NCBI): domain Eukaryota; kingdom Metazoa; phylum Chordata; class Aves; order Anseriformes; family Anatidae; genus Nettapus; species Nettapus auritus. Next base: position 21,074,194 of record CM021773.1, read on the forward strand.
AGGACCCGATGTAGGGACGTGATCAGAGGTTCAAGTTCACAGCCTCCCCGAGCAGGGGCAGCCGTGGCATGTGGTCAGCCTGGTGTAGTCTCCCAGGCGCCTTTGCCAGCTGATGGAAATATTAGAAATTAAAATAAATCCCTGTGGCCAGCACGTGCTGCTGGGTGAAGAACAGCAGGCGGTGGGACAGGGCAGGCTTCTGCTCTCGGGGCAGAGGGGCAGGTTGCATTTGTGATGGCATTTATGCAGAACAACGTGTGTTAAGGGTCTTTAGCTTTTCTGTAGGCATTTTTGGTGCAGCTTGCCCCGTGCATCGTCGGCTTCCCCTGGAACAGATCAATGGTAACTGAAGGTCTTGGTTCCAGGTCGGGTTGCAGGGGTAAGAGGAGCGGGCTGGGAGGAGCTGGGGTTGAAGAGAAACTCTTTGGTGGGGTTGGAGCCAAACTTCCTCGAGACCCAGGAGCATCAGAAGGCAGAGGCCGGACTTGGAGCCAGCCTCGTTACTTTAACAGCCACAAGAACCTGCTCGCTGTTTGGCACCAAGGCTGAGGCTCCAGGTGCGAGGCTTGCCGTGAAGGCCTGCAGGGTACGGCAGCGCTGGTGCCTGGGGCTGGGCAGGGCTGCGAGCACCCGGCATGGCTGGGAAGGGGCCTGGCAGCGATGGTTCCCCGTGGCTGTCCCTCCCCAGTCCCCGTCCCTGTGCCTTCAGCTCCGCTTTTCTAACCCCTTTTGCAGGAGGAGGCGCTTGGAAGGTTTCTTGGGAGATGCTGCACATCGTCCTTGTGACCGAGGCGGAGGGAGCCAAGTGCCTTCGGCTCACCTCGGCGCTGGGATCGCGGGCTGCTTGCACGCAGGGTTTTCCAAAATCCTCTCTCTCTGTAAGGCTCCTCTGAGAAAAACATCTGCAAAAACATAGCTTCTTGGTGTGCGGAGCCACCTGCTCGAGCCCCAGAGAGGGCTTCGGTCCCGTGCTCTTTGTAGGCCGCTCCGTTCCCTTCTGGTGCTCCGCAGGAATTAGGGTACGCCGCGGGGACCGCCGCATGTCCTCAGAAACCACGGAAATACCGCGAGCGCCGCCTGTTTCCTCCTGACGTGTCCCTGCTGTAAGTGGTTTAAAACGGCGCGAGGAGATCTGACCGCTCTCTGGTTTTCATCAGGCCGGGCTGTTTTGAGCAGGAGCGAGAGAAATGAAAATAGGAGCTGAAAGCAGCTTGGCAAAGCAGGCGGCACACCGTGGCCAGGCCTGGTCGCTTGTAGGGACGTCCTGAGCCCAAATCTGCCGGGGTGGCCGGGGCCAGCCTCTGCTGCCACCCTTCTCCCTGCCCACGGGGGGGGTGACCAGAGCTCAGAGGCCTGCTCCGGAGGAGAAGCGTCTCACGTGTCGTGGGCACATGGAGAGGGCCCCGACACAGTGTCCTTTGAACAGAAACCCCTTCATCTTCTGCCCTTCGGATTTCCGCAAGCGTTCTGAAATCGCAGATACGCGTCGGCAGCTCCCCGTGGGAAGTTGGTAAACGCCGCTCCGTGCTTCTGGGAGGCCAGGTCTGCAGCCGGCAGGAGCGTGAGTCATCTCCTACAGAAGAGCAGTTTTTAATTACAATTTCCAGTGCACTTTTCAAGCAGTCTTGTGGAAATGGAGCATCTGAATCAGAAATGCAAAGCAATTGTGTTCCTTCGTCCGAAGGCTGTTGGGAAGAGCAGAGGCTGGGCTATAGAAGAAAGTCCAGAATTTGTCCCGTGCCAAAAGGGAACTCCTTTTATCCCCAGATGTGCTTGCACACCGTCTCCTGGGCCAGCTTTGGGAAGCTTTTTGCAACGTGCCATCAGGCATCGATGGCATCGTGCTCGGGGTGGCTGCAGCGCAGCCGCTGCGGGACGAGACGCGGGTTGGCTTTTAGGGAGCTCTCGGTTACAGATGCCCCAGACCCGGCGTAGCAAGCAGCAAAACAAACCGTGGGCTTGTCCTGCAGCCGGCTCTCACTGCGGGGAAAGGTCTTGAATTTTTAATCCGACTCTGCCTCTAACGTACGGGCTGCTTTTAGTGCTCAGCCGGCATCGATCCTGCTGGAGAAGGGTTAAAAGCTTGCAGCGGCTGATGGCGGGGCGACACGTGGTCCTGGGTTTGCAGGCAGGGGATGGGACCTGGGTGCTTATAAAGCTTTATTTTATCGCTCTCTTTTACCTCAGTGCTTTGGTCCAGTGCGGTGTATGGACTTGGCTCCTTCCTGATCCTCCCCCAGCACGGCGTGATCTGTGGGTGAGGGTCCACGCCAGCGCGTTCACGTTGCCACCCAGATCGTTCTCCAGCCCAGTAACCGACCGTCACCTCCTGCCCGTGCTCGGGGGCTGTTTGTCTGCCTTGGTTTGCTTTGCAAAAAGCAGCGAGAAAACCCCCTGGCCCTTCAGATGGTTCTTTGAAACGGTGCGATCCCGGTTGTGCCCATAGGTGTTATTTCTTTGGAAACAGGACGCTCAGTGGCTGGACAGCCCTCCTGTTTGGTAGCCAAATGTGGGCAGTGGCTGCAATGCCTGAAGTCCCCTCATTACCCAGTGCTGTGCTGGTCGCTCAGCACCGAAGGCCGCAGGGGCACTCGGGTCTTCCTGGCTTCCTCCCACTCCTTCCTGAGCTGTTTTATCCCCTTAACCTCCCAGTGCTAATCCCAGGTCCTGCTCTCCTTGCTATCAGACCTCTGCTGGGGTGCGGGGAGGAGATCGTTTTGTGGGTCGGTGTGGGAAGGCAGGAAAAGGGGTGGTCTGTCTGTATTACTTCGTGATAGATCTTTGCCTAGCGGTGCAAAGGTAGGAAATTCCTGCCGGAGAGGGAAAAGGGAGGCTTGGAAAGAGAAGCTAGCAAAGCAGTGCAGTTTAATCTGCTGATCAGCTCCGTTGATCCTAACCTGCAGGCTGGCTCCGGGGGTAAGCCGCAGCGGGGCTGTTTGGCAGCAGAGGCAGAACATCCCTTCGTTATCCCAAACAGAGCAGTGAACACGTGTGTGACATACAGAAAGGCAGTAAGGGGATGAAGTGTCATTTCTTGGGCTCCCTTTTCCAGTAAGATGTTCTGCATTCTCCTCCCCAGTCCCTGACTTGCTCGAAGCAGCCGGATGGCGCAGAGCTCTCGCTGAAGCCTCGTACAGGGGTGTTGGTATGGATTTCACACACCGGTGCTTCAGCCGTGGCTGGGTCTCTTAAATCAGAGCGCGGGCACTGTGAAACGTTTATTGACTGCTGGCAGGAAGGACCGGCAGGAGGCTGGGATGGACTCGAAGCTGTCACAGCTGCTCAGGGCAGACAAAAGCCCTGGAGGCAACTCTGGATGAAAGGGAGTGTGATGCCCATCTGCCTTTAAGTGCAGGAGATCTAAAATTGATATTTGAGCGGACACGGATAGAAATGTGCAACGTGGGGTCTGCAGCATCTTGGGTTACAGAGTCCTCGGGCTTAGGAGAGCACCTCAGCCCTCGACAGCACTCGATGTGGGTTACTTCTGTCATTCTCCCACATATTTTTCCAACACTGAGACCTAAGGCACCCCAGGAGAGATACATGAAAGCTCCTGGCAGCTGTGGCATTTTATCTTAAGCCCTGTGAAACCTTCACCAACTCGCTCCTGTTATTTCTGCTGCTCACCACCGGCACTGGGCACTCCCAGACAGGGACTTGGAGCCGTGCTTAGGGTTAATGAATGTACAGATTGGTTTAGAAGCCAGTCGGCCTTGCCACATGGCCAGGAATCAAGGTGATGAGACCTTAGCTGATCCAAGTGCTACAGGGACCGGAGAGACCCAAGGAGAGAGGCAGAAGTCGGGTGGGTTGTACGGATGGCTGGACTAGAGCTTTGTGTGAGGTGCCAGCTAGTGTCTGGGCTTCTGTGTACCAGCAATGGGGCTGAACCTCAGAAATTCGCCCCCGATTTCTCCTGGATTTGGGCTGTTAGTGCTGCTCTGCTGGGGCATGTGGTTATCAGACCTGGCGAGATCCAGGGTGGGACACAGGAGCCCATCCTGGATCACCACGTCTGTAGAGAAATGTAGGGCTGTGGGGGCAGCACAGGCAGCCATACCGTGCTACTGTGAGGTTTTAAAAGAAATATGGAGAAACAGAGGGGAAAAAATTCCTGTGGACGTGGACACGGCCATTTTATGCCATTGGCAATTCAAGCATGAAATGCAATGGAAGCCCTTCATGGAAAACTATCCACTGCCACAGAGTTAAACTTCCTGGATTAAATGGTCAGCGGTAATCACCGAGAATAGATTTTGGCTTTCCTTCCTCAGTTTTCCTTGCAGAGGGACAGCTAAAGGTACGATCGGTGCTGTGTGAGGAGTTACCTGCTGGTGTCGGCACTGCTCTGTCATGGTGCCTGCTGCAGGAGGACATCGGATGCTCCTGCTGCTCGGAGAGCCTGGTCCTCTCACTGTATGCAGGGTGCCCGGCTCTTTTCTGTACGGGTTTTCGGCATTCTGCCCCCCAGGTTGAGCCGTCAGCGCCGGCCAGCTGTGAAATCACTCATGGGTCACAGTCCAGAGAGACATCCTTTAGCAGAGCCGGAGCAGCGGCAGAATATTTTACAGTGCTCTCCTCCAGGTACTTGCTGAGAGCTGTCGTCCTTCCCTCTCTCATCTCTGTTGGATGCAGAGGAATTGGGAGCACGAGAATTAGTTATGTGCATGCAGGTCTGTCTGAGCATAATTGCTGCTGCCTGCAGTACCATTAACTCTTAAAAAAAATTAAAAAAATCAGTCAGGGACATCAGTCAGCTTTCATAACTGATACCTGAGCGTTTCCTGGCTCCCCTGTGTCCCCTGCTACAGGTCCGTCTGTCCGTCCCCACGAGCACTCGGGCTCGCAGGGGTGCTTCTCCCCGCCGTTGTTGTTGGTTGAAAAACCACCTTGCACTTTACATGCCACCTCCAAAATTGGATCTTGCTACTATGAAACTAGAACCGGAGCCAAGCAGATGGCACTGAAGAGGTGTTTCAAGAAACCACATTTCCATCAGCATGTGTGGGGTTTTCTCTGCAAGGGCCATTTTTTTTTTTTTTTCCCCTCAGCCATGTGAGAGCATTGCTGATCCGGGGCCTGGATTAAAGAGCAGGTAAAACTCCACCTGGCAGAACGCAGTGCAGTTAAATGCTTGGTAAAAATAAATGGGAAATCAAAAGCCTGAAGAGACTAATGGGTACCTACGTGTGTCCCGAGTTTGGGATGAATTGCAAGCCCTGGGAGGCAGCAGTGTGCTTTTGCAGGAATTAAGGCCTGCCTGCCCCGCAGTGGGCCTGTTAGGAGCCATCAGTTTGGAAGGGACTGTTTGTTTTTCTCCAAACGCAGCAGAAACAGCAGCAGGGTTGATGAAGCACGTTTCGTGGCAGAAACCTTGCTGATGTCCCAGTGGAAACAGCGCTCCATCCATCCCAAAGAAACACACCTCTTCCCTTTTAATCCACTTGCGTTTCCATCACGGGAAACACCGAAGATGGAGCTCCCGTTAGGATTTGCAATACGTTGCGGCAGGTTTAATGTTTTTAAAGGATATATGTGTGTGTTTACCTGAAGTTTTAAATTGCTTTCCACATTAGTATTCTGCACACTTCGGTGCTTCTGTGGAAATACCTCCCTCCGGTGGCTCCCAGTAGGTGGGCAGAGCACGGCCTGTGCTGCCGGCACCCAGGTAACGAGCAGCCTGGTAATTACAGGAAAGGGCACAGAAAGCTGCCAGCTGTCCGGGGATATCCATCCCTTGTTGCTACAGCCCGGACAAGTCGCGGTGCCATGCTACTCGTCAGGCCGTGAGGCCTGGAGGAAGGCCCCAGCCATGGCCTGGCCCTTTGTGGGAGGCCGTGTCCTTCCCGGGCAGGATCCTGAGGGGATCCAGGTGGTCCCGGCACACGCCAGAGCCCTGTGGGAAGCCCTCTTCCCTCCACGCTTCAGCGTTTCCCAGCTGGAAGGAGCAATCTGGTGCTGCTCTCGGAGACGTGGCCTGCGCACGAGGGTGCCTCGCGGGTCTCTTAAATGGAGATTTAATTTTAGTTACGAACACCGCAGCGCTGAATAGGCAGCGATATGAAACAGAAGCACAGTGGGGGTGTTAAAGGGTGGTAATAACATGGCTGTCATGAACTAATATTGCCGGGAACAGGCTGTACTGCCTTCTTCTAGCCGCAAAAATGCGTGCTCCCAGCACGGGGAGAGGCTCAGGAGCGGGGGGCAAGGGGCGGGCAGGCCGTGTGCTGCGGGGAGCTGAAGGCCTGGGGAGGCTGCGAGGGCTCCAGCGATAGCCAAATCCATCCCTGTCCTCCTCCGTTCCCCAGATGCTCCTTGGGCCCGCTGGAAACCTCCTACTGCCTCCCATGTGGGACCTCCTATGGTCATGGCTCTATGCATGAAGGAGGGAAATGTCTCAGTTCTTCCTGAGCCGGAGGAAGATCTGGTGTTTCCAGTCTCCTTTGCTTGACCCAGGAGAGAAGGGATGGCACAAATGCAAACTTTGGGCTTAGGGATGTGTTTTGTTACCGTCTTGCTCACCTGTGTGCTAGAGAGAGCGTTATTTTTAGAGGTGAATAATATGCTAATTTAACAATTTAGCTCGGTAATCTAATAATCCTGCCTTCTTTACTTAACGTCAGCCCTATTGTGGAACTGCTGTAATGGAATTGCAGCTCTCGCAGCTGCACGGCCCCGATCAGAGCTTGAATTGATACAGCGGATTAGAAATACTTCGGCCCAAAGGTCGGCTTTGTTCGGTCAACACAGAGCATCGCCTTGGCCTTGTGCAATTAAAGACGTCTGGGCCAGGAGAGGATTTATGCCTCTCCAAGGGACAGCTCTGGTTGTTCGATCCAATCTGAAGTATTAATAAAAATGCCCAGCGTAAGGGAACAAAAAAATAATCCACTCTGTTTTTGTTTCTTTGATTTTTTTTTGAACGTTTTCCAGGATTTTACTACTTAAAAGGTTGGAAAAGATGACAAATGTGAGGAAGGATCGGATATGACTAAAACTTGTGCTTGTCCCGCTCAGTGAAAGTCTTCTGCTCTCCGAAAGCACCCCGTGGGGATGGCAGCAGCTTGGCTGGAGGGAAGGATTCATGCTCAAGCGAGCCACCAGCTTGCTGCAGGAGAGGCCTGGGCAATGGGGGAAGAGCTCTGGAGAGCCCCTTTGCCGGAAAATAATATATATAGTGGATTACATGCACTTTTTCATCTCGTTCATGCTTTTTCCATATTGTTGTCAAAATGTTTTGAGATTTGTTACTTCTAGTCTGCAGCTCGGATTCGTGAAAGCAATTTCAAGAGGTCCAGTTTCCCCCAGGTTCAAAGGAATTGCATCGAGTTAGTCGTGACCTTTAATGCCTCGGGTCGACAAGGTTGCTCTGAAGCTCTGAAAGCTGTTTGTGAAACTGAGCAGTGATGGAGAGGTGGAAATGCATGAAGTCGAAGGGAAATGCAGTGTCATTGTGGCTGCCTGTGTCATGGTCATGCTGTTTCTCTCAAAAAGGGCAGCAGAAGCTCCCACTGAAAATGGCAGAAGTTTTACTGGGGTGCTTTGTCATAGGGCAGTGAAACGGAACCGCATTCTGGCGCGGGTGCAGGAGCCTGGTCCCAAATCCACAGGGTGGTTCCGAGCCCACTCTGGCTTGAAATTTCCCCTGCAAGTAGCTGAGGTTAAAGTGCAAGCAAGAGCAATAGGGTTTGGCCGGTGATTGCTCTGATTAATTAAACAGATATTCGACTTCTGTTAAAATAAACGCTTCCCATCCTATTACATGACTCATTTCTCTTATGCTGACCTGATATTTAGAGTATCTGATGTTTTAATTACTTTCTCATAGACGTGGATTTATTTCAGATAAGTTTTAAGAGATGTGTCAGCCAAGTGCAAAGCTGAGTACATAGCTTTTAAAAACAGCTTCTTTTAGAGAGTGATGAATTTTCCTACTGGGAAAAGCCTGTTTCTCCATACACAAATATTTTAACCCCTTTAAACTGTATGGAGGGTTTTTTTCTGTGCACCCTCAAGATCCTTTTCAATGGGAAACTGAGAAGTATATAAGCGTGCCTCTGCTGTGTAAAAGCCAAGTGCGAGTCACGCTGGGTGCTATAAAATGGTCTAATTTAATGCAGGATGACAGTTCGGATGCACATCCAGCACTTTGTAATTTCACTGTGAAGCATACTCTAGTGTTTGTCAACACGGGTGTATTTTAGCGGTGCTGATGCTTAAGTGAATTTACTGAATATAGACCCACAGTGCTATAAAACAGAAGCAATGATTCTTTCAGATATCATCCCATAAACGGAGAGCCTGCTCTCTAAATTTCCCCTTTATACGTAGCTGGGGAGCTCTGCAAGCTCCCTGGAAGACTGCTGCCTTGCTCCCTGCCCGGGGTTAGGCAGTGCTGGGGTGCTGCACGGCGTGATGCACCCGGCCCCGCGGGATCTGCACGAGCTGCCGGAGGAATCTCTGTTGGAAGGCAAGGTTTGCCCTGGTTCCTCACAATTGCCGTGCAACTGGAGCAGAAGAGAGGCCGTGGTGGGCCTGGCACGCAGCGTCTGCATGGCTTTGGGCATCCAGAGCGGTCGAAACCGAGGTTACAGTCCCGAGAGCAGTGCCGGGATTGCCAGCCAGAGGCCTGAGAAGTAGCAACAGGTCATGAAATTGTTGGGGTGCAGCCTCCCAGTCCTTCCCAGCCTTGTCACTAAGGTACGTGTGCTTCCTGTGGTAGCACTTCTCCCAGAAAAAATTGCGTGCAATTTCGGGTGTGTTGGTGCTAAAGTGCCTTTGTGCTAAAAATCTTGGACTGAATCCCTGAATTGCCTTGAACTATGGGCAAACTAGAAATTGGTAGGAGTGGGAGCAGAGACCCGTGTGGAGTTCTGGCTCATCACGGGAGTGCTCCTCTGCAGGAGGGCTTGAATGCAGACACGGAGCCCAGAAAGCTGCGAGTGCCCTCCTGCTGTCCCAGCGAACCCCTTCGCACTGTGCCTGCAGAAACAGGGCTAACGAAGGGTTGCCACGGGTAGTACGTGGCGTGGGAAGGTAGGAAAGTTACCTGGTGGCGTCTCACCTGGCCACAGCTCTGGTGTCCCACACCGTCACAGCTCTAGGAGTGTCATTTTGCTGACACCAGTCCAAAACTGTGTTCCCGGGCTGCGAGGGGTGAATTTCTGAAGCGCCCTGGAAGAGCACCCTAACCCCGCTTACTTTAATGTTTCCACGTTACGGGACTAATGGCGCCGTAAAATGGCTGGGTAGGAAGTGTTTGTCTTCAGAGCATTAGAGCTGCAGCACGGGTACTCCATTCAGTGCCTGCTGCGGGGATCACGCGTGCACGGGGCGCTTGGAGGCAGGGAGGGGAAGCAGTCAGCGAGGACATCTCGAGCAGAAGGAAGCAGGAACCTCACCTTGCACGAGAGAACAACAAGTCTCTTTGTGTCCCACTGGTTTCAGCAGGTGGTTCATATATTTTCATATATTTTGTTGGACAAATAGGAGCAGACAGTAGAAGTTAAGTAAATAGTGTGGGGTAAATCCCTGGGTACGGAATGGCAGCTGAAATTCATGCTTCTGCGAGCAAACTGCAAAAACCATCCTCTTTCTGTCCTTAAAGTTACGGACGTGAATTTTGGGCCAGAATAGGCAGTTATTGCATACAAAGGCTGTTACGTAGGCCAGGGAGCTAACTCGCTGAGTCCTCCTTGGCAGCTTTGGTGCCTCCTTTTTCCCTTTGGAAAACCGGGCTGGCTCGGGAGGCTCCCCCCTGCCGTGCGTGCGAGACCGCCGATGGACACCATCGCGTGGAGGTGCCCTGCGGAGCGCCTTCGCCGTGTTACACGGGCATCCGGAATGCCTGAGGATCAAAGGCACCATCCCCTGGGTCACTGCAAGTGGTTTTTCTCTTGGGTTGAGGCTGAGCCCCTCCTGCAGCCCCAGCACTCACAGCGGCCTCTGCTGTCTCGTTGCCGTTCGCCCGCGCACAGGTAGAGCTCTCCAAGGACTTGGAGCAACCCCTGCCTGCTGTAGTGCTCTCCGAGGGAATATTGCTGTTTAGTAAATAGAAGCCCGAGGGCATCAGATGGGTGTTTAAAGGCATTTAGCAACGTTGTCGTAACATGCCGGTCCATTACGTTTTATGGAGTGTGAGGGCCGCAACCTTTGAAGAAGTGCTGCTGGTGCCTGCTTCGTTCACAGAGATTAGTCTTCATACTTGACACTAGCAAGTTAGTGATACTTGATATAACGTTTTGAGAGCAATTAGGAGCACGAATTTATGCTCAGATGAATTTTAATTAAAAACCATTGCAGCTTTGAAGTTCACACTTGAATAATCTTGAGGATGAAATGTGGGTTTATACCCAAGTGAACCTTGACAGCAAATCCAGAGAGGTGAAAAACGCCTTAGTAGCTCCTAGTTCTTATTTGTTTTACAGCATCCCAGTCATCACAGCATCTGAATTTATGGAGATGAAAGCAGATCTAGCTGTTCAGCCAGGATGTAACGTAGCCAGATGCAAAACCCGCTCCGGGGAAAGGAGCAGGGAGGTGTCGGAGAACTTCTGGGCGCTGTACTGCAGGTGACACCAGCGGTTGTCCTTCAAACCTTGGGGTGCCAGCGGTGCTTGCTGTAAACTGCCAACGTGGGGCAGTGGAAATCTATTCCCATTCCTCCTCTTGATCTTCTGGGAGCTCGGTTGCTGCCCTGAAAGAGGAGGTGGAGGTTGGGAAGCCTGGAGCTTGGAGCAGCTCACCCAGCACCAGCAAGTGGCTGCTGGCAATTGTCACGAGCCACCCATGGTGTCCCCAGCCGCAAAGGGGCAGCTCTGGGCACAGACAGCCGTAGGACAGGCAGGGTGCTGAGTTTTGTATCTCACTGAGGAACTTGGCATTTTCAGCCCCAGAAAAGCTGGTTCCTTCTTCTTCTTTTTTTGAAAGGTAAAAAAGAAAAGGCGTTTTTGTACCAGCTCCAACATCTATCCGCTCCGGATGACCCTCCAGAGGCGTGATGAGCCACTGTAGACACTTGCATGCAGAATTAAAAAGCTTCAACCAAGCGGGGGTGGGAGGGTCACCTGGAACCGTTTGAGTAAAAAGCCTGCAATAAATAATATTCCAGGAGATAATGCTGTGGAAAAATCCAGAACAATGGAGGAAGACAAAGGAGGTAAGAAGCAAACCGTTAGAGGTTGCTGAGGAGCAGATCGCCTCCTGTCCGTGCGCAGACGGATGATGGAGGGCCCTTAGCAAATGTGATGGGAGGTGGGGAGGGCACGGGGAGGACAGGCGGCTGTGGCAATTGCTGAACCGCTCTCCCTGGGCTTCATTTACTCCTGTCACCCCAAAATGTCGGAGGTGGTGTGCTCTGAGTGCTCGGAGGGATGGGTGCGTTTGGGTACCCCTGCCGAGGAGGATGGTGGTTGTCCTAAAGGCTTTGCCTCCGGGCAGCTGCATGCTCTCCTGTGTCCCCAGGGGGTGCTCCCAAGCACAGAGGCACCAAAATCACGGACAGATTTTCAAAACTGAAGGAGTTTCTCTTCAGTGCCAGCATCTGCAGGCTTAGCTGTTTTAACCCACATCCTTGCTTTTGGGGGAGCAGAGCCAACCTCAGGAGCACATGGGTGTGCAATTGGGCTCACTTGGGTGGTTTGTAAGAGGGGTCTCTGCTCCAGCATTGCTTCAAACAAAAATGTCAGTAAGTTTTGATCAGGGGCTGGAGAGGTAAAAACCACGTTATTACAGAAGCTTTCTGGTGCTTTTCTTGGTCAACCTTGTTATCCCAGTCCCCGTTTGCAGCTTCATTACAGCAGCGCAGAGTTCACGCTGGCCAATTTAGCACTTGCCACACGTTAATTATAAATTTCAACCTGCCTTGGCTTTGGGAGCAATGGCACGCGTTGCTGACGAGCAGCCTGGCAGCTCCGCTCAGCTGCCTGCTCCAGCCCGGTTACTTTGGAAACAAAGCACGGCAGCAGCAAGCCCCAGTCCTGCCGGGGTAGGGATGCTGGGGCTCGGGGTGGGGATGCTGGGGCTCGTGTGCCTACTTCTGCATGGCCAACGCGCAGGATGTGGTTGGTGATTAGTGCTGTCAAAAGGGCTTGTTGCTGGCATGAAATCTTTGAATACGTACAGTTCTCATGCTAATTTTATTCCCCTATTGTATCTATCGCTTTCATTTTCAGTGTCTCTCTCTAGCCTGTCTATGCTGTTTGCATCCGAAGTATAAAACCAAAGAATGCCTACGGTAGTATGAAAATGAGCTGTTTGTCTAAATTCAGTGAAACCATCGCATGTAGCAAGAAAGTATCAATGCTGAACACCGTGTGTCTCAAATTGAAGGCAAAGATTAATTGGTAATGAAGGGACAAGTGCTCACGCTGTGCAGAATGCGGCAGGGGAAGGTGGAAGAGGAGCTCAGCCCTGGCCCCGCAGTCTGTTCTTCTCCTGCGGGGTCACCGCAGAGCCACCGTCGGCGTGTGCAGCTGGAACGAGAAACGCCCTGCAGAGATGGAGCTAAACAACCCTTCCCTGCAGACAAACGACATGAAAAAGCAAATCTTTGTTCCCAGTTCCCAGGCTAAACGCGTTCCACTTTGCCTGAGTTTTGCATGACTAAGTGTCCCTCATGGTTTACATTAACATACATTTCAAAGTGTTTTATTTTGTTTTAGCAAATGTTTGCACAATATTAAGTTCTTACCTTCGTCTGTAAATATTTGGGAGGTGTATGGGGCGTCGGTAGAGGGATGGGGCTGGAAGCTGGGGCATCCCCGTGTCTATTCTGAGCGCTGCTGTTGGCTGGCTGGGTGACCCTGCGTGCTCGAGCCTCGCAGTTTCACAGCTTCAGCATTTACCAATCTGTGAAATGAAAAGGATGGCACCTGCTCTACTTGCAGGGCTCCTTGCAAAACTGAGCTTATTGATGTTTATGAAAGCCTGTGTGGGATCTCTGGGAGAAGGATGGTGTGGGCACCCGCGGTGGTGGGATTTCTGCTGGGGTACCCTGGCAGGGAGGAGAAGCTGCACCCAAAACCCAGCCCCTCCTGGGTCATTAGCAAGGGCCTAGATGTCCTGGGCAGCTTTTTTAGTGGTTTCTCTGCTGGTCCCTTCCATGTTATTTTTATTTACCCTCACTTTCAGTTCTTTTTTAAGATTTAAGGTCACACTAGCAGACGCTGATTCATCTTAAATTTGGGTTTAGCAGTCAGTGTCAGCCCTATAGCTACAGCCTTGCTACTATCCCACTGCAAAAGGAAAGAGATGCTGTGCTGTCAGTCACGAAAACATCGCAGACAGGAGGTGGTTGCAGTCAGTGTCACCCCTGAGCGTGTGCTGGAGCCACATGGTGACCTGCACCAGGGAGCCTGCACCTGAAAGGAGAAAACCCAGTGGAGAACCAGTGTTTGGAGCTGCATTCCCAGTACCGAGCTGTGGCTGCCAGTGCAACAGGTCCTGCTGCCAGCAGCCTGCTTTTTGCTGCACCACATATTGTGAAGAGCACAAGCAGGGTTAACTGGGAACATAAAAGAATACCGGCAGCTTGAACAAAGCCTGGTTTTGTGCAAAGATACGAGGTAGCCCTGAGTTTAAAATGTATAACAAAGAAATCCTTGGACTGTTGAACCTTATACAGATTTTTCCCTTTGTTTGGCTCATGCAGAAGCCATTAAGACCCTGTAGCACCCATTTGAATTCAACCCTGAATTTCAGAACTGTTGACCTTAGCGCTGTTTCATGAATTGCTGCGTAGGGATCCTATGTGATCACATGCTGTGCTTAAAGAGGTTCTGTGAGATGCATCATGGCAACACTAATATCTCTTTCTTCTGGCTGCATAGATAGGCAAAATGAAGTGTCGGTATGTCAGATGAGGCCAGGTGTGACTAGCGAATACATGACTTGAAATGCCATGAGTTGCTTCACCTTCTCCTTCCTCCATTTTATTGAGGAGTCGATGTTCTGTGATTGTGTTCCCCTATCCCCTGCTGCTGCTCCGTCGGCTTTAATTAAAGATTCAGTAAGTGTGGGCGCTTCCTGGCTGAGCAAACAAGGATGGGTTTAGGGAGGATTTGTTTTTGCAGATCATGCTGTCTAAATAGATGGTGTCTAATGGTGTGCCTCTCCTTCCCAAGGCTGTGTCAAAGGGATGCTTCAGCCATGGCCCTGGGTGAGGAGGCCCAAGGAGGCATGCTCAGGCCTGGATACGCTGCTGGGCTGAGTTTTATTTTATGTTGCACATTTTAAAACAAAGCTCTTTTCCCGTTGTCAGGACATGCGGTTGCTCAGGCCATATAAATTGCGTTATTAAATGAGTAAGGAGCCCTGCTGGGTGAATTAGCTTCTTGGTGAAGGCATAAATCTGGAGCAGGCGACGCTGTGCTGCTCCCCAAAATGGTTCTGCAGCTGGGCCTGGGCCTGCACTGAGCCCCGTGTGAGGGGCAGCCTGGCCGGAGGGGCCTGCCGTTGGGGTTGCCATTTAGGAAATGCTCATTTTTTTCTCTCATGTTTCTGCCGTTGGATGGATCTGTGGCTTGTCCCCTCCTCGTGGTGTCCTTGGTGCATTAATTATAACTGTCGTGGGGCAGGAGTCACCATCCCTTGTGTTCTCCATGCAGTGTCTCACATGGTGGGGCAATCCTGTGGTGAGGAGTGGCTGGGAACACAAGGCTGCTTCACTCTATCACCTCACTTCCAGTCATTTTTCCTCGAGGATTAATGTAGTTGAGCAGTTTCTTCCACGCTTTGCTAATTTTTCAGTTGTTTAAAAAAAGCAAGACTTTGTGTCCCCACACAGGGCTTCTGCTCCATGCTGGATCTCCAGCACCTCCTGTAGATGGGCCATGCATGCTTGGGGTCAGTCACTGCAGTGGCAAAGAAGCAAATCTGAACCTAAAGACTTCTGTGCACCAAGGCATTTACAAAAATAATTACTAACGGACAAGGTATATAATGCTTTGACGTCCTCTCTTGGTGTGACTTGTGGTGACTTGCCTGGAGCCTTGCCAGGTGTTGGGGTTGGTCAGGCACCATGGTGGTGCCTGCAGTTGGTTCCTTCATAGCTTGTGGTACTCAGGGCCACGTCTGCTTTCCAAAGGCCTCCACACATGGTGTTCTTCAGCAGCAAGCTGCTGTCTTGAAAGTTAACTTTACTGTTGGTGACAGAAAATTCAAGAGGATTTTCCCCAGACTTATTTTTTCCTTATGGAGGTTTTCAAGGATTTGTCCTGTGGGTACACGCAGCCGTCAGGCTCAGGTTGGAAGTCCCTCGTGCCTCCAGCTGGGTGGTGGCTGTTGTGTGTCCCCAGGTCTGTGAGAGCTGGGGCTCAGCAAAGGACACGAGGGGACTGCAGTCAGCGATGTATAAGTACCTCAGTGTATTTCTGTAGTCACAGCTCCACTAGGCCATTTACAGCCGAGTCATGGGCTGTGCTCAGGAGAGGCCTGGAGCTCTTCTGCATGGCTGAGCATTGAAGGATATTTCCAGCAGTTGTTTGCCAGGAAAATACAACAAGCAATGAAGGCCCGTTAACTAATTAATTGTAATGGCAGGAGGAAGGGGAGGGAATTGCTTTCCCATCATGGCTGCTGTGAAGATGCTCTTGAAAAAGCAAAAGAAGTGTGAAAGCTGCCAGAGCCAGGAGATTGTTTAAGGATGTTGTTTGCTGTGAATGAACCATTGCCAGGCAAGCAAAATAAACAAACTTTTCTATTTTCTTTTGCAGGGTCGTCATGTTAAAACAGGACAGCTTGCTGCTATTAAGGTTATGGACGTCACCGGGGTAATGTATCTTCCTCCTCCTGCATCGTTAAATTGCCAGATAAGAGGGGAAAGGGGACTGCAAGTGATAACGTTTGGGGGTTGTGGAAGGCTTGTATTCCTGGGAAGCAAATGCACTTTGAGATGATTTGAGATGTGCCATTAAGAGTTTGTGTTTTTAATAAATGTGGGAGAGGAAAATAAATCTGGAAGAGTTTTGAGATTAAGTATTTTTGTGCTGGAACAATGAAGCATCCTGTTCCAGCAGTGGCTCCTTTGAATGGATTAATAAAATCTAAAGAAAATTGTAGCCGCACGATTCTGGATTCATAAAACGTGTCAGTTTTTTTTTTTAAATCCAAGTTTTTCAACCAAAACTTTCAATTCACCAAAACTATGTGCAGGTATTATTTTGAATAACTTTATTATGCAAGTTAAAGTACTCCTTTGTATCCTATTGATACAGAGAAAAAAATGCAGCGCCCTGGTTTCAGAAAAGTATCTCTTTGGAACTTATATCAGACTAAGAAAATCAAGAATTTACAAATTAGTAAACAACAGGATTTAGGGGAAAAATGGTTTCACCATTTCCCTACAGCCACAGAAGAAAAAATCAGTAGAATTGCTGTGATCCCTAAAAGCCTAAACAGATGCATATAGGAGGGTCACATTAACATGTTCTTTCTTGAGTAAGGTTTTAATAAGAAGTAACATTCATCTAGTTTTTGTAGGAAGCAGGCTATAAGGGAAAAATCGGAATACTACTTTGGGGCCAAAAAGGGGCTTAAATTTGAGTCAACACTTAGTTTGGTAGTTTTAAGCTATTGTCAGTTCAGAGGTGAGACCTGCAGGGCTTCTGAAGGAATGCCACTAGCCCCTGGTCACTGCCAGAAAGCTGCTCTGAGTAGGACCAGACTTGGGCAGGACTGGCAATGACCACAGTGAAAACTGAGCAAGCCTGTGGTGTGCTAGGGGACTAACCGTGCTTCATCGCTGTTATGCCGAGGTCAGATCTAGAGCCAGATCTAGGGCTGTGTTCTCCAGCCACTCTGTTTTCTCTAGAGAGACTGACATGGCGGGGGATGACAAGACCTGGCCGGTGGTACCCAGGCAGCTGGTGGTTTTTGGCACTGACAGCTCCTCATTGCCCCCAGCATGGTTGAGCATCCAGTTGCTTTTCTGCCACAACGAGCTTCAATTAAAAATAAAAATACAAATCTCTGGGGCCTGATAAACCAGTACATTCCCTGGTTCTCCAGGCAAATGAAGACAAACATAGTTGGGTTGAGTGCTTGAAGGGAAGAGGTGCTAATGGTCTCTCAGAATAGTCCCCAGGTGTTCCTTGTAACCCTTGGGTCAGTTCCTCACCCTGTTTGGTGCTCACAGTCTCCATTTTTTTATCAAAGATATAGTTGGAGGCCTTTTGTACAAGCTCCACTCATTTTTTTTCTTCCTCTTCACTCTTCTTCCCCAAATTCTCTCTGAAGAACTGTAACCATTAAGTCATTTTCCATTGTAGTTTGGGAAGAAATTTGTGTTTCTGGCTTTGTTGTGTGACATCTGGTCAGGGAGCGCTGGTCTTTAAGAGGAGCTGCACCTGCAGTTCGGCTGATCACCAGGTCCTCTTGTCATCTGCTGGTCTGTAAAACTGAAGGCAGGATGAAGCAAGTGGGGGACAGAGGGGACACACAGAGAGGAAGAAGTGGCAGTCCTCCCGGTCCTTTTATAATAACACTCAACAACATCAAGGTGCTAACTACCGCTCCACAGCCTGTGAAATTACAGCTGGGCAGTGCTTTCTAGAAAAACGTCCTGGTGGGCCTCCTGACAGGTCTAAGAGGTTGTGCTGATGCATTACCGGAATAATGCAAGGATGGTTAAGCTTCAGAGCAGTGTGGTACAAATGTAAATTATGACGTGAATTAAAATTTCAGTTTAAAAATGGTGGGCTGAAAAGATGTGGTCTGTGATGCCAAAGTCTCCAGTCCAGATTTTGTTTTCCCTCTGGTGTCAAGGACATACTGCAAGAAGTGACTGTAAAAAAAATAAATTAAAAAGTATAAGGAAACTGAGGAGAGAGGATGGTCAGAAATGGGGTGTGTGGAAGTTCACCAGTGTAGCAAAGAGAAGTTGGAGCCTGTGAAGTGCTGTCTCTTAGTGTCACTGTTTTTTTTCCCCCCTCATCCTAGGATGAAGAAGAAGAGATCAAACAAGAAATTAACATGTTAAAGAAGTATTCTCACCACCGAAATATCGCTACATATTATGGTGCTTTTATTAAAAAGAACCCACCGGGAATGGATGATCAGCTCTGGGTAAGTTGCTTTCTTTTCCTTGGAAATAGCTGGGTTTTAACAAAACCACTTTCTCTGTGTTACCCACTTACCACCACCTGTATTACACAACGTACCTTATTTTGCATTTTTTTGAAGTCGTGCCTTTGAAAAGGCCGTTCCTGCGCTGGGAGATGCTTCCCCGTTTTGCTGTACAGCCTTTGCAGACTGATGATTAAAACCATTTTTGTTCGGGATTGTCATTAGCAGCATCTTTGTTATAATAATCGCTTGAAAACTATCGCATCCTACGAAAATAAACAAATGCGTCAAAAACAGCTGGGAGGAGAAGGGAGCTTTGCTGGGAAGATGGAGGCTGAGAGGCTGGGAGGGGATGCTGCCGCTCCTGATTCCTGCCAGCTCTCAGCTTTGCTTCTTGTGCTCCGTGTTGCACAGAGGCAGTGCAGGAAAATGAAGAGAAGGGATGGAGCAGGGAAGGCAGAAAGCTCTGTGGCTGCTCAGCCGTTTCAGAGATGATCGCCTTGTATTGCTGAAGGGATGGAAGCTGCTTTGCCTCCCCATAAATCCTTGCCTGCCTCATCCTGCTGCTTCCCTTGGTAGTGGCTTCTCAGTTATTAGCTCAGCATTGCTCATCCTTGTGGGGCAGCACAGAAATCTGCCATCTGTTACCAGAGGTGACCTGAGCGTGGGAGCCTACCTCCTCCTGCCCTGGCTGCTTGCGAGGGCCGTGCAGAGCAGCCGGCACCACAACCCATGGCACTGCAGGATTTTCGTTGCTCAGAGTACTGCAGGTGGTGGAGCTGGCTGGAGATGAACGCATTCAGGCCAGAGGAACCGGTGCCAGCCTCCTCTCGGGTTTGCCCAGTGCTGTACGTGTTTTCCCTTCAGTTCTGAGAAGGCAGCAATGTCCTCTTCGCTTTGAAGGAGGAGTCCTCAGGAGAAAGCTTATTTTGGCCTCCAAAGTCTTTCTGTGTCCAAACGAGACTGCTGGAGCCCAAGCCTGCAGGAGTAACAGATACCCATGGTTCAGCAGACGAACTGAAGAGATGGAGCCTGTGTTGAGTATGTTAAAAAGTTAGGAATTACTGTCAGCATCCAAACCCTCAGTTTTCATCCTTTAAAGAAACCGCTCCCAACATCATTCTCTGCGTCTTGACAGAGTTAGCGCAGATTGTTGTTTTCATGAGTTTCCATATAACCCGGGCTTTGTTAAAGGAAAAGGTTTGCAGTGGCTGCAGTTGATTGCCCCTGCGCCCACATGGCAGGGGCTGTGGGTGCCAGGGAGGGCCACGAAGGACAAAAACATCACCTGGGACAGAAATGGTACCAGCAGGGTTCGGTGCTGCTTTGATCCCCGAGACATGCTGGTGAGCACAGTTATTGAGGAGACTTGGGGGCCTGGGCTCCGGGGGCTTTTATTGGGTTTGTTGTGTGTTTTTTATCTTTTTTTTGCTGTTGTTGTTGTGGGAAGTCTTGAAAAAACACATTCGTTGCAGTGGGCCTGGAAGTCAGCGAAGAGAAAGCTGTCAAGCTGAGAAATGCCTTTTCAGCCCGTGAAATTCCATTTGGCTTTAGCTGTTTTATAATCGGTGTCAGAAAGAAAAAGAAAGAAAAGAAGAAGGAAAAAAAAGAAAAAGAAAAAGAAAAGCAGCCCACAGCATTTCCCCTCGTGCTGCTGGAGTGCCTGGAGGAAAAAAAAAAGCGCCGAGTGCGTGCCAAAAGGCCGAATAGACAGGCACTGCCCGTGGGGGTGCAGCGCCTTCCTGCTGCCTGGGTCTGGGGTTAACACGGCCTGAGCAGGGCAGAGGGTTTTTTAATTCCGCCCCGATTTAAAGAGCTCTTGGCGTATGGAACCGTTAATAAAAATAAGCTTTTTAAAACGATTTGCCCAGATGAGAGAACCCGAAATTTCCTTTCCGAGCAGCTACCTGTCAGCTCAAATGCCGCAGCCTTTCTTAGGGGGGTAACAAAGCAAACCATGGCAAAAGCTGCTCTCCCTGCTCAGAGGAGTGCTGGCACGCGGGATTTCAGCCCGTGCCTGGTGCTGGGCCGGCGGAGGCGTTCACCAGGAAGCTCCCTGGCTGCGGAGCGGTGTCGCTGCGTTAAATAGCTGTTGTTTCAGCATCTGATTGAATTAGGACTTGTGCGAACTCTATCAGTCTTGCGGAGCAGATAAAGGCTTGTTTATTTTTCATTGGCCCTTTGTTGAAATAAAACGGTTTCTGATAATGCCCGAGTAATTCTTTTTATCGACATGCGGGAGGCTGATACGGAAATCAAAAACAGAGCGCGCTTTCAGTGGAGATTAAGATCTCTCCGAAACGCAGCAGGCTCCTGACGTGAAGTATTGTCATCGCTTCTGCCGCATGCCTTGGTGATGAACAGGTCTCTTGGTGCTGCTGCTCCATTCAGGAGAAGTCACTCGCCCTGAAAGACGAGCTCAGAAACCAAGTGAGTCTTCCTGAAATTAGAGAGCCGCGCGGGGCGTGTTTTACCAGGCAACAGTAGAGATGTGTATCACAAATCTGATACGTTAGGCTTTTTCTCTTTTTTTTTTTAAAAAAAAAGGAAGTAGAGGTCATAGGGACAGCCTTTATGGAACATGAAAAACAAACGCAAGATCTCGTTCCTGTCGTGGATAAGGTGTTGCTTGGCACTGCAGTGGGTGCAGAAGCAGGGGAAATGGCTCAGGGGATGGCGCAGGAGGGCACCGTGCCTGGAGGCAGCGGCCAAAAAGGCTGCTTAGGGCTGGCAGGAACTGCTTCGTCCCCGCGTGCTAACACACCCCGTGCGTCTGCAGGGCAGTATGGGTGGCGCTGTGCAGGATGTGTGCCCTCTCTCCTTGCACGGCGTGCCGTAGCCCTGCCACGCGTGCACAGCCGTGTCGGGCTCTGCTGCTGCTGCTGGCAGCCCAGGGCAGAGCCCGGCGGTCCCCAGGGCCGGCGGTGCTGCTGCCGATGGGTCGCTTCCATGGCAACCTCGCTGTCACCGGGAGGTGGATTTGTCATGAAAAGGGAAAAAAATAAAAAAAGCCTCTGCCAGGCAGGCTTCAGCGTAGCTGCTGGTGGCACTGGGGGGCCTGCGGCCACCTCGTGCAGGGGGGCGGCCACCCGGGGCATCCTCTGCAGTGGTTGATCTGGGGCAGAGGAATTGGGGTGGTTTAGGGCTGGATACCAAGTCAGGATGTCACCGCCTGCAGCCGTGCAACACGCAGGACTGTTGCTGCGTAGTTGCCATGCTCTTTTTCACCGTGTGAAGCTGCAGGGGCCCGTTGGATTGCTGCGGGGTGATGCAAATGGGGTCACACTGGGGAGGAAAATGGGGGCAGTGAGGCTCCAGAGGGGGCTGGTAAATGGCGCAAGCATGTATGCAAGTCCATCGAATCCCCTGGGTGAGATTGGTCTTAATCTGTTTGTGGGCACTGCAGAATATTTTGGGGCCGTTGATGATACCTTGCGTCACGGGAATTAAATCATTACACGTTTGACAGGAGGCAGATTTTGGTTGAGCTGGAATTCTCTGTAGTCCCTCCAAACGCTGCTGCCACCCGCGTGGGCCAGGGGACGCATGGGGCCAAGGGACTGGGGCATCTCCAGACCCCAGCCGAGAGCACAGCGACCAGAAGAAGGCCTCTCTCCTATTTCCACTCGGGTTCACAGCCAGATCCATGCAGATATTGCAGACACCGCCAGACTACGAGCCCAGCTCATCTCCCTGCCATCCCGAAGCGTTCAGCTGACTCAGGACGCGTGGCTGTCCTCCGGCTCCCCAAGGGACACGATTTGCTCGTCTGCCCTCGAATTGCAAGTCTGAACTGGCAGGGCTGAGCCAGGCACGTTATCACCGACAGAGACGGGCGAGAGCCGGCCGCAGAGCAGCCGCTGCCCACACCGGGTGTGTTTTACAAAGGAGCCTACTTGTGGGGTGAGGTGAGAAGTTTTTGTGGCCGGGGCATAAGAGACTGCATCACACCCCGTTTCTGCTTCTGCACCCAGCAGAGGAAGGGTTTCCCGCAGCATTTAGCCTGGGGGACTTGTGTGATTGTTTTCATTGACTTGAAAAAAGGGAATCCAGATTGGTGGTGGGGTGAGAAGCAACACAAAAGGTCCCTCTGGACAGGCTGGACTGGGCTTTATGTACTGGAGGAGCTCGTGTTTGAGCCCTTTGGGTGATGCGTAGTGGCAACGGGAGCAGAGGTCTTTGTGGACATTCCCAGCAGGGAGATGGTGCTGGTTGGGTTCAAAGCTGTGAAGGCTCCCTGGGCCGTACAACAGGCACAGAGATTTACAGCTGCTGCTTCTGATTTTGCCTCGCCTCTGAATTTTGCTGTCACTCTGATGTGAAGAGCCAAGTAGATGCTAAATGAACGGTGTTTAAAAATACTTCCTCAAGAAACGGCTCGCAGATTAAATTTCAGAAGATGATATTGCCTTTATCCCATCTTGACGATAATTTTTAATTATGGTTAATAAAAATTCAATCTGCATGTCAAGTTTATTGTCTTATCCCATCATGACTCCATCCTTTAAGAAGATTGGTAGCGATGCAAGTGTGTGCTGGGCAAAGCTCTCACCTGAAGACGTGGGGCTGGTAAGACAGTGCCCGAGCAGGAGCACCATTTGAAGCCTTTCCTACGCGTCCTAGTCTCTGTCCTAAAATCAGCTGGAACTTTTGTTCCCTTTTCTTTTCTCCTGGACGGCCGTTCGTTGGTTTCCAACCTAAATACACCCCTAAGGTGTTTGTGTGATGATCCTATGCCAGTATCTGCCTTGTTGCTTAAATAATTCTTAAAGATGACCCGATCATCTTATTAGGCCTGTCTATATCTGCTCTAGTGTGCAGTTACTGTTCTTGTGGGCAAAGTCTCACCTTGCCTAGTGGATTGGCTCCTTACTCACCTTCTGAATTTCCTGCCTTTGGAGGCTGTGTCGTAGCAAACTTCATCGGGTCTTCAGTAGCATCCGTCCTTCTGACGATCAGCAGCAATTCTAGAATCATCAAATCACAGACTACCGAGTTGGAAGGGACCCACAAGGATCGCTGTGAGCAACTCGTGCCGAGCCCCCGGGGCCCTGCCCAAGTGGACCAGGAGGTGCTGGCGCTGCCTGCTGCTGCTGGATGCTTTCCTAGGGCCGTTGTGGGACCGCGCAGCTCTTAAAAAGCTGAGCTGGAAACCCTCCCCCTGGGATTCTTTTTCCCTTTGTCTCTGACTTTAAATCTCTCAGAGATTTCACAATTGCAGATTGCAGATACGTCAGCGGGCAGCCGCATTATTCACCTCCTGGTGCAAAATTCATCTTACCTCTGTGGAGATGAGGGACTGAGTGAGTTGCCAGCTCCGTAAAGATAATCTGGCAGATTAATGGATGCACCGGCTTCGTTTAATGCTGTTTGTTCCATCTTCCTTTAAGTGTTGTGATTGCAATACACAGCGTGCCATGCCCTTTCTCTTCCGTAGCTCTGAGGAGCGCAGACAAGCAGGTACGATGTGAGTGAGCCCGTCTGGCTGCAGAGGGAGAAGACAAAGGTGCAGTGCCTCTTAAACTAAATTATTACCCAACCTCCCCCGTCCTTTCCAGCCAGCAAGGCCTCTTGCTGCAAGCCCCGGCGAGAACCTGTGGATGAATTCCCGTGGTAGGGAGCCATCGAGTGTTGCAGGGAGAGGTCGGCCTTTTGGGTTGGAAAGAGTTTTTGGCTGGGTCAGCTACCCAGGGATTTCCTTTCAGGATTTGCTGCAGCGATATCCCAAACGCTCGCGTAATCAGAAACACGTGCAGGTACTGATATTCCCCGGGTGTCAATCAGCCAGAAGGAAAAAAGACAGGAAAAGCGACTTTGCAACGAGTTGTTCCATTAATCCCCATTCAGGGAGTAATTAGTAAGCCAGGAGCGAAGCCAAGTGGGGTGATGCAGCCTGACTGCTGCTCTCACGTGGCCGGGCTGGGAAGGCCGCGGGCGCCGCAGCGCCTCGCCTGTGCACGGGGCAGACCTTGGCCGGTCACGCCTCTGCTTCTTGAAGCCAGTTTCCTGACGTCACGGGGCTATGCAAGGAATTTTTCAGCTCTCGTTTTAGGAAGAGGAGAGAAACCGAATATCAAAACTAAAGATAGGAGCGTGGTCGAAGCGGTCTCTCAGCCAGCTAGGATATTTTCTGCTCCAGCGGTTTGTTTATAGTGGAGCTTTGTAGCAGTGCTCAGCCTGAATTTTGTGGTTGTGTATTTAGGACAGTGTTTTCAATCGCTGCGTTTGAGCACTTTGGTTGGGAGTAAACCTTTTGGTGTTTCTTTCTCTTGGCCCATGCTTTTAATGACGCGAAGTCACTCGCTGGGAAAACGTTCAATACCACGTAAGCCGCATGCGATAAGGAACCCGAAACGTGCACAAGGAAGAGCAAATATCCTATAGCAGACAAGCTGATCTGATTGGAAAACGTGGTTTCGCTTTGAGAGAAGCACGTCGTCGGGTCTTGGAGGGGGTTAGCTGTATGTTCGGGCTGGGCTCGTGTTCCCAGGCACGCCGATGTCTCCTGCACACGCTGGGAATCCGTGATGGCCCTGGAGGGCAGACTCGCATCCTGGGCTATTTTTGTATGTTTTATTTCCCAGTTGCTCAATGACAAGATTAGGTTTTGGGCCCGGGTTAGATTCTTCTGTTTCTATATTTGATATTAGGAAACTTTGTCAGTGGTACAGATGGTGGTGCCCAGCCTACTTTGAAGCAGCCCGTGCAATAGGACTCCGGCTGTCCCTGGGGAGCCTGCGGAGCTTTGCCTCCAGAAAGGTGCCTGCTGAAAAGGTGGTCAAAGGCAGAGATGTGCTGCCAGAAAAAGCTGAAAAATACACCTGTTTTTTAACATTGCAGGAAGCTTTCAAACACGTCCCGTTGCTCTCACATTTCCAGGGTTGAAAAGTTTAAATGCAGGAGGCAGAGTTTCGCTTGTCTTGCTGTTTATACTAGAGACTGGTGGTAGATCGTAAGCATAAAGTAGGGCACGGAGGAGCAGGAGCTGAGATTTCAGGGTTTCCAATTGCCTCTGCTGCTTTTCAGCATCGAAGTGACTGCTGCTTCTTGTTCCCGTCCTAGTGGAGAGCGCCGTGCCTTTCCAGCCTTCCAACCTTTTATCGTTCCCTTTCTTAACAGAAGCCACGCGGATTAGAAGTTGGTAGGGTGGGGGTTACGTGCTGGCGGCTCTGCGTAGCACCGCCACGGCCCCACAGCTGCCATGGCAGGGTTTTACCCTTGGCTCAGGAGCCCAGAGGATGCTCTCAGGCTAATTGCGCTAATTGCCCTTCTGTTTCTTTTGGCAGCTGGTGATGGAGTTCTGCGGTGCGGGTTCCGTCACCGACCTCATCAAGAACACGAAGGGGAACACTCTGAAGGAGGAGTGGATTGCCTACATCTGCAGAGAGATTTTACGGGTATGTGTCCGGAGGGAGCTAAATGCCATGCTGGTGGCGTGTTGCACTTGGTGCTCGGGGGACACGCGAAGCCCTTGGCTCTTGAGGCTCCGTGGCTGCCGCGCTGCCATGGACTAGAGCTGCTTCGGTGCCGGTAGGCATGAATGATTCATGTGCTTGTATGATGCATAATGAATAAGCGCTAGTTAATGCCCTTTAGCTCTCTTAGTTCCCTGACTTTTAACCCTCTTTTCTCCTTCAACAAAAACATGATTTCCTTTAATATTAATAGGGCAAAGATTTATTTACAGTAGAATTGTATTTTCAATTAACGGAAAGGTGAGGACTAATACAATCGGTGGAAAGAGTCTGCGTGATTAAAAAGCGCCGCGTGCTTTATTAAATCCGCGTGTCTCCGGCTTTAATGAGGATGCTGCAGCTTTTATACCTGCAAGATAAATGTTTGATTGGAATGTCTTAAAATGGGCCACGCAGGAGTTTCACATACTGGGAGGTGGCACCTTCAGCAAAGGCTTGCTTTCATTTTCTGCAAATGAGGTCAGATGATGTGATTGTAATGGCTGCCCCGACATTAAAATCTAAAGCTCCGCGAACCGAGGTTTTGTTCAGGAGAAGACAGAAGTATCAGACACGTGAAGAAAACGGCAGCAGAGCCATTCAAAGAAAATGAGAGGAAATGACTGCTCTGACAGCTCTCATCAGGCTGTCTCTGACACGGTTTCCGAGGCTCTTGCTGCTGCCCAGGGGTGACACAGCGTTTCTCTTTTGACCCTGGCTGCCACCATCAGCACCGACACCACCAGTCTGATGCGCAGGAGGAGCTGGCACTGTAGCTAATCAGTTGTTGCACGGACATTTCTTCCAGTGTCAGGAAACCACAGTGCACGGGCTTATTTTAAATGTATGAGCTCCGTGGGCCTACTTCTTAAAATAGTCTCCGTTAGTGAGTCAGAACCTAACCACTGAGTCATGTCCCAGGGCCACCATCAAGTGTCACCGCTCACTTTTGGGCCCTGCGGAGTGCGAGCTCCTCTCCGCTGCGGCCACGCGTTGAGTCAGTGGTTGGTGACCTGCAGGCTGAGAGGTCTGCGGAGGCTTTCGGGTCATAAAAATAGTATTTCAGGGCGTAAAAGATTCCCACCTTTGCTGCAATACGCATGGCTCGTTCTTGTTTCAGAAGCTGGGGGCCTGTCCTAATTCCGGCACGTGAGACTTGGCCCTGCCCTGTGGGTTTCTTGAAATGGAGCAAAATTTTTGCTTTGCCTCCAGTGCACGAAGGAGCCTCTAAGTGGGGATAATTTGGCTAAAAATCCAATGCAGCAGGGCTCCTCTACAGATCTAATCTGTTCCACGGTGTTGTCCCAAGGTAACAAGCAAAAAATGACTAATAACTACCAGCAGGGATAGCAGAAATTATCTTCTTCCTCAAATATGAATGTTTAATGTGAGCTGTAAACCTAATGCCAAATTAGTTTTTAAAGAAATCCATATTTTATTAAGCCGGCAATATAGGTGGATGCTACTTCGAAACTGAAATAATAAATGAATGAAATAAAAATGTAGGTTGCAAAAAGAAATTAATGAGCTAATAAAAAAGCACAACAGAAAAGCTCGTTTACCTTTAGCCTCTGAGACGGGCTTTTAATTTGAGCTATATCTCTATTAGGGATGTGTGCAAGTTATAATATTTGTATTTGCATGGTAGCTTTGTTAATACAAGCTTTCCTGTACATTGGAGCCCCATTTATTGGACCAATATAACAAGGAGGATCGGGTTTGGGGTTTCTGGATGATGGAAATGCAGAACGGAGGCAAAAACATCCCATTATTTCTGCTACACAAATGGCTCCCCAAGGCAAGAAAGCACACGGGGAAAATCACGCCTAGAAACACGGAGGAATTTGGGTCAATACGGGTTCCTGCAGAAACTGAAAGGTTGGTTTTAATCCCTGTAGAGCTGGCAGGCCCTGTCCCCTGCTGCAGAGAGCACCCACTGCAGCACACAGCGGCAGCCCGTGGGCACTGCACTTGCTGGGGATGTCCTCCCAGCGTGTAACACAGGGCAGGATTTTCAGCACATGACGAGTGTCCTCAGGTGCTTAACTCCAGCTGGGAATCTTTCATTTCTGGACCGTAATTGGTTGAGGAGGAATGTCAGAAAATAACGCGCTTTGAACTTGGATTCCTCTAACCTTTTTCTGAATTCTCTAGGGCTTGAGTCATCTACACCAGCACAAAGTAATTCATCGAGACATTAAGGGACAGAATGTATTGCTGACAGAAAACGCAGAAGTTAAACTAGGTAAGAGTGGGTTAGTGCTCTTGGAAATTGCAAGTAGGCTTGCTGGAGAGAAGGAAAAAAATGAGAGCATGGTAGAGCATGTAAATGAGCTGGAGAAATGGGATGGATCCTAAGAGCTCCTGTGTGTTTTTTCTTTTGCCAGCCTCGATAACATGACTTTGGGTGTTGATCAAGTGCCATGCAATAAGCTGTCAGTGATTAATGACCAAGTTCTGCGTGCAAAGATCTTTTTTTTTTTTTTTTAGTGGTGTTTCTGTTAGAGAGGTGGTTTGGGCAAGTCTGCCATCAGATCCGGGTTGAGCAATCATGACCATTTTTTCATGCCCCAGGTTGAAAATTTGCCTATGTGCATCCCTGGACGTTCTCAAAGCCCATTTCCCCATGGCTTTGTGGCAGTGTCCTACAGGACCGCAATCAAATCATTTTAGTGTGACATAATCCAGATTTGTTTTCCAAGGCAACCTGTGGGAGAGAGCTTCATTTGCAAGAACTACTCTCAATTTTGTATGCAGCGTTAGTCACCCTTGAGACGACCCGTCATCCACATGGAGATCATACAGATGACAGCAGATCAGCACAGATGATGTGCTGATATCCTCAGTTGTCCAGCACCCATGCTATTAAAGCTGTCTTTGTGCGCTTTAATTTATGCTCGTGATGAAAGATCCCTTACAGTGGTAAAGTGAGGTGGAAACCTTGTTTTGCCATGTCTCTCCTCTCTCTTCACAGCAGAATAAAAACCCGGCTTAACAGATGGCACCACCAGCTCGTTTGGCTTTATGCTGGTGAAGATTCCCCTCCAAGGGGAAATTCTCCGGGGCAAATCTCCAACCATTATGTTGTGCAAAGTGAACTTAGTGGACCATAGAGCATTCTCTCATTGATTTGATTTCATTGGTTTTTGCTTCATTTTGCAGCTCTACGCTTGACATTTCCCTATGGGCCTTTGTCCTTAGCCCTCAGTTCCTTAAGCCTTTTGCATTTCTGCCGTTTGCAGCAAGAATTTAGGTAGAAAAATGAGGCTTCTACAAACATTTGGCAGGCTTTAATTCAAATGAAAAAGCATAGAACAAAGGCTGCTGCTTATTCATGTTTCTAACCCTGTTTCTCATTAGTATGAGGAGTTGTGATTTCCTTTCATTGCCTCCTGGCAAGGAGGAAAAGGCATAGGGTTTCTTATGAAACCTGCAAGTCAGATGATCAGATTCATCCTTGGATGACCTCTGTTGATCCATTGACCTCAGCAGAGATGAAACAGGAATGTCTCCAGCCACATTTTTCTCTCCTGACTATGCACTGATGTCCTTTAATGTTTTACATTCACCGGAAGAACGTTGCTCGGCTTTGTCTCTGACCTCGTGGTGCCCCGTTGTCTTTCTGATCCGCAGTGGATTTTGGTGTCAGCGCTCAGCTGGACAGAACGGTGGGCAGGAGGAACACCTTCATTGGGACGCCTTACTGGATGGCCCCCGAGGTCATTGCCTGCGATGAAAATCCTGATGCCACTTACGACTTCAAGGTACTGAAACAAACGTCTTGGTACTCTTTTGTGCATCATTGCAGATGTGGTCTGTGCAAAGTCTAGCACGTTCGCTAATGAGGTACTCAAGGGATTAAAGCAGCTGAGAGACTCAGAAAGAGTTTTCTCTGTGCGCTGACTTACCAGTGCTTGAAAGTAGAGTTGTGATCATAAACACCTTGGTATGATCTCAGATTTTATGCCCTAGTACCATATACCTGAGCTTTGCAAAGTGCACTGACAGGCAGCGTAGTCTCCTCCTGCTTTCTGGCTGTTAGATTTTGAGAAGTGAATTCAGGTCCGACGCGAATCTTTGTTGTGCTGTTCACGTCTCAAAACGTACTGCGAGGAAGTATTTCCCCATGCTGAGAGAGGTGTCAGACTGAGGCTTCCTACCTGCTATTCTGCTTTTCGGTGCTGAATGTTTAAATACCACCATCAAACGTGCTGTATTTGCTCAATTTATTCCGCAGAGAAGTCAGGTCAGGTTTAGAAAGGGCAAAATCACATCTTTTGGCCTGCAGGCAGGTATTCACGGGGAGATCTGAAGGTTGCCACACAATCAGACGTTCGGGGGTCTGACCTACTTTTCACATGTCTCTGTTGCCTGTTTATTTTTGGATCAGTGGCGGCACAACATTGCTGCTGAACTCTAACGTGGCGGAGAGGTGTGTGCCACGTAGCAGGTCGGCAGGAGGGAGATGATTCCCACCTGCCCATTCAAACCACAGTGAAGGCTGGTGTTTAAAGCAAGGAAAACTTAGTATATTTTATCCCAGTTCTGCCTTACTGCAGGTTTCTGGACACACGTCTGTAGGCCCGTCTCTTGATTTTTGTCCCGTATTTTTTTTGAAGTGTCCAAAACTTGGTTTTCTATGGACCCAAAGGTCCATTGAGTGTTTCCAGAGGGTAGAGAAAAGCACTAAAACATGGGCTTTTGGAGGAGAAGCTTCTCGGGGCAGCCTGGGCCAGGGCCTCACCACCCTCATAATAAAGAATGTCTTCCTAATGTCTGGTCTAAACCTACCCTCATTTAGTTTAAAGCAGCTACCCCGTCCTGTCCCTTCACTCCCTGACCACGAGTCCCTCCCCAGCTCCCCTGCAGGCCCCCTTTAGGCACTGGCAGGCCGCTGTAAGCTGTCCCCGGATCCTTTTCTCTGTGAACTGAACAATCCCAGCTCTCTCGGCCTCTCTTCATAGGAGCATTGCAGCCATTTCAGTGTATCAGTCAACTTTTGAACTGATGATTTTTCCCGAGAGCAGCTCTCCAGTGTCAGTTCAGACTCAGGGTTACATAAACTGTTAATGACAAGGACATGGAGAAATAGTTTAATCTGCAATTACTTAATTTTCTTTGATTAACCGATTAAAACAGGCATTTCCTCAACTCCCCTGATTGCTGTGCTCTGTAGCAGGGCTGAAGCCCGTGCTCCAGTCGTGGAAAAGAGAGCTGCAAGTCCGTCGTTCGGAGGGCTGTGGGTTTGTGGTCCTATTGTTCTTACAAGGAAGGATGATATCTTCATGGGCAACTTTTTAACCTCACAGATCCCTGAGGTTTCTCCTCTTTCCAGAGCAACGGGGGCATTTCATATGCCGATGACTGGTGCACGAGTGGACCAAAATGCCTCTGTTGTCCTGAGGATCAAACGCTCGTAGTGGGCTGGCTGCTTTTGTCCCTGAAGTTGGCATTTACGGTTTTTCCTTGGCTGGGGGTACAAAACAGAAGGCTGATTGCTGCCGACACACTTAGTGCAGGGTGTTTTGGGAGCTCGCGGTGCTGTGGGAGCCACTGGACATTGGGCTGTTCCCCAGATCGTGTCCCTGCACCTGATGCTCTTGCTTTGAAGTGGAGGGGAAAAAAAAAAAAGTCAATGGCGATTTTTTTTAAAGGGATGCAAATCAGATGCTCAGATTTAGCCAACTGGCTTAAAATAGCGAATACAAAAGATGAGACTTATTGGGTGAAGAAAGGAATCCTCACAGGCTTAATCTGTTGGACAAAAAGCCTCTGATCTCGCTGCTTTCTCAGCCAGAAAGAGATGCCTGTGTAATCTGTGGAAGGATGCCGTAAATACCTCCTCACAAAAATAAACCACTTTAAAAACAAACAGATAGAAACCCCACGTTGCTCAAGTTATTTGTTGGTTTTTGCCCCAGACAGTCTTCCTTTTTCTTTAGAGATATCTTGTCAATAAGCTTAGAATCAAAAGGAAAAAAGGAGCTTGCTTCCCTTCCCAAGTCAAGACAATACAAACATAT
The DNA here is from genome assembly GCA_011076525.1 of Nettapus auritus. Classification (NCBI taxonomy): domain Eukaryota; kingdom Metazoa; phylum Chordata; class Aves; order Anseriformes; family Anatidae; genus Nettapus; species Nettapus auritus. Next base: position 21,105,737 of record CM021773.1, read on the forward strand.
TGGCGCTGCGGCTTTTTGCTGGGTGGACTGAAAAGCTTTTCAGACTCAAAAAGAAATTAAAAAAAAATGGAATTCCAGATCAGCATAAAATGCGTGCTTCCCACTGAGTTTTCTGCTTTCTCTCGGAGACTTAGAGAGGTGATAATCCCTTTCTGCGCTGCTCCAGGTTTAAGATCGCTTGGCATCTTGCATATAATACTGGGCACCTCAGTATGGAAAGACACACTAGGAATTTGGAAGGAGTTCAGCGGCAACCAAAAGGAAGGGGTCATGCGTACTGAATCATGTGGAAAGACTGCGATAATTAAGTATGCAGCACAAATCCCAGCTGAGCAGAGACAAAGACTGGATGTGACTGTCCTGTGAAAGCGCTGCGAATGAGATTGGAGAGAGAATGTTTAGGCAGGTACGAAGATACCTAGCAAGAACTGCTGGGACAGCATCGTTTAAGGGAAAACTTGAGTCAAAAAGGAGAAAAAATGCCTTGAAAATGCAAATCCGGGTTGTCTCCCTGGGAGGGTGCATATGAGGAGGTGCTTGTGGTCCCCAGGGGTCCCTGCCCTGCAGGTTGCTGTGGCTCTGGCTGAGCTCTTGGTGCTTTGTGCTGGGCAAACAGCCTTTCTTGGGCGTACCAATTTGCAGGATTAGAGGCTTGAGGCTGTCTGGAAAGGGCGGCTTTTGAAGCGGAGAGAAGATGGAAGAGGGACTACAAGGACATGGCAGAAAGCAGGGCGAAGGGAGAACAGGATGTGAGAAATGGAGGCAGCAGAGGGTGAGTGGAGGGCAGGGTCTGTCCTGCACCCTGACAAGTACCTGACCATGTCTTCAGCCTTACAGCTTGCACACTGAGCTCCCAGAGAAGCCCAGAGTCATGGCTCATTTTGGGGAGAAGACCTTCTTGGTGAGACCTGTGGCCAGACGAGGACTGGGGACAAAGCCATCGTTACCAGACCTGCTGGGAGAGCGGCCCCGTGCTCGTCGTCCGTGGCAGAGAGGGGAGAGAGGAAGGAGAAAGCTCCTTGGCTTTGCATTAGCCAAGTGCGTGGTGCCAGCTGGCACCTCCTCCACCCCCAGGCCTGGAGATGTGTCAGGGACTGTGCTTCAGATGAAGGCACCAAAATTAGTCTGGGTTCTGTTCCCGACGCATCGGGCGCTGAGTTATGAATCATTAGGCGGCCCTATACGCGGTGTCCAAAATAATGAATTAGCCACCTTGTGCCAAAAAAACAAGTTGCAGCAGTGCCGTTAAGGAAAGTTCTCGTTTCCCTTGCCCGAGCACACGCTGTCCCTTCCTCCCCTCCTGCCTGCGAGAGCTGAGCCATCCCTCGGGGCTCCTTACCTTTCTCACCTGGGGTTTCCTACGGCGTGGCCTGGTGAGGAGTGGAGCTCGCCAGGGCTTTCTGGCAGGGGGCTGGGGATATAAATATTCCTGTTTGCAAGTGAGAAAAGCGAAGGAAAAGGGATACATAAGACAATCAGAGGAGTTTTCCAAATAGCTGCGCTCTCTGTGCACTAATCATTCAGGAGGCTCAACCAGCCGAGTGGGCTGAGGAGGGTTGGGAGCAGAGTAAATGAAAGTGCCCGCTCCTCCTCCCACTGGGAAATGCTGCTTTCAAGCTCGTATTTAACGAGCAGTGCATGATTCAAGAGGGTGTCCTGAGGTATCTCAAGATACTTCATGTTTCTAATCTATTCCCGACAGCCTGTTTTCGGCGGCGCTGTAACAAATCCATTTCTGTGTCATCCAGCTTTGAGCACGGAGCCTACAGCCCCGCTTGTCCAGCACCCAGATAGATGCTGTGGGCTAAAAACACCCCCGGGATCAGGACATGGCTGTGATGGGGATTAAAGCCTGGCCGCTGCACTGTGTCCTTGTAGCTGGATGGTCAGGTCACAGGGCATGAAATTCCGAGCTTCGGCCTTGGCTCTGCCAAAGGCTCAGGGAGGCAGCTGGGATCTGTGCACAGGACGCTGCGTTTCAGGTCAGGCCCTCGGGAAGGGGGAGGCAAAACGTCCCCATCCCTGTCTGCATGGGGGCACTGCTGGCTGCAGTCCGGGTTAAACATCCAAGCAGTAGGAGGGCACCTTTCTAGCACCAAGAAGCACCTCCAGACGACGGCAAGGAGCTGAGAGGGAACTGTACATAAAACCGTCACCAAAATACTTACTGGAGGTTGTGGTTTTGACCTGTTACGCATCAAAGACCTCACACAGGAAACCAGCGTAAGGATTTCATGCCAAACCAAGGCAGGTGACACTGAGCCAAGTACTCGGGTGCTGCCTTCGAGAGAAGTTTCACCACTTACACTCCATGGCCATCTGTAGAAGCGGCCGTGATGCCCACTGCGCGCTGCCCAGAAGCGGGGTCACTTGGGGCTGGCATGGACCTGGCCTCACCTCCTGCCCCTTGCCGTTTTCTCCATCCATGAAGCAGGAGGGTGGTTTGTCGCTGGTTCACTGGGGATTTGGGGATTTATTCTTTGGGGTGCTAAGCCACGAGGGCATACTGGGACCTTTGGGACACCAGGCAGCGTCCCCACCGTGGCCACTGGGAGCAGTGCCCAGCGGCTGCAGGGCTTGGCCGTGTCCCACACCTGAACTGGTGTGGCACCCACCAAAAACTCTGCGAAGGTGTTGAAGTAAACCTTGGGATAATCAGCAGGGCTGGGAGCCTCCTCTAAAGCCCTAATAAATGGACAGAGCATAAAAGATGAGCTCCTGTGCTGGCAGAGAAAACAGAGACACAGCTCATGGGACAGAGCTCCAGGGCTCGCTCGGTGCCCACCGTTGTGACAATGCTCCACGGCATCACATCACACATTTCCCTTTGCTTTGTTTTACAGAGTGACCTGTGGTCTTTGGGGATAACGGCCATCGAGATGGCGGAAGGCGCTCCCCGTAAGTAGCTGCCTGGCTCTGCTTTAATTAATGCCACTCGTAACTTGCTGGGATTTGCTGAGTGGCAGCCAGCACGGGGGGCTGTGCGGGGAACACCATGCAAGGGGTTTGCTGAGCGGCCTGGGCTGGGTGAAATGCAGGGTCCAAGGCAGTTTCCTCCCCCAAAAAATGCAGATAATTAAAGAGGTGAAGGATGAAAGCAGTTAAAAGGCTGCTCCTCATCACTGATAAGCTACTGGCCACCAATGCAGCACACTGGGTTTAGCTGGCACATCCGCACCGTTCATGCTGCCGTAATTTCGGAGTGCCAGCTCTCTCCTTGGGAAACTTGCAGGGTCTGGGAGTCACCAGGCTCCGTTTAATGCCTCTTCTTGCTCTTTGCAGCTCTCTGTGACATGCACCCCATGAGAGCCCTCTTCCTCATCCCCCGCAACCCAGCCCCGAGGTTGAAATCAAAGAAGTGGTGAGTCTTTCTCGGTCTTCAACAGTGGTAAAACGGGGGCAGGTTTGGGCCCGGGTCTTCCGTGGAGACGTGTTTTGGTCCGCACGAGTCACAGACGAGGAGATAGCTGGGGAGGTAGAGAGGGATGTGCCTTTCACACTGCCCTTCCCAGCAGCTTTTCCAAGGCGCTTTGTACAGCTGAATCCAGATGACACCTCGCTTGGCTCCCCTTTCTTTCCAGTAAGGTTCCGTTTGCAAGTGGAAACATGTACCCGTGCCAGAAAAACGATAGTTTATCTTGAAGGCCCAGGAATGCGGAGGTTTGTACTTAGTTTGGGCTTTATTTTAAAATTCTGGAGGAAAAAGTACATCACAGTTTTGTAAAAAAGCAAGGTATGCCAATAAAAACCCTTAGGAAAAATATTCCTGAAGCCCAGCAGATGTTGTTTTGTTACTGTATGTTCTGTACCGATGGAGCTGGAGTCCTTAAAAACACTCATCTCTGGTTCACACTCCTTGCCTGCCTCGGGTTCAGCAGCAGTTTTGTCAGGAGGGATCTGCCAGGCGTTAGAGAAACAACGCTGCCCCTTCCTCCCAGATAGGCTGCGATCAATGAGGAGAGTTTTGCTTCATTCCTTGAAATGATGCCTGTTATCTTTTCGAAAACATAAAGAAAAAGGGAGCAGAGTAATTGGCAGGGGCTGAAATGACTTGGTGCCAAAGCAGTAGGTGTGCTGTTGCTGGGAGGGGTGAGGAGTCCTCTGCATCTGAGGCATGCTGGTGGAGTTTTGGGGTCGGACCCCTAAAAACTCACCCAGGCTTTAGCAAGAGATGTCTTCGTTTCGTCAGCCCCATCCTCAGATATTCCATTAGAAAACCAGGACAAGAGGGACCTTTCCTTGGTACCTCTGCCAGAGGATATCGAAGGTGCCCTCTCCTTGCAGTGTTCTTAGGATGCCATTAGAATAGCGAGCTGAGAAAACAGTTCAGACACTTGTTTTCTGCCAGATCACCAGTTTCCTACTTCGTTATGCTCACTGCTACAGCACAAAATAGATTGTAAGCCTTCGGAGTTTATCTTTCATCCAAATACGCTGTTTATTCAGCAAAGGCTCTCTCAGCCTCCAGACAGAAGGCAGCTGACAAAAGCAGGCTTTGAGCCCACTGTTTTCCCCATCTTCTTAAGGTAAAAACTGAACTGGGGTGGTCGTTATATTTTATTTCCCTCTCAGTAAGTGTCTGAGATACTTTGATGCGCTTTGCACCAGCCAGGGTATTCTTTGACAGCACCTTCCCCTGGTGTAGCTGGTGGCTCTCTTTCAGATTTTCATGTCCTAAGCTTTGCTCCTCCGCTTGGTTGCACAGCTCGGCCCTGAGCAGCCTGAGCAGTTGGCTGTTTGAGCTTGGGCTTTGCTCATGTCCTGTCCTTGACTCATTCCTCAGCCAGAGGTGCTGGGCCTGGCCAGGTTGGGAGCTCTGTGAGACGCAGCCTGCCTGCCAGCTCCTCCTTTCTGCATCCTTCCTTTTTCCTTTGGGTCTGAGTTCTTGTTTCTATGCACGGCAACACACGAGAGTACCCAAGGTAGGAAGCTCATCGCTTTCCTTATGTAAGAGACAGCTAACAGACTCCAGCACCTCTGAGGATAAGCCAGTGAAAGCAGCTGACAGGTAGCAGCAGCACAGGAGCTGCCCAATCCTAGAGAGGAAAATATTTTTGTTGCTTGCTAGATCCTTGAACTCGCTTTTAAAGCACTGCTGTGCTCCTGTGAATTTAAAGACTCTTTGGTATCCTTTTCTCTTCCAATTAAAACCAGCCAGCAATGAAGCTTTATTTCCTTTTTCCTGCGTTTCACAGGTAAAATCTACTTGAACTTCAGTGATGCCATTACCATAAACACTTCCTAACCCTGCCTTATAAGAAATGACAAAACCTCTTTGTTAATGAAGTGATATTTGCACTGCAACAGCACTTTTCATCCAAGAAGCTGGAAAGCCTTTGCAAACATTGATTTAAGCTTTGCAAACCCCAGGAGCTGGAGGAGTGGCAGTGCGTGTGGCTGTGGAGATAGGCCGGCCCGCGCCAGGGGAGGCGATGAGCAGTGTGGAGGTGTCGCCCTGAATCGGAGCCAGGGAGAAAGAAACCTGTCGTCTGCTGCCTTTTGGGGAAAGAGTGCCAAGCACCTGCAGGCTCCAGGGGCATTTTGTGCGATGCTGAGTTGGGTTTGATTCTTGCTGCTGCAAATGGAAGCTTGTCCCAGCAGCTTGGTGAGGCACAACGTCGGTTCTTGGCTGAGCCAGCTGCTGACAGAGCCAGGCTGGGCACAGAGCTGTGTCCTGCATCCCTCTGCAAATAACGCATCGGAGCCCTAGGCGATGGACAAACCCATCGTTTGCTGGAGGATAATTTTTTAAACGACTTCATCTCGGCCATATCTGAGGCCGCACTGGGCTGTGCGCCCATAACTGGAGCCTCTCTAGGTTCAGACTGAGAGGAGAACCATTTTTAGAGGTGTGTTTTTAGAGCATCACATGGACGTGCCCTTGTGGAATACTCAGAGACATTGGGTTTCTTGAGGCAAGGTGCAGGAGGAAGATTGGCTCGTTAATAAAGCTGGAGGGAGGATTTAATTGGATCCAGTAGTGTATTTTATTTTTGCATCTCAATTTGTATGGATTAGCACTTAAAAGATAAATCACTTTTAGTCTGACAGCTTAAAAGTAAAATCCCCGAAAGCTTATTGTTTTATTTCTCAATGCAGTTCTGTACTATCTGTTGGCTCCTGACATTAATTTGCACTCATTTTCCCATTTGCTAAAGCAACGTACAGCCTAGTGGCCTGTCAACATCCCTCTTGTAAATCCCTGTTCTCTTGGGTTTATTATGTGGTGAAATTAGTTCCCGCAAAACTTGCGATACGTAAAAACTTGAGACTAAGAGAAATTTGTTTATTGAAGATTTGGCTGGATTTGTTTTGGCTGAGATCGAATCTGTTTGCTGGTGAGGAGGGGTCTCACCGAGCTGCGCTGCGGGAAGGGCACGTCCCATTCTCCTTGGGGACACTGGGGCACGGAGGACCCCAGGATGTGATGGGGCACTGTGGAGCAGTGATGCTGTTTGGGCTCATCCAGCATCAGGTTCTGTGAGCCCTGAGCTTTAAGAAACGATGTAATATTGGGTGGTCAGATCTTAAATAATAAATAAAAATGCTCAGCCTAGTTTGTCCCAGTGTTTTTCGGAAAGTTACATCTCTTGTAATGCAGGGCCACAAAGGTCTGAGTACCGATCCTTTAAGGAATGGTATTTATGTCTGTACGGTCTCTTGTTTCTATCTGCACTTCAGAGGTCAGAGGGAAGGGAGGAGGAACATTTCCTTGCATTTTGTTGGTTGCCATTGATGCCATTTGGCTTTGGTCGTTCCCCAGTTATGCTGATGGTTCCCAGGATCAGCAGAATGGTGTTTCCCCTGATCACACCTGCAAAAATGTAGATAACAACATCCATGGGAAGAGTAGGAGAAGACAGAGACATGCGTCACATGTCATGGTGCAGCTTTGAGACCATGCTAAATGGCTAAATGTCAACAGGGAAGTTGCCTGAATCCTCTCAGAAGGCTGCAACTGAGCAAGAATAATGCAGTATCTGAACAGTGTTCTCAAATACCCACAGGTTTCTCACTTTCTAATACAAAAATCAATGTTGTTAACTGTTTTCTTCCTTTTTTTCCCCCCTCTGTATCTTCCTTTTCTGTCCTGGTCCAGGTCGAAAAAGTTTCAGTCCTTCATTGAGAGCTGCCTGGTGAAGAACCACAGCCAGAGACCAACCACGGAGCAGCTGATGAAGCACCCCTTCATCAGAGACCAGCCCAACGAGAGGCAGGTCCGCATCCAGCTCAAGGACCACATCGACAGGACTAAAAAGAAGCGAGGCGAGAAAGGTTAGTGGAGGAGCCGCTCTCTGGGCTGGACTTTTGCATGTCCTTGGAGATCCCTCATGTAGACCAAGGTGTACCAGTGCAGGAGAAGCATGTGGGTAGAAGGAGAAAGGCAAGAAGGACCAGGCTGCTTGCAGTCTCAGTCTGTTTCCCTTACTCAGGTGGCTAAATTTCTTCCCAAACAGGCTGAGCTGAGTAGACACGGTCCTTTTGTGTGAACCCTCTTGTTACGGTTTTAAGATCCAATTAGTTTGTTTGGTTTGATTCCTCTCAGTCATAACCAGAGCTGAAATGAAAATAAGTATCTGTAACAAAACAGGTGATGTTCATACAAAGGCTCCAGGTGATTCTCATTAGAGCTGATCGGTGTTTTTAAATCTGTTTTTTTTCTGATGAAAAATAGTGTCTTTTTTGTCCAAGTGGTAATTTCCACGTGGCACATTTAAGCTTTGATTCGTCAAAATGCGTGTATAAAATGTACGTGTGCCTACATATAAACGTGTGGGAGGGAGAAACTGCTAAGCTGAATTTTCCCAGGTCCCTTGCTTTAAGTCTGTTGATCTCCGTGACGTTTTTGCTGCACCAGCGACGAGCAGAGTTGTGCAAATGAACCCCCAGATAAGACCCTTGCCCCAAAGCAATTCCATTGACTAGCGGTAACCCATTAAACTGAGTGTTTTCAGTGAACTCTCCAGGCCCTATCAAAGTCCTCTGAAAGGAAGATCAGATAGCTGAAGAAACTTGTTAAAGTACTCCGTTGCTCGTGAGCTGAATTTTAATTTGAGAGCTCGTTTGTAGAATTCAACAAATTAATATATATTGCTATTTCCCTTCTTATTGGTAGCAATATTAATTTTTCATGTGTACCTTCCAGCCCCTTGTAATAGATTTCACTATAATCAAAACAATAAAGCTGGATCTTAGCGAAGTATTAAATGTGTTTAGTCTGGCAAATGAAGGTTGTACCCTAGAGATGGAGAGTAATTGGATAAACGCAAGCCTTTCTTTTACTATCATTCCCTTCCTCTGATAAAGATGGTATCCCAATAGAAATCACAGTGTGTAGCACAACATTGCAGTTGGGCTTTTATGTAGATGTCTTCATTGCCTGGAAAATAGACATGTTTGCACAGGAAGAGCATGTATTTAGGGAGAGGGAAGTTCTCACCTTCGGAGCAATAGTTAAACCCCACCTTCCATTGCCTGTGGTGCACCTCGCTGGCAAGAACTCTCCTGAAGAGAGTTTTTGCTGTATTGGGGCAAATCTTTATTTAATGGTTGCTTTTTGTCTTAGCATTGAGGTCTTTGATTGCTTGAAGCCTTTGCCCGCTGCAGCCAGGACTGCAGCCCTCTTTCTGGCATGCCGAGCATGAAAGGCGCCAGGGAGACCAATAAAGCTTTCCTGGCCTCGCAGCCCCCCTGACATCAGCAAGTGGACAGAAACAATGCTGGGTATTCTCTTTCGTGCCAGAAAAAAATGAGTTTTCTGTTCTCCCTCAGAGCTCTGGGGTTTTCAGCCATCTGAAAAACAAATGAGTCCAGTAAAGGGCACTGATAAGCAATTATGTTCCTAGATGAGACAGAGTACGAGTACAGCGGAAGTGAGGAGGAGGAGGAGGAGAATGACTCTGGAGAGCCCAGGTAAAAATCAACGTTTTGTTTCTACCCTTGTGTCTCTTTAACTCTGTGTGAAGTTGGCTGGGATTACAGGCTCATACGAACTAGAAATGGGAAAAGGACAGTTTGATCACTGAGTCCCATTCCCTGGCAGAACAAAGTATATTCCCCCCGTGAGGTGGTGGGTGGGAATTGAGCTGATGCTACAGATCACCTTGGCTGAAAGCCTGGGAAGAAGACCCAGATACCTCATTTGCTGTGGGATTGCAGTGCAGCCCGGTGCTGTCACGGGAACGGGGTCCCCTTGGTATCCTGCTCCCTGGTAGGCAGCTCTGCTCCGTGCCATTAGAGCTGCTGTGCTCTCAGGGGTGACACGGGAAGGCAGGATGGGATGGTGTGGGTACCAGAGCGGGGTGCCCATGGGATGCAGATCATCCAGGATGCATCAGCATCATCCCTTCCCGCTGTGAAACGTAGCGTGGGCTGCAGGTGCACCCCATTTACACCAGTCCTGTACCCCTCTGGTTTGCCATAGCCCTGTTTTCTTTCTCTTACAATGTTGTTCCAACCGCTGCAGAAATTACCTCGTTAAATATATTGACCATAATTCAGCAGAGCCAGCATGGTCGTATTGATGAGGAATCACACTCTTTTTTTCTTACCCTGTATTTGCTAGTTCGGGTCTAGAAAGGCTCCTGCAGCTTTTTCTTCACGGGCTGCATGTGCAAAAGGCCTCGCTGGCGCACAGCAGCTTGTGGGATATAAAACTGGATGTGCAGAGCTCGCTGCTCAGCTTTCACATGCGGAATCGTTTGTTCACACACAGAGGGGTATGCGTCCTGAACTGTGCTGCAAGGAACTGCCCCTGTGGGTATTTAGATGTGGAAAAATGTGGGGTGAAATTAAAGACGCTTGTTGAAAATGTGCTTCCTTATATCCGAGGGTATTTGTCTCCCTGTTTCCATGCAACTTTTCACCATGAAACCTTCCCAGTGATGCCGCAAGCACAATAGGTCTGGAACTTTCTTTCTTCCATGACATTTTTCAGTCTCATTGTAATTAGTATCAGATTATTCCATTATTTCCCTGAGATAATGTAGTATTTTAATAGCTGGCAATGATTCATGCTAAACGCGCTTTGTGAACAGCTAAATATAGTGCGTGCCACTGCAGCACAAGGGACTTTGGTGAGAAACTTACTGTAAAAGAAATCTTCAGCAAATAAATTGTCGGTGAGCTGTAAGTAGAGCAAGCACGCTCTGTGCTCTGGGCTGACCTGCCAGGACATACGTCCATGCAACACCTTGTCTTCTTCAGGGCTTCTATTCAAGAAGAAAATAATAAAAAAAAAAAGGAGGGAGGGTGCTGAGATGATGTGAAACTCATGTTCCACCTGGCACTGTGCCTACTGATGCTTGTGGCACCCCCTTTCCTCCATCCCTGCTGTCCAGGTGTGCTTAAGTGCTTTGGGGGTGCACGGCCCTAGGCGTAAGGGTCGCGACAGACCAACGCACGTGAAAAAGTCTTCAGGATGTGCGTGGGACCTTCTGTGGTGCTTTTCTCCCGTGCAGCTCCATCCTGAACCTGCCCGGAGAGTCAACGCTGAGACGGGACTTCCTGCGGCTGCAGCTGGCCAACAAGGAGCGCTCGGAGGCGCTGCGGCGGCAGCAGCTGGAGCAGCAGCAGCGGGAGAACGAGGAGCACAAGCGGCAGCTGCTGGCCGAGCGGCAGAAGCGGATCGAGGAGCAGAAGGAGCAGAGGCGAAGGCTAGAGGAGGTAACTGGCCAGCCGTGAGCCGATACGGGTGGCTCGGGGAGCTGAGCAGCAGGTCCCAGTGGGTGCTTTCAGCCTGTTTGACAATCATTTCCTAACCTTTGTGGTTGGTAAACTTGGATGTTTTGTAACACTGAACAAAACCCCCTGTTCGTGCTTCTTGTGTACCTACCTCCAGCTGCTCTCCTCAGCACATGCAAGTGTTGCCAGCCCTTGTGGAGGTAACAGAGCTCGTTCACTGTGAGCAAACCCTTTAAATACCAACCTCAGAAGGGTTCCTGGGACTACAGAGCACAGTTAGTCCTGTATCGGTGTGATAGCTGCACTCAGGACAGATGTCTGTCACGTTCATTGTCTTTATTTTTTGCTGTGGACTGGGATACTTGGGAAGAAGCTGAAAAACTCCATTCACCCTTTCCCCACATCCATGCACCCCTTACGTCCTGTTTAATCCCTAATTTCAGCTTCAGTCCTTTTAGCCCTGCCAATTACAATTTCTCTTTTGGGGGAGGAGCAGATGCCTGCCTGACTTGAGCAACGATCCCTATGTGCCCCGAAGCATAAGATTTCATTACCCTTGTCTTAACATAGCAGCTACAAATACGATTGGTCATAAAATTATCCACCCCATTTAAAATCCAGCTGCAGTATTTCACTGGGTGACTCTGGGTGTCGGTGAGTGGCACAGCCCGGCTCCGTAAGGAAGTGCTCGCTTTTGGCTTAACTCACAGTTCCTGGGTTGCAAAAGTCCACGAAAGAATAAGGGGTTTTCTTTTGCTTCTAGTTTATTGATGTGGTTTTGGTCAAAGAGACCCATTGACTCACACAAGCTCGTCCCAAACATCTGATTGAAGGCTTTATGTGTTAAGGGTAATTAAATTAGGTTTCTGAAGAGGTCACCAACATGTCTGAAAAAAAGTCTTGTAAACAGGCCAGCAGAGCACCCACCCCCTAAGTCTGACTGAGCCACAGAATCTGGTTTGTTTACTCTGGGTCTCCCTAGACTGGGTTTCTGTGGGACGGGTAATGCCCCTGGGCTGGGAGCTTCGATGAGAAGGAATTTCAGGCAGCTGACTGCACGTGATGTTTGAGCAATGTATGGCCCTCTGTCAAGGCGGCCCTGCTGTGGCTCTCTCTGAGACAAAAACCAGCACTGGCTAAGCGCAGGCTGAGCGTTTTTCAGTCTGGTAAACATGTAGGTCTGTCACGTTGTCGGTGTGCAGAGCGTTCTGTGGTCAATACGTTGCAAGCTAGGCTTTTCTTGCTTCCTGCACGCTTCACAAAGCTGGTGAGCTGACAAGGTGTGCACATGCATGCACCCCGAAGTCCCCTGCACCAATAAATGTTTATCTAAGGACTATCGTAAGGGAGCCTGGATCTGCCGTTGTCAGTGTGTGCTTGCTGGAAGCAGTACAGAAGTGGAACAACAGCAGGATAAAAGCAGACACCAGATTAGCTGAAATCCTGTAATGAATACAATACTTGCCGCTGTATTAATATGTTCTCTTCACATAGAAGGAAATTGTGCTCTCTCTTTGCCTGCGCTCCTCAGGCAGGTTTTGATGGAGGACTAATCCCCTCGCTAAGCTGGCAGCTCTGCCCCAGGCTGCCGAGGCACAGCCCCAGCCTGCTCTGCCCTTTCCCCCATGTCATTGCAAGCTGAAGCCACCAAGGCCAGTATTTAAAATCAATGCCTCTGTTTCCAGTGACTCTAACAGCCCCCCTGGGCTCTTTGCCCATTACCTTCTTTCCAGCTGCCTTCCAGATCTAAATTGAAAGGGAGATTTCAGCTGGAGCAAAGCAGGCCACGAGAGAAAAGGTATTTTTGCTCTCCTGCTGTGTTGGACAGCTGGGAAGGACGGTGGGATGGTAACTGAAAGGCATCCCCTGCCCGGCCCAGCACAGAGCCACCAGCACGATCAGTTGGGATTAGGACAGAGCAGGGAGCCGCGTGCTGGCAGCTGCGGTGTCCCCAGCAGCGTGGGCATCCCCTCCGTCCAGTGGCACTCCCATCCCAGGGCAGCCTGTCCTTGGTCAGACTGCTCCTGCCACTGGTTCTGGCACCAGCGCTGGATGTCGTTTGGTCTTTACGTTCTCCCCAGACATTTCAGGGCGGTGTGCGCCTGGTGGCCAGGCAGAGGCTACCAGACAGAGGCTGTCACAGCTGTGCCCAGTTCAGCATCGAGGTCAGTGCCCGCAGGCACGCAGCACGCTGCTGCTCTCTTGCTGCATTTCTGCTCCAGAGAGCAGCGCCGGCCCGGCTCAGGCTCATCACAGCGGTACCCAAACGCTTCGGCAGCAGCCAGGCGGTTTCCTTTTGGCCTCTCTGGCTCTTCTCACACTAGCTTTGCACTAACTGTAGTTGTCGGCTCTTGGCTCTGGGTTTATTCTGGTTAATGGGACCAGGGTTGCTTCTGTGATACCTCGTGGTCTGGCTAAGACGCGGCGTGGTCAGTGCTGATACCTCTAATAGGGCCCACAAATCTCTGGGAAGAGGGACCAGCGGAAGACTCAAATTACTACATTTTCAAAATAAAGCTGACCTTTAAAACCCAATAAAGCAGCTGGGACAAATAAGCACTTGGAGCTGGTGGCTTTTGGGGCACCTAGGTCAGCCTGTTTAATCCCGCGACATGTTACCATGCTTATAGGAAGAGCTCTGACTCGTAGTAAAACACCACGGACGTGAAGCTCAGAAATGCCCGGAGCTGACTTGTGCTGGAGATTGGCAGAAAGTCAGTGGATGCCCCGGGGCCAGGGGTGTGTGGTAAGGGGCTGGCAGGGCTCCATGGGGCTGCAGGGCCAAGGTTACAGGTGCTCCCCAGCTGCTCGTTGTGTAGGCTGGGGGAGAGGCAGCTGCTCTGAATTACAGTGCAGTTCCCGAGCCATTTTCCAGTTTAGATCACAAATGTGTTGATCCAAAGAGTTGGGCCCAAAGCTCTCCCGGGAGGAAAGCAAGAAGGGCCGTAGGCAAAAGGGAGATGTGCTGAGGCTCATCTTCCCTGGATCGTGGGGAGTAGGATTGCAGCTCTGTCATCCCTCATGCAGAAGGTTTGTTGTCTGACGAATTCAAACTGTGCATCAGAGCTAACTGCAAGAGCACAAAAATTAGAGAACTGAAGAGCATCGCTAGGTCAGAGAGCACTAAGGAAAGCAGCGTTTGTGTAATGCGGAACGGTGAGTTAGCTTGAATGGATTTTAATCTTTCTGTATATTTATAGACCCCTAATAGACTCTCCAGGTGTTGCCAGCACAGAGCGAGCCTTGCTGCACCAGGTTTACCACCGAAAGGCCAGCTGAGCCAGAGGAGTAACACAGCTGGGTGGGAGCACTGGGGATACTACCGGACAAATCCTTGTGCAGACCCCGTAGCAAGTCGGCAAATGTTGTCGGGGGGGTTTCATAACCTCATTTTTATGTTGTGTTGTGGATTTTTTTCCTTTTAAGGCAGAAAACAAAGGTCAGCTCTTTACAGGGCAGATCTAAGCACCTTGCTGTTTACATGTGACATTTCATCCAGCGCAGTTGCAGAGCTGGAGGTTCAGTGGATAAAAACTCGCTGCGGCTCTGCTAGATGTTAACTATCTACTGGAAATTCTCACAGAGCAATGCAAAAGGTTTCCAGAAATTAATTATAGGTAAACTTAGGCTAGCTACAGTTCTGTTTATTATTTTCTTGTGCCTATGCAGGTGTCATATAGCTTGGAGGAACATTTTCATTAGGACATTTCTCACAGTAACAGGGTTCATGGTAGCACTGCAGTGATGCTGGCAGCAGCCAGCATGCCCATATACAAGGGAAGCTGTTTTACAGCATCTCCTATAGTACAGGTGTGCCCTAAGCCTTACATCTCTTTATTTTTTTGTTTATAAAGCCTGCAGAGCTCAGAGTTTCTGAAGCATGAGCCTCTTCTGCACCCAGTCTCAGTCACGTTCCTTCAGGATGAAGCCAAACAAAACCTGCAGTGGTTCAGAGCGTGTCCCATCCCCGTTTGCTGTGCTAGGAAGTTCTGACCCAGTTTTTCTACCAGTGGAAAACACCTCTCTGTGCTCCAGTGCCTGGCGTGTCAGGGAAGATGATGTTCCAGGCACAGTCACTCTTTCCCTGGTGGCTTAGATAAATGAGCCTGTCACGACAACACAACCACCTAGAATATTTGTTTGCGTTTGTTACTTGGAATTCCCCTTCCACTTCTTTGCTGCCTCATGCTCTGCTTGGGAGCAGCCACCAAGGTTTCCAAGAGCCGCATCTTGCGGTGTTGGTGCCTCGCATGGTTCGTGGGGAGGCTTTAACCCTGATCAGCTCTCCCGTTGCTGCTGTTCCTAAATACGTCTTGTACAGCAAAGAGAGCTTGCTCCTTTGAAGTCCTTGTTTCATGCCGGACCCCCAAGGGCCTTCCCACTGAGGGCTTTGCCTTCGTTTGTCTTCCCTCATCAATATTTAAAACCTGTCATTTCCTGTGCAGCACAAATAAGATCCCATTCTGGTTACAAGCACCTACATATAGCTTTACCTGCAGAGTTATATAAATGCAGCCCTAATTAATTGGTGCTCTTGCCTTGCATGAATAATAAATCCGGATAGTGTAAATACACACAGTAGTTGCAGGCTTGGAGAAACGTGGGAAGTGTGCGCTCACAGCGGGAGGGAGAGGGCAGAAAACAGGGAGAAAAGGAGGCAAATAAAGAGAGCTCCTTGAATCTTGTTTCAATTTGCAACTGCATCTTGCAGATTTAAAGTCCTGCTTCAGACAGGGTCCCCGTCACCCCGCTGCTGGTGGGCACAGGAGCAGACAGGGGTGGAGGGGAGGTGGGTGCATCGCTGGGGGCTGAGGAGCCCAGCTCCAAAAGAAAGCGGCACCTGGGGGGCTCAGTTCCCAGCTCCTGGCTTTGTCTGGGCTTTGAGGTGTGCAGGAGGCTGGGGGTGAGGTGCTCTTTTAGGAGAGGCCAGCAACGGGGCCGGCTCACCGGGCGGCGGGGTGTGCGTTTGGCTGGAAGGATGGCAGTGCTCAGCTCCCTCCTGGGAACAGCATTTTCTGTTCTCTTGGAGGGAGTTGGCTTTGTGTGCCTGCTGGATAAAGACCAATCGGGTGATTTTTATCGGAGGAATAGCTGTGGCGTTCAGTCCCCTGCCTCCTGCCAGCCAAGCCCAGCCTACACAACCATTTTGCGTTTTATTCAGCAGCAAGCTTTTTTAGCAAAAAAAAAAATAAGAAATACAAAAAAATAAAATAAAACCCCTCCTCCCTCCCAAGCCAAACCAGCGTGATACAACTGCAGTCATGAGCTCGGTTAGGGTGTATTCAACCCATGCTCCGTGCTCCTCGGGGCCATCTGAACGCAAGGCAGCAGTGACCTCCACAGCATTCAGCTGCAGAGGTGAGGCAGGAGCTGGTGAAGCTGGGAAATCCCGTGTGTCACCGTTAGGTCCCGGCGTATCTAATGTCTAGGAGAGAGCTCGAAGCATAAAAACAGCCATACGTTGCTGCGCTCGACGAGGACGTGCGTACGCGCGGAGTAACACATGCATCCCGTGGGCAGTGTGACAGCAGTGGGACACGACGGAGTCTGTAGCTGGCAGGTTATTTCAGGTTTAGTGCCGTTCTCCTTCCCTGAGGCGAGTTGAGCAGCGCTGATAAATATGGCTGTGGACGGCACTAAAGCCCTCACGTTGGGCTGGAGGAAACCATCAGACACGGCGCAGGATCCCTGTGGATGGAGAGGTGTGAGACAGGCGATGACTCCTTCACATACTGCAGTGTGGGGGTATTTTTGTTAAAATACTCATCTCTGTATAGATAGCTGTCTATAAATATATAGACACATGTCCATATAGAGACATATCTGCAGATAGATGTCGGTAGATAAGAGAGATCAAATCCATCTGTGTGCACAGCCCAGGTTTACTGCACAGCACCGATTTAAAGCACAGCATTTTCACCTCCAGATAGCTCAGCCAGCTCCTTGGGCAGAGCCTCGGTAGTCAGCTGCCTGTTCCAGACCTGGGTGTGATGGATCTAACACACGGCATTTAAATCCCTCCGGTTCCTTCCTTGCCCTGGCAGTCTGCTCAGCCGCTGCGTGTCGGCAGTGGCAAAAATGTCCAGATGGAAAAGAAAAATGGGGAGGGGGGGAAAAAGGCTGTGATTTATGCTCCAGTGGGCTGCCTCCCAGTGAGGGCTGCGTGTGCGTTACTGCACCCAGCGGATGCGTTACGAGTGGTTGCAGTCCCTGGCAGCCGATATTTGCTTTTGAGTGCCCTCTGCTGATGAGCCGGGTTTCATCCCCGGAGCAGTGCCCATGGCTTGCTCCCAAACCCCTGCTCCTAAGCAGATGGCAGAGCGCTTCGGGTGTCTCCAAGTCCCTGCCTTGGAGAAGAAACCTAGCAGGGAGACAAATCTTGAGTCCCATTCTTTGTACCTTCACAAAGAAGGAAGGGAGGTCCATCTCCCTCATGTTACCCACGTCAGAAGCGTGGGTCACCCCAGAGCAGGTAGTAAGCAGATGATCACCACCCCAGTTCCCTCGGGTCCTGTCGCTGTCCCCAGAGAGCACAGCTCCCCTCATGAGGGGGCTGCAGGCCGCCATGAGGCCTCCCCTCGGCCTGCTCTGCTCTGGGCTGAACAAACCCATGTATTGTGCCCTGTAGACCTTTCACCACCTTTGTGGCCTGCTTATTTCACGTTTAGAGGAGGTTCAGCCTGTTGATAGCTGATTATTTTCAGTAGGGCACATGGCGAGCGTGTCTTCTCCCATGTCAGCGAGCAGAGCTGCAGGGGGATTGGAGTAGGACGTCCTTACAAAGCTGTATCGATTGCCGGGGAAGAGGCTGTAAATGTGTGAGCCCTTCTCATAAAAAGCAGTTTGATCTTCAAACAACTTGACCGAGAGCCTTATTGTTCTTAGTAGATAACATGACTGACAGGTAAGAATCAAGAAAAGGGAAAACCCTTGGATTTGGGGTCTTCTGTGTTAGGTTTTGGCCTCAGCAAATAAAAGAGGGACGTGTTGCCGTCTCAGTGGGCTGTAGCTCTCCCAACAGCCCCCGTCAAGCCTCTTGGGTGGTTTGGGGCTGCAAGACGAGGGGACGCTCCTGCTGGCACCGTGTGGCAGCTGACCTGTGCCTGTCCCCCCTGCAGCAGCAGAGGCGAGAGAAGGAGCTGCGCAAGCAGCAGGAGCGGGAGCAGCGGCGGCACTACGAGGAGCAGATGCGGCGGGAGGAGGAGCGGCGGCGCGCGGAGCACGAGCAGGTAACGCGGCAGCCCCGGGGCCATCGGCCTCAACGTGCACATCTCTCAGTCTAATAAGATAAAAGGCCCATCTTCTCATAAACACTTAAATTTCTTTGCCGCTTTCACCACTTGAGAGTAAATTGCTTAATTGTCAGCGCTGCGTGTGTCGCTTCCCACTGTCCTAATTGATTTCTGTGTGGATCCACTTGTTGCCCGCAGGTTGGAGGCACTCGATGCAGGTTTTTCCCTTCCTCCCGTCCCTGGGGTGGGGTCCTGTGCAGCTCCCAGTTAACGTTTGCTGTTTCCCAGCAGTTTTAGCTCTTTTCCCTCAGAAGCCCCTTGTAGAGCAGTGGACGCCCTGGGCTCTTCGGGCAGGGTTGGAGGGTGCCCGGGCTGATGGATCAGTGCCGGCTCTCGGGTGGGATGGATCTGGGTGCCCACCTCGTGCCCCTGACAAGCTCTTCCTCTTGGGAAACACTCTTTCACCTTCTCTCTCTTTTTCCTTTGATCCTTGCTGCCATGCCTCCAGGAGTACATCAGGCGACAGTTAGAGGAGGAGCAGAGACAGTTAGAGATCCTGCAGCAGCAGTTGTTGCAGGAGCAAGCGCTACTTCTGGTAAACGGGAGGCCCCGTCCTCGCTTGCCGCTTCCCACCCGCATGCACCCGTGCCCCCCGCACGCCTCCTGCCGTGCCAAATGGTGGATGGCTCGTGTGTGCCGGTGGGCTGTGACGGGGACACTGCTGCCACCCCAGCCCTGCCGCCAGCATGCCAAGCCCCCACACCATGCACGCCTCCCCGTGTGCCCTTGCCTGCGGCAGCGGTGTGCTTCGGCCTCCATCAGAGGCCACGGTCCGTCCCTGTTCGCTGCCACAGCACTTCTGTGGCTGTTCGCAGCATGCTGGAGGGGGATGGAGCTGGAATGGCCGGGCAAACCCATGCCGCGATGCGGGTTTTAATGTTTTGCGTGAAGGTTTGTGTTTTAGTTCCCTCACAGAGGAATGCTTGTGCTGTTTGCATTCTAGATGCTTTCTATTTAGCTGCTTTTTTTTTTTTTTAATTTAATTATTTTCTGAATGATCACTTTTAAAATTCCGCTAGCTGTTACTCTCACTGTGTTTTCTTTTAATCCACAGGGATTATTATTTGTCTCTCTTCCTATTGAATTTATTTAGGGAAAAGCAAAACCCTCACACAAGCCCTTGCTGTTTAAAAAGGCCCTTTCAAAAAGTGTTAACGATTTAGTAATTAAACCTCACAGAGCCGTAGGGATTCGGGGAGATCATACAGTTGGCTCTGCTCTGCAGCCGTTGCCACAAACAACAAATTAGTCCCACAAAGTGCTCCGCAGACTGGGCTTTGGCTGAGTTCTACATGAACCGATGGTGTTTGGTACCTCATTGCATTATCCTTTGTTCTTCTCATCCAGAAAAATCTGGGCGAAATCAATAGCGACTTATAAGCCCCGTGAGAACGTTGTTTTATCTAATTGGCTTCTGTTTGGCACTGGCCGAGGGATGTCAATGCTGACCTTCTGCTTCAGATGTGGATTTGAAGTCTCCCCCAGCAGCTTAGCAGTCGTGTCCCTCCGCAGGCCAAATTTCCACGTGCCTCATCTGCAGACTCTCAAAACCCCAAGGTGCCTTTTCTGGGGAGCGCCACAGCCACCAAGGGACTTCGGTGGCCACGTTAGCAAAGCGTGTCCCTGCCACCCTCCCACAAAGGAAGGGCAGGAGGTTCCCCAGAGCAGGCTGGAGTGCTTGCTGAGCTCTTCCCCTGCATGGCTGCTGTGTGGCAACGGGATGCACAGGTTTTTGTGCAGATGTCTGAGCCGTCGGCAAGTTGTTTTTCTGGTGAGGCAGTGCTACCACCCTCCGCTCCTCTGTGGAAAATGGAGACAGAAATGTACCAGCTGCAAAGTGCCAGAGCTGGGATTAAAGCTCTGAATGCGTTGGCTACGTCCTCCCAACTGCCTCTCCTCTGGGACGCTTTACAGCTTAGTCTCCAGAGTCTTTAGAATTAATGAGCTTTACCAGAAAACAGCTTGTCAGATACTTGGGCCCAATTTTCCGTCCCAGCAGATAAACCTGCGGTTTGCTGTCCCGCGTTTACGTGCTCGCCAGGCGCCGTGCACCCGTGTCACTGTGCTTTCTTCTGGGTAGGAGTATAAGCGCAAGCAGCTGGAGGAGCAGCGGCAAGCGGAGCGGCTGCAGCGGCAGCTCCAGCAGGAGCGGGACTACCTGGTGTCCCTGCAGCAGCAGCAGCAGCAGCAGCGGCAGGACCAGAGGCCAGCGGAGAAGAAACCACTCTACCATTACAAAGAAGGGATAAATGCCAGTGAGAAACCAGCATGGGCCAAGGAGGTAGGCAAGAGCAAGGAGCGCGGCGGTGCGTGTGTTTCCATGAGGGCAAGTTTCCTGGTGAGACTGAGCCATAGCGAGGTACTTATGGACATGCCAGGAAGGAGCCCAGGAGATTCCTGTCCTTGCTCTGCTTGCTGCAGAGGGGGCAGCTGCCTGCCAAAACGGAGAGGTAGTTGTGCTGGGGTTCCTTGCTGAGTGCTAATCCAGCTTTCCATAATCAAACAGGGACCAGGCATCTTTTTCTCCTGTGCCAAGGACTTTATCTAAAGGGATTGCTTCTCTTTCATGATTTTCAGGAGTGCAAGCCACGCTGCTGATTTCCTCCCCAACAAAAAGAAAGAATTGTTATAACAATTGCGAGATCTTGAATATTAATTATTGCCTGACTGAATAGTCTTGAAAAGATGAAGACGTGCATTGTCTGCAGCGCGGTTTCAGGACTGTGTTGCAAACACTTTCTTTGTCCTTAATCGCTTTGTGGTGGTTCCAGTAAGACTGGTGCCTGCTCTTGTTATTAATTTTTCTAAAGTTCTTTGGGTTTAGTTGGTTTAATTTTGTAACCCTACTCCTGGGCAAGAAGATCATTTAATTACCTGCCTATTCTTCTTACTGAGCAGGACCGCTGCTCTGCTGCCAAGTGTCTGGAACCCTTTGGTCCTGGCAGAGGTGATAAACTCTCAGCACCTCTTCATTCTCCCTTCGGTTCCTCCTTCATTCCCTTCTGATTTGGTCTTCAGGGTCTTTTGGTGGCAACCAAACATATTTCCACAGAGCTGCAGGATCATTCTCCAGCCTTCCATGTGGAAGAAGAGGCTTGGCTGGTGGACAAGATGTTCCTGCCTGAGGCCAGATGTGCCACACAACATGGCACTGAGCTGCCTCTGGTAGGAGAGGCTTCCACCTGGGTGGTGCCTCTGCGGCTTTTTGTAAAACTGGGTCTCTTGTGGATCTGTGGTAGTGTGAAGAGTGAGTAGCAGGCAGGGATGAGGGAGTAAACTCTGTCTTTCATTGCCTAGTTTTAAATAAATCATCTAGAACATTGCTGAAGTACCTCTGGCACTGTCATTGAAACTATAACAAAGATTTATAAAAAGGAATCTTACTCTTTATTTAGGATGAAGGAGCAAAGTGCTGGGTTTGGCTTTCAATTTCAAGCACAAAGGCCCTCTTCTTTTATTCTGTGGGAGAGCTGTCTTTTTTTGATGTTACCACTTGAACAGGGGCACTGGGAACTGTACAATGCAAATAAGAGTGTCAGAAGGTAGCCTCCTACCCTTTGCTGAAATCCTAGGAAAGACAAGGTTTCCTGTTGTTCCGGAATGTCTCCAGCTTCCGCCGATTAGCTGTCCAAACCATTTATTCTTCACCTGTGTCGTTCTGTCCAGTCTCTAACAAAACGTTCAAAGAAAGGATTGTGCCATCTTTATGCTCCTGGGAGCGGTGGTTTGATGTACTTGACAAAGCACCCTTGGGAACTCCCCCACACTACTCCTCTCTCCTCCACACCCTGTTTTATCTGCTTCACACAGTCCCATTTTTAGCACAATTTAGCTCCTTTGCTTGATCACCAAATCTGAGCTCTCCTCGTGCTCTGACACTCTCCGTTTTTCATTCTTCTCTTTTATAAACTTATTTACCCACCTCACGGGTGTTCACGTGAACTTGGCTTTGATGACTCCAAGACCCTGCAGACATGGGAAAAAACATAAAGGTGACGCTGCTGTTGTGCCTCAACATATCCTCGTTAAGGGACTGGCCTCTTAATGAATGCAGAGCTCTGGGTTGCAGACTGGGCTGCAGCTCATTCACAGCTTCCCTGGAGCACGTTCTAGGGTTTCTCTTTTTATGCCACACAAAAGAGTCTGATCAAAATAGTCCCCACCAATGTGTGGATGCACATCCTCATCTGCTGTCCCTTCTTCTTGTGAGTGGGAAGGATTATCCACTGGAAGTTACCTTGGGGTATAGCGCGAGTGCTGCCCCAGGTCTGGTCTGTTTACCCACACAAATCTCTTCTCATAATTAAGGACTAGCTGTGCTGTTCCAGACATCACGTGGGGACCCTCTGATGACCCAGCCAGGGACATTGCGTTAGCCCTGTGAGCAGCACTGTATTTAGCAGCTCTCTCCATTACTGCCTCTTCTGTTCCGGAGCAGCATTTGCTGATCAAAGCGATGCAGGTAACCAGGCCCAACTTGTCAGTGACAAAGTACTTACAGCTTGTTCAGCTGAAGGACAGTTTGGGGCAGATACTTGCCATGCATGGCCGTGTGTAAGGGAGCAGCGGGGGGACACGTTCCCTGCAGCAGTGCCTCACAGGCCGGGCTGTTCTCTGCAGCAGCCAGCACACGTGAGCTCCTTCATCAGTCCCTGGGGCTTTTATAATTCCTTTGCTTTGAAGTTATGTGTTAAAACGTTAGCAGCTTTCCACTGGGACCTGTGCAAGAGCTGCTAGGGATGGTTTCCATTTGAGTTATACATCTTGAGTTATAGATGAGATGGCTGGGGCTGGAGTGATGGATTCCTCCAGAGCTCTGCACTGCACAGTGTTGCTCTTTCCCCCCTCTGCTTAATGGTGAAATTGTTAAAGCTCCATCAAAGCAAAACTGGAGAGTCCCAAGAGCATCGTCTGCTGTGTTGGTGAAACCAAGTGCTAGCGAGGAGATGCTGGCAGTGGGAAAACCAAGTGCCTTTCTCCTTCCCGGTACGCAGACATCCCCGTTTCATTACTCTCCTGCTGCCTCCCTGACGTAAGCTTTGAAGCCCTCCGTAATCAGCCGCACATTATGGCCTGGCAGCCTGCCAGAGAGCTCCTGCTCCTTGTCAGTGGCATCGTCTTTGGCTGCTGGTGTCCGTGCCAACGCTGGGCTGATAAGCAAATTACTGGACCGAGCCTGCAACCTAGCGTTCATACAGCTGCTGCCTTGTTCACAGGGAGCTCTCCTTCCCACCTCGATCTTCTACCTGTCCTTGCATCCACTCCTGTGGGCATCTGAATTGAGTTCTGCACAGCCTCTGGCTGCCTGGGGGAAGCTGTGAAGTCCTCTTGGTACACAGGAGTTACCCAGCTGGTCACAGCGGGCTAGAAAACAAAGAGTCCATAACACAAATCTCTTACCTAATTTTTACTCTGACTCCTGCTTGGCATCTGAAAGAGGAGAAGATTCATTTTTATTAACATAATGGTTCTTTTGTTTCATGAGTATTTACTTAACAAAGAGCTGTGATTCTTTCCAAGCTAACTTGTTTCATGGATTGCTTTTCAGCATGGCATTGTAACTAGGAGAACTAAGACATGCTAAGGGTATTTAACACATTAATGACATGTAAATGAAAATGTATGTCAGATTTCTAGTTGAGATATCAAAAACTCTGCATAGCGTGTGCTGTATGATTACCAATGCAGACAGTTTAGTTGCAGTGGTACCCAGATTGCACGTACATCAGGACTACCTGAAACCACTCCATTTCCATCCAGATTAACTGAAAGCAGTGGGCTTTGTTTTTATTTCTGTATTAGTAATAGAATTGTTTTTTTTTTTCCTTCCATACACGACAAGGTGCCAGACTCACTAAATCTAGATCAAAGCCAGCCATTTTCTGGCTGCCATGTTTATTCTTTTATTCAGATCAAACAAAAGCACTCCTTACGGTGGTGAGGGAAAAGGGTCCCCTTGCTTAAAGACACATTTGTGAAGAAACAAGAGCTTCTTCTCCGAAATCACCTCCTAGAAACACCTCTCTGAGGCACGCTGCCTTTTCTTGGAGCTTTATTTTTCCATTTCAGATTCTGAAATGAATTATGCACATAAAAATACAAGGAGTCTTTAAAATGCATTTATTGCACAATTGCTGGGTAGCGAGGATCCCCTAGTCATACAACACCCTGAAATATCTGAAAAGAGCTCCCTATATGTTTGCATACCTTGGCTTTCAATTAGAAATGGCTCTTTATGGGGCTTTCTTACCTTTTAGAAGCTGGAGGTTCCTCCTTTTAGGTTTCCTGATGGCATTGATTGCCTGCAGCAGAAGTCTCTGGAAGCGGAGCTGTGTTCAGCTTCTGGTGAATGTGGCAGGGCTGCAGGGACTCCTCTTGTGCCCTGTACAGCCATGCCGTTCACATGAAGCTGGGGTTTTCATATAAACCATGAAACCAAAATTCAGCAAATAAGCAGGAAAGCATCCTCTCCCTGGAAGTGAAGTCTCTGCAGGGTGACCTACTCCTGTCCTCTCGTGCCGCAGGTGGAGGAGCGCTCCCGACTCAACCGTCAGAGCTCCCCGGCGATGCCACACAAGGTGGCCAACAGGATTTCGGACCCCAACCTGCCTCCTCGATCAGAGTCCTTTAGTATTAGCAGCGTGCAGCCAGCCCGGACCCCACCCCTGCTCAGACCCGTGGACCCACAGGTAATGGTGCTTCCCCCAGCAGGCGTCCGCGCAGCACCCAGGATGCTGGGGATGCTGGACAGGTAAAAGGAAAAGCAATGGATTGAAGTAGTGTCTTGCTCCGTGGTTTCTCAGCCTTAAGCGTATCTGTAAGAGCAGCATCTACATTCATGAGTGGGTTCCTCCTATCACCTCCATGTGTTAGAAACATCATGCTGGTTTATACCTTCCTTTGAAGCATCAGGTACTAGTTACTGCCAGAAACAAGCTGGAGGACCGAGAGGAACCGCTGGTCTGGTCCAGTGCAGCAGTCGCTCTCTTCCTCTTAGGATCTGTTTCATTAAAGGACTTTCCCACAGTGCCTGGGACAAAAGACCTGGGACACTTTGATGCTGGGGATCATCAGAAAGAGGTTTTGCTTTCTTTGTCACTTTAATTCAAGGTTTTGTTTTGGTTTTCCATTGAGTTAACATCAGTCACAAACACATCTGGAGAAGGCATAGATCGCCATGACCGTCACAGAGGAGGGGAATCGTGATTTAAAAGTCACCCCCAGTCACAAGGTCTGTAAGTAGGCTTCCACAGAACGTTTTTGGAGTATCGGTGCTGGCTCTGGGTCAGCCACTGGAAGTGCTCCTGCACATCTGCAGATCAGGCAGGCATTTCAGGAAGTACAAAGCCTTTGCTCCACATCCAGGCAGGCTTTCTATAGGAAAATATGTCCCTTAAGTGCCATCCACATGTGGTATGTGCCCCTGCAGGTCAACAGGACAGCACCAACTTTAAACAAAATACGTGCTGGGGAGCCCTTTAAACATACAGCTCTTTTTTCCCAATGTGTATGCGTTGTGTGTGCATCACAGCCTTTGGGAAGTGGATAAAGCCCCACTTCACAGACATCGCAGTAATGTCTCTGAGGGACCAAACATTTCCTGATTTAAGTCCGAAAATTTGTTTCGATGGCCTTTTTGGTGACCTATATTGTCAACAGCTATAAAGGCTTATGTTTGACAATAAAATACTAATGAAAAAGCTGCTTGAAACTCAGAGACATGTAAATATATACGTGTAAACATTTGCATGCGTGCATGCCCACGTATAAATGGAAATCTACATAGAAATGAAGTAAAAATTACAACTCTGCTGTATCAAGGAGAGGGTCGTTGTAGGGTTCTCAGAAGAAGCTCTGATTTCATGAACTCTAATTTTGTGGATTTTTCAGATTTTCCAAGCCAGATGTCAGCAATCCTTTCACTCATAAGCCTTAGACCTGTAGCACTGATCTAAGGGTTCCTAGACCTGTAGAAACTCATGCCTCAGGATGTTTTCTTAAGCCATCTATGCCTCAGAATCGCCGAAGATTTTTTTTTTTAATTATGATTTGTTATTTTGTTTTTTAAATTATTATTTTTTAACGAGGAAACTCCATGCCAAACATCATTAGCACAGCCGTAGAGTTACAGGTGTAGGAGCTTGACACTGAGCGCATGGTGGGCACGGCCTCGGGTGCACGGGGTGCGTGCGTGAGCTGGCCAGGGGGCACCCTGCCCTCGGTGTTGCTGTGAGTAAATGCCGTATCACAGTGCCTGTGCGGAGATGGTCAGAACTTGAAACGTGGCTCTGACTGCGGCATTGCTTGATTTTAAAGTTCTGAGCTGTGTGAGCATGATTTTTAATCGATCTTGCATTGAAGTGATACAAGTCAGAAGTTCCTGAAACCAAGGCAGTGCTGATCTCAAAACAAGGGGGCTTTTAATGCATCCGAAGTGCTAATCGATTTTTTTTTTCCTAAAAATCAAATTAAACATTTTTTTTTGATTCACTTTTTTCCATTTTGTACTGATAGTTCTGTTTTGACTTGGTGCTTAGATTCCACATCTGGTCACTGTGAAATCCCAAGGAAGCTCCTTGTCTGGGTCTCAGTCACTGCATGAACAGCCTGCAAAGGGGATGGCTGGGTTTCAGGAGGCTCTGACGGTGACCTCTCACCGCACTGAGATGCCAAGGCAGAACTCGGACCCCACATCAGAAAACCCTCCTCTGCCCCCTCGCATTGAAAAGTTTGACCGAAGTTCTTGGTTACGGCAGGAGGAAGACATTCCACCAAAGGTAACACTATCGCTCCTCGCTTTCAGCACGTCAAAGAGGCAACCCCAGAGCTGGTCCCCGTAGCACGGGGCCGACACCGGTCCTCTTTGCTTCTCTCCTCCGGCTCTGCGCTCAGCACCTCTGGCCAAGCGTGTCCCCATGGCTCCGTGGCGAGTACCAACCCTGGGAGCAGCTTTTGGGTGCATGCGCAGCGCTGCAAAACAGTGTTGCCCTCCAACAAAGAAGGTTCTCGAGGCCGGACAGAGGCCAAAACAAATCAATTTCTCCTTTCCTTAGGACAAAAAAAAAAAACAAAACCAAACAACTTTCTGTTTAAATAGAATTATAGGAACATAAAATTTGTCATACTCAATAAGACGTGTTCTTTTAGTTCAGTTTCGTGCCTCCAGTTGCAATCAATATTTGATGGAAGACTTGTAAGGGCTCCAGCAGCTCTATACCTTCATTGACATTATGGCAGCATCTGGCAGTACCTCTTTAATTAAGACTCTTCTGGACCAGTATTTCAACTGCATTGTTTATACACCTCCAGTTTGGATGAATTATAACTGGGCCATTAAAATTCCCCTTATAGTTAATCAGCTCTCAGCCTGGGAGGATTTTTCGAGAGATAAAAAATTATTACAAATTGATTAGTTACAGTGAGGCAGATAATACTTGTCTGCGAGTGAGAGGCAGTTTTTCTGCGTGTTAACAAGCAAGCAGCTTGCATTTTTCAAGTGAAAAATAGCAGCTACCAGGTATGTGCAGGGGATCCGTTGCGGTGTGTCACTTGATGGTAGTGATATTCCCATTCTGTCTGCCACCAAGGGGTAAGGTGCATCAGTGCTGAGCTCAGAGAAGCAAGCCGACAGCTCCAGGAGTCGTTTGCATGCTTTGCTCCTCAGTAGTGCAGAAGGGTGGCTGATGTTTTTAACCTCATTTTGAAAAGTCTCTTGCAGCGTAAGACTGGCTAGATTGAAAACAGCAGTGAGTGGTGCTGCTCTTTTGCACTGAGTCTTCCAGGAACAGCATCCCTTCTAATTAGAAGTAATGTGCTAGCGAGTGGGGCCGCAGCACCTGGTCCTTGCGAGGAGGGTGTTCCTGACACCGCACAGTATTTCCCCATGGGCTGAGGAAGGTACGGGCTGTGGGAAGGTCCCCACCTCGTTTCACGCTTAGGGCTGGCGTGTTGGCAGTCGTACACACGAGGAGTCTGACTTCACGTTTTACCGACTGAAACAACGGCGATGAATTTCTAACCGGGAACAAAAGGATTGCCACGTGAGATGGGGCCAGCTTTCTCTGTGGTCTGGGGTCTTGTTTCTGCCAGTGTTTGGGACTGGATGCTTCAGAGGAAGGTAACAGAAACTGCAGGGGTCCTGACTGCCGAGTAACCTGCCCACAGGGGAGATGGCTTTTTAGTGGGATCAACTGCAGCTGGCTGTGCTGCAGGATACAAAGCTCCCCTCACCCTAAACCTTTTAACCTTGTCTAACGTTACTGTGTGTCTGTCCTCCAAAAAAAATGCCTAATCCTTTTTGCCGAGCCCTTGGCCTCGCCGGTGGCTGGTGTTGCACGGTGAGTATCGCCGTGCCTCCCACGCCAGCCTCCGGTGCTGGCTGATTTTCCACGCGGTGCTGCAGCGATGTCTGAGCTTCCAGGCGTGGGCATCGGTGGCCTGGCCCCACGTGCCTGGGTTTACATGCTGTAGCAAATGTAGGCTGTGGTTTGGGTTTCTGGAAGGTACAGTTGCTGTGAGCTGTCCTGCCTGGAGCATCGGGCAACCAGCAGGCTTGGCTCAGCTCAGAACAGGTTACCTGGTTGAAATGAGAGCCTTAGGTGGCTCTGTTTGGACCTCTCCGCCACCAATCCTCTTGCTTGTCCACCAGCCAAGACTTTCTCTCTGCTGATGTGTGTCATGTCTGAACTAGAGACTCTAAAACGTCCACCATGGCTTCTGAGATGCACTTCGTTCCGAATTTTACCTTAAAAGTGCCATTTCTGGGTCTTGTTAGATGTTAGAACACGCATATGTTCAGCATTTGGAGAAGTCAGTTGACGGGGGGCAGCAGGGCTGCGGTGCTCGTTGCTCCCTTCTGGCTCAGGCTGTGCCTTGTCAAAGCCGAGAGCTTGATATTTTATAATTGCCATAAATACTGCATCTCTCAGCGGGAAATCGGTTATAAACAAAATCATGGAAATGCCAAAGGCCGGGCTCTCAGATGTGTGGGTGATGGTGAATGTCTCCGTTCCTTCCAGGTGCCTCAACGAACCACTTCCATATCCCCGGCGCTGGCGAGGAAGAACTCCCCGGGCAACGGCAGCGCCCTGGGACCCAGGCTGGGCTCGCAGCCCATCCGGGCAAGGTAGGAACAGCACGTGTGGCAGGCAGCAGTAATCCTGGCATAAAACTACCCTCGTTCCTCCTGGCATCGCCTGGCTGGGAGCCTGAGCGGGTCCCACCGGGCTGGTAGGGTGCCTGCAGCATGGCCGGGCTTCAGCTCTCCCTTTGTCAGCTGGTGTAAAACAAGAGTTTTGCAATGCTTTTGTTGTAGCTGTGGGGAGCTGGGTTTGCATTCATTAGTGTTTTGTGTCAGCACCAGAGGCTGTGAGTGCGTGGAGTCCCAGAGATGTCGCTCCCTTTGAGCTGCCTTTAAGGTGTTCCTAGGCATTGTGGGGTTTGTAGCTGGATGCTGTGTCTGCTGCTGTGGGGTCAAACGGGAATTTGGCCATTCTCTTTAGTGAAAGCAAGTCCGGGCTCTCCAGAAATCACCTTTTGCTTATAAAGAGCCATTGTAAGCCAGTGGGGAGATCTCAGTGGTACATACCACAAATTTCCTACTACTCAGATTTTTACAGATAATGACCGAGAAGTGCGCGGGGGGACAGGCTACAGCTTGGTGAAAGCCAGTTCTTCCTTAGGTGTAGATCAAGGATTAAATCCCTTTTGGCCTCCTGGAACCAAGGCCTTTTCCCATTTCCCATGCTACTGACATTAAAATGTGCCTGGGAATGACAGAGAAGTAATGACACTGGAGCTTCTTCCCCTCACGCTCAGTTTTGAGGAAGGATGCTGCACTGCAGCAGCAGCCTGACCTCTTCCCTGTGCGTTGTGGAAACCCGTGGCAGAGCTATCCCTGACATGTTGAAAATGAGCAGGGAAGTTAAGAGGCTCTGCTCAGAGTGGGATAGTAAAAAAACATGGCTTAGTCATGCAAGAGCTTGTCTCTGATTTGCAAAGTGGTGTAGGCAAATCTCTAAACATCAAACGGGAGAATCTCAGGGTAAACGTGTTGCATGTAGCCTTGCGTGATGGAGCTCTTTGATTTCTTCTTCCTGTCTTGTCCTGTTAGGGCGAGGTCAAGAAGCAGACACGGGGATGTCTGTTGCCATATGCTGTGCACTGTAACCAGTCCTCAGCATATGTCTTTCTTTCCAGCTCAAAACCCACATTATGCATCAGCAAACCAGGGTGTACAGCAGGCATCAACCTAAAGTATCTGGCAGGGCTAACAGAAGGAGAAAGCATCTTTTTTTGTTGTTCTTTTCTTAAAGGAAAAAAAAAAAAGTCACGGATTTTTGTTCATCTTTATTGCTCAAGGCTGAGGCATTTTGAATTCTTGAAAATGTTGTTCTTTTAATTAGCTGCAGCCTGAAGGACAATTTAAAACGTGGCGTGATATTGGCCAGCACAGTCCTAGTATGTAATGGTAGTGAGAGTAAAAGGGATAGCGCGAGGATTCAAGCTGAAGGTCACCTAATGTTTCCCTCAGTCTCCCAGTCCTGGTCAGTACAGGTAAATACATTAGTTGCCAAAGTTTTAAAATACATTTTTTCATGAGTTAATTTAGCTAAAGACCCGTCAGCTGTACAGCAGGAGCTGGAAGCCTTCAGTTTGATGAAAATTGGAAATGATTAGGATGCTGCCCTCTCCATTAAACTAAGTAGTCGCTGAAATGATTTCACATTTCATTTCTCTCACGCTAATGTTCCATTTCTCCAATTTTCCTTTTTAAATACCTCTCCTATTTGCTCTTAATTCCACCCATGCACAAATGTAAATGTATTAAAAATATTCTTTCTTTTATATGTTACTATATCGGAACTAGGGGGATATTTCCAGGCACAGAAAGCTGCTGCCTGGCTCTAATCATTTTAATACCCACCTGTGTCAATGGAAGATAACCCTAGGTAGTGATTTTATGTAATACTAATGCCAGACAATGTCCAAACAGTTTTGCCAACAAGGCAGTGATGGCAATGGGGCATTGCACAAATTTGGCCCATTCTGGTCATTCTCTGAACAGGTCTGAGTGATGATGCACTGTGCACACAGCACACACCTTGTCCCTAACGTTCAGTGCCTCTGATTGCAAAGGCATTGTGCACGGTGGCAGCAATAGTGCGATCTTTATGTACACGTGGTGCTAATTAGGCTTGATGGAGAACATTTTCTGTACATCTTTAACAGGACTTTGAATTATAAGATCACTTAACAGAAATACTATATAAAAACAAGTTGCATAACCCTGCGTGAGCATGTCTTCTGATGTCATCTCGGTGCCAAACAAGAATTAGCTTCCTGAGGGCATCAGATACCCTGAGAGATATTAGTCACTCTTTGTGTATCAAGGACGCTTTTTATTCTAGACTTCTGTATGCTCACAGGGGGGGAAGAAATCAAGGAGCAAAATGCCTGAGGTGGATAACTTATGCAAGTTTGAAGTGAAGCCATGGAAATTGGCAAGTGTGAATAAGTGGCAAAAGTAATGTGCAGCCTTGTTGCAAATTTGAGATACGTTCTTCACAAAAACATTTCTCTGGCTAGCAGCGATTTGCAGCTTCCTGATGTTATAATGAATATTGGTGGTTAATTCAGATAGCTCCAGCATTGTATGTCTGCAGGCTGAAAGGGAGCTCTGAGCAAAGAATCTTTTCATTTTTGCCAAATCTGGCAAAAGAAGGGAATAAAATTGCTCTAGAAATTTTTTCTTCATGGCTGTGGTCCAGCTCCATGAGGATGTTGGGTGCCTAATCCTGCAGAGCCTCTCAGCTCCCCTGGATTTCAGTAAGGCTTGCAGGATCAGTGACTTCTGAGGAGAAGACTTCAGCCCTGTCTTCCCCATCAAAAGAGGTGTCTTCTTACTGTGAAGCTGTCAGCTTGGGAAGGCTCTGAAGCCCCTGTGGCCTCAGCTGATGTTGATTCTCTTTGTGCTCCCGCAGCAACCCGGACCTGAGGAGGACGGAGCCCATCATCGAGAGCCCGCTGCAGAGGACCAGCAGCGGCAGCTCCTCCAGCTCCAGCACCCCCAGCTCCCAGCCCAGCTCCCAGGGCGGCTCCCAGCCAGGCTCCCAGGCTGGCTCCAGTGAGCGCAACAGAGTCAGAGGTGAGGTGGCTTTTGCTGTAACACGTCCGTTAAAAAAGCAAAGGATTCATCACTTCCGATGTACTTCTGTGACCGGCTTGCCCCCTGGAAAACAGAGATGCCAGCACTGCCTTCTGCCTGGAGCCTGCTGAAGGCTCTGCTGCATGCCCCTGGCAGCACAGTCTGCTCCTGTGCTCTGCTGAAATACTGCAGTGCCAAGTCATTTGGACAAAAGGAGACAGGGGTTATGCTGCAGGATATAAAACAAGAATACCAGCTCTCTGTCTTCATTGACCCAAGCTGACATCTGTGCCAGTTTCTTGGGATTGCGCTTCCACCTTGGGTGGGTGTATCTTTCTGGTTTGGTTGGCTTTTTGTTTTTATCTTCATTTTTGTGCGAAGCATGAGACGGGAGCAGAGGAATGAATTAGCCTGTAAGCAGCTTTCTCTAAAATGCTTTCAGATGGGAACCAGGTTTACACTGAGTTTATATTCCTAGCTGGGTTGTTTCCTATCATCACAGAGCCATTCTTCAAGATTTTCTGTTCCCTGGTTTAATCGCAGCTGGAGTTGCTAAAGCCCAGCCAGCCCGTTTATCTGCATTTCTGTCACAGCTCGGGAAT
The DNA here is from genome assembly GCA_011076525.1 of Nettapus auritus. NCBI lineage: Eukaryota > Metazoa > Chordata > Aves > Anseriformes > Anatidae > Nettapus > Nettapus auritus. Next base: position 21,138,460 of record CM021773.1, read on the forward strand.
ATAAATCCACAGAACCGAAACACATTAAAACAAATGTGGCATCCATGCTTTGAATTTTGTATGACTCGACTGTAAGATGACATGTCTGCTGTAGAAATAATCACTTCTTCAGGTAGTCAGGAAATGTAATTTATCACCAATTGTCTTTTTTCTGTTTGTTTTTGTTTTTACTAATGAGGAATCCTGTGACAAATAATGTCCTAGCAATGTCAGGTGCTGCAGAGTTTATAATTTATAACACGCCCTGTTTTTTGCAGAGTGAATTTGTTTTCTTTGTAGAAAGAAGAAAGGCAGGAATGGTGGGAGCAGGCTGGGCTGGAGCTTCTCTTGCTGTGTGGAGGGAGACTTGTTGCAGTGACAGCCAGGCAGAGAGCAGCAGGAGGATTTTTCAAGAAAACAGAAGCAAAACGTAGCGAAACTTGGTTAGATGGACAGAGAGTGCCAATGTGCAAGGCATCCAGGCTCTAGACATCCTTTTCTAGTTTTGCCAGGGTCTTTCTGCTTGTAATGGGCGTTGCTTGTGCGGGCAGGAAGGTGATGAAGCTCCCTCTGCCCACCCATCGCGAGGGGCTGGGAGTGGTGCTGGTAGCAGGCACTTCCCCAAGCCAACAGGCCCTTGGCAGAGATGGCTGTGATCAGCTCACACCCTTTGTATCCTTGACAGAGTTTTAATTTCCCCCTCTCTCTGTTTCCCTTTTGCCCAGGGAACGTCAAACCTGAAGGGTCACCCGTGCTCTCCCATAAGCCCCCTAAGATCAAGCAAGAAGACAACAGAGATGTGACGCGACCGAGCCGACCTGCTGTGAGTCTTAAATTATTTCCTGCAGGGATGTTGCCAGCCGGGTTGGCCAGGTGTCCATCCGGTGCAGTAGCACAGCCGTGGGGACCCCAAAAAAGAGGCTAGTACCACTGCTCCTCCAGCTGAGACACTCAGAAGAGGCGGTATGACAAGAGCCTGTGGGAGATTTGAATGCTTAAGAGAGTGCATGAGTTTGATCAGGAGCCCAGGTCTAGGGGAAAGCACTTAAGCCTGTGATTTCAAATAAAGCAGATGCTTAAGTGTTTTGCTAGACTGGGCCCGGTGTCTGCCCGTGGCACATTGTTGTGTTCCGTACTGCATGGTGCCCCTGCAGCGGCCCGCAGGGATGCTCCTGGTCGGGAAGGCTGGGTGACCAGCCCTGAGAGCCTTCACAGCTTGCACACCAGCTGGGTGGCGGTGTCTGTACACTCCTGTGTTACTACTGTTAGCAAAGGCCCAGCAAAATCTCATCCGAAGTGTTTCTTTCCGATTTAACGTTGGTGATGCTTGTCCTTTAAAACTGCAGAGTCGACCTAATAACGAAATGAATTTCCACTGCTTCTCTTTTTTAATCTGTATTAATGTTTTGTTGATGTTGTTTTCTCTTTACACTCCACAGCGTTGAGCTAACAATTCTAATTTTATTTCTAACCTGCTTGCCCTTCCTCTGGCTTTTTCCTGTCCTGATCTGTTTCCTCTGATGCTGATTAATCTTCCCTTACCCACAGAGCTATAAGAAAGCTATAGATGAGGTTAGTGATATCTTTTCTCAGCGGGTCATGCCAATGTGAGGTTGACTAGCTAGCGCTTTATATCAAACTGGGTTTTCTCGGTGCTGCCATTGAAAAAGGTGATAATGCAATCCTGGGTCAGATTGGAGACTGTGTTTCGGCACAGCGAGCCTGTCTGCGGGGAGGGAAACGGAGCTGGTGGTTCCTTCGGCTTGTCCACGGGCTGCGTGAAACCCACCGACAGACCACGTGTGGGGGCCCTGGCAAGACGTGCGTTAACGTTCATGTGCAGAGCAACTCCTGCTACTGTTGTTCTGCATTTTTAAAGAGAAAGATCAAGAACCAGAGTTTTCTTGGGTCAGCGGAGGTGATCCGGACAGACTGAACTGCACATCAGGTTCTGCTCCCAGCTACAGCCCGCAGGAGCCCATTGATTGCAGTGGGCAGATCGAGCTATATTTGAAACGCAATTTAGGCCTAATTCAAATAAAGGCACTTGGCAAGTAGAGGGAAACAGAGCAGTGAATACAGCGATTAATTCATTGTAACGAGGCAGACCATCAGCTGCATCGAGAGCCAGCAGAGCTGCCTTGGTTTATACCGGCTGGGAATCTCTCCCTGCAGCGTAGGTGGCATCCAGCCACTGTAGGTGAATGTGTTTACCAAAAACAGGATAGGCAGGGACATACATAATTACCCAGGCTGCACACAGCAACACGCTTCACTATCCCAAATTGCTGCCTTGCTTGCTGGGACCAGCCCCTGCCGCGTTTGCTCAGCTCGCTCCTCCACCACGTTCAGCGAGACCGAACGCAGAGCAAGCTGGTACCGCCCGCACAGGGCACCCGCCAGCCCCTGGGAGGTGTTTGGGGCATTTTCTTCATTTTTCCCGTGTTGAGGTTCTCTTTGTGTTTAAAAATACGGGTAGAAGGTGCAGGGCTGCCCTTGAAAGCACTGGTAGCAGCAGCCTGCTCTTTCCCTTAAGAAAAGTAAATAGAAGATAGGAAAGGGGAAAGCCAGCGTGCTGATTATTAACTTGTCCTCTTGGATAAAACACGACCGATGCTTCGTGTTTAATGAGGTGCTTTGTTAAGAAAAAAGCACATAAATCAGTGTCTGAAGACAGGCAACATGCATGCTAAATTCAAGCTAAATGAGCTACGTGATTTTGGAAACCAATCTAACTTGATTCCAGCAAATATTAAATCTAAAGACATCCTTGCAATTAAACATAATTAAAGAGCGCTGATACTTTTAACTTATGTATTATGCCACCTTCAATAATAACATTCCAAACACGTGTGGAGCTACGTGGTGCTTTCTAGTTGTCAGATGGTTTTTGGTCCAAGAGCAACACACTGGAGCCGTTTAATCCTACAAAGTGCTCATTATCTGAGAACATGATAGCATCAAAGCGTTCACCGTCCCGCGGCAAAGCCTTCACTGGGAGCCCTGAGTTATCTGATGATATTGTCTGGGAGTATTGTTGCTATTAGAACTTCCAAATTAGTTATTAAAAACTAATTAAGCTGGTTTTTAAAATATTTGGCTATCTCCTAGCGATGACCAAGGAGGGCTGCTAGGGTAGGTCCGTTTGTCACCCTGGCGGCAGGATTTCAGCACATTCCATCTTTTTCAGCCCCGCAGAAGTGGCAGGCTTGGTGTGAGGCACTGCAGATGTCACAGTGCTGCCAAATTGGAGCCTTTCTCTCCGAGCGATCTCACTCAGTTCAGCCACAAGGTCTGCACTGGGCAGAGGCATCTGGAGGACATCCCTGAATCCACGTGCTGCCCTGCCCAGGCCTTGTGAGCGGCCCGAGGTGGTTTGCAGATGTTTTTTGGGTGCACCACCATCCCTTGCGTGGGCAGGGAGAGCTGCCTCCATGCACATCGTGCCTTCAGACGTGTCAGCAATGGAAGGTGCAAAAAAGAGGCAGTTTTCATGGTCCATCCCTGTGACAAGGAAGGATTTTGTGCTCGTCCTGTAATGCCACAGGATCGATTGCAATTTTATGAGGCTCTTAAGCAGTCTTCCCTTAAAGTCCTTTTTAAACCGGTGAAGGCTTTAATCCAAACCAAAGGAAAGTGCTCGATATATGAGAGCATTGTTAAGCCATTGAAATTTTCACCAATTCTTACTTAAGAAACAGTCATATCCTAGAAACTGCTACAGCGTTAATTAAAGTAATTAGTTGTCCTACCTGCAGATTTGACTGTATTTCAATCCCAACGTGTTGGCATAATAATAAACCCTGTAAGCACCACATTCTCTCTTTAATCATGATAAAGAGCCTTTCCTTAGAGTTACAGAGAGCGTTTGGGTTTGGAGAGGGATATATAATACCCTTCATGGGTATCTGCTCTGAAGCATAGATTATTCCTCATTTTTTAACTGGCCTTTTTTTCACGTGCTAATAATTGCCGCCATGATTGCAAAGCTTTCTGACGTCCACGGGAGTCATTCCTCTACATCAGTGGACCTTGAAGCAAACCTTAATTATATAATTTTATAATTAATATTCTTAAAGCAGCCAAAACCTCCTCTGGGTTCCCGGGGCCTTGTGGCCACGAGTGTCCAGAGCGGGTCAGGGCAGAGCTGGGAGCAGAAGGTGCGGCGCTGCGGCACAGCGCCGGCACGTGTCCTTGATGTGACGGCTCGGTTCTGAGCGCTCCTCATTTCCGCAGACCCAACTCGGTGCGGCTCGAGGGCAAATTTAAATGTCAATAAAGCATTTTGTTTGATTTGTGCGGAACTGGGGAGAAACGATTACTCCACTTGAAGCAACAAGCGCTTCATTTTAGAGTCTAATCCGAATGACACAACGAGCTGGTTATGTCCTCAAGATTAGCCGATAACCGAAGTCCAAATTGCTTGCGAAATATTACCGATTCGTGGTTAAAAATATGCTAGGTTTCCATCTCAGCAGTAGCATTTTTCATCATTTTCTTCACGTGTCGACGGGATAGATTTTAAGAACTGACTTTGCAACCGTAATTAATGTTGCCGTAATCGCCCTGCTGGAACGGTAAACTGGAAATGTGTGGCGTGCAGTAAAGAGAGAGTGTGGCCATGAGACGATTGTGGAATTTAGCATTTTTCAATGAGTTTCTTTCTCCCTAATCCTTTATCTCTGACCGAATGCACTGATGGCTACCTCGGTCACTAATATAGGGAGAAATGGTAAGACTGACAATTGCGATGCTTTGTTCGTCATGTGCATGTTTTGTGCAACAGAGTTCTCTAACCCATTCTAATTAGAGCTCTCATGCTTTTTTGCCCTACTGCTTCCCCCTGCATTGCTATAAAAGCATGTAAGATAACAAAAAGTCTATTTTCTACACGGTGCCTGCAATGTTCCTTGTTTTTAAATAGCAGTGTCTATTTTCTATGACTGTCGGGTCTGAGGCCTCATCAAAGTCATGGTAAACTGAAAAATTATTGCTAGGTTTTGGGACTGCTCCCATCTTTTTCTTGTTTCAAGGCTTTTTCCCCCTAGCTTGTAGGCTGTCACATTTCACATAAAGTGCTTAATGGTTCCCGCTGAGGGATTTATTTTTTTTTTCTTTTAACAATTTCATTTTTATTTTATTTTTTCGATCGCGTGGCTGACTCAGAGCAATGACTCAGAAGTCTCGCTGAGCAGGGCGCTGCAGTGAGCCAGGCACCTCTCCTGGGTGCTCCTCACCGCCTCTCGGCAGCCGCCTGACAGCGGAGACTCCTCACTGAAGCAGCTCTTGACTTGGGGATTGCACCACTCCACGGGAGATGCTGTCATTGCTTCCTTCCCAAATGCATTTATTACAGAATAAATACAATTCTGGGCTCTCTTTGAGAAGTTTGAAAGAGGAGAAAACCCTTGCAGGAGAAATTCTCCAAGCCAATCTTTGAAACGATGTTGTTTTCCAGTTTACTATGATGGTGACTGATCTTCACCTTTTCCAACAAATATAATTTTGTCGTGTATATACATATAAGTGTGTGTGTGTATATGCACATACGCATTCCAAACAGAAAAAGAACAGGTTGGCTATTGATTTTTCAGTGAGCATAAATCAGTTTTGTTTTGTTTAATAAATGCTACATGCTACAAACATTGTCTTACATTTGTCTCATGTTTGTAATGACTCCGTAAAGCTATTTCTCGTTGCTCGTGCTGTTAGCATTGGCTTTTGAAGAGATGTATGTGACGTTCTCCTCACTTTAGATATAATAGCCATCAATCTCTTGTTTTGTTGCCCCCATCCCCTTTAGGATCTGACGGCCTTAGCCAAAGAATTGAGGGAGCTGCGCATTGAAGAAACCAACCGCCCTCTGAAGAAGGTGACAGACTACTCTTCCTCCAGCGAGGAGTCGGAAAGCAGCGAAGAAGAGGAGGAGGATGGGGAAAACGAGACTCATGATGGGACCGTGCCTGTCAGTGACATCCCAAGGCTTATGTAAGAAGCTCTTTCTTTCAGGGAAAACCCTGAAATTGTATCGTTTGTTTGTCTGGAGGAGCAGTAGCTGTGGTGTGGGGCATGTCCAAAGCACGTCGTTGTTCAGTGGCTGGCACTGGCAATGGTGTCATGGTTGAAAGGGATAATTTGCTCAGATGTGTCTTTTTCCTGATCAGAATGATCAGAATCAGAAATGTTTAATGAGGAAAGCTGAATTACGTAACTGTGCATTCAGTGAACTTGTATTCCAAGTTAATGGACCTGTTCCTGCTGCCAGGTGAGGTGGGTTTGTAGCCAGAGTGGACGTACCTGACTTCATTCACACCTTGGGTCCTGTCCGCAGACCCGAGGGATGGTTTGTTGAAGCTCTGTCTGCTCTTTAGCCTGGTGTCACCCCAAATCAAGCCATAGCAGAGCACAGTATTTGGTAACCTGACCCATGCCAACTGTTACAGCCAGGTTTAGCACATCATAACGTGGAATTTTTGTCATTGCTTTCTGTCTTTGTCTCAGTCACTGTGCACGCTAAAATGTTGAAACTAAGAAGTCAGCAGACTACAATAGTGCATTTGTCTCCCCGTTATGGGTCATCAGACACTTGGGCTTTTGAATATCTCAGTAGATCAGGAGGGAGGGAAGCGTAGCATCAGCATACACAAAACATAACTATCTTCATGCAGTGAGCTCTCTGAGGCACCTCCACCAGCGTTTTGCTGAACCACCTCACTGGGGGCATTTCTCGTGGCTCTGTGTGGTAGCAGGCTTTGACTCCCTGCACTTCTGAATTCACAGAGGAGTTGTGGGAAGGCTTTAGCATGTTAATGACTTAATTTCCAATCTTTGTGTTAAGCACAAACGGGCAAGGATGTGCTACAGAGTGAATTCATAGTGATGGAGAACAACCAGAGTGTATGCCTCTTAAATGCAAAGAGACAGGTGTGTCAGCAACAACTTCATAACAGCTGTCAACATTTTCTGGCACCCAGGCAGGACGGGGTAATCCAGGCGTGCTGTGTCATTTGCTTTTGGTTTCATTTGAATTATATTTAAGCAGCTCGCCTGTTTATAACGTAACATCATAAAGACATGGCGGGAGCCCGCCGCCTGCGACATGCACTCAGAAGCAGTCCTAAAATTTAATATGTTTGAGAATAAAATCCAGTCTCTCTCCTGACATATGAGCACAGAAATAAAGTCAGCACCTCCCAGCACTCCAGTATCTCTGGGGACCGGGTCCCGGGGAGGAGACTGGCAATGTTTCCATGCAGAAGGTGTGCATTAAACAGCCAGTTAAACCCTCAAGTGGACTGATATCAAACACACGCTGTGAGTTGCTTCTCCAGGCAATTTGCTGTGATGTTACTGTAAAAACCAGCCTCTCTGGTGGTTGCTATAGGAAAAAAGGTTGCTGTTTCACAAGGCGTAGCAGAGCTGGTCAGATTGTGTCCTTGCCTGTGAGCACGTCTGCCCCGAGTTCAGCTTGGCCAGATGTGGGTAGGCTGGAGGAGGAGGCGGTTCAGGGGCATCACTCGGTATCAGCCACAGATGGGGAATGCTTCGCTGGTGGCTGGCAGGACATGATCCAGGCAAAAACCTGTTTGGGTTTCTCCCATAAGGAGAAAGCCAAAGCCTGATAGCTTCTCAGTATTAGCTTGAGTGACAGAGGCACCCTCATTAATGCTGGTATATCGCCAGCTGTAAAGTGGATTTTTAGGAGAACCACAACCCGGTCTGCCTGTCACTGGAAGAATTATTCTTGCTTCCCGAAATCTTCTCTGAAAATGACAGTGTACATCCCTTGCCAGAGCGGGCACAGCCTTGGGATGATGATCACTTTCTCCGAGTGGGTCTTTTTTAACACAAGGAGCCTGTAATTATTTTCTACCTCTCTGTCTCTCATTATTTTAAGGCTAAATCGTGGGTTATGGCTACATTTTCACCTGCATAACGGTGGAAAGCTACAGAACAGAAATTGTATGCCTGCCCAAACCTCCTCCGAGCTCCATCCGCTTCACGGTCATGTTGTGCCCCGGGGAGCCCGCAGCTCTGCGCAGGCAGTGCCTGGTGGGGTGGGACCCCTGCCCCTGGGTAGTGCCCCTGTGTGCTGAACGGAGCTGGGATGTGGAATTTGGACCCTGTAACCTGAAAAGCATCTAGTCTTCAAAGCAGGTGGCAAAAACCCACCCTGTGTTTGTGAGAGTTGTTCTCTGGTGGGTCGGGTACTCCCAGGCACTGCCCATCTTTCAGGGATCAAGTTGGCAGTAGTGTCCCCATACGTTTAAGTCGATACATTTTTTAGTTTTCCTTCCCGTGAGATACAAAGCCTTACCCTGTCTATAAATAATACTGTATTGGAGGATTTTTCATCCATTTCACGTAAGGAAATGCCTGTCACTAATGCTTTTCCATTCTGTCCTCAGACCAACAGGAATTCCTGGAAGCAATGAGCCGTACAACCTGGGAATGGTGACAACCCACGGGCTAGAAACTTCCCATGCAGATACGTTTAGCAATATTTCAAGGGAAGGGACTTTAATGGTGAGGGAGGTAAGTTGTAAAACAAATATTTCCATGGAGCATCTTCAGGAGGTTTTCCCCATGTAAGCACAACAACTAACAGCGCTGTGTATCCGGAACACAAAATGACTGAGTAAATTGTGCTCATTAGTGCTCTCGTAATGCAATTTACACTCTGAGCAAATGTGACAAGTGCAAATGTTTCTCAGAACTACAAACAGCAGTGAATAGTAACGCTGGGGCATGGCGGGGTGGATGTTCATATAAACGACTCTGCTGTAATCCCAAAATAGCTCCGAGCAACAGAGGTTGTCTTCAGTTTAGAACATTTTTTTGGAGTCTGGCCCAAAGTTTCCCCAGTGCTTCCCAACCTTTACCATCATACAAATGTCAGAGGCGTTCAGCAGATGTGGTGCTTTTTGAGGCTTTTACCTGAAGCCTGGGGTTGCAGGCAGCTGGTTCTGTTCGGGGAGGCAAGGCACGGCTGCTGTTGACCCCTGGACATTGCAGACGCTGCTGCTGCTGCTTTTCCAGTCAAAAGTCTTGATCCAGTGCATTTGCCAAATTCTCAGAGATCAAATCTCCCCCAGGTTGTCCCAACCTGTCCAGCTCCCAGGTGCTCGGGGAGCACAGAGCTAACAAAGCGGCATGGCTTGGGCATTTCTGATCGATGGTACTGAAGAAAAGAGGCAGGGGAAAGCATGTTCAGTTGGCTGTGGAAATTCTCCCCTGCTGTTTGTTACATTTTTCCTGTAACATCCTGGTGATGCTGTTGGAAATGTAGCAGGTCTCCTGGAAAGGGCAGGAGGCTCTGCAAGGTAGTAAAACGGGGGAGTCATCCTCCTGCTGGCATGAAGAGAGGGTGGATGGGAGAGGATAAGAAGGGAGGGGAGCTCGGTGTGGGCAATCATAAAGGAGGAACCTTTAGATCAGCTGCAAAGTAGGCTTACTTGGCTTTTTATTTCTTAATTCTATTTATATAAAATACATACAAAGGAAAAAAATCAGTGTAACTTTGCAAGAAAGAAAAGTCAGCAAAGATGTCACACAGTTTGCTGCCTTCCTCCATGAATTCTAGAGCTATCAGAAATGCACAGCTCACCTGTTCCCTCAGTCCTTTACCTGTTTGGAGCAGAGATCCCTGAAACTTGGTCAGCCCTGCGCACATCCTTGTAGCAGCAGCAATGAGGAGGTTGAGTAGGAATACAATGGAATGGGCTTGCCTGCCGTGCTGCCCCGGCAGGGTGACAAGGTGTTTGAAGGTTGTGGTAGTGGACGATCGGAAGATAGATGTTGTCAGAGCTGATCAGTGAGTTGCCAAGCCTGCATCAGAGGGATTTTTGCACTAATCCCTGCAGACGGACAGTCTCTAACAATTCCATTAGCGTGCTCCAGGTACCTGGATTCATCAAAATGGCAAATGCCTCAAAACAGTGGGCAGGGATGGGAGAAGTTTCCCATCACCTGTCTTGCACAAGGTGGGGATGAAGAGAAAGGGCGGATGTGTTAGCATGGGTGAACGCTTGCTTGGCGTAGGCAGCTGCACTCAGTGTTCACCCGAAAACACCCCTGGAGGAAGCTTTTCTCTGCAGACAGGGAGCTGCTGCTGGTGCTGCGGGGAGCTTTGTGCTCAGAGCAAGATGTGAATAGCTCTGCTGCCGCAGGCCAGGGTAACGCTGCCGCTGTTCACTGCTGTTTTGGGTTACAGAAACATGCGAGGAGGACTGTGTTGGCATTTGCAGTCAGGCTACTCGCCAGCGTAGCTGTGAAAAGCCGTTAAGGCTAATGCTGATCAAGGGGTCAGATTCTGCTGTCACCGTGGCTGGTGGCAGCGTGGGAGCAGAGCTGGCCATGGGGCTGGCACCATGGTGGCATGGGTGGAATCTGCCCGACATTCCTTTCCTAGAAATGACAACGATCAGGCTTCTCCTTTTGCTGTAATGTGGCTAATTACTCTGTATCGACTTTGTGATTAATCCTGTCTTTATTTCTCCTGGGGCGGGGGTTGGTTTGCTGCTTGCCAGATTGCATGGGGATGGAAACAGCAGAGAGGGTCCTTGTCCCGTGCTTGCTCCAGGAACTGGGGGGCTGCAAAAAAACCTTGGTTTTGTTTTTTTTTCTCTCTCTCTTTCTCTTTTTTTTTCTCCCTTTCTCTTTTCTTCCTCATGCCTTGTGTCTCTGCAGACCTCTGGTGAAAAAAAGCGTTCTGGCCACGCAGCCAGCAATGGCTTTGCAGGCCACATCAATCTCCCCGATCTGGTGCAGCAAAGCCACTCGCCAGCGGGCACACCGACCGAGGCCCTGGGGCGAGTCTCCACGCATGCGCAAGACATGGACTCGGTGCCTGAAGTAGGTGGTGGGGGCTCCTCCTTCTCCTCTGCGCTGCTTTAAACAAGTATTAACATCTCTGTCCCAGCGAGGGCCCTTCCTGCTTCCTTCCCTGGCTTTCTTTGCTCTTCTCTCTCTTTGTTTCCAGTCCATGTGGGTGAGTGTAGTGGAAGTCAGAGGGAACCTGATGGGTTATTGGGGTACGGGTCTGTGCCTGGTGGTAGGGTTGTGAATTGGGCCTTACCTCCAGCCCGCCAGCTGGAGTTCAGGTGACGATGGCTTGAATGCTGCAGGCTGATGTGAAAGTCCTCGTCTTCTGGTACATGGAAATGAAGCAAAATACGAGAGTCATTGATGCTATTAACGTCACCTGGGCCCAGTTTCTGCTTAGGAAATATTTGAGGCTTAGCTTAATATGATCCAAAAGGTTAACAAAAAACAAAGCCAAAAAAAATCCGTATAGCTCTTAAGACTAGAAAACTTCGGCACACCTTGAATTTTTACCATGACTGTTTCCTGTCACAGTATTTTTCCCTATTAGCTTTTTCAGATGGACATGATTGAGCATAAAGGTTGTACAAGGTCTAAAAAGTCCTAAAAATCACAAGGTGTTTCACATAAGACAAGGGAATTGGTGTGTCTTGCTTACCAGCGCCAGTTCTGGGAAACAGGCACGGGTTTCTTTGTTTTCCCATGAAAAATCAATCCAGTTGGTGCTGAATAAGCTGTTTTATTTGTGTTTTTTCTTTTTCTCTTGTTGGTTATACGATGATATTTCTGTCACCATATCCTCTTTCACAGAGATGATGCGCTCACTTTACGGTTTACTTTTTCTAGCAGCATAAAAAACAGGAATGGCTTGGGGTTGTGCCTTGATGAAACGTAAGAACAGATGGTGCCTGACTTGACCTCCAGGTTTTACCCATTTCCTCGTTGCCTTGAAAAGCAGCGCTGAGACAGTTGGTCCTGAAGTGACACCTTCCAGAGTCACCCGGGAACTGCTTAAACACGAGCAGTTTGCAAGGCCTGGGTTTAAATATACTCATTTATGGAATACCAGCCGAGAAGATCTTTTCCATTTCTGAAACTGCACTTTTAGGGCTGACGGAGCAAGGAGTGGGTGGAAGTGGAAAGGTTTGGATTGGGTTCTTGAGGTGACTCACGGCGCTGCGAGCAAAACTTGCAGCCTGGCAGGCAGCAGCGTAAGCATCTTGCTGGGAAGTTATCCCTTGTCCTGCTTGTTCAGGGCGTTCCCACTTCTGGTGGGAGACCCTCACGGGTATCTCTCTGCCGGAGCGCCTGCAATGTGTTGGGACTGAGGAGGCTGGAGGGGACCAAGCATTATCGCACCCTGCAGCTTGGTGCTGTTTCTGTAAGCCAAGACAGAGGTTTAGAGTCAGCTGAACAGAACCTGGAGGAAGATGAGGTCTTAAAATTTAAATAACAGGCTTGGAAGTTCTTAAAATGCCAGCTTCTTAGGAGAAGAGCAGCTGAGCCTGAGAGGAAAAAATGCCTGGGGCATTGGAATGAGGGATTTCTTCGTAATTCGTTTGTTGGAAAGCACCTCGCTCTCAGCTGGAAGGCATCCCTGCAAACACTGAAGTTGCTCCCTCTTTGAATTGTTGGTGCCTTATGGAAAAGTTACCCAGCACAGGAAAAAAAAGTGTATTTACTGGATGTGAAAGAAGCACAGAGTAGCGAGTATATCTTGTGTGCTCACTCAGATATTTTGGCCATACAGTGTGTGTAAATATGGTATCTGTTCCTGCAGCCGTCTCTGCCTCCGGCTGCTAACTCCTTGCGTGGGTCTCCGTTAGCATTTACTTTTTGGAAATCGTCCTGTTTCTATGGCAACACAGGGGCTGTTGCCAGGCCATGGGATGCGGATCAGGAGGGAGGCAGGAGGCGCAGCGCCGCGGTGGCAGGCGCAGTGCAGGGATGCTGGCTCACCCCAAATGTTGTCGGTGTGCTGGGGAAGGACCAGGAGAGGCCATCTGGGGACATTTTGTCTGTGTGGCCCTTGTGAAGCTTCGGCAAGGAGTCGGGGGTTTCTCTCTTCCTTCTCTGGTGACCTGGTGGCTTGGAAGCTGAGCAAGGTGTGTTTCAGGGAAGGAAAATGTCCTGAGGAATCAAAATGTGAGCGGTCCTGCTGCTGCTGCAGTAAGATTTGATGTTTGCTGCTGTTAGGGCTCTTAATGTAGGGCCTTCCTACATTCCTTAAAACCAGGGATACCGTGAGCAAGCACTCAATAAGAAATAAGAAAACGAAGGTGCCCTGCAAGGGAAGGAGATCGTGGCACTTTGACTCCGAAGAGAAGGGTTTCGTTTTGCTTGGGAGAAGGTCTTGGCCTTGTTTTCTGCCTTAACAAAGTGATGGCAAAAGCAAAGACAGCAGTGTGGTGTTGGAGTTCATCCCTTTCCAGATTTCCTTAGCAAACCATTGGCTCTGGCATCCCCTACAAAACATTTAGGGTCAGTTTTGCTGCCTTACAAGTGGCCTTTTCTGCAGTTTCACTTGAAGTGTTGTAGACAATTTGAAATCCTTTATTAGATTTGCAAGAAACCCATGACAGACATACACGTGACGTGTGATGGACACCAGAACCGGGGGGATGGAGCAATATGGAGGTGCCATTTCCCACGTCCGTGCTCCCTGTCCCGTGCCGGAGGAACAGTACAGAGGGGTTTTCCCCAGAGCCATCCTACAAATCGTTTTTGGGACAGGAAAAAAAACCCTTTGCCTGCCTGACACCCCAGCCTGGGTGTTCAAGGCAGGTGTGCTACGTGCATAGGAATTGTTTTACCTGCCTTCACTTTTGCCTCTGACACTGCGGCTTCCCCGCTAACCAGTCTCCGGCTGTGCTGTGCTTCCACCTGCGAGCTGAGCCCGCGGCACCGGGGCCGGGCACTGCTCCCCGTGCCCTGCACTTCTTGTTTGCTGCTGCTCCAGAGGCATTCACACATCTGGTGTCACGTCTTCACTGGTCACTTCTGGGGGAGGAGGATCAAACGCTCAGAGAGCTTGTAAGGGGCGCTGCAGCGCTCACCAGGAAGTCACACGCAGACAACATCACTGGTGTTCCTGTGCTCTGAGCTCTCTCTCTGCTGTTTGTTTTGCAGTATGGTATGGGAAGTAGCACCAAAGCCTCTTTTACCCCCTTTGTGGACACTAGAGTGTATCAGACCTCACCTACTGATGAAGATGAAGATGAGGATGAAGAGTCATCTGCTACTGGTAGGAGGCAATGTCGCTAGTTTGAAGGAGGAGGGCCTCATGGGAACCAGGTCGTGGGGCCTGAATAACCCCATGGAACCTCTCAGATTTCACTTACCCTTATCCAAAGATCATTTGAGTTTGTACCCTTGTGTTCTCCAATTTCCATCCAACTCCTTCGCCCCCCAACAGTGAAATACCATCAGAAAGGTCAGAGAGAAGACAGGGAACAGCAGAAATCCACCCATCCCTTCCTGCCCAGGCACCTGGCAGAAATGTTCCTAGCAGAGACAGGAGGTGGCAGTTGCTTCAAAAAGCTTTCAGTTGTTCAGAATTCTTTGAAAATAGATGGATGAGGGCAGGCAGGCAGAAGATAGGGCTGGTCATCTCGGTGGGCAGGGCAGAAGGTCGAGGGACATCACCTGTTAGGGCTTTGGTGTTGGTTCCAACCCGTGAGGAACTACCGATGTCACCTCTCAAAACTTACAGCTTGTAACATAGTGATAACTTCCCCATCAGAAGATAAAACAAGGATTTTCCTCCTCTCATCAGTCACACCTCGTCGTTCTGTTGTTTCCTTGTCAGCACTGTTCACCAGCGAGCTGCTCAGACAGGAGCAGGCCAAGCTGAACGAAGCCAGGAAGATCTCCGTGGTGAACGTGAACCCTACCAACATCCGCCCCCACAGTGACACCCCAGAGATAAGGAAGTACAAGAAGCGCTTCAACTCGGAGATACTCTGTGCTGCTTTGTGGGGTGAGCTCCTGGTCACACTGTGGCCTCGGCAGAGCTTCTAGGGACATGTGTCCCCGAGTCCCGTTGGTGTAAAACGGATGCTTCTTGTCTGTGGGAATGCTGCCCTTAGTTGTGATTGTCACGGGGTGGTGGTGGTGAAGACTGAGCTTGGGGTGCAGTCCTCTGGTGGGCAGCAGATGCGCTCCATGTGCCCGTTGCTCTCCCCGTTTCAGGTGTAAATCTGCTGGTGGGCACAGAAAATGGCCTGATGCTGCTGGACCGAAGCGGGCAAGGGAAGGTGTACAACCTCATCAACAGACGGCGGTTCCAACAGATGGACGTACTCGAGGGCCTGAATGTCCTTGTAACAATATCAGGTACACCTCTCGCACCCCATTGTTAACTTGTCGCCCATATTCCCCTGTTGATACTCACGTATCAGCTGCATTCGCTGCTCCCCAGCGAGGCTGTGGGCAGAGCTGGGTGAGCAGAGCAGAGCGGTGTTCCCAGGTTTCTCTGTCCAAAATGAGAGCCTTTCGTGACGGAGCTGAAAAGCATGTTTTGCGGAGCTGTATCTGAGGTGTAAGAGCTGCATTCCTGGCCCTGCTGTGCCTGGTTCTCTCTCTGTGAGCACCAATTTGTGCAAGCTGGAGTTTTCCAGCCCACGGTAAGCAGAGCCCAGCTCGTACCGCATCTGCCAGCAGTGTGGGAGACGAAAGCACAAGCAAAAATACAAACCCAACTATATTATTATTTCAACTTCCTTTTGAAAAGAACTTAAATTTTATCTTAGTGGGATATATTGGTGAAAATAAGCACTGAAATCTCAAGTTTTTCCATGCAAGCATGTTCTGCTTGCCCTGTGTGGCATACAGAGAGAGCAGGAGCCTGGAGCCGTCCCTGGGTCTACGTACTGCTCTGTTACTTCTCGCTACCGCTTATGGCCAGGTTTCCTTTACCAACAGGAAAGAAGAACAAGCTGCGAGTGTACTATCTGTCCTGGCTGAGAAACAGGATTTTACACAACGACCCTGAAGTCGAGAAGAAGCAGGGCTGGATCACGGTTGGGGACCTGGAAGGCTGCATCCACTACAAAGTTGGTGAGTGGCTGGGGCCACCCTGCTGGGTTGGCTTCAGTGGGCAAAAGTCTGGAGGCATTTTCTGTGTCACTACAGCTGTGAAAAAAGCATCTGGCAGGTTTGCTCTCGCACTGAGAAGGTGCATTGTGTCCATAGCTCTGAGCCTGGAGAGGGTGATGCTAATTGGACTGCTGAGGGCTGGTTGCCTGCTCCAGAGCAGTGGGCATTGGGAGTTCTTCTAACATAGCCTACGTGATAAAATGGCTTGTTGTTAAAAATCTTCCAGTTTGTCTGATCGGTCACGTACTGCATATGTTACAGGCAAAAGATAATTGGAGTCTTTGGAGATTTTTATTCTGTAGTCTTAAATCTGATCTAATGATTTCTCTTAAAAGTATGGGCAGACCACAGCCACAAATAATTTTGATATTAATCTATATGTATTAGGTGGGCATTTCACCACATGGGAACCAACAGAGAGAGAGCCTTAGAAGCTGTTTCTAGAGATAAATTACTCAGTCTCAAAGCAAAAGTGAATGATTTAAACATTGATTTTATTTTAATTTCAGTGAAATATGAAAGAATCAAGTTCTTGGTGATTGCCTTAAAGAATGCTGTAGAGATCTACGCTTGGGCTCCTAAACCATATCACAAGTTTATGGCATTTAAGGTACGTTAATCTGGTTACCAAAATACGCTCTGTAGCTGCACATACACAAGATTTCTGTACCATGCAGAACAGAAAAGTGTCTTGCTTACGTTGTCCTCAGGGACCTGGGTGCAGTCTCTTGAGGGCCAATGAAGAGAAGCACCCGCAGCAATTCCTGACAGACTTGCTGCAAGGTGCCAGGCCTTTCAGATCTCAAGGACGCAAACAAAAGCACTCCTCAGAAACGTTATCATCACTGTACTTCCCCTGGCAGAGAGTTCTGAAACTTGTGGCTGAAGAGATGTGATACGCGCTGTTTATGGCTAACAATTAGGCATTAATTCTAGCTTTTCCTGGGAGGCTTCACAGGGGAAGTTTGCAGAAAGCTGGCCAAATGTCCTTGAGTAAAATTAAGTTGGGGTTTTGGGTTGTTTTTCTTTTGTGCTTGCTTGCTTGCTTTAACTTCTGACTAATTTTCCACGTGTGATGTGAAAACGGGCTGGCATTATTTTCCGTTTTTATTTTGCAAGGTCCTCTCCCCTACTGCCATGTGGATTCTGTTTCAAGACAGAAATTCCAGGAGAATGACCCACTCTCTCTCCCTCTTCTCTTTCTCTCCCTTTTCATCCACCTCAGTTTCCTTCAGTGAGACCTTTCTCCTACATAACCTGCCAACGGGTATTTTGTACTTAGTACTTTAAAGCACTTTTCCTTCTAAGCTCTGTGCAGCAGCAAGTCACAAGGGGCAGTGCCTTCTGGAGACTTTCATGCTGAGTAATCTCATTTTGCATCCTTCCAGCACAAATGGGCTTATTCAGTATTAGGTCACATTTGCTTTCTCTGAATAAAAGCCAGAATAAACGGGCTTGGTGATACGAAGAGCTCAGCAGCAGTTAAGTAGCCTGGGATGCAGCCTCCGCGGGTGCAGTTAGGATGCTGGTTAGTGCTCCTGCTGCTGCTTCTCCAGTCTGGGGGCTGAACGTTGCCTTGGAGGCAGGGATCTGTTGGGACAGCAGGAAATGCCACTCGCTAATTATCCCTGTCAGGAGTCAGAGGGGTACTTGTGCAGGGAGCAATTCACCCTTCTCTCTCCCTGGGGGTGTTTCACCATCCTGCTGAAGACCGAAGCCATGGGAGGACGTCCTCTGTCCCAGCTTGGTCCATGCCAGGGAGCTGATCCCAGCGTGTACCCAGCAGGTTAGCTTGACCAGGATAAAGGATGTCTGATTTGACTTGTTTTAGCTGCCCAAACTGCAGCGGTGATAGCCACCGAGAGGGGAGGTGGGTGCTCACAGCTGTTCGCAGACTTTGCTCTTGTTAGGCTGAGCAGCACCACAACTGGGGGGTCCCTGCATGCTGCCTGGGCTGCATGCTGATGTGAAACCGGGCTCTCTGCCGCCTTCCTTCAGAGACCAAACTGTCGGGCTGGCCTCGGGCTCCTGGGGACAAGCTGTGCTTGGCAAGGGTGAGCACCGATCTGCTCGGATGGCTGGAGTGAGTGGGTGATACCCCTGATGTGTCTGACTAGGAACAGAGACAGGAATATAAATAATGACATATTTAATAGGAAACACGTTCCAATAAACGCGATTTCAAAACTGTACCAGCCTGCTGTAGGAATTCATTGGTTTTCCGTGATACTCACTGAAAGGATTATAAAAGTCTTTTGCAGATCTCCAGCACAAACCGTTGCTTGTCGATCTCACTGTAGAAGAGGGTCAGAGACTCAAGGTTATCTTTGGATCACACACTGGTTTCCATGTGATTGATGTAGATTCTGGGAACTCTTATGATATCTATATACCATCTCACGTGAGTACACGGGGGAGTGCTGCTGCATGCCTAACGCAGGTCACCAGCAAGGTTTGGCCGGGCTTTGGGTGTCTCAGAAATGCTGACCAGTCAGGGGACATCTTGCTGTGGGTACGACATTCTCCAGTGCCACCCTCACTGGTAACTTGCTTAGAGGACCGGAGGTATCACCTGCTTAATGTCCTTTATTCACACAGGCCACTGCTGTCCTTGTGCCTAGACAGTCAGGTGTAAGGCTGCCAGGTCCCATAGAAAGGAGAATCTGTCCTTACACTGAATGGAGCAGGAGTGGAGTAGGGTGAGATGCCACGAAGCCAAGTTCTTGGTTACTGGACAACACAGACCACCAAGGACTGGATGCCCAGCGCCCTGTCCCTTGCATGGTGTAGCAGGTGTGCTCACCAGCACTCCTTCCTGCTGAGGCAGTGCAGTTTGCCCGAGCAAAGGTTGCTGGATTAGGGCAGCCCAAATCTCAGTAAGGTTGTAGGTTGAAGTCCCCAGCTCCTGGACAGCGGAAACTCACCACAGGTTCTCTCTCACGTCCATAAGGCTATTTTAAGAAAGAAGCAGTGCTACAAAAATATTGTAGATAAGGATGTTCTTGTTGGCTTATTTAAGCTCCATCCCTGCTGTTGTACCAACCAGCATGAGAAAGTGGCCTAGGAGAAATGGAAATCAAATAGAAATCAAGTCCAGGAACTGCTGAATAGAGCAATAGAGCTTCTGCAAGAGCTCGCAAGAAACCTAGGAGAAATACAGGGACAGTCTGGGACGGTTTTGTTTTCTTACCTATGGAAGGTCAGATGGGGGTGGAAAGTTACTGTTACTACCCTCAGGAAAGGGGAATATTTCCTCCCTAGAGCTTCCTGTAAAATTCTGGGCTTATTTGCCTTGATTTGAGTAGAAGATGCATTCATCAGCCAACAGTTGCTGATTTGTGTTACTGCCAAGTGTCAGCCGTCATTCTTGGGGGTGTATATGTTGTGATCTCTCTATAATTGCTGAACCTGTTTATCCTTCATGTCTAAGACAGCTTTGATGGTAGGGCAAACATGACAGTTTATTCCCCTTCAAGCTTCTCTCTAAAAGCTGATGCCTGTCTGTCGAATGAGTGAGGGTTTTGTTCTCGGTGTGGTCTTGGGTTTTGTTTTTCTAAGGCTCTGCTCCCTTCCCCCTACCACTTTCTCCATTCGATGTAATTCTGACCTGTAGGGTTTATTCCAACTGCAGATTCAGGGCAATATTACTCCTCACGCCATTGTCATCCTGCCTAAAACAGACGGGATGGAGATGCTTGTGTGCTACGAGGATGAAGGCGTGTATGTGAACACCTATGGACGGATAACTAAAGATGTGGTGCTCCAGTGGGGAGAGATGCCTACTTCTGTGGGTAGGTCAACCCTTCCTCTTCACAAAACACATACGACGTAAGATGCAGAGTCAAGGATGCTGAGTTAGTCATTTGGGATTTTGTTTATCAAAGGAGATTTCTCTCAGCCAGATAAGAGATGCACTTGCTTAATTTTCACAGTTGGGTCCTGCACAGAAAGAGCAGGTGACTCCTTGAAGATTTTAGCTGTGTTTTATTTTAAGTACAAGCTGTTACACTGGTGAGATTCTGTGTTGAGTGGAAGAGGTGCTGGGTGCAGAGCCACGAGAGCCTGAGTTGCCCTTCTGGCTGTGCTGTTGCTTAGCTCCACAGACTGTGCAAGCAGGTCACTGTCCCAGCTCCTCGCCTGCAGAAAGCAGAAGTGTAACAGCTTCTCTTTAAAGTGCTCAGCAACTTCTGGAGTAAAAGTGCTACTTAAAGGCTGTTTAGCAGAGCTCTGTGATTCGTCTGCGTAGACTTTGAGTAACAGCTGATGAGAGTTTTTCTGCCCATCGTGTAATATTTAGCTCAACACCCGTTGTAACATCTGCCAAACGCTTCCTTTTGACAGCCTACATTCATTCCAATCAAATAATGGGCTGGGGAGAGAAAGCTATTGAAATCCGGTCAGTGGAGACAGGACATTTGGACGGAGTATTTATGCACAAGCGAGCTCAAAGGTTAAAGTTTCTATGTGAAAGAAATGATAAGGTAAGTCCACTTCAAAGCTTGTATCCATGCTTTAAGCCACAACCAACTACTTTTAGACTTCGGGTCTAGTTTATCTTGGGGTTAATAAGTAATTAAGCTGAAGGTCCTGTTTAATAAACAGTACCCATAAACCCAGTCCCAATTAATTCTCTTCAGTGGATGTAGATCTCAGCCTGTGGTGGGAATGTCAGCGAGATCTCTTCCACCTCAAGCCGAGGTCTCCGTTGACTTGGCTTGAATTGCTTTCAAGCGTTGCATCAGAACATTAATTGTTGACGCCACCAAATAGATTGCAAAAGTTGAGAACTGGTGGCACTGAGGTTGTGTAAGTAACCCTAATTTGAACTTGGGTGTAGAGGCATTACAATGTGTTTTTAGTTTTGTGAAGATAAGCTACTTCCTCCATGGACCCCCAGCTTTTTGTATGAACAACCTTGATAAATATTGTTCTGGAGGGGCACTAGAGCCAGGTCAAGTTGCATGGTTGTGCAGATTACCCTTGGCTTGGGTGTTGCTGAAGGAGAAAGGTGTGCAGGGAATGAGGGAAGAAGAAATGCCTGGAGGAGAAGGAATGTCTTCATGGAAGAGGTGGTTGAATGCTGAGGTCTGGTTTCTGCGCTGGTTTCTGCTGGTGGTATTGCCACCAAGATTTCACCAAGATAAACCAGGACCATGGAGCAGGGAATTCTTCTGTAAAGAGCACAAGCACGAAACACGTGAAGAAACTGATTGCTGTGTCACCAGAGCAGGGTTTAATAACATGTAATAAACAAGATTTGAGGCCGCAATTAGTTTATTTAGTTGGCCTACCTGTTGCATGAAGTTACACTGGGACTCTGGAAAAAATGTATCCTTATCTTTTAATTGAAGTACATCGTGCGAAAGTGTCCACGAAGCTGAGTTTTAGTTGTGTCCAAATACCTTTAGTTTTTTTCTTTTCCCCTTAGCTTTTGAGAACTTGACTCTGTAGGGTTTTTTATTGTTTATTTAGATCGGTCTTTTTCTGTTCTGTTCCTATTGATTTTTTCTTTTTCTAAGAACACCGGGGGAAAAAAAGCACCTACATTTTTCTAAAATACTGGAACCAGCTGATGACTAGCGCATTTGAAAGACGTTTCTCTTTCTGGGCAAGTGGCTAATCATGAAAGTCTTGTGAAGGCTGATTTTGTTTTCCAAAAGGACTAAGTCTTCAGATACCTCAGCTGCAGAAGCTGAAGAAGCATCCCCTTAAAATATTTGCAAATGAGTTATTTTTTAAGACTTCTGCTGGGCATATTCTTCATAGGCAGCCCTGATACTTTCCATGTCTTGAAAATACTGAAGGAACGTGTGAGTTTTCCCTGACGTGGCATTCAGAAGTGGCTGAAATAACGTAACTAACTTCTGCAAAGAAGAACATTTCAGACGGAGGCAGATAACTGCCGTGCAGTTATTGATCCAAATGGTTAACGTTTAGCAGGATATAAAGCCCTGGAAGCAGTCATATTAACGTTGCATAATAAATGATGCCATGTGTTATGTGATAAACGTGGTATTTTTAAGGCTTTCCAAACCTTGCTCTCTGCAGTGGTGATAGCAAGGGCGGTTTTATTACGGTGTTTACTAATAAGCAGTTGGGATTTGAGCCGAGCCTTGCACATCTTGCTGGGCTGGCTCCTTGCTGGGCCGCGCTGCTTTCGCTGGCAGCCGCTTCCCCGGGCTGGGCTCCATGCACAGCGAGCGCCCCTCAGGTCCAGCAGCTCCCACCTCTCTGCGCACGTTTCTGCTGTCACCCGGAGAAAAATAGCAGAGAGCTGGGTTTGGATGGAGCAGAGAGCACAGGGTGTGGCTCAGCTCTTGCTTTCCTTGTTCACAAGACAATTAATACATTCCTTTTTACCCTAATAACAGTGAGCAGTACTTAATACAGGGTGTTTCTGTCTCCAACCAGGTATTTTTCGCGTCGGTGAGATCCGGAGGAAGCAGCCAAGTGTTTTTCATGACCCTCAACAGAAACTCCATGATGAACTGGTAACAGAGGAGCATTTGGCACTTACCTCCGTGGCATTATTTCTAATTTAAAGGACATTAAACACGTGGACTAACACTGTAGAGGCAGGTGCGGAGGGCCCTGAGGATCACCGCTCCCCCCGCCGGCGCAGCGCTGCCCCGGGGAGCGGCTCCGGGGGGCTCGGGCACGCGCGGCAGGGACGGACGCTCGCGCTTGGAATAGGGAAACCGCCTCCCGAGGTCTCCTGATTACGCTGTGTTATAGTGGGTTATGAGTTTTCTTCTTTTTTTTTTTTTTAATTTTACTTTTTCTTTGTCCCCTACTTTGTAAGAACGGGGAGAGAAACAAGTGTCAAAAAGTCTGTTTTTAATTCTGTCTGCCTGCTAGCATCAAATATATAGTATGTTGTAAAGTTACCAATTAAATCTGGTGAGAGACAGCACAATAAATGTACCTTTTATCTTTGTGATGAAGGCCATAACCGTATAGCTGGGTAATTTTAGAAATCTTTTGCCTTCACCAACATTTACATGTTGCTTTTGGCAGCAACGGCTTAACGGATTTTTAAAGAAGAGAAAAATAATAGTTTTTTTTCCCCTCTTTTGGGAAATGGATTTTAAATGGCTAAGCTACTAGCCTTAGACTAATAAAAATCAGCTACCATTTTTGTCAAGTCTGTCAATCCATATTTCTATATGGATCTTCACCCAGTGCTGTGTCGTGATAGGGACAGCGGTGCCGTTTGCTGTCGCTCCGGATGCTGGCGGGAGAGGACGGCCGCTCAGCCCGCGGGCACCGGGACGGGGACGGAGGGGACCGGGCGCCGCGGGGGGGCCGCGGCCGCAGACGGCTCCCGGGGTGCCGAGGGCACCGCACCCGATGCCGGAGGCGACGCGAGCTGCGGGCGCTCGTCCCTGGAGGCAACGGGGGACGAACCGAGGCGCCCGCCCTGCGCGTTGCCGCATTGGGCTTGTAAAGAGCTTAAAACTATATATATGTGTGTGGTTTCTTCGGCCAAGGGTCTGAATCTATACTCGTTTTCTGCCCCCTCTGCTCCCTACGAATTACCCAACATACAGTGGAAGACAACATCTGTGCCGAAATGTGTGTGTGTTTAGTTCAGGTTGAATCGTGTCCTTATAAACTCTGCTCAGTTGATTTACATTTTCAGTGCGTATCTGGGGTTTTCTTTCTCAGTAGCTGCAAGCATGGCCGCCTGTGGTATTGGGGTGTCGCATAACAAGGTCTGTGTTGCTGGTTTTTAACCTACCTCGTTTTGGTTTTGTTCTTTTTCTTTTTTTTTTTTTTTTTTGGTTGGGTTTTTTGTTTTGTTCTGTTGTTTTGCTGTTGATCACAGCACTGTTACCTCCAGCGACATATAGAGAGCTTAACTGGCAATCTTGGTGTACTCAGTAACGATGGCTTTATTAAAAAATGATTAAATCAACAGGACCTGGTCAAACTCGAATCTTTATCCAGGGCGAAAGCGTTGGCTTGCCAGGGGGGTGCAGCGGCGGGGATGGGACGGGTCGGGACGGGACAGGACGCCCGCAGCCGCGCGGGCAGCACGGCACAGCTCCGTGTGGATGTCGTCCTGGCGGGGGCAGCCTCGTGGGCACCGGGCACCCTCCTGCTGCTGGGCACGTGCCTGTGGTCCCGCACAGCCCCACAAGCTGCAGTGACGGCCCTGGTGCTGGAACCAACCCCGGGACGAGTCCCGTCGCAGGCTGATTGCCACCAGCTCTTTGTATTTTCACTGTGGTCGCTACCCTAAAGCAGAGGGGTTTATTAAATTATGTTGCAAACTGCTAACTCTCCTTTTCCTCTTTATTTTGCTCCCCTCCTTGATGTGACTGGTTCAGAATACACGGCTTTAAATTATTATTTTTTTTTAATTGTGGGGTTTTGAGTACAGTTATGAAATAAAAAGGAGTCGTTGTGTTTAAACATACGGTCGTTTGTGGATGTATTTTTTGAAACCATGGAGTCATTCGAAGCAATCCTAAGAAGCCAATATGAGCACGGTCTCGTTTCCGGTGTGTACGTGGACGTAACAGATCAAAAGCATTTCTGGTGCCAGCTACAATAAAGCACGAACCTTCAGCACGAAGCCGTGCCTTTTAGATTGCTGTGAACAACAAGCGTGGCGTTGGCTGGTAGCAACTCACCGGGCTCCAGAGGCTTCCCAGCGCCCTGAGCCGTGGTGCTGTTTTCCTGGAGGGTCTCAGGAAGCGGCGTTCGGGGCAGGATGAGTGCACAGGGGCTGGAGCATCCCGGAATAATGAGAAATAAAGTCTGTGCAATGCGAGATGCGTTTGAGCCTGTTGCAGATGTGTTTCCAAAGCTGGGTCAGAGCACGACTCAAGGCACGTTTCTCGTTGCGAGGTGGTTTGGGGGTCGATATTTTGTGTGTGGGGATGGAAAGGGAATGCTCGAGGTGGCCCTAAACGTACCCTGGAGCTGGGCTGGTGGCTGGCTGAGGTTTTGGACTTGCAGTCATTGGGTTCACCCCTGGCCTCTCGGCCTTGCAGCTGGTGCAGCGATTTGGGCCCCGAGGCTGCATAACGGGGGCGGCACTCGCTGCTTCCCTGCGAGACCCGGCACAGGTTGGCTCAGAAATGACGTGGCTGCTCCGGGAGCAGGATGCTGCCACCACCACCACATCCCGGAGGTGTCTGCTGGCTGCCCCCGTCCCCGTGCGGTGCTCTGACGCTCCTCTCCACCTCCAGACCCAGCCCAAGCGCTCACCTTGCAAACCGCCGCAGCCGCAGGTGATGTTACCTGGACGTGCCTGAAATCCTCCTGTGCAAACCTGCGGTGTGCCTCTCCCCGGCGTGCTTCTGTCTGGAAATCCACAGCCTGAGGAGCTGCGTCTTCCTGACTTAGTTCTTCTGCTTTGGTTTGCTTTTCACATGAAAGCTGCCTCGGAATAAACCCAAGACCACAGCGAGGGTGTGTCGGCCGCCCCAGCCGCAGAGAAAGTCCGTGCTCCGAACTGCTTCCACTGACGTGAGAGCACGCTCGGCTGTTCCGCCTGACGCAAACTTTAACCCTGGGCTTTTATCACATCCCATCGTGTTCGGCAGCACCGCTAATTACAGTAGGCACCACACAGCAGGCAGCGGGGACGCCAAAGTGGCGTGGTACCGCGCGTGGTTTGCACCTAATTAATAAGGGACGCGCTGCGGCGGGGGGAGTGCTGCCGTGGGCACATAACGCTGAGGGTGCCCGGCGTGGTGCGGGCGGCCACACGAGCATTTACCTGAGCATTTCGTGGGAGCAGTGCGCTGGGTCTCCGGCATCACCCGACGCTGTTACTGCAGCACTCGGACGTGCAGCTCGTTTTCCTCCTGCAGCTCCTGGAGCCGCCTTTCTCCCAGCACAGGCGGGCTGGGCTCGGGCACCTTGCGCCGGCAGGCACTGAGCTGACAGCCCCGTGGGTTTGTGCGTTCCCTGGGCTTTACACACCAGCCCTGGGTTTGCACAAGGCGACACGGCCACATCTGGAGCCCCGTTCGGCAAAACACACGGGCCGGGCTGTGACAGTGTCCCCAGGAGCTAAACACGTGCGTTAATGGATTTAATTAAAGCTTTGCCCAGGGGCAAGTCTCTGGCAGTGTGCCTCACAGCGCTGGGTACCCCAGCACCACCCTGCTCTGTCTTTTTGGTGTTTCCTGCTGCTTTCCTCACCCCAGGCACCCCAAGCAGGGAGGTCGGAGGGGACTCAGCCCTGCAGCTTCCAGTTCCTCCAACAGCTCGGCCCCTGCAGCCGGTGGGGCCGCGATCAATGCGCGCAGGAATGCAGCGAACACTTTGCCCCAGGTTAAAGTTTTACCCTGAGACCGGAGCAAAGATTAGTGGTCTTTTTCTCCTCTTTTTTTTCCCCTCTTCCTCCGTAGAAGGTGCACGTAGCGCCCATGTGAAGGCTGCCTGAGCACGGTCGGTGACTCACCCTACCTCGGCTGCTGGCTGCGAAAACCTCTGCAGCTCAGCTGGGAGGCGTTAATCACCTCCGGGACTGCGTCGGGCCTTGGCGTGCCTCCAGTGGGTGCTGCATCCATTGCCGGCTGGTGACGGCAGTGCCCGCGCCCGCGAGACCAGCTCAGACCAGATTTTGCATCGACGTGCAAAGTTCGGCAAGGCAGCGGCACCCGACAGCAGTGATGGGCTTTGTAACGACCAGGGATGGCATCGTGATGCTTTCTGGGCCGTTTTGCTGTGTCGTGTCTCCGTGCATGCCTGCGGCGCTCTCCTTCCCCGGCTGCAGGCGTGCACATCGGGGCTTGGGTATCCTCTGTGTGCCCGATACACACAAAGCTATTTCAAAGCAGGTGCCAAGTGACGTTTAACTAAAGCACTCGTTTTCTAGCATCTTTGCTACACGTGCTGGAGAGGTTCCTTCTTGCTAAAGTTCAGCGAGAAGTTGGGGGATTCGGCAGACAAAGCCCACGCGGGTGCAGCACGCCCGGAGCCCGGCTGCGGCACATCCCCGAGCCCCCCGCACAACACATCCCGGTGCCGCAGGCTGCCTCACCCAGGGACGGCCAAAAACCAAAAACCAGCCCTCCAGCTGGATTGCCCAGGTCCACCCCCTGTCCTCGGGGGGCGTCCCGTGCTTTTGTTTGTCCCCCCCAAAATTTCAGGGGATTGGCAGTGACGGCTCTGGGCCGGTGAGACGGAGGATATAAGTGTGGTGAGGACGGGTTTCTCATTAACCCCGGAGGTGATATAGCCCCATCTCCTGCCGCACAAACCGCTTTGCTGCTCCCTCCTCCTGCACCGAGCCCTCGCAGCCCAGGACAGAGCCGGGAGGGCAGCGGAGGAGCCGCGGGATGGAAAAGAAAAGCAAAATGCAAGCAGAGAAGGTAACCACGGCTCGGCGCCGCCTGTGCTCTGGAATTTCCGAGGGAAACCAGCACCCAGGGGTGGTATTTATTGCCCGCTAAGACCAAAACCAACAAAATTTTCCCCCTTAATTACCTGCTCTGTGATGTTTGTGTGCAGAGCAGGGGCAAAGGGGCCAAGGGATTATTTGCCGTTATTTTTTAAGAACTTTGTCACCTTACGGGATAATTTCAGCCGCGACGGAGGGGAAAGATACTTGAAGAGGGACTGCTGAAAAACAAAATCTTGGCTGTTTTTTTTTTCCGAGCTGCTCTGCTCCAGCAGCGCTGCCGTGCCCCTTCCTGCCCCAGAAAGCCCCAGGGACCAGCAGGGCACAGGGCGCTGTATGCAGGGCAGCGCCGCGTCCTGCTTGCCCTCGGGGCTTTCCCTTCTTCTCAGGAGCCTGCTGGAGCGACCCCGGGGGCTCACCGGGATCCCGGGGGGGTGTTTGGGGTAGGACAGGGGCTGAGGCTGTTCTGTGCTCCCTCGGCAGCACCTGACGGGAACGCTGGTCCTCTCCGTCTTCACCGCGGTGCTGGGCTTCTTCCAGTACGGCTACAGCCTGGGCGTCATCAACGCGCCCCAGAAGGTAAGCGCCGAGCCGGGCTGCGGGGTCCCTCCCTGGTGGAAAACACCCCAAAACACAGCCGGGGGGTTACAGAATGGGCCGACGGCGTTTTTCCTCTTTGCAGGTGATAGAAGCCCACTACGCGCGCGTGCTGGGCATCGTCCCCCTGGACAGGCATGCCACCAACGCCTCCGGGGAGGACGGCCCCATCCCCAGCACCATCCCCAGCACCATCCCTGGCACCGTCCCTGACATCGTCCCCGGCACGGAGGCTTGGGCCAGCACCGAGGGGACGCTCGCGCCCCCCGAGGACCTGGCCGCCTCCCCGCACGTCCTCACCATGTACTGGTCCCTCTCCGTGTCCGTGTTCGCCATCGGCGGCATGATCTCCTCCTTCACCGTGGGCTG
The DNA here is from genome assembly GCA_011076525.1 of Nettapus auritus. Taxonomy (NCBI): domain Eukaryota; kingdom Metazoa; phylum Chordata; class Aves; order Anseriformes; family Anatidae; genus Nettapus; species Nettapus auritus. The sequence continues at coordinate 21,166,691 of CM021773.1, forward strand.
GATCGGCGACCGGCTGGGGAGGTGAGAAGCCCCCACCCCCCCGTTTGAGGCAAAAGGCGTCTTTCAACCCACATTTTTCCCGCTTTGCCCTCTAAAAAGGAGGCTGCAGCACAGCCCCACGCGCCTGAGGGGGGTCTCCATGGTCCGCCGGGGGGTTGGAGGGCTGGGAGGCTCCGGCTTCGTTTCCTCAGGTATTTATGGCTCGCTGTGAACACAGAGCCCGGGGCTGGAAGTCGGCACCTGTCCTCCCTGCTCCCGAGCTCTCCCCAGGCGAGCCGCGGCACTCAAACCCCTCGCTAGGAATTTGAGACTTCAGATGGAGTCGAAGCCTTTTTGTTCGTCTGTTTGTTTTTCTCCACAAACGGTTTCCTTCTTATCGAAGCACCATTCGTGCCATTTTTCCTAATACAATGAAAAAAAAAAAGCCTCAAACCTCCAAAATCCTGCTCCAAACAGCCCGGAGCTCCGACTCACTGACACCCTACACTCCCGCTCGGATCTTTTAGTGCAACGTTTAACTGTCAGGCCAGAAATCGACCAGCAGCCTTTACCGACTGCCTAACCCCAGCCTCCTCTGTGCGACAACAGCAAGAGGAAGGCATTTGGGCAGGATTTCCCCCGGCCCTTTCAGGCGCTCCGACCGCCCCCCTGCCGCACGTTCCCGTTGTTCTCTGCCTTCCTGCGGCGGTGCCGGCGGGGACGAGCGGTGCTGCCTCCTCGCAGGGTGAAGGCCATGCTGGTGGTCAACGTGCTCTCCATCGTGGGCAACCTCCTCATGGGGCTGGCCAAATTCGGGCCGTCGCACATCCTCATCATCGCCGGGAGAGCCATCACGGGGCTGTACTGCGGTGAGTGCCTGTTGGGACGTCTTTAAAATACTTGTGTTCATGAGGGGTTTGGCGGGTGGCACTTTGCCTCTTCCCCCCCCGTCCTCCTCAATCCGGGATGTTCCCCAGCAGCGTTTGGGTCAGCTCGGTCACAAAATCAGCTCGGAAGGGAGCTGGGAGCATCGCCTTAATGTCAAGGCTGGGTCTTGGCGGTGGCCGTGGCGCAGCGCGCTGTTAGTCACGCTGTTTGAAAGGTTCCCCGGACAACAGCACTATCTGCAGCCCGCTGCACTTAGTACAGGAGCTCCGCGGGCAGGGAGGAGAAGATATCGCGCAGATAATAGGGGATTACATCGGAATTAGCTCAGAAATACAGCTCGCTATCGCTGTGACTGGCGTGTAAAGGCAGCCCTGCACTCTGACGGGTCAAGGGAAGACTGGAGAGAGCTCTTTGCTCCGTAATAACTGCTGCCAGCAGATCTCTGCTCCAGGCTGGGCCGCCTGTGTTCACGTGCACAGCCCTCCTGGCCCCGCGGGAGGTGGGATGTGGGACGTGGGATGTGGGACATGGGATGCGGGACGCGGGCTCTGTCCTCCCTCCCGGTTCGGGGAGAGGTTTCTGGTGATCATCGCGGGGCGGTGACACCTCGTGTGCTTCCCGCAGGACTCTCCTCCGGCCTCGTGCCCATGTACGTTAGCGAGGTCTCTCCCACCGCCCTCCGGGGAGCGCTGGGGACGCTGCACCAGCTGGCGATCGTCACGGGCATCCTCATCAGCCAGGTAAGGAGGAGAAGGCACAGGGCAGAGAGGGCACTGAGTGTGGCTTCCCGGTCTTTTCTGGAAAAAAACCTTGTGAAAAAGCTGGCAAAGTGTGTCCTGCCTGCTGCAGCGGGGATACTAAAACCTCTTTGCAAATAGTGGAAGGAAGAAGTTGTGCAGGCTTTGCTCAGGAAGCTCTCAGCTCCTCTCAAACCCGCCTCGATTATTGCAGGTCCTCGGGCTGGATTTCCTCCTCGGCAACGACGAGATGTGGCCCCTGCTCCTGGGGCTGTCCGGCGTGGCCGCCCTGCTGCAGTTCTTCCTGCTCCTGCTGTGCCCCGAGAGCCCCAGATACCTTTACATCAAGCTGGGGAAGGTGGAGGAGGCCAAAAAGAGTAAGACACAACCCCTGGGCTTGTCTGGGGCTGTTTTCACACCGTCCGTGGTGTTAAACACCGAGGGGAGGGCCTGGCGGAGCACTCACAGGTGTCCCTGGGTGCAGCTGCTCCTCACCACGCTACTCGTCCCGAGGGGCTGCATCGAGCAGGTGCAGAGTTTTGTGTTTCCACGCTTTTGTAGGAAATCCCCACGACTGCAATTACGCCGCAAACCCAGGGCGGTTCCACATCTCGCAGCGTGGCCGTGGCTGGTCCCTCATTAATGGCTCATCTTTTTTTTTTTTTTTTCTCTCAAGGTCTGAAAAGGCTCAGAGGGAACTGCGACCCGATGAAGGAGATTGCTGAGATGGAGAAAGAAAAACAAGAAGCGGCGAGTGAGAAGAAAGTGTCCATCGGGCAGCTTTTCACCTCCTCGAAGTACCGGCAGGCTGTCATCGTGGCGCTGATGGTCCAGATATCCCAGCAGTTCTCAGGGATCAATGCGGTGAGCCTCTCAAAACCTTCTGTCTTTAAAGAAATCCACATTTACCTCCTGTCCTTAACTTCCACGAGACAGGAATCGCCTTATTCTTTGAGAGAAGGGGGAGACCAGAGTCACTCCAATGTAGCAAGAGTCTTTAAAAATCCTTTTAAAGCCCAGTCCCATCAAGGTGCGAGCCTCCACCGCGCCGTGCTGGGGATCTGGCTTTCAAGATTAAACACAGCACTGCATGGAAGAAAAGTTTTCAATGTGCGAATGCCTTAATTCAGGAGGGGAATTTCAATGGGATTTTAAACTCCCTCAGGTTTCTTTGAAAGTTTCAGCCTCGCTTATCGTACCAAATCATTAAAACTTGAAGGATTGATTGCAATTACATTGCTTCAAATCTCAGCCAAGCAAGAGCAGTTCTTCCCTCGGGGGAACAAAAAGTTCCAGCAGCCCTGTTACCTAATCCTTCGTCCTGATGTATTTTGATAGATCTTTTACTACTCCACAAACATTTTTGAGAGAGCCGGAGTTGACCAACCCGTTTATGCAACCATTGGCGTTGGAGTGGTGAACACGGTCTTCACCGTTATCTCTGTAAGTAAATATTTCTGCCCTAGATCACAGCAACGGGTGAGCAGCGATTTGATTTTGAAACACGATTTTATCCCGGGGCTGGGGGGGGGGGGGGGGGTTTGCAGGGCCGACCCTGCACACCCTGTGGGAAAAATCATTCCCTGGGCATTCCCTCGTTTGGAAAATCAGGCCTTGGCACGTGGCAGCACTGCTGAATGCATCGTGAATGGAAGCTGCGTCGCCTCGCTCAGGTTGCTCAGTGCTGCCCCAAAACCAAAAGTTGCCTTTGAGACTAATTCTGCGGGCCCGATTTCCCCGAGGAGCAGGCAGGGGCTGGAGCAAAGCCAGCAGCTCGCAATCTCTCTTATCTGTTTTCTTTCAATTTCTCATCCCTATGCACACAGCATCTGCATGATTGATATCTGAGGGCTATTCCACAGCAATAAAATAATAGAGCAATGCTCATCAGCTCTGGGCACTACTCTGTAGCAATAAAAGGGTGGCTCCGGTTTTCTTTGCCTATCCCTCCGCTTGTCTCTCCCTTGAGAGGATTAACACAATTCCAATTAGGAGATAATTATTTTTTAATGTGGCCATTAATATAGGAAGAGCAGGAAACGCCATTTCCCTCGTATTTCTAGAGAGCAGTAGGGAGCAAAGGACTTTTGCCCACCGTGAAGTGGGACTAGATGCACTGTAGAAATATGCAGTCCTTAAAGGTCTTGTCCCACCCTACGGATGGCCTTGGGGTGAAACTTCTTTAGGGAAAGTCTATTGCAGGTCCCACGCAGAGGAGAGTCCATGAGTGGTTATGGTGAAACAAGGCACAGAGGCTGTGCAGCCAGAGGAGTGCTGCCTTCAGCACCAACGGTCTCCTGCAGGCCCAGATCCACCCTGCAGACATTTGCTCTTTGCTTCTTTTGGCCATAAGCACTTTAAAAATTACCTGCATCTGTCAATGAATGACAGACCCCGACCAAAAGGCAGAGCCACTGGTGGCCATGCAGGACTTGGCAAGGGGAGAAGGGAGGTGGAGGCTCGCCCTCTGCAGCTTCGCAGGTTGGCAGCATGATCTGCCTCCGGCAATGAGACCATCCCCTGGGAGCATCTGCTATGACTGCAGAAAAAAGAAGTCTGAGGTTGAGCTAATGGCCAAGGGTGTCCTTTAGGGGAAGGAGCATGGAAACCCTGAGCTCTGTTTATACGGGCTTTCACCTTGACCTGGACAGTGTGACTGCTTGGTCTGGCTCCCCACCAGCCACCAGCAGAGGTTCTAACGCTTGGAAACCAGCACAAAAATCTCTATGTGAGCTAAAGGAGCAGAACTGCGTGGTGGTGGTGGTGGTAACAGCCTGTCTGCTGCTAACGGACCTGGTGGAAGCTCCCGAGAGCAGGGCTGCTGGAGGCTGACCGGCTGCGTGTGTTTCTCCAGGTGTTCCTGGTGGAGAAGGCGGGCAGGCGCTCCCTGTTCCTGGCTGGCCTGATTGGCATGCTGATGAGTGCTGTGGCCATGACGGTTGGACTCGCGCTCCTGGTAAGGCTCGCTCCTCACTTTAAATCTGTGGCTTGCAAACAAGCGAAGACAAACCAGCCCTCAAGGGGAAAGCTTTGAAGCTTCTTCTCATAGAAGCTTGGAAGACATTTGTCCTCAGAAGGGACAACGCGGCCATAGCTGGAGCTGTCTCTGATCAGGGCAGTGCCTGGGGGCATCACACTCCTTGTCCCCTGCAGTCCCACCACACACCCAGCCAGCACCAGCACAAACGTTCAGAGTCTCAATGATACATGTCTGGCCCTCACTTGTCTGAACAGGGGGAAATTTCTGAAAAAGAAGCCTAATAAATTAGCGATAACTAATGAGAGTTGTGTTGGGGCCGTAACACCAAGCGCATCCTCTTGCAGAGCCAGTTCGCCTGGATGAGCTACGTCAGCATGATCGCCATCTTCCTCTTCGTCATCTTCTTCGAGGTGGGGCCTGGGCCCATCCCCTGGTTTATCGTAGCCGAGCTGTTCAGCCAAGGCCCGCGCCCTGCCGCCATCGCCATCGCCGGCTTCTGCAACTGGGCCTGCAACTTCATCGTGGGGATGTGCTTCCAGTACATTGCGGTAAGAAACCACGGTAAAATGGTACAGATACGTGCTGGGCATGAGTCTGCTGCTGGGTGAGGGCCCAAGGGCAGGCTAGTGGGACGTGTAGGTGTCCCCTGGGTCTCCAAGGCCTCCTGGGGTGGGGTGACAAGAAGCCACCCGTGGTGCTGATGGCCGTGTCCCTGCTCTCACTTGCCCCACTGCAGGACCTGTGCGGACCGTACGCGTTCGTCATCTTCGCCATCCTGCTTCTGGTCTTCCTCCTGTTTGCCTTCCTCAAAGTACCCGAGACGAAAGGGAAGTCGTTCGAGGAGATCGCGGCCGTGTTCCGCCGCAAGAAGCTCCCGGCCAAGAACATGACCGAGCTGGAGGAGCTGCGTGGCGGCGAGGTGGCGTAGGCACGGCCATGCAGGCAAGAAGGAGGGACGGAGCCTGGGGTTCCTTCAGGCGCAGCGGGAAACAGTGGGCAAAAGCCTCATTTCACACAAACCTCGCAGGCGGCAGCCCAGGAGGACTTCTGACTGCTGCCGCCTGCACCCTCCAGCCACAGGTGCCAGCCTGGCGCTTTGCTCTGAAACCATCGGCGCAGCTGGGCTCAGGAAGAGCCGGGGAAAGCACGGGAGGAACATGTTACACGTGTATCCCCATGCCCTGCCACATGCTGAGGCGATGGCCTTACTAGCTGGGAAAGCACTGCATTGAACCGGGCCCTCGCCGAGCTGGAACGAAGGGAAGAGGGGTGGGGTGATGCCGAAGTGTCGTGCCTTCACCTTTTCTTCTCATGCTTGCCGCTTCCTTCCGCCAAGTGAGCTGAAGCCTTGAGAAACCACCTGCGAGGCAGCGGTGCTAGCGGCACAGCGCGCTGAGCGCCCGCGGTGCTGAGGGACACAGCTTCCGTGGGGCCAGGGCAGCCATGGCTGCTCTGAGCAGCCCGGGCCTGGGCCTCCCCTCCCTCTCTGCCCTCCTTCCCCACCCTCTGCACCCATCTTCCTGTCATAATGTACGGTGCTCAGGCCAACCGTAACAGCTAACGGGACCCCGAAGGGTAAATGGGCCCTGCCCGACTAACCGGGAGGTGCCCCCTGCTTGGCACCACGGGGGTCTCGCTGGCTGGCTGTGCTTCACCAAAGACAGCGTGTGACAGGGAGCTTGCTCTTTCTGTAGCCTTGTTCGTGCTCATTTTGATTCTGTATGAGAGAATTCTAGGTGACAAAATCAAACTGTGAGGATTTTTCTTCCTTTCGGGGGGATATGTGCTGCTCTCTGCTCCCTGCTCAAGCTTTTAAGGTTTGCACGTTCCCTGTTGTGATACCCGGCTACTTCCTAGCAAGCTCCTCAGGACAGACACCCAGTATTTATTTATAGAGGAGGCACCAGCACTGCTGGGTCACCGTGAGCTCACAGCAACTGCGAGCGCTGAGGTGGCCATGGTGTATCAGAAGATCAAAGATGAAGAAAGGCATGAGAAGAGATGGGCCAAGGAGGACCACAGCCGGCTGCCATGGCTTTGGTTTCAGGCAAGAAGGTTCATGGGCCTGAAATTCCTTCCTGTGTATGCTTTGCCCTCTTGGCATTAAGACCCTGAGGCAAGTTTTGGTTCCTTCTGAGCAACTGGAGTGCGGGCACGAGGTTCCCCTGGCCCGGCGGCTGGCCCTGTGTGCATACTGGAGCAAGGAGATTTCACCGGAGGCTTTCCCGGGATGCCTGCAATAACAGCAGTTATCTATGTCTGTTACATAAAGGTGGCAATGAACAACATCTGTGGCATCTGTTGGCTTGTGCTGTTGTTTTTTTCCCGTCCGTACATCCCAGCTGTATGTCCAGCTCCAGATGGGAGGTGTTTTGCTGGCAGGGTGCGTTAGCTCCACAGACAGCAATTGCTGCGCAAACCCTCCGCTGTAAAACACTGCTCTGCTTGCATGAGCCTGGGGCAGCTTCACAGCTGGTGCTGTGCCTCTGCAGGGGGAGCCTGTGGGAGGGACGGGGCTTGAGGTGTGTTTGCGCCGCTATTAGGGCAGGTGGATGGGGCAGCAGCAGCAGGGAGGGCCCCACATGGCACCCACCATCCCCAAACATCCCCACTCAGCCCTCCTCGGCCAGCCAGTCCCTAGAAACAGACTTCCAAGCAGGCAAACGGCTCGAGCCACAGCTGCACAACGGCCATACAGGTAGTTTGGTGTGAAAACGGCTGGCCAAACATGTTTTGGTACACTTCTGCTGAGCTTTGTCCTGATGCCTGAGGAGCACCAGTCAGTGATGGGTTGGATTCAGAACCAATAACCCAGCGGTGGGGGGTCATTAACTGAGCAGTGCTCTGAGCCAGGCAGGCTGTGCTTTCCTGCGGATCACTAAATGAATGCCAGCAGAAAGCCTGATTTGCCTATTGCAATGAGGCACATACACACAGGCTTTCTCTCCGCATTTCAGCCCGCACTCTGTGAAGCTTTTGGCTGAGCTACAGCCCAGACCGGGTAGCTTGCCACGGGAGCCTCAGCACTAGCAGGCACCACAAGCCAGCAAGTTCCTCCTGCCCAGCTGCTTTTCCATGGCCTGCTGGGCCTCCTGCAGGCTAACGGGACGTTCCCTCGCTCAGTTGTGCTGAGTTTCAGCCACGAGGAAGGGAAATGAGCCTTCTTCCAGGCTGGGACCCCCACAAGGCATCCTCTCTCACCTCAGGCCACAACTGGACAACGTGCCTTGGTGCATTTTGCTGTTCTCATTCATTTACCTGTGTAGCCCCCTAGAGACGATGCTTTGCTCATCCTGGGATGTTTCAAATTAATTCTGCTAATGGCTGTGTTGTCTGTGGGGCAGGCAGCAGCCTGGGAGAGGGTGCACAGAGCTGGGTGCTGCTCAATGCTTCGACAATCCCTGTCCTCACCAGGGCTGCTGGGGACGGATGAAGCCGATACACCGGGCAGAGCTGTCACACCGTGCTTTTACCATGCATGGCAATGCAGGGAAGGGTCAGAGTTTGATAGTTCTGCAGCCGTGTCTACGTCTGTCTTGTCCCATCAGCCTGTAATTAGCATTTTATCTACCCTTCCTACATGCGAGTGCCAGCTGAAACTTGCTCTTATGACACAGCTTGTTCAATCATTACTATTATCTCTGTTACAGTTTTATTAAGTTGCTAATCATTAAGGTTTAAAAGACCAAGTCATACTTATTAGCTAAATGGTCATTGCACTTTAGTTAACATGCAAAGTATGTTCCCATCCTGTAGTTAGCTAATAACGCAATATAATTAATAGCCCCTGAGAAAGCATCTTGTCAGCAAGAGCTTTGACAGTGTTTTCCTAATGTGCTAAGATGACGGCCATTAAGACTTTTCTGTTGTGTCAGATAAATGGCTAACAATATCTACTTTCCCACTCTCTAGGCGTAATTTAAAAATTAGTTTGACTTCCCTAATCCAATAAGCTCAGGACATTTGGCTCCATTAACACTTTCCACGCTAATTTATCACAGATTTTTCTGCCTCACTTCAGCTTGTTTTTCACTGCCGAGCAGAGGCACCCTCCCCCCGCTGCGCTGAACGGCTGAGGATGATGAAGCTGAACCGAGGGCTGCATATTCAGGGCACCGGGCTTTAGGGTCTGATGTGTTTTCTGAGCTGCTCTGTGTCCTTCTCTTTCGCTGAGACCTATCGGTGCTGAGGAACCACAAGGCAGGACAGCAGGCCTGGCTCCAGCAGCACACGTAGAGATGAGATTTAATTTAAGTGCTGTGCTCGGAGTTTCACTAAGGCACCGCCGGCAGGTTTTGCCCAGTGAGCAGCAGTGCTGGAAGAGAACTGTCCTCCCCCACAGGACGGCAATAAATCCAGGCTGTAACTCAGCGGGTTTTAAATCTTACAGGCTGTAGGCATAACTACGGACCAGGCGTTTGTGCAGTGCCTTGCATTGCCCCCCTTACTCGCTCTCAAGGCTATGCAATGCAGCAAGGCTGCCCCGGTCATGGGTCGGCTATCCCGTGGCAGTGCTGCGTCAGCTGCAGGAGGAGCAAACATCTGGACTTGCAGCGCCTTTTTCCCCTTCCTGGTGCAAGTTACAGCTGGTTCCAGCCAGCTCGGTGTCCCTGGCACTGTCACACCGCTCGGCTCTTATCTGCAGCGTGTGCCCGGGGTGATTCAGCCGGCGGCTGCACACACACACCTCGCCTGATCACACCGTGCAGCTGCGTGGAGGCTGCACAAGGCGAGCACGGAGCAGGCAGAGGCACTGCTGCCGTAGTTTTTAAGCATCCCACGGCCTGCAGCCCCTAATAGCTGTAGGAACCGTCTAGCATCCCAGAATCCTGTTCTCAAGGCCCATGCAAAGCGGGATGAGTCACTGGTTCGATCTTTGTAGGAAGCAGAAAGTGAGCACGGGATTAAAGCAGTGCCTGGAGCAGAGCGGGATGCCTATGGCAAGGTCACTGCAGAGGCTCTTTCATCTGGTTCAGGCTGCACGGAGGGATTGTATTTAGGAACACAGAGGTGCTGCTGAGCCTGGCATTGCCCTCTGCAGGGGAGGATCATCAGTCCTCAGCCCCTTTTTTGTCCTCCTAGTCCAGGCTGCCCCCAGAAGCCAACACGACTCATCATCCCCAGCAGCCAGGACATGACTGTGCGATCCCAGGTAAGCAGTTAGAACCAGAGATGCTTGCTAAAGTTGCAGTAGGGTTGTGTTTACATTGCTTTGCTCGTGACCGGCTACTTCTCATCTTGCAACATGACCTCAGTCTTGCTGAGCGAGCCTCTCACTGCTTCACCACGAAGCTTACCCGGGGCAGAGGGGAGCCAGGATGGGGAGCCACTGCTGCTCCGTGACCCATCCTGTCTCCTCTGCTACCTTCTGTCCTCAGAGACCCCAGGCTGCCACCCCTGGATGTCCCAGGACATTGCTGTCCTCCTCGATGTTCTCCGGAGTGATTCTTCCCAGAAGTAAGGGCGTAGTAAGGCTGCAGCAGCGATGTGCCAGGCGGGTGGCTGGAGAGAGGAGCTCTGCAAGCCGGGCTGCAGGCACAGCTCACGTCGCTGCAAATGTCACCTCCTGCCTGCTGGTGAGTGTGCTGCAGAGGAGGTTGTGTGCTTACCCCTGAGCTGCTGCATGTTGAGGCTGGGCTCTAACGAGGTGCTTCTGGGCATCAGACACTTCTCCAGGACATAACTGAGAAAAGATACAACTTGCTCATTTTAGCCTTTCCAAAAGCTCTCTTTGATAATTTCTGCAGTGCAATTTATATAAATACGTGGACAGAGGAGACAAAGATTGCTAACACACCGAGCCTCCTCAAAAGAAAAGATGTGATCCAGCTGCGCAGTTTTCTAAGCACACATGCACAAAAGGAAAGGAAATACGTTTAAACATGAAAGGCATGATATTTACAAATATGCTTTGAAATCAAATTGCTATTGTGGTACGGAAAATTGGATAATCACATTAGTACAATCAAGAAACTCTTTATTGTCTAATAACTGTTGATCCGAACAAAGGAGAGAGATCTGCAAGCAATGACTGATGCATCTGATTTCCAGTTTTCTTTAACCGAATCTCTGATAAAGACTGCCTTGGAATATTTGCTTTGTGTCTCAAAAAAATGTATCATCTACAGTTGCACCTCAGTAAAAATCACCTCACAGATCACCTAAAATGAATCTGTTAATTGGAGAAAATCAACCCAATTTATGCCCTGAACCATTGAGAAAATAAATTATTGTTAGTGCTTAGCCCCAATTTACTCCAGGACGGGCTCAAAAGAGTTGGGAGTTCTCTCATGAAGTATTTTATCACAAGATAAAATGCCCTCGAGCACATGCAACTAGTCGTACACTTGTAGGTAAGCATACACACACCGTGAATGTAAAAACACTTAACGCAACAGCTCAGACACTGCTTATCAACCGACACAGAAGAAAAATGGGCAGTTTCCCAGGGTAATGTGTATCATCTCCAGAGCCAGCCTGCATGAGGCAGCACCACTGCCCGCCCTGGTAACAGAAGAGAGCCCATGCCCCAGTGTGCTAGGAGGCCCGTGTAAATAAGAGACACCTATCTGCTTGGGTACACACTGTACAAATTGAAATCTATTCACAGGTTGACATCAATTAAATAAAAAACACTTCAGAAATTGCTGATGAACTGATTAAAAACATGGAGTTAAAACCCATCCTTCTTGCAGTCCCATTTGAACAGAGCGGATAAGCTTGGGATCTTGTGGCAGAAAGAGCAGAGCAGCAAGCTCTAGCTCACGGTGCCAGCTGCAGGGTCCAGCTCTGACAATGCTACCACACACATACCACCGTTTTCCTGGATTTTTTGCGGTTCTGTGTGGTATTTAAAGTAAGATACCCGTGTTGCCCCAGGCAGGACTGGGCCCCACTCGTCCAACAGCAACTCCACAGAAAGGTCTTTGGGTGAATTTTGTCAAAGAGATAAAAGTATTACAGAATATGACTTGGAGTTTTTGTGTGTGTTTAATTTTTTTAATAACCATTTGGCCTTGTTTTGCTCGGGATCCATCTGTCTCCGTGTGGCTGCGTTCGTCGCCGCACTTGGGAACGTCTCTCCCCTGACAGCAGAGCAGGATTGATATCGGAGGCTAACGAGGGCTGTGCTGTTAATGCTGTAGATGATGGGCAGGACACCTTACAGAGAGCCATCTGAGCCTTATGTTAATTAAAACAAGCTTTCATCATTGCTCTTAGACAGTTTCAAGTCCTTTTGACTGACTGATTACGCAGCGCTTGCAAAATGCTTTTGTTTCTGATTATTTTCTGAGAAACGTTACACTGACAAACGACCTTTGCGTCGGCTGTTAAACACATTTCTCGAGCCGGCTTTGGGAACACCAGTTCCTTCCCTGGTTTGCTAAAACCTCGTTGCTGTCCCAGGAGCTGCCCGAGAGCCCTGCAGCAGGAAGGTGGTGGCAGAAAAGCCACGGCCTGAGCCGACTGGAACAGATACAGGGCCACAGCAATGAACACCCCCAGACGGCCCTGCTAGGCCTGGCACCACACCCTAGCACTTAAACCTGTTTTGTTTTGTTTAGAAAGCAGCATTCATTACAGAGGGAATGGCCTCAAGTTGAGCCAGGGGAGGCTCAGGTTGGAAATGAGGAGACATTTCTCCTCAGAAACAGCAGCCAGGCGCTGGGACGGGTTGCCCAGGGAGGTGGTGGAGTCACCATCCCTGGGGGTGTTCAAGGGAAGGTTGGACGTGGTGCTTGGGGACACAGTTCAGTGGTGGCACTGGTGGTAGGGGGGTGGTTGGAACAAGTGATCTGGGAGGGCTTTTCAGCCTTAATGGGTCTGGGACTCTGGGATTCTATGACGTTTAGCCTTTATTACTATATAATATTATGTATTACAATTAGAATAATTACAATTATATAATGTAATTGTGTATGTCTATACTGTATTACTGTTATAACTTCCTATATGATTCCTGTGTAACAGTCTTAATGCAATTAACAACATACAAAGCAGCAACAACCCCACACAACATGCAACAGCTGCATCACCCATGCAATACTGACACATTCCACACCGGTATCACGTTCAGTAACAGCGATATGTTTAATTAAGCCAGTCTCACGCTCGGTTATAACGATATATTTAATTAATCAGCGGTGTGTTTGTGACTAAAACACGGCCCACAACCGCCCTCACGGCACCACCCGGCGGCGCCGCAGCGACCCGTCAGGCCGCCGGGGCGGCAGTGAGAGGGGGCGGGGCGTTGTGGCGAGGACACGCCCACGTGGGCGGGGCATCGCGGCGAAGCCACGCCCCCTCCGTCGGGCGCGGGGCGGAAGCGGGCGGGGGGGGGTGGGCGGGGCGTGTTGCGCGCGCTGCCCGCCGCCCTTCCCGCCGCAGTGCTCGGGCGCGTGTGCGCGGCGCCCTGCCCCCGCCCGGCCCCGGCCCCCGCAGGTAACGGACCCCCCCCCTGACCCCCTCCCCCGGGGAACCCCCCCTTATAAACCCCCCTCCTTCTGCCCCTTCCTCATCGCCCTCACGGGGCTAACGGCTGCGGCCCGAGGGCGGATGGGATGTGTAGGGGAGGACCGGGAGGGGGTAACGGGGGGGTACCGGGGCTTATTGGGGGGGTACGGGGGGGGGTGCGGGCACGTGGCGGCTCCCGGCGCCTCCCCGCCGGGCACGTGGCGCCGCCCTGGCGCTACCCCCCCCCCCCCCCCCCCGCCGGTCCCGGTGCCCCCGGTACCAGCCGGTACTCCCCCGGTGCCCCCCCGGTAACAGCCGGTGCCCCCTTCCCCGCAGCCCGCCGCCATGGCCGACGAGCTGGACTTCACCACGGGCGACGCCGGCGCCTCGTCCACCTACCCCATGCAGTGCTCGGCCCTGCGCAAGAACGGCTTCGTGGTGCTCAAGGGGCGCCCCTGCAAGATCGTCGAGATGTCCACCTCCAAGACGGGCAAGCACGGCCACGCCAAGGTGAGCGCTGCCCCGTCCCGGGAGACCCCAACCCTGCCTCCCCCTGGCACCGCCGAACCGCAGCAGTTGGCAACGGGGCAGCACCGTTGGGTGTAACGGGGTTGGGGTCGTTCCCCCCACGCCAAGCCTCTAACAGGACGGGTTATGGGGGTGCTGAGATGTGGTGGGGCCATGCTGCTTGGCCCCAGCCCCATGGTGCCGGAGGCAGGCCCATGGAGCCGAGGCGCACGCCCGCGGGAGGTGCCCCCGTTCCCTTACGTAACGCCAGGCACGCAGCCGATGCCTCGCAGGCCTCCACGGCCCCGCTCCGCCGCCTCGCCGTGCCGCTGCTTCCCTTTTCTCAGCGTGGAGCACGTTTCCCTCCCGGCGGGGACGTGAGGGCTGCGGGCTCGGGCCTGTGCAGCAGCGTGACTTCGTGGTGGGTATTTAGAGTTTAAAACAAATCAGCCTTGTTAAAAGCCAAAAGCGAGAGCTCTTGCTACCAACCCCTTACCATTTTTTTTCGTTTTCTTCCTCCCATTGCCTTTTTTGGCTCGTTTTATTAGGCTCTCCTGTATTCTTAGATATTGAAAGCATAGCAAAAGTGAAAGGAGCTGAGGAGAGTAGCCTACAAACCGGTAATCCGAGTGCGAGCTGTAGTGGGCTGCTAGGGAAGTGGGAGCTGCTTTAATCTCACTGCGTGGCCAGCTCTTCTGTTCTCCTTACCCCTCACGCTGTCTCTGTTCTGTTTCTCCGAACAGCTAGAGCCTGAAATAAATACTCTTTTAACAGTCCAGCACCACGTTGCACTTTAGCTTGTATCGTAGGACTCGGGGAGGCCGTGGCTGTGCAAGATAACTTACTGGGTGATCTTCTGTAATGGGCTGCAAAGGGATATCTGAGAGGCCTTCTCTCAGGGCCTGGGCTGCTCTCATACAGCAAGCAGAGGGTCTGGGCAGAATTTGGTCTATTTCACACGATCTCTTAAATAAAAAAAAGGAAACCTGCGTGGGACAAGTGACACTGATAGCAGTGGAGTTTTTCTTCTCTAGGACAAAAGGTAACTGATCGTATTTCTGTTCTCTTGTAGGTCCACTTGGTTGGTATCGATATCTTCAATGGTAAGAAATACGAAGATATTTGCCCATCAACTCACAACATGGATGTTCCGAATATCAAGAGGAATGACTACCAAGTGAGTTAAGAGTCACTGTGTCTCCCCACATGCTGAAAAGCTTAAAACTCCCAATACCACGAGTAAACTATCTTCACCCCCAAATTGCCCGTCACTTAGTAAGGTACTGTTGCCAGAAGATAACTAATGGTTTGGCAAACTTAACTGTCTCAGTAGTACTTGTAGTAGTACTTGCTGCACCAGCAGCATTTACTGAACTGTTAAGTGTTGGAGTTCACTGGAAGGGAGAGCTGCTCCCTGTACCACCAGCCTCATGCAGCAGCCTTTAGAAATGATGGGTAACAGCTGTAATTTGGAACAGCATTTCTTCTAGTTGATATTGTAAGGTCACTTTTTTATTATTTGAGATACTGGCATCCTTTAGAGAGAGGTTCCCCCTGCTATTAGTTACTATTACTATCTAAACGGTAACCAGTTTTTCACATCATGTGAATTTAAGCCTATGTTATCACTCACAATTTCACCCTTACATAGGTGAATCAACAAAACACTCTTAAGCCACGTTTCATGCCAGTACTAACTTGCTGTGGTGCTATCTGCTTCTTGTGCAGGAGCTGGCTGTAGTTGAGCTCAAGTAATTTTGGTAATCTGCTCTGAAATACGTATGTATGGAGGGAGTTTGACAGGCTTCTGCAATGCTTTCTGTGATACAGACAATATGCTCTTAAAAGCGGCCTAATTCAGGTGGAGTTGTAATGTCTCACCCATCTTCCCATTGTCTTGGGAGCAGTGGGGTAGTTCTGGTCGGGAGCTGGTACATCCCGAGCGGTGGGAAAGCTGCAGAGTTGCTCAACAGAGCCAAAGTTCAGAGTGTTAGCAGCTCTTCAGAACGGTTGATTCCGTTAAAACATGACTAGCCTGTCTTGGGGCTCAGAGCTTCCAAGGGGTTGTTTGTGTGATCTTGGTGGTCTTTCTCTCATGCTCTTGGGCCCTAAATGCTACTGAAATTCTTGCTGTTTTTCAGACTTGTTAGGGCTGCCTTGGTTGAAAACAGCATTATAACAGTGGTCTAGAGTTTGGGGGATGTTCCCTTATTTATTCCTTAGCCTGTAAAATAAATGATAGTATCTCATTATACAAATGAAGGTATCGGAGTTTACAGTTCAACAGTTCTGTGCTTGGTACACCTTTTAAAAGCAACGCTGTTCAGAGAACACCGTTCCAATTATTGCTTCTAGTTCACAAATGTAAAAAGCTGATCGAGTGACCTGGAAGCAGACATCCTGCAAACCACAAGGAAGAGTTTTGCAGTGCCCTACATACTAGGAAATAATCAGCAGGGTTCTGGTGATTTAATCTGTTGTTTAAATTAATTTAAATTTATTTTTTTTAACTGTTACATTCTCAGCACTAAAGAATGAGTGTAGCAGCTAGCTGTGCCTTCTGCTTATCTTCAGCTGCTGCCTGGTACAGAGCACTAATGTTAACGTTAAACTTCCTAAAAATGAACTTCTCTTCACAGCTGATAGGTATTCAGGATGGCTATCTCTCCCTGCTGACAGAAAGTGGTGAAGTTCGTGAGGATCTAAAGTTGCCAGAAGGTGATCTGGGCAAGGAAATCGAAGGAAAGTTCAATGCCAATGAAGATGTGCAGGTACAGAATAAAGCAGACAAGAAGCGCTGTGGTTAATTGCACTTGACTGTACAATGAAGAACTCTTGTTCTAATATCAACCGTTTGTATCTCTTAATGAGGAGAGGGTTAGAAGTGTGGGAATCAGTCGTTTGAGATGAGGAAGGGCTTCTGTGTTGGAGCAGTCGATAAGACACCGAAACGTGGCGCAGTGAAGTGCTATGGGGGTTTCGAACGTCTAGATAAATCCTAACAACGCTGTCCATGCAGTGTAACTTGGAGCTTCCACTCCTACTCGTGTAAAGCTTTGATGTAATCTGGGCTATAGAAACAGCTTAAAGCTGAAAACAAGCCTTGATGTGCTTAGGTCCTGCACTATAAAGGTCTAGCTTGTTTGGAAGGAAATAGTGTAGCACCCTTAGATGTCAGAAGCTTTGGTGCTGCCTCTGAAATTAATTTTGTTTTGATTATAAAATTACAGTAGTCTCATCTGCTAATTCTGCCAGGTTCAGCATCCTTTCGTCTCAAATGAGAGATGGGATAGATGATAGCGTGAGCGTCTGTAACTTCTAGGAGCAGTTCTGTCAAGGGTTGGAACTCACCTGCTTGTCTTTTCTTCCAGATATCCGTCATAAGTGCAATGAATGAAGAATGTGCTGTAGCCATAAAGCCTTGCAAATAAAGAGGATCGCCAGCCCCGGGCAACTGCTCAGGTCTGGACAAACCACAGATCTTTAAATTTGGTTCTGATTGTCACCAAAGCTCTGGCCTTCACAAGCAACCTCATTTCTTTTTTGAATCGTTAAAAAGCAGTGCTGGATTCTGGATTAGTGTTGCAGGCTAACTGGCAGTTTTCAAAATCACTGAGACTTTAATTTCCTAATTGTAACTATTTTAACATTCCTGTGGGTTTCAGCTATGGATCTGAGAAACCAATCAGGTGTTACTAGTGGATATATTTTTATTTGCTTGAGCAAAACAGTGTTTGTCTGTATGAACAGACAAAATCCAGTATTCAGGGGCTTTTAGATAAGCTAGTAGGTATCTAGGATTATAAAGTGACCTAGAGCACAAATAGTATTTTTCTTGACATGTTTAGATAGAACTGACAATAAAAGTAGCAATTTTTTTTTTTTTAAGCTTAAGTATTTTGTGGATTGGGACTCTTGCAGAACTGTAGGTGCCAATCACAAATTTTAGACCAAGAAACTCAAGTGATCAAAAATGCCAGCTGGCTTGACCAAGCCCCAGTGGCCATGTGCAACTTAACTGTATTACCTCTGTATTCTTCTTTGCCAACTCGTTGGCTTATTGTAACGTTAAAATGGTGTCAAAGCCTACCTGTGGTTTAGGCAGGCAGTTGGAGTATAGGTAGATAAGACATAGATAGGTCAAGGGGACACAAAGGTGAGAATGGATGCTAAAGCTATAGACTTTCACTCGAGGCCTTTGTCAGACTTGAAAAAAATAATAGAAAAATGCAGTTCAATTGCTTTCCTTTATTATATTTATCTTAAACTATAAAAGGGTGACAAACTCCATGGGAATCTGTTGCAGTGCTTCCAGCTTTAGGTTTTAATCTTCAGGTTCAGACCATATTTTTGTAGCACAAGGACCACGTGTTTTTCAAAAAGTGGGACAAATTGTAGCATCGAGCCTAAACTAAATGCATGTGATTCTTTTTAAAAAAAATAGAATTATTGTATTTTCAAAACACAGACTTGACGGACAATACTGAACAACCGTGGCTTAACTAGAAAAATAAATGGCTACATGGTTTAGAAAGCTCCTGTCCACAGGAGTTGAGTCACTGAAACACATGCATGCCTCTAACTATTTAGTAGCTTAATAGGCAAACGCAAAGCTTTTCAGAACTAGTCACGGAAGGATAACTAGCCTGCTCCTGTTTATGGCATTCAAATTCAGTTCTAAGATTTACTGACTCTTCATGAGTGGGAAACTTCTTAGCCAATGGCTCAAACCTCCCCTCACAGTGGGTAAACTGTTTCGTGGACTTGCCTTAAGCTTCAGCAGCTATTAGCAGATGGAGGACAACTTGCAAACACGCTGCGTGCTGCCCTGGGCAGCCTGCGCGATTCAAACTCTGTCGGCGGTGAGAGTCAGACTTCACACTGCTGTTAACCGCTTAAAATGTTTTTGGTTTAATAATATGTACTCTAATCCCCAAAGGGCTCACGGCAACTGTCCTGACCAGCCCTGGTATGTAGTGTGGCAGGGCTTAGCAAACCTTGGAAGTCTAACAGAGGTGGCAAAGATGTGCATCCTTCATAGACTTCTTAGGACAGGGAGAGCAGTTCAGGTAAGAGCAGAAGGTAAAGACAGCAATAAACAAACATACTCTGGTAATAAAGCACAGTTACCTGGGACACCTGGCAGAAGGAGGATACTGCCTCATGCTCTTGGCTAGCACAATGCACGTTGCAGGTGAACTGTACAAATAGCGCCTTGACTGAAGTGATTAAAACAGTTTTTTTAAAAAAGCTGTGGAAGCAAGAGATTGAAAGGAATTTAGAATAGTTTCTAAGGGCATGCTTAAGAGTCAGAGTTAGTCTGCGCTATGTTCCTTTCTGCCTCCATCATTGGTATTTGAGGGACGGCTTTGCAGGGTTTGGAGGTGACTAAACCATTGATCGTGGTCTTAAGAGCAGGCTGATCTCTGTGATCAGCTGCCACACGGGAAGTCAGGTTGCCGTGTCATACTAAGGCAAGCTCTAATGCTGTTATTGTGCTATAAATGCTTCTAAAAATGCTTGAAGTCTGTAAGACTTGGATTTGCTCTCGTTCTGGTGGGGCTTTAGTCCACTTTCAGTTGCCTGTCTGTCCCCGGAAACCTTGTTGGAAGACAGGTATTTGATACCACTGGCCCGCAGTCTAGGTATTTAATTAGACTGCAAGTTCTCTGGGCTGTTTTTTAACCTGTTTCTACAACTGGGCTTCTGGTCTGAATGGAGTTTTCAGGTACTGCAGCAATCTAAAGATCAAGGTTTTATGACCTCCAGCTTGCTGGAAGAGCCCTCCTTGGGACTTAAGGATGTCCTATTGCAACCTTCAGTTCTGCAAGACTTAAAACGATTCAGTACTTCAGTATAGGTTTGTTCTTATATACTTAGTTGTCTTTTGTGAAGCACTTCAAACACTACGGAAGTGCGTAGCATTGGTTTGTCATGCATGAAGTTTCCCATAGGTAATAATACATAAGCATGAGTCTTAAGTATAATCTCCAAGTTTCAGTAAGGTTGAACGTTGCTTCTAAATTAGAACAAATCTTTGAGACTTTTGTTTTTCCCAAGGTGTCTGTCTGCTGTCAGAATAATTTGCAACAAACTTCGCTTGTGATCAGTAGTCCCATCTAGATGCGTATTTGTAAGGTTCCTAACCAAATGCTTGGGGAAACTCCTCTTTCATAGCTTTACTTTGAAACAAACGTTATCCATCTACTTGTTTTGTAGTACTGTTGTTAACATTTTAAAACAAATTGTGTCAAAAGGGAGAGCTATAAGCTGCTGCAATTGCTTAAAATAAAGGCTGAGAAGACTAGGAAGCAAAGCAAAGTATTTCCACTCCAAATAATGATGCATTTTTTTATGGCTCCAATCCATTGAGTTTCTCATGCTACTTTACAGAATTGGAAAGACTGCAGTGTTTCCTGCCTCAAATGTTGGCACATAATATTTCAAGATTTCAATAGATCCTTCTACTTTTTGCTTATAATGGTGGTTTTTCAACTAGGCTCTTGCTAGTTGAGCCATGTTCTCAGGGCTGTTTTTTTTTTTTAAGGAGTTAGCTGAACTTCATTGTTTTAATGTAACTGCTTTCAAGCCTCTTGCAGGTTTTTCTAACCCATAACGTACCAAGAAATGGTGTACAGTCTGTAGCTTCACAATACAGGTAATTTTACAGAATCTGTAAAGAAGTCAAATTTGTTGACAGTTGAAACTCTTATGGTTACTGCAGGTCAGTCTTACAGAACTCAAAATTCAATAAAATCCCACTTTTTTTGGTTAATTAGAACGTAGTTTGTTACAGTAGAATTAAACTTCAGGATAAAAAGACCTCGTAAAGGATATGTCGTGCATCTCACACTGAGAAGCCACCGAAGGCGCAGGCCCTGCGGGTGTCGTGGAGCGCGGAGGAGCGTGCGGCGGCTTGGCACGCCGGGATCCTCGGAGCCTCTTCGCCGCCTGTGGTCTGTCCCTACGATGTCTGGCTCCGGGAATAACTCGCCGTGTGAGCTTAGAGCCGCTGAGCTGATCTAAATGTTTGCTGTGTATCACTGAAACCCCTGTTCTCGGTCATTGTGCTGTGTGTTGTAAACATGCCCCGGCGCGAGCGTGGGGAGGCGTCCCCTGGTCGCAGGGCACCCAAGCCCTGTCAGAGCCATCATTCCAGGGAATGTCAGTCCCTGTGGTGATGGCTCTGCGTGTTTGTTTTAGCGGATGCGTTGTTTTATACCGCACCACCAACGAGGTGGAAAATGTTAATGTCTGTTTTGCTCCAGAAATAATAAAAGATCTCGGTGTTGTGGGGGAGCTGAGCCGTGCTTGCTGTTACGGGGCGGTGTGTGAGGTTGGGGCGCTTGTGGTTACGGGGCCTGTTGGTTCGGGTGAGGTTTGGGTGTTGTTGGGTGGCGGTTCTGTGGTGTTTGGACCTGCTGTTTGCAGCTTTTCTGTCAGGCGCCTGCTCTGCGCCCTCCTTGTCCCTGCTGGCCGGCCCCCGTGCTTGCCGGGTGACGAACACTGTTTTTTAACGCTAGAGCAGCTCGGCCTACGATTGTACGAGAGGAAGAAACGCTGTCGTTCCTGTTCCTACTGACAATTAATGACAATAAAGAGGTGACTCGCTACGCTCAGCCTCTGACTCCTCTGTGGGGGGGGGGGGGGGGCCCCCTACACGACACCACCTGAGGGGCCGCGCCCGGCCCCTCCCTCCCAGCATCCCCCGCGCTGCGTGCTACGTCACGACGTCGGGCCGGCTATAAAAGGCGGGAGCGGAAGCGGCGCCGGCCTTTCGGCGGCAGGCCGCGGCGGAGGCGAAATGGGGGCGGTGAGCTCTGGGGGAGGGCTGCGGGCCGCGGCGTGCTCGCTGGTGTCGTTACTGAGGTTTTATTTATTTATTATTGCTTTTAGCAAAAGGATAGGAAGGCGAAGAAGTCGACGTGGAAATTCTGCCTCGACTTGACCCACCCTGTCGAAGATGGGATCTTCGATTCTGGGAACTTTGTAAGTGGCCAAGGCCTGGGTCTGTGAGGCAGCCGGGCGGCGGCTGGGGAGTCGCGAAATCAACGATTCTTTAATTAATCAGCGGGTTTTGAAAGGTTCCTGGGCTTAAGCTTAGTTTATTGACTTTTTTTAACCTATCAATTAATTTTAAATTGTGTCCTTTCTTCACGTGGGTGTTTTTACAATGTGCAATTCAAAATAAATAAATATATTATATATATATATTATAAATATATATATTATAAATATATTAAATATATAATATATACTGCGTTATAGACATTTACTATAGTCATTTTTAACGTTGTTCCATGGCTAGGGTCCCTTCCCTAGTTCATACCTAGGGTGCCCTTCCCTAGTGTTCTATTTCTTCTGCGCTGTTGAAACAGGAACAGTTCCTAAAGGAGAAGGTTAAGGTCAATGGAAAAACGGGAAACCTGGGGAACACCGTTCACATTGAGCGTTTGAAGAACAAGATCACGGTGACATCTGAGAAGCAGTTTTCTAAAAGGTCTGCCTTGAATTCTGTTTGTGGGTTTTAAACATTGTTCTGTTGGATCTGACACGTTTTTAATGCCTACAGAGAAGTTGTTAGCTTAGATTTTCATGATATGTTGATATCAGTGAAAGTTCAAACAAATTTTACAAAATTGGGTATTAAAAATGTTTCTGAAAGCTCAGGACTTAACTGCAAATCAGTGCTTCTCTAATGCAGACGTATTAATGTGGAGGGGCTTTATATAGAGCTTGTTAAAAGTATAGTGAGGAAAGATGTGCTTTTAAAATCATAGATGAATTTATATCATGGGTGCTTGTTTATTAATTACTAAGCTGTATTAAATTGGGTGGGGAGACACTGGCCCACACTGCCCGGAGAAGCTGTGGATGCCCCAGTCGTGAAGGTGTTTGGTTTGGATGGGCTTTGGGCAGCCTGGGCTGGTGGGAGGGGGCCCTGCTTGTGGCATAACGATTCTAAAAGGTATATGTACACTGTATGCGTTGTGGCAAGAGAACCCCGGAAGTCAAATGAGGCCTTGGTCTGCGTAGTGTTTTAAGGTACGCAGTAGATCACTGCACTGATCTAGGGGTACAGTTCCTTCCCCACACTCTCATTTCTTTGTTCTGATTTCGATGCCCCAGTATCTATTGTGTTAAACGTGGTTTAGAGCTGCTACTTAGTGCTCTGGAGTTAACTGGCATTGAGCTATTTGGTCAAAATGCAAAAAATAATAAGTTTTTATGTATCAGGAACGAAGATGTAGATTTATTATCTGTTACGTGTGATAATTTTTGATTTCTTGATATAATGAGTGTGTTGAGTCACTCCCTGAAAAATGCAGCATATAGAAGTTGCATTGTTGCCCTGATAGACCATGTCTTGGGTGGAGTTCAAATTGCAGTAAGGATTGCGAAATGGCAGAGTTCTAACGTATAATTAATATTTCGAAGGTACCTGAAATACCTCACAAAGAAGTACCTCAAGAAGAACAATCTTCGTGACTGGCTTCGTGTGGTTGCATCTGACAAGGAGACCTATGAGCTACGCTACTTCCAAATTAGTCAAGATGAAGAAGGATCAGAATCTGAGGAATAATGAAGCTTACCTTTATACCTATTACAGTGTACAAAAAAATAGAACATCTATTTATGAGAACACTTAACTTATTGGTGAATAAAGATTTTGTACTCTGTTGGACAGAGTGTGGTTAGTTTTCAAGCCTTTTTCTTACATTATAATTACAGGACAGCAGGGGGAATCGTTTGATTTGCAGTTTTATTTTTATTGTCAGAAGTGAGGGCTATTCAACATCATTGGCATCAATGAAAGTCCAGGTGGAAAAGCAGAACTGAGCCCTGCCCCCAGTAAAAATGAAGGACATCATTGTTTAATCATATTTGTACAAAACATGCTAGAGCTTTTTTTGAGTAAAAGTACCAGCTGTTTGTTTAACTTAATGTGGAGTCGATGCAATGTTTAATAAAAGTATATTTTTAATTATTAAAAAAACATTCATGTTTTAACAGAGCAAGACTTTATTTCCATGTGATTTATCTGGCTCATTAATTGGTTGTCATATTCCTACATCTAGCCACAAGTAAAACAGGAGTTTAACAAATAAATACAAACCTAGCTAACAAATCTTGTAGCTGACATGTAAGGAGATAAATCTCATTAACCAGCACCTACCTAAAACAAAGGTTAAAGGAAGCAATGAAATGTGCTTTAATGTCATTGAGTGACCCCATTAAATCCATATAGGTATTTCTACTTTGATGATCGTGTCTTTTATAGTTCTTACATTTGAATTTGTTTAGTCCTAGCATAAGTAGCTTGTTCTGCATTGGAACTAAGTTGCTCCAGACATTAGGAACCAGTTCATCGGTTCATGTCATATAACAAGAAATTTGATAATTTTTCACTACCAAAAAAGTGTTTGTGAGCCTGCAGTTGCAGTAACTATTGCATACATACTCACTTCTATGAAGCTTGGGAGTAGGCTTGTGGTAATGAAAATAATTAATCTCAGGTTCCAGTGCAATGTTGAATTTACTCAAAGGCTGTTAGGAGGCAGCCAGTTCCTTTGGATCAGCCAGTAGAGTGGACTTTTAAACACCTAAAGGCAGAGACAGGGGTTTTAGCTAGAGTTCAGTGTGGAATTAGTAATGCCACATTTGTTTAATGTAAAATGGGGATGCGTATGCGCTGTAATTCTGAACTTTCTGCTTGAACAAATTCAGTAGTTGAAGCTGAAGCCTGCCTACTGAATTGTGTAATTTCCTCATGAATTTTTGATTATTCCAGCATTGTTTTTGCAGGCAAACCTTTAAGACAGACTAGAGAGTTGCCAAAGCACAAAGCAATGCATTAACAGCCACACGACACCCTCTGGTGCCACCTAAATGTAAATGAAAAGTACAGAAGGGGAGATAAATGTCGTCAAAGGCCCTGGGGTCTCGTTTGTCATTTTTCAATTTGCTTGAACAGCTGTTCCTGAAGTAGGGCCAAGGGAGATAAGAGGATGCAGCAGCTGAACCACAGCTACTTGGGTAATCACTACTTTGTTGTTTTCTCTGTTCATTTTTCTGTTTTAGAGCCAGCAGAAGTAAGGGAGCAGGGTATGTGGCTGCAGTGCTAATTATTTCATTGCTTGTGCATGTTGAGCTTTATCTACTTCAGTGAAAACACCTGAAGTAAACACCTGGAGTCCTGCCCCTGATCTAGGGAACTGGACCATACCAGGATGCTGCTTTGGAATTTCTTTTTCTGTGGAAGATCATTTAAGGTCAGAGAAAATGCCACAAGCCAGCAGCAAGCGTGTCACCTGGGGTGTCTGCTGCTCTGAGGGAAGTGTTGCTGCTGATGCTTTGAGTGCAAGACCTACCCTTCCAGCACTGATGACTATTCCAGGTGCTGAGGCTGCAGACTGCCAGCTTCCAGGCACTGTTCTCTCGAGGCTTCTGTGTTGAATAAACGTAGACTTAAAACTGGAGGAGTCTAGAATACTGTTTATCACTGCCCTGTAAATACATACTGCTCTTTTGCTTCCTGCAAAGCAAATAGCCATGAACCACTTCACATTAGGCACGTAATACCCTCTGTTGATTTTAAAGCACCTGATGGTGGCCATGTGCTTTCTTTACTGGAAATCCAAAAAGCTGCTAACGCTTTTTGAAAGTGGTTATAGGATTGGAAGCTGATACTGCATTGAAGAAGCAGCATTGTTTTTTTATAGTCAAGCTGCAAGTATTTGAGAAAAAAACAAAACCACAATCTATTTTCTTTGCTGCACTTAGTTAAGCAACAAATACCGCGACTAACAGTTGTATTTCAAAATACATCTCCACCTGTTTTTTCAGAGTTGTGCTTTTATGTGACAGTACACCCTTTAAAGTGGGCTGACACAACACCACTGTTCTGATTAAATGTAACAACCACAAACAAAATCAAAGCTAATAGGATCGTGCTGCCTTGTTATCTTTCCGTCCTTTTAAAGCAGCGTGTAGTTACATAGCCCAACAGACACACATTATCATTAGACAAAAGATAGGAAAACAACACCTGGGATTTGGAGCAGGGCAATTTATTTTGTGGCTAGCTTTTGAGGAAAACTGCCAAAGTGCTTGTGTGAGTTGTATTAGTCACCGAGCTTTCCTGCAGTGAGGATGGAGTCCGGGAATTCCTTTTCTTCCTTGGGGTTTCATGGGGAAAAAAAATAATAATAAAAAAATTTGAATTGCACAGAAAAGAAGACAACCTTAGAAAAACCTGATTTTTTCAAAATTTCACCTGTTTCACTGCTGAAGAGGCCAGGTATGATGCAGGTGGTAAATCAGGAAGCAGAGCCTGTTGTTGTTCACAAAAGGAAGCTCGTTAAAATAATCCAGATCAGAATCACATCTAGCTTTAAAAAAAAAAATTAAAAGTACAATAAAAAAAAATCCACCTTTTAGTGTCTGTCCCCTGACAGCATAAATTGCTGAGCACGATAGCTCTGCTGCACTGGCTCAGCAGCCAGGGAGCTGCCAGGTGTTGTCTCCAGCTGGACCCTGCTGCTAAATAGCCAATTCTCTTCTTTGTGGTGAAAGGGAGAGGATCCTGAGCAGCTTGAAAAGCCCTCGGCCTGCAGCTCGGGAGTGTAACTACACCATAAGTCCTAAATGGCTTTAATTTAGATGAAATTATACACATTACATATGTAATTTTCACCCCCATTCCTTCAAGATAAATGTTCCCCCCTTTCAGTTCTCAAAAACCATTTTTGCTGGGCTCTTCCAAATAAAACTGTTTTAGGAGAGATCTCCTGCATGTGGAAAATTTCAGTGTTTGGCAAATAAAAAAATGAAGTGGAGATTTCTAAGAGAAAGAGCTAAGCAGCTGCTGCCAGAACAGCGTTAGGAGCTCCACATAAGCTATTTATATGTGAGCACATAGAGAATTTTTTCTGCACTATTATCAATAGTGCAGCAAAACTCTCATTGAGTTCCATTAAAAAAAGAAAAAAAAAAAAAAAAAAAGGAGAAAAAAACAATCACCAAACGTAACTACCGCTTGTAAGAGTTAGTTCTAGATGTCCTTGCATCCCTGTGTGCTTTCTGCCCACTTGCCCTTTTGGCCCATCAGAAATTATCTTTAATCATACATCCCAAAGTAGTAAGGTCAGAAATGGAGGTAACTAACAGCAGGAAATGTCTGGAAATGTGCTGGGGCACTACTGAGTATAGTAGAGCCTGCATTTGGCAGGTACTAACGGTGGCACAGACTCAACATATTCACATAACATCAGCGAAAAGTAATTAGAAACAGAGAGGCCCATGGAAAAACAAATAATAATAGCTTCAATGTACCCAGCGGCAGGAAATGAGCCTCGGTGGAGGGGGTGATCTGATTACACCGAATATAGACAAAAACATGGATAAAATGTTTCTTTTTAAAGACCAAAACAAAGGGAAGAAATCTCATCGGGGGGGATCAGACGGGCCAAAGGCCTCCTCGTGCTGCCGCGTTGGGTTTCCTCTGGCAGCCCTGGGCTCTGCCCTCACAGCAGCACACAAATACCAGCTGGAGAAGCCCTCGCCCCCCAGGAAGGAATAGTTTTACAGCAAGTGCCCAGGCACGGAGCCCTGCATCCCATGGTGGAGGGAACTGGGGACTGCCAGGGAGGTGTAGGTAAGCATCTGCTGCCTTTGGAGACCACTTCCACATTCCCTGCGTCCCTAGTCCCTATCGATACGGCTTCCCAGCACATGCATCCCCCGGGGCATGCACATTTTGGGCAGGAT
Organism: Nettapus auritus; assembly: GCA_011076525.1. Taxonomy (NCBI): domain Eukaryota; kingdom Metazoa; phylum Chordata; class Aves; order Anseriformes; family Anatidae; genus Nettapus; species Nettapus auritus. Next base: position 21,194,006 of record CM021773.1, read on the forward strand.
GCTTGCACAAAGCCACTTCAAGGATTTTGCTGGCACCACAGCTGATATCTGAGCCCAAGCTCCTGCTAGAGCTGCTTCTTGGGAGACACACTGCTGCAGAGCACAAAGCAGGGGCAAGAGGAGTGATAAAGGGGGCAGAAGTGGCTGAAACATGCCCTAGAACAGCCCTAAGGCAGGTGAAACCCCAGGCAGCAGGTCAGGTGCTGCTTCCAGGCCCCCTTTAGCCTTAAATCTGCACCAGTGCCTGTTGGCTCCTGAATCCCTGTGCTCTGGGGATTCCTAAACTCGCAAAGCACCGAGGAGCCACCAGCTGGGAAGGATTTGCAGTTGCTGTCCATCCAAGCTGCATTTAAATAAGCAATTAAGAGAGAAATGCTTTAATACTCTGTTAACAAATCTTTTTCAATTGAGTAGTTTAACTTGGCAAAACAGCAAAACAGCTTAAACACCCCTTCCCCACAAGAGCAAGTACCAAGTGTGATACAAGTCTCAGTTGTGTTATAGTGCTCTTGCATTTATGTCAGGGATTTGGTGGTGATTTTAAGTGGGATAGTGTTGTTTTGTTTTGTTTTTGCTTTTTTTTTCTTTTTTCCTCATGGCACACGGGGTCACTGAGAAGCTCCATTGCCTCCCCCCCCCCACCTTTGGGATGCTCCCAGCCACCCCTCCTGGTGCCAAAGCCAACAACAGCATCAGTTGGTTCAGGGTGAGGAAAGGCAGCATTGAATAATAAGTACAATGTGTGCCAATGTTGGCACTGGGAGCAGGTGGCTGAAATCCTTCCTTTGGACACAGAAGGGCAAGGCGCACTTCGCCAGCCTGCAGACCCTGCCTGCTCCTCTCAGCCAGCAGAGATAAGGGGGTGCTCAGAAGTCCCTGTTCCCAGCTCTGTAACATTTTCCTGCAAAAATGTATTCATCTGCCCTCCTCCTTCCAGCTCGTTCAGAAAATATTTACACTGCTTGCAGATAACAAGCTCAAAGATAGCGATGGTTTTTGCTGACACAGTGGGCTGGGAGCTGCAGAGCTTCCAGGCCTTTCCCCGTCACCCATTCCCCGTCCCAGCCTGGGGTGCTGGGAACCTGGGGAGGGCATGAGCTCCCCGTGGCAATTGGATTTGGGCATGGTGTGGGGCTGGCAGAAATGATGTGCAGAGCTGTGGGTGGTCAGAAAGGGCTGGCTGAAAGGGGGTGGTCAGCGGGATGCGCAAAGCAGAAGGGAGCTGCCACCGGCACGCCGCAGGCTCCACCATTTCCTACACCTCGAGGTGTGGGATTGGAGGCATCAATAGAGGCGGGGAGCAAGTCTTCTTTTCTCTGGGTAGTCTCAGGAATGGGGATGCTGCTGTAGAGCACAGCAGGGACCACTGACCCTCCAGAAGCATGGCATGCTGCTGTCTGCACTGGAGCTCATCACAAGAAAGCTCTTCACGAGCTGTGCTGCTGAGGCACTGTGCTCAAGAGCCATGGAAGGGCCACAAAATTCATGATATTGGCTTAAAGACCATTGAATATTGAAGTATTTTTCACTCCTCCACAATCTGGGGAGTAGTATTTCTCTACTCTTCTTGGCAGGAGAGAGAGAAATAAATTCAGATTTTAAACCTAGGTGGCTGTTTCAGGAAACCAAGTCATTCCAAGGGCTGATGCTTTAAGCAAAATGCATGGTAAAAAATAAATGTTGGGCCCTACCTAGGGTCTTTGACCCCAGAACCCCCTCAGCAGGGTCAGGAACAGCAGGAGAGCATCGGCCGTCCCCACGGGCTGGCAGCAGTCTTTGTTGAGGGTATCCCCTAGCCAGGGCTGGTACCTGTGTGTTTAACACACTAATTTCCTTCCTACCATGCATATGTCCAACTATTTCTCCAAACACCAGTTATTGCCAAGCTTGCAGTTCTTAAAAAGCAGGTGTATATCTGCAAAGCCAGCAGAAGATGGAGCTAAATTAACCACTGAGAGGAGATGGGTGCTGATCTGTGTGTCATGTCTCCCTGAGCACAGCCGGCTGTGGCTGCATCCCTGTGCTTCTTGAAATCCACTCATGGGGCAGAAGAACAAACACTGTATCAGGCCCTGACACCCTTGTGAGTGGGGAGAAAAATAGCTATGTTTTTGTGAAATATTGGTGCCTTCAAGTAAAGCAGTCTGCAGCCTTGTTGTGGACTGAGGGGATGCACAGAGCTAAAAGTAATCCTGTGGAAGTGATGGCATAATACCATCAGCTGCTCTGTGTCCTGTGCCAGAAGGAAAACCCACACTGGAAAGCTCTAGGGGGCTCTGTTTTCCCCCCCACAAACACAATAAAGAGGCACAAAGCAGCCGATGTTTTTGCAGGTGCAGAATTATCTGTTGAGGAGGAAAGCTGCAGAATTTGTGGTGTAAAGCTGCAGCTTCTGTGCTCACCTGGAGCAGGGAGCCTGCTTCTCCCGGTGACTGAAAAATCAATAAAACCCATGAAATCAGAAGCCAAGCAAAAGACAAACTGACAAAAATAAAATAAAACAAAACAAACAGCTTTTGTTCCAGAAGAGCTCATAATGAGAGCCCTCCCAGAACAAACACTGGCCCTTGGGGTAGCCTTGGACTGACATGGGATGGGTGAGCAGCACACCCAAGAAGATACAATGGGCAATCCTTGCAAGGCAGAGTGCTGAGTTAAGTCACGGCTTTCCCTGGTATTTGGGAGAGCTCTGTGGTTTATCTTTTAATTTGAAATTCATAGCAGGAGGGTTTATCTGAGCTTGGAGGCAGGGGTTAAGCAGCGCTGCACTCATTTTTCACAAAACTTCCCCGGGGGGTTGACAACATATCTGATGCACTTTTCATGTCGGGCTGTGATAAAGGCAGAGCTTGCTTCCAACATGTAAAAGTGAGCAGCAAGCTCTGTCCCTGCTGCAATGGGAGGAGATCATGTTTTGCCCCAGGGAGCTGCAGCCATGCCCTGCCCAGGACCCCCTGGCACAGGCAGGACATGACCCAAACCCTCATCCCCCCTGGGCAGGTGATGCAGGCTCAATCCCAGAAGCAGCTCAAACCCAGGACACCTCATCCTCATGCATGTTGGTATCCAGCTGTGCCAAAGTGTTGTCCCAGGACATGCTGATGGAGAGGAGATGCTGATCAAGGCACTCGGGCCCATCTGGGAGCCATTGCTCTCATGTTCTGCCAAAAAAAAAGGTGGGCTTGAAATATTAAGGTGCAATCAGAGATCAGCCCAGCCCAAGCTAAGTGAAACCACAAAAAAAAAAAAAAAAAAAAAAAAAGAGGTTTGGCCAGTGGTGAAATGTCCCTTGTTATAACAGCATGGTTGTCACTGAGCTCCCTGCACTGACTGGTACAGAGCAACTACAACTAAATTCATTGTTCTCAGGTAACTGGTGGTTTTGGTGTTTCAGTAATAAAATAACAGGACTTGATGGACCTGAATGTGCTCAGATCAACTCAATCAAGGGCCAGAGGGGGACCAGGTCCTTGCTGGGCACCCATCACAGCACGGCTGTGCCAGCTGCTCTGTTTCTTGCAGGTGCAGCAGCTCGCTCAGCTTTTACACACCCCTCATTGCTCTGGACTGCTCACCGTCAGGTGAAAAAGCAGGGAAAGCATCCAGGTCTCCAGCAAAGAACAATATGATGAACACCTTGCAAGTGTCCCTGTGCAGTGTTGAGGGAAATACTCATTAAAAATGGTAAGGTGAATGCACAGTTATGGAAAACGTGACTTGCCCAGCTGGTGCATGTTGGTCCAGCTGTGCACAATGTACTTTCTCAGCTGAGTGCTTTTTCCATAACTGATTTACATTTCCCTAGGTATTTTTCTTAACTAACTCTAAGAATTAAGGTGTTGGTATGTGCAGGCACATCCACTTGTACTTTCATATTCCTCCTTTGCTATTATTTCTAAGGACAGGCATTGATGTCACCCTGTAGATATTATTCACAATACCCTGAGGCCCAAATACTGAAGCTTAATGCTTCAGAACCAAACTATTAAAAAGTCTGCACTTGGATTTTACTTCACTACAGAAGGGTAAGCCGGCAGGATGCTCCAGCTCACTTGCTAAAGTAGCTGCCCCAAAATTCGGCCTTTATGGGAAAGAGAGCGCTAGCACAACCCAGCAGCAAATGGTGGATCTCCAGGACCTCAAGCTGGGGAATTGTGCTGACAGACAATTTCTTGGCTGATTAACCAAAATCAAAACCTTCCTTGGAAACACCAGTTTTGGTAAAGTGTTTACATGAACCATTGAAATTTCCTCCCATATCTGTTTCTCTAGGCAGTTTGTCTCACTGGTTAGAGATGAATATTTTTCCTAAAATTTTAAGTGCCCAGCAGAGCCAGGAGCAGCTTCCTGTGGACAAGAAGGAGATGAGAGGAGTCTGGTGACCCAGAGAGGCTGGTCCAAGTCCAGCTGCATCCCTGGAGTCCTCCAGCCTCAAGCACCACACCAGGATAACACACAGGAATTGTAAATTGACTCTTACTTTGAGCTGGGAAAGAGGTAAACACCAGCTCTTGTTTACTGCAGGAATATTTAAAGTATCATGCTGAACCTAAGTTCATGCCACTCTCCTCTGATCCTGAATCCAAGGGACCAGGACGAATGAAAGATGGCTGATAACCCAGCAAATTAAATTTCCTAATGACCCTTGTGCTTCTGTGCCTTCCCTCGAGGTCCCCAGCAGCACAACGTAGGTGGCTGCATTAACATGTACAAACAAATAGGCTCAGTGAATTAAAAAGCATTGCTCTGATGAGGGAATATTTGCTCTAATTTGTTTTGCAGGCACTTAGCAAAAGCAGAGCTGGAAGTAAGAGGGAGAGCACCCAGCCAAATCAATATGAAAATGGAGTCTCTGGCAGCCCTGAGATGCTCACTTTTAATGCAATTAGAGCACGGGGTGGATGACAAACCTGGGACCTGAAGAGGCCAAACTCCAGATCTGTTTTTTTTACACTTTGAATGATGTACTGGTGTGTCTGCACTCCTTATCTTTCCTTCCAGCCAGGGTGTGCCACGAAAAAGCACAGAGCAAAGATGCACGCCTTCGCTGCCAGCAGCACACTGCACCGGGCAAACAAGGGAGCTCACAGGTGGCCCCCAGGGGAAGGTGGTGGTGGATCTGCAGCCAGTGGGGTCCCGATACCCTGCAAGGCATGGCCAGGCTGCCCCACTATTCCCAACCACCCCTACAGCCCTTCTCCTCCCTATTGCACCACAATATCCCAGGAAGGGATGGTCCCAGAGCAGCCTCCTTGCCAGCCACATGCCAGAGATATCTCCATCACCTCAACTACCACCCAGAGCTCATTGGAGTGAAAAACATACTAAAAAGACAACATATTCAACAGTCTGGACACGCCAGATAGTGCCAGAGGACGGAGAGCATCTTTAGCCCAGGCTCACCACCTTTGTGCCCGTGCCAGCCATACCGGTGGTTCAGGCTGCAGCGCTGAGCACAATCTGTTCCACAAGAGTCTGGAAAATATATTGCAGCTGTGATGGGAATGGATTTTTCTTTTCTTCTTCACCTGCTGTGAAATATGAATCGAGAATTCATTAGCTATGAACTGCTGCAAATAATGTTGTTCTTTAAATATTCAGTAGTCTCCTGGCTCCAAAGGACCTTGGTTAACTAGACAGAGCAGAGGGTTTTCTCATTTTTTAAAATGTCCCGGAAAGGATCATTAGAAATGACTCTTGCAGTTTCTTTCAGAGGATTTATTTCCATTTGCAGACTCTAAGTGGAAATGTGGAGAGCAAATCTGCTATGGCATCAGGTGCCAGACCCATGGAGACCCAAGGAGGCCTACGGGGACACACAGGGACCTGGGACAGGAGAGGTGACGGAGCAAGGCACACAGCCCAAGGTCCAGATAGACCACAACTCTTCAACTTGCAGCACAATTTATTTTCAAGGGTTTTGAACAACAACTTGGAGGAGAAACATGGTTGGAAGAGTAACATTTCACAGGTACCCAAAAGACAAGCTGCAATCCCCTCTCTCTTGGATTTTGATTGAAGTTTAGAGGCCAAACAGCTCCAGATGTTTAACGTCCCTTAACAGGCAAGAAGCCATGAGCTGAAAATTAGGGAGAAACCTATGAGTTTGTCTTCAAAGCCATAAAGATCTTCAAAGCCGTTAAAGATGCGGCTGCCCTGGTCAAAAGAGGGACTTCCACCTCACCTGACCTTTTTGTCTGGCAAATCTTTGCCATGTGGAGAGCTGATAAAGTTTATGTGGTCTTGTTTCATACCTCATGAAAAATCCTTTGGGTAGAAAAATTTGGCTTTTGGTAGGAAAAAAAGCACTTCTGCCTCCAAAAAACTCTTTGAAACAAACTAATTACAAAGAAGTTTCAAGTTAATCCAGAAACAATTTGCATTTTGGTTTTTAAGGTTTTTCATCTCTTTTCAAAAGGAAGATACCAACATAAGATGAATATTCATATCATTATGGGTATTTATTTCTGCTGGCATGGTACCTTCATGCCAATCTTTTGAAAATGGTAAATAAATCCCTGCCTGGAGAGCTTACCGTGAGGAAAGAGGGATCCTTAAGGAAAAGCTGACAGCAGAAAACAATAAAAACAACTTTTTTTTTTTTTTTTTTTATTTTTTAAACCTGACATTTTCCCGTGAAAAAATCTCTTCAAGTGTGAAAGCAACCCAAGAAATTCAGTCCCTGTTGAGAAGCCATCCTGCCCATGCTGGAGCAGAGCATGGGCATTGCAGTGGTGCTCAGCTGCCTGCTCCTGCTCTGCTGCCTCCCCTCTCTTCTGAACTGCCTTTCAGGGAGGCTTCCTTTCTTTTTCTTTTTCTTTTTCTTTTTCTTTTTCTTTTTCTTTTTCTTTTTTCCTTTTTCCTTTTCCCTTTCCTTTTCCCTTTCCTTTTCCCTTTCCCTTTTTTCCCCATCTCAGGACACTAGGGACCACCACCACTACGGCTGAGCCTGGGGTCCCACAACAACTCACCTTTGGGCATCCTGCTGGCATGCACCGTGCACCTCTAGTAAGGCAGGACCGGCATCTTTTAAACAAAACCCACCTCCCTCATACACATTCACAGCCAGCAGCCACGGCAGATGCTGCACCCCAACGTAGGCAGCGAAGGGGAGGTCTGGGCAGCAGCTTTGTGTCTGCAGCTTCCAGGATGGCGGTGCCTCCTCCTGCTGGCTGGCCCCGCTGGAGGGGAATGATGGATTTTACAGCACCGCAGCCAGATCCGCAGTCACAGCTGACAGCACGGGGGAAGGCCTTACTGCTGACTCTGTGTAAGCTTGGAGGGACTCATAGTAATTATCTTTCCTTAAGAAAATAGTTGAATTAGTCCGTCTGCTAGGGCTGCAGTTAGTTTCCAGTCAACTGGTGCTCTCAGAAAGCAAGTAAGTCTGTCTGGCGTCATTTTTCAAAGCCATTCATAGCCAGGTTTTTCCAGCATTCCGTCAGATTTTCAGAACAAAATAAATCAGATCTCAGAAGTGCTCAGTGGGTGCTGCTGGGTGCTGCAGAAAATGAGGCCATTGTCTTGGTGCCTCAGAGAAAAGCAGCAGCTGTGCTAGGTTAATGCTTGGACTCGATGATCTCAGAGGTCTTCTCCGACCTAAATGATCCCACTATGCTGTGGTCCTCTGATTTTGCATGGACCCAGCATGCTGGGGATGGATGGAATCATGGAACTGATGCTAAACACGTGCTTTCCTGGGGTTTCAGCTGCATTTTCTTTTCTGAAACGATCAATTTATAGCTCCAAATGTGAAGTGATAAATCTGGGGAGAGAGCAGGAGAATCCAAAACTGGATGAAATTTCATGAGACGGTTCCTAAGCACCGCCGTGCTGCTGATGCCAACAGAACTCTGCTCAGTCTCAGGGAGAGACGTGCAGGCACTGCATTTTGCAGCACGCTGAAGAACTCAGGACACAGCAAAGGTTGGGTGAAGGGGGTTGGTGATGGAGAGAATAAGGAACACCCTAAACTATTCGCATGGAAATGCCGTCTGTGAAAGGCTTTCACAAAAATCACTCCATTTTCTGCACTACAGCTTAGTGCAAATTAATGTAATCAGTGAGGATGAAGCAGAAATACAACCTGGAAGACCTCTGTAACCTCTGAATGCCAGACTCATGTCAGCAATGCAGAGGGATCTTCTTTGCAGTGGTTATGCAGATAATTAAGTGGGTTAACTAATGGCCGTGGGTATACAAACATAAACACACATTTAGGAAGCAATTTATTTGTTTAAGCTTCTCTCTTTGCCACCATGTAATGGTGTTTCACCCATGGAGGGGAGAGAACCTGGATGGGTGATCAGGATCCATATCGGGTCTTTGTGTATATTTAGCTCAAAGAGTAGAAGTCAGAGAAAAGATGTTCCTGCCGTTTATAAGTATATATAAGGAATAACAGCAGGAAAAGAAAATAATTAAGCTCAGAAGAACTAATGGGAATGAGCTGGCCATAAATAATTTAGGATGGAAATGAGAAGAAGGTTCACACCATGAGAGAAAATGTCCATAAAAATATCAGTTCATGCCTCCAACTAGTCTAGTCCATTTTGGACAAAGCCGGAGTGCCTGGGAGAGGCTATTCCAGCCTGAGATAACACAGACACAGTGACTCTGTTCTGCAGGGAAATCTGCTGGCGGGAGGAGGCTTGGGTCTGTGGGAGATGCTGGTTGTCACCCCTGTCCCTGACCCTTTGATACAACGCTGTGGGGGCCGGGCTTTCCTGCAGGGCTTATTGGGCTGAGGCTCCAAGGACAGCACGGCGAGGGAAGAGCCAAGCACGGTGATATCATGGAGTGATTCCTGAGCCTTTAGCTACAGGGCTGGTATCTGTGCTCAGGGGCTGCAGATAGATGCTGTGGATAAATGCCAGGAAAAGGAGAGTTTCAATTTTACTTGCACAGCTGCTGCTGAAGAAGTCTGCAGCTTAGCCTGTGCTGAGGGATAGATTTGGACACAGAATTCTTGCATGGTTTCTGTCTGGTCTCTGCTTCAAGCCAGCTCACAGCAGGGCCATGGCCCAGGGGCTGCATCCAGTGACTGGAAGCAGGCACACTGGGGAGAAAGAGGAAAACCACGCATTGCATCTTCAAAGGGGCCGAAGAGTGCCATAAATACTTGCTCGGTCTCACCCCCCACCCAGCCCAAGGTGCTGAATGTGCAGTGCATCAGTACTGAGGTGCAATTGGCATCCAGAGAGAAGAAAACAGAGGAAAATAACTGAAATAAAGCCACTTCCCCCTTATTCTTCAAATGGCATCTTTCCTTGTCTTTTTTTTTTTTAATTACGATTTTTCGTGCAGAATATAAAAATAACCTGTGGAGCATCACAGTCTTAAGCTGTAACCACATTGCCCCGACTGGCGGCGAGCCACAGGGCAGCCTGCTTCGGGTCCCCCCAGGGACAGAGACCAAAGTGGGGGCAGAAAGCTGCTGGCACTTGGTGAGTGAATGCAGTCTGTGGTTATTTCAGCCAAAAAAAATTATAATCCTCTTAGCGACTGATCCAAAAATAGGCTGCCACCTTTGGGGAGAGGCAAAAAAAAATAATTCTGGTTCTGGGGTTGCTCCCTGCCCCTCCCCATCTTCGCTCTGCTTTCCAAAATGCCGAGATGTGTTGGCAATGCGTGGCTGCGAGGGTTCAGCCTGGAGGTAACTGGGGCAGGAGACAAATACATGTGGTAGCTGTCGGTCCCTGCCAGCCAGGTCAGCTCAGGACAGCGCATCTCTCCGTGTGAAAATATTACCGCAATCTCTGCGATCTGTGGCTTAATGCAACAGCCTCCCTCCCCAGCACAGCTCGGGCAGATGCACAGCATCTAAATGGATTTTGCAGGCTGAACCAGCCTTCCAAGCAGCACAAGGGAAAGCCCACACTTCCCCCAGCACCATGGCAGGTTTCTCCTGGCTGGCAGGGGAGATGGGATGCTGGAGGTGCACAAGGAGCATCTGTCATGCAGTGTGCATGTTCCCCCCACCTGCTTCCTGGTGCACGTGGGGTATTTCAGCAGCACTGCATTTCTTCTGAGGTGAGGAGAGCCCAGAGCCAGGCCTTGTGCCCCCCGGTGCCAGGCTGTGCATGAAATAGAGGGCTTTGCCCCAGCCTTGGGCTTGAAAAGGCTCATTGGGTTTAAGGCCACAGGATTGGCTGGGGCTCTAAGGCAAGCAAAACTGTCTTAGACAGACTGAAAATATTAGAACTGAGTTGTCTGAATATGTTAAATGCGTTAGTTAGTTATATCATACAGTGCAGCAATAAAATAATTTAAATGCAATCTATAAGGCAGCATACTAGTCTGGATTCCCAAAGCAAAACATCTTTTACAGTCTCAGAACAAAACCTTTTTTACAACAGACATTGACACGAGCATAGAGCCTAGGACTACTCAAACCTCTGCTAAGAGCCTCCCATATTTTCCCCACGATCACTCTCTGGTGTCTGCAATTTAACAGGGCCCATCACGGTGCGGGACTGATGGGTTTCACTTCTGCCTCCAGCCGGCTGCCTTCACAGAATTACAAATATGTTCCTCCTCGTGCTCTGCATTTCCATTTTGAGCTCAAACCAACTTGTCTGTACCAAAAAGGAAAGACGTTTTAGATCCTCACCATGCAAATGGAGCCTGCTTTGCCAAAAGGGAGCTTTTAACACAGGCTGCAGGGAGATTGTCACCACAGACTCAGCTTTGCAGAACCCCACAGGAGCTTCAAAGCAGTAATGCACGGGTCAGGCACAAAATGAGAAAGGAAACCTGAAAGCTGCCAATATTCTGAGAGGGAATGAGAGGAGCAAAGATCACTGGAGAGGATGGAGAGATACAGCCCTTGTAAAAAAATAAAGCAAGGAGCAGACACTCACTGGCAGTGAGTACAGACCAGGGGCACATAAACCATGTTTAGAGCCAGGTTGGTGCACCAAATTAAACAAACAAACAAACAACAACAACAAAAAAAACACTTCTGACTGCAAACAATTCACTTAGCTACAGACACCTGGATGCGGTCAGCCTCCCCCCCCCCCCCCCCCCCCGTTGTCTTTTTCTCTAATAAACCTGTTTTCTGAGCGCTGCGGTGCTGGCGCTCTGCTGGCAGCCCGCGCGCCCCAGCTCCGAGGGGCTACTTGCTGGCTGGTTCTTCACAGTCCCTTTGCGAGTTTAATTAAAGCTTTCCATTTTTTGATGCGAGTAACGGAGCTGCTAATTAACTGCCAAAAATTATAGCGAGGAGCCAACATCTGCTATGCAGCTACCTCGGTGCTCATCAGCCTCACAGGGTGATTTCAGCAGGGGGAAGCCGCAGAGGGGCTATGGGGAGGGTGGGAAAAAAAAAAAAATCCAGCCACTGTTGGAAACACTAGCAGCTTGAGGGGCAAACCTGTTTCTCTAGGCTGGATTTCACAGGAGGGAATGCGATATAAGTACATATATTGGATAATTGGGTAACCCACGTATATAATAATTGGATATCCCAAATAGAGAACCACCCAAAGCACCAAGCGCAATCTGCTCTTTGCAGCCTCTCCAGTTGGAGGCATTTCCATTTTTTCTGGTTCCTCTGTAACTCTGTTTCTTAAAGATTAATAAAGAAAAAAAAAAAAAAAAAAAAAAAAAAAAAAAAAAAAAAAAAAAAAAGCAGTATCTGATGCTGTCACTTTTTGCGGGGGGTTTATTTCTGATGTAAGGGACAACAGGAAGGATGCACCAAATCCCTGTGGGGTACAGGGAGATGTGCTGTTGGCAAAAGGCCCCTCGACATGTGCCATTTTTGCAAGACTGGTGCTAATTTGCTGTTTTTCTCTTCTTAACTGGACCTGGTCCACAAGACAGGGGAGGGAGGGAGCTAATAGTACCTGAAGCACTGGTGCTAGAATAGTACGTCAGCGGTGAGCTGCAGCCAGGCTGGGGGAGGCTTTCAATTAAGCCATGTCCCTAAAAGGCCATTCTTGATGAAATGCCAGAAGTTGGAGCACGAGATACTGAAGCAAGTGATTCAGGAGAGGTGTGCACAGTGTACCCAGTGGCATTACTCAACTTTTGGAGCAAAAGCAAGCCTTGTCCTATGCGAGGCTCAGTTGAACACTGTAAACGCACTGCTCAGCTCTCTTCAGCTTTTGTTGCAGGGCTGCGACGTGTTGTTTGTGTTTTGCCCACTAAGTGGAGCTGGGGACTCTCCCATGCTTCCCCTCCCGTGCACGACGTGGATTTTCCTCCCAGGACCAAGTGGCAGAGCCATCGGGAGGCTCCCAGCCCTGGGGACCTGGCAGTGGGGACCTGGATATGGGCACCATAGGGAGGCGAGGGTGATGGCATGTCTCTTGCCTTCCATCACCATGTGAAGGGCATCAGTTTGGGCTATTTCCCCCTTTTTCTGAACGGAAGACGTGTTTCTGAACACAATCCATTTAGCCCTGTGCAGGTGAACATCCTCACTTTCAGAGGGTGAGGAGTTCCAGAGTTTCCTGCTTTAACACTCTCCTGCTTTAGCTTTAATAATAAATTCCATTTAATAATAATAATAATAATAGAAAAATATACAGGTACTGAAATAAATGCCTATTAACACAGGCACTTTTCAGGCACAGTCACAGAACCTCCTCATAACTTGATCCTTTGTTTTTTTGTTTTACCTCTTTAATACAAACCACCTAAAATTATGTATGGTACAATACAGCAGGTCAGTTACAAAAGCATCCCTATTATTTGCCACAAAGATCAATTCAACCATTAAGAGAGACTATTTGCTTCGCTGGAGAACATCAAACACCTGGACAGGCTCACAGATTCCCGGTGAGACTTCCCGGTGAGGCGGGGAGAGCAGCTCCCTTAATTCCTGCACTCACCACCACCCTTCCTGCTGCCAGCGACCACGTCACAGGCAACCTCAGAGGAGAGCAGAGCACGTCCCTGGAGAAAACAGAGGACATGGAGATCAACCAGGATAAAATTACAGCTTTACAAAATTCATTGCATTATCCTGCAATGGAAAGATAATTAGGAAATTGTTTTTTAGACTAATGATTCATATCTAGCTGGGCAGGAGCTATGTCAGGAACAGGACTTTAATTTAACCTAATAGTGCAGTACCCAGACGTGGTTTGCAATATTTCTGTGCCCAGGAATCAGATACTCCCCATGTGTTGGCACTCCCCTGCCAATCCTCTCCCTAAATCACTGTCTCAGACAAGGGCATTTGGGAATTACCTGCGCAGCGTGGACAGCAATTTAATTGTCCCTAACGCTGTTTGCAGTGAGGCAGGTTCAAACTGAGGTAGTTGGGACAGAAAGATTATTTTCCATGAACTGGATTAAGATACTTTAAGACTTGTTTTGTTACAATATGAACATCTAATGGAGGAAGCTGGATGAAATCTGTAAGACCATTGAAATCTTATATTGGGATAAGGGTGCCCCCCACACGGTGCCCCCATAGGGAACTCCATATTGTCTCCAAAATCCTTTCAATGTTATTTTGGATGTTGGAATTTCTTGCTGAATGTCCCCTTCCTGGCAGTCAAGCTTGTGGAACAACATCAAACATTTCTATTCAATTACAAGCCTTGCCCTATATTAAAGGGAATTATTACATTCTAGTTATGTCAGCACATTGACGGTGTTGGCTGAAATAATCATTTGTAAAACAAAATGTATTTATGCAGCATACATGTCTTATGGTTATCCATGCAGGGATTTTCTTTGCACACAAAATATTTGGTTGGCAAAAATTTACAATTCCTCATGCAAATATTGTTCATGGAAATCATACTTTTGCCATGTGGTAAGACAGAGGTATGTCACCTATTGCTGCTTGTCAATATGTGGATGAAGAGCACACGGAGTAAACGGCTCTACTTTCTCAGCTTGTGAACCAGAATGCACTTGTTTTTCAGTGATCACTATGCAGTTATTCGGCAAACAATGTATTCTGTTTAATATGCAATGAATTTAATGAATGTAATGAAATTTGAAGCATTTAATGAACTCAGAATTTAATCTTTTTCCCTTCCTTTGCTTCCCAGACTTCAGAGCTGCTCCGGGTCTTGTTCAAACTTATAACAGGATCTTCTTCCTCAATAGTGCTCTGGACCAATGCACAAGGCACGAGTGGTGCCCCCAAGGATAGCCAAACCCTTGCAAAACAAGTCCATCCTAGAACACAACAGACATCTGCCAAATGTTATGTGCTTAAGTAAACTAAAATCAGAAATATCCTTATAGCCTCCCCTTTTAATCTACAGGATAGAAAAGGGGAGAAGGTTTATATAATGGAAAATTTGCTGATATATTGAAACATATTGTCGTTATTGCTTTATTGCCAGTTATCACATGGCTCTTATCAGCACTTCCCCTTGGTAAATGAATCAATCCTTCCTCGACACAGCCCTGGGATGGGAGCGCAGAGCCACAGGCAGGGCAGGGGAAGCCCGTCCTGCTGGGGACCAGCCAGTGGGGATGCAGCACTGCCCTTAGTAAAAACCTTAATAATTAACACGGTCCTTAATGAAACCCTTAATAAATACTGGTGAGAGAGTCACAGCACATAAACCTGCTGCTTCTGCTGGCGGGCTGCATTTAGGTGAGTATAGGGAAGAAATATTTACATGCACTTGAAGGGGATGCTTGTAGTTAAATCTCATTGTGCAGCACACGCAGAGCAACACAAGGCTGGGCTAAACTTCCACTGGGAGGCCAGGTGGATGAACAGTCCCTTCGCTGCCCCCCTTCCCTGGCTGTTTGCAAGCAGGCTGGCGGTATCTCTCCTGTAGACACAGTTTCTATAGCAACGTCACTTTTACCACATAAGAGGATCCACCAGATTAAAACAGCCGCCTTCAGGTAATTAAAATACATGAAATTTCTCTGTTATTTACATTTCTGCCAGCGAGGAGCCACAATACGCGATTCAAACCAGGACGCTGAGGGTCTATGAGAGCGAGCAAACAAGGAATAAAGCTGTCAGTGTTTGTCTAGCACAAAGTGGGGGCTTGTCCGCAGCCACAGACCTTGCACACAAAACACATCCCAGTTTGGTGCATGCAGCGCAGAGAAGAGCAAGCTGGGCAAGCTGGGATTTGCATCCAGAGCCGGTGCCAGAGGGCTGGCGTGAATGGCCTGGGTTATTTTCTAGAGAGGCAGCTTTCAACAGAAGACATAATGCACTGGGTAAGAGCCTTACCCCCAGTGTCCCGCTCAGCACGGCACCGACGGGAGGATTTCCAGCTGACTGTAGCCAGACATTGGTTTGCACCTCAGCATAGCAGGCAGCCCAGTGTACTGGGCAAAAGACATTCCTTATGAAAATGCAAGAGTGCTGGATTAAATACCCTTCCCCCTTGTGATGGTAACGGCAAAGACAGGTCATTCAGACAGCTGAATTCCAGGCTGCCACATGGCGAGGCTGGCTGCAGCACCACAGCATTTCTGCATGGATTCCAACACACTGGCGTGGGAAAGCCCTTCTGCAATTAAATACATCCTTGGTGTGTTTTAGAATTTTTCTTTCTAATTAATGCTCAAATTGAGTGGCTGCTGGGGGAAGTGTTCTTGTTTGGAAATATTGGGAATATTAAATCCAATGTTGTTGTTAACCATGTGCCTGATCGCACCACTTCTTGTCTGCTCCACAGTTAGCGACTGGAGGAGCAAGGTCTTCAGTCTTACTGCATACCAGGCAACTTCTTCATCCCTGTTTTGAGATGCAGTGTTCCAACAGCAGTTTTAGCATTTATTCTCCAACACTTGGCAAACTACCACCACACAGACCCATGGTACATAAAGCAAAAGAGCATTTAGATGCAGATAAGGCTGTGCTCAGCCTTTTTTCTGAGCTTTGCAGCTTTTTCCCATGGAGCAGCCAAGCAGAGCAGTCCACCCCTCAGAGGTGAGACTCGATCCATGCAGACCCACCACCTGAAGCCACATTGCAAGTTTCTTTGCCAGACTTTATAGCTGCTAACCTTTTTTCTAAAGCTAGCAGCGAGCTAACCTCCATTATTTGGTATTAAACACCATGGCCAACTAGGTGTGATGTGACACAGCAATTAAAACCTGAGCAAACAGGTGGCAGACAGGGCTGGTGAGGTGCCACCAAAAGCATGCCAGCCCCTGGAAGCCCAGCTCGGGCCCTGGACAAATAGCCTGGTGCTGTCCCAGGGTCCCAGTGTAAATAGCCAGTGGAGCCCATGTCTGACATCGCTGCGGCCTTGCAGTGATCTTTTCATTTTCTTGGCATGTCTTTAAAGTGATGCATTTGTTTTTAGGAAGATGAAATGGAAATACATTTTAATGAAAAAGGAGAAGAGAAGTGATTACACAGAAGGAAAGCAAACCAACCGTGCTATGTCTGGCAGGTTTCCTCACCCTTTGAATTAGCTGGTTATCTCTTGATTAAAAGAAAAGGAACACGAACAAAGAACTGGAAGACAAGACAACATCCATAAAACAAAGCTATAACTGCAGCCAACACCCTTTTCTCATCTGACAAACATGCTGATTTGGAGCAGGTGTAGGTGCTACCGTGAGCTGTGATGAGGGGGGACTGCACACCAGGCTCTGGGCTGCTTACTGCCACCCGCCAGGGCAGGGGCTTTGCTCCTTTGCATCCTGGCGGTCAGGGTGTCTGTTCCTCACTGCAGCCTGAGCTGCAGGCTAAACCTCAAAGCAAATGACTCACATGGAAAGATGGCAGCCAACAGGATCAAATGTCCACCTGAATATAAAATATTTCTACATGGCCTGAAAGAAATACAATGAGCTGTGTGTTTGGAGGGGGTTGAAGATGCCAGGAACTGCATGTTCTGTTCCTCACTGCCCTAAGACCTTTGGCTCATCCGTAAATCTTCTGAGTGGGCTCTGACAATTTTTCATGCTGCTACAGAAGGCATTACCCAAGCCTAGTGCCTGGTAGCTCCAACCTGCAGCAATCACAAAACAAGCAAACACCCTCCTATGGCCCTTGGGCCCACTCAGGCTCACAAGAAATGCCTGCTCACTGCTCTGGATGGGAACTTAACCAGCACCAAGGACCTGTGTGTGCCCACAAGGCTGTGGTGGCCTGGCTGTGGAGGCAGCCACCCCCACCGAGGGACCCCGATCAGGCTCTGAGCTGTACCTTGTAAGCCTTTTCCAGTTGTTCCTAAAGCATTAACTACCTCAGAGCTCAGCCCTACCAACATTTACAATGCAAACCTTACCTGCTCGGAGATACTTGGATTAAAACTGCAAACCGTTCATTTTCCAGACATTAAATTTCAGTATAAAATTGCAAACCCCATTGTGAAAACTACCCGTTCCCTACAACAGCCGAACAGCGCGCACTAATGCTGCTGGCACACATTCCTCCCAGGCTACACCTCCTTGTCCCACGCTGAGCTGTGGCACCACCACAAAAGCAGGAATTAACAGAGCTGCTGCAGGCCAGAAGCATGCTCAGCTGGGAACTTGCTGAGAAGGGTGGATATAAAATGTGCCATTCTCTGAGTATTTGGAAGAGGATGCTCCTGTGGTCGTCCAGCAGCACATAGGTCAGTAGGATGGGCATCAGTACACCTTGTCCCCATTGCTGCTCCCAGCCCTGTCCCTTGGTGTGGGGGACAAGGGGTGGATGTAGGGTGGTTTGTGTCATGGCACGGTGGGATGGGGCTGCCCGTGGCCACAGGCAGGTTTCTGGGGACAGCAGGGACAGCAGCACAGCCCAAAGGCACGGCCTCTCAGCTGCCCCAGCCAAATGCCCTGCGTTGCCATGAGCTGCAGGTATTCCCACAGAAACACCCCAGATTAGACATGACTCAGGGAGTGATTCAGGCTCCCGAGCACAAGGGTGGAGTGACTCAGCTCTCGATTCATTATTCTGGTCATACCCTCTCTGGTGAAAGTTAATGTGAAGGTCATTTTGAATGAAATCAGGCATCTTTCTCCTGATGGTTACTGGCTTTGACACTTTCCTACAACTTTGGTGTTTGTTTTCTGATAATGCAATGGCAAAGCCCAGCTCATTTATCCATACAAGTACAACGGTCAGAAGCAGGGAGTTAAAACCTAGGAGGTTCCTGCTCTGCCTTAACATTTCCCTCGAGGTTAGGCATGATCGCTTTATTTCCATTATCCCACATCTCATGCCCAGGGTTCGTGTGCCTTCATGCTCTCCTCCTGGAGTGCCTGTGCATCAGCTGCCATATTCAAGTCAGCTTTCAATTCCTGTATTTTTCACCTTTCTCAACAAGGGACACCAGTTCCTAACTAAAAAAGTTAGGTAGCCTTTCATGCCTCTGTTACAAATTAAGTAGCAGTGGAAAAGAAACCCTATCTTGTAGCAAGCAACACAAGCAAAACACCACATAATGGTTCTGAACATATAATTCATATCTTCTAGTCTTTTTTTTTTTTCTTTTTTTCTTTTTTATTTTTATTAAAGCTGGACTCAATCCATCAACGTCACAACTCTGAAAGAAGCGCCTGTAAACAACAGTTCAGCTGGGCCTTTGCTGAGACACAGCTAATTTTATGCCTCATCAGAAGGACCTCATTTCACTCCCCAAAATAATTTTAATCCTGTTCCTAATTCTCCTACATTAACGCTCAGAAGTGATTAGAGTTGCACAACACAAAGTAATCAAGTTTAAGCGTTGTACATAATGCTCAGCAGTTTCTGCCCAAGGCAGAACATACCATCAACAAATTCGTTAGCAGGATTTGGAGACTATCTGTGGATTTTCTGTTGACAAAAGTATTTCCTTTATTCCCATGGTATTTGCCCACTGTATCCCCTGGAACACCAAAAGAAAGAGGATGGTAAAGAGGCTGCCTTCATAGCCCTTCACACACAACTCAGGGTTTGTATCAGGCCCTCTGGGCCTTTTTGCTTTGCTTTTCCACTCATCTCAACTAATTTACTTTGGGTCGGATCCAGAAGGCCTCACTGAGGCTAAGATTCACCGCCTCCAAATGACCAGATCCTGACAGAAGTCTCGGCTCCCAGTAAGCAGGCCACCAAGTCAATGAAGCTACCTCTCTGTTAATCAATTAAAAATGCCTAGGACTCTTTCCTTGGATGACGGCCAGCTGGAAGGGGATGACCTGTGCCAATAGCCATTAATTCCCTCCACCTGCAGAATGAAGGGGCAGGATCTCTGACCCACGCTGATGTCTGTGGGACCAGCCAGGAGCACTGTTAGCATGGCCCAAAAGCACAGGAAGATGGCTCCTGGAGCTGAGCAGCACTAGGACTGACCTCCTGGTCAGTGGGTAGGGATGAGTAATACCATGCTCAATTTCCTTAAAGCAGCTCTGTGTCCTTTATGCAGTGGCAGAGGTTTGTGTTTCAGTCTGTATGCGGAGACCTGTATGGGAGAGAGGACAGCCAAGGCCAGGGGGGCTCAAATCACTGTTATTTGGCTTCTTGCTGGTGCCAGTTTAGGGACTTGTGTGGTGTATGGGCTTCCACAGGACCTGAATGTTGCTGTCATCTGGCCACGTCACGTTTGCTCTCCCCACAGCCCCATGCTGGGGTCTGCCCAACACAGCCTTTGCCAAAGCTCACAACCATGGGTCACAGCAAGCAGCCTGGGGCTGTGGTGGATAAAACCAAAGGAATTGCAGTGCTTTATTTATCAGTTGTGTTCTGCTGTGGCACAGCCCTTCAGGGACTCATCAGGCACAGAACGGAGCAGGGATGGGAGGCTGAGCAGTGTCACTAGACAAGGAAGGCAGGAACAATTTCTGTGTTAGAGTTCTCAACAGAAGAGTAACTGCAAGGAGGGGAGGAGAGGTGGGCTAACAGCTCAGCAGTATCTCCAGAAGTTCTGCATCATTTTCCTTCGCTCTGGGGAGCTGTGGTGGATGAGCCCACCGTTCATGTCCACCCCCTGTTATAGCTCCAGGTTCACTGTCGGAGATGCCGCTTTGCCCAGGAGGCAGAAGGATGGTGACCCCTTTCTGATACACAAAGGCTGGGCTGAAAAACACTGCTGGCAAAAATCACAGAGAAAGGCGAGTGTTAAGGATCCAGGCAAGAAGAAGCTACATGAAATTGGTACTTCGTAACATAAAACCTGAAAATGGGACAAAACGTGTCCCAGTGCTCTGCTGTTATGCAGTACAAATAAATTGTTTCTGCAAAAGAAATGTCTTTGGTTTTATTTTGTGTGTGTTTGTTTCTGTTTTCCAAGCCAAAAGAAAAGCAGAGTAGGGACTAATCAAAATTCAGTTTTCTTCAGCAATATGAGGCTCCAGCCTCCTGCTCCAATATCATTTCAGTCGTTCAAAAACAAAAGCAAAACCTTTAACATTCATCTTGCTTTTCTTGTAAATGTTTTAAAGACTAGATGGTCTCAACGCATCAGTGTCACTCCAAAAGTTTACCTCCAAAAAGCCCTTGGGAGCAACAGAGCAGGAGGTCAGTTACAAGGGTGGATCGTTACAGGGATGGTGGGATAGGTGCTGAGATCCAGGCTGAAGCGTGGCATATCCCCAAGTCCTGGCTGTCAGTTCCTCGCTGACATTGATGCAGCGTGCCCATTGCTTTTGCTGCTGGAGCAAGCACAGGTCAAGACCTTGCCTAGCCACAGGCTTTGGGAGGTTTCGTACAAGGAAAGCAGTTTTGGGGGCAATCCCTACTGCATGATTTGGACTTACCTTTCCCTTACCTTTTCCAGTGGGTGCTAGGGTGGGAGCTCAGGGATGGCACCCATTTCAAATTAAGAAAAAAAAAATGAAGCTGAGCTGCTGGAAATGCTGCAGCTGGGAGGGGAAGGCAAACTGGATCGGCATTGTTCCCCTGCCCAGAAACAATTTAGCACTGACTGGTCACAGTTTATTAATTTAATTTTATAAATTTGCTCCTTGCCATTAGATGTTACTCCTTCTGCCAAAAAATGACTTCCCTTTGCCAACTCCTCGTTGTAGTCTGTGACCTCGTTTCTCCCAGGGAAAGGAAGCCGTGGTGGATAAAAGCACTGCAGATTTACTAGATAATTGAAATCATCACAGAAAATAGTGTTATGTGATCTAGATTTTGCCTTGAAAGCATCAAAGACATGCAGACTTACAGCATTAAAAAAAAAAAAAAAAAAAAAAAAAAAAAAAAAAAAAAAAAGTGAATTGTTTTTTTTAAAACAAAAACAATAACTGTCTTGGACTAGACTTTTAATTTCAGTATGTGAGTCAGCCCTCGCTCATGGTGGGTGCTGGGCTGGCGCTGAGGGGCTCTGACCTGACAGCAGCGATGCAGTTTCTCTCCCACAGTTACAAATGGGTCACAGCTCTGTTCTGGGAAGATCCCTGCAATATGGAGAAGGATGGAAGGAGCTATTGAACCTCTGTCAAGCTCCTGGATGCCAACAGAAGTGCAAGTGTGACCATTTCTTCAGGTGAATTTGGTGACGGCAATGTGTACCCCAAAGAACGCAGCCAAGCTGTAACACTTCCCTGAGCACATTTCATGCAGACCACAAAAGGGAACATTTGCTTACACAGCAATTGCTTTAAAGCCAGCTCCTGAGTTTTTAATTTATTGAGTATCCGTTCCGCTCGACTGAAACTTCAGCAGTCTTCCTCTGCCAGAGCTAATATTTTAAACTGCGTGCTTTAACAGCATTTGCATAACTTTTCCCAAACATGTTATTGCTGTCCACGTCCTCCTGTTTTACATCCTGCTTAATCCCAAGGTCAAGGAACACAGTAGGAGCCCCTGGATTTTTCTGGGCTTTGGACAAGAATTTACAGACCCAGCAAGAGAAAGCTGCCAGCGACACGCTGCATCCACCACAGCTCTTGCCTCTCTCCTGTGCACACTGGACACCTGACAGCAGGACTGCTCATGGTTTGTTTTTATTCACTTTCTGCCATGTATTTTAAACTTTTACCCTTGCTCAAAATGCCAATGATTATGCTTGCAACATTCCTTTGTACTGTCTGTATTGGATACAACAAAGTTTTCACTCAAAAGCTGAGTAACATCTAAAATGTTTTTTTCTAAAACTGTATTTTCCATAGGAATAAAGATGTTATGGGAAAGATGTCTACATGTTTATCAGGGGGCCAAAGTAACCTATTTTTTTATGGGCCCATTGGGTGTACAACACCGGTATCCAGCAACTCTGCCCCATCCTGTGCTCCTCCATACCAGAGCCTCTTGGTGCTCAGTTCATCATGGGCACAGGACTGACGCCATTCCCTGTCAGCAGCCAAGCATCTGTTTGTAAATAAACCTAATACAAAGCTGATGACAACTCTGCTTCTTTATTAGTGTACAAAAATTGGTTTTCATCACTGATGGTTTACAGGCAGCTCATCCAGGGGTTGCCTTCTGAGTCACAGCCCATCTCCTGTACAGAAAGGGGTAATGAGCCAAGCACAATGGAAAACAAAGCAATCCCCAGGTGTCTTTTGCTCTGTAGCAGCAATCTGTCCAGGAGAGGGTTATTGGCACTGAGTTGCACCACGTCTGGGGTGCAGCAACCTGACGAAGAGGATGTGAAGGAGGACACAGCACCCAGCTGAGGTGCGAGTAGGCTCAATACGCTATGAACTGGGAACCAACGGTGACACTGGGGAAAAAAAATAAATAGTGTCTCTTACGAGTGCTGATCAGGCCAAATCCCACTTCACTGGCTTCATTTGAGAAATGGCTGAGTGTTGGGACACAGAGGATTTGTCTCTCCCTAGGACTTTCTACAAACACCCCCATGCCAGAAGGCTGACAAGGGTTTTGTTAACAGAGAACCATTTTCCCCAGTCCTTTTAATTAAGCAAGAAGATGTTTTTTCTTATTCTCAACCACAATCAACCTGATGATAATTTGGACCTCTCAGTTCAGCCGCCACGTGCGGCATTTACCCAGCGCGTCCAATGCCGTGGGTGGGAGGGATTGCTGTAGGAGTCCACAGACCTGCGGCACGGCTGAACCGTCCGGTGATTGCTGCCAGCTGAGCCTCTGCCTTCGCCTCCCATGACTCATCCTCCTCCAGCCTGCACCAAGAGCCCCGAAAATGCAGGGCTGAGTCATGTCTGCTGCGATGGTGGGAGGGGGGCAGCCCTCAGGACCCCCCTGCCCACCTCGGGAGGGAGCGCTGGGGCACAGGCCATCCCTGCAGCAATGGGCCTCGAGGTGGAGTGATAAAAATAATAGCAGGAGGACGGACAGGAGGAGGACAAGGTCCCCTCACAGCCTCGTGTGATGGCATGTCAGTGAGCTTCTGCAGGGGTGAGGGGGGTGTGAAGGTGGGCTGCATGGGATGGCTGGGGGGTGAGGGCTGCAATTACACAGGATTACAATGCACAGCCCTGCAGTTACATTCTGACTGAAAATTACAGCGTCAGTGGGGAGCAATGTCAGAAAAGGGCAGCAATAAACAGAGCAAGCAGGGCAAACCCAGCCCTGATTTAAGTACATGCGGCTCCACTGCCAGACTTGGCCACGTGGCACCCGCAGACAGATACATATGACCCGGCAGCCCTCTGTGCCAAGGAGACACAATTACACATTTCCCTAGGGAGGATGCAGCTCTGGATTTCTGTGCTAGTGTTGGGTACAAATTTCCTCCCACCCCAGGGGTATCCATGCTTGTTCCCTTGTGGAGAGGCACCGGTGAGGTCTCAGCCATCGCTGCCCCTCCTGCCCATCCCCTGTTGCCTGCCTTCAGATCATTAATTACCATAAGGGAACATCTCCTCTAACTGCTCAATGCCAAATCACCCTTCAATTTAAGTGCTCGTTTGTTTTCATCTGTATAGACCTGAGGTGCCACACCATGAGACCGACTGGCGTTACTCCACTTGGGAAGGGTCACAGGCTTTTCCCAAACATCTTCCATGCAAACACACAGACAACCTGCTGCCAGCAGGAAATAATACCTTATAAATCATATAAAGCCCTGAAAAAATGGAGGGTTGACTTAGATAAGCATTATGAATGGGGCCTTTGTAGGGTGGGCATGAACCGAATGCTGGTATCTAAGAAACCTGTCATGCTGAAGGTCTGCATTTACAAGCAGGACGTAGCAATCCAGCAGAAATCTGGGTTTGTTCAGAGGCTGCTTTAATGTTCAATTTATTCAGAGTAATTTAGCTTCATCTGGGGAGCTGTGAATGAACTGTTACTTGTTCTGCATCAACAAAACCGTGGCACTTCTTTCTTGAAAAAAAAAAGAGAAAACACACACGTTGTCAAACTGATGGCAGTGACCTGGGACGAGCCACCGACAGGCAGCCAGCCATGCTCCTCGTCGAAGCAGAACGCACCTCCAGACCAGTGCCTGTCAGGAAAGGGACATTCCACTGATAAACACAGACATTTTCAGAGCATAAATTGTGAGGAGTGAAACACAGCGCACAGCATCCTCCTACATCCCCTTCTTCAGGCTTGTCTCCTGGTTTTGTCTGGGACGGAGGACTGGGAGGTTAAATAACTCTTACACACCATGATGTGTGCTATCCTACAGCAAATGTGCATGATGCACAACTCTCCCTGCTCCTATCTGTGTAATAAAAATACTCCAGGAAATCCAGTAACGCTAAAATTAGCAGCCAGATCTTGAACTCCAAATAATCCTGTATCAGCACAGTAAACTCGTTAATGGACAACCAGTTTTAATTTCTCCTTAAACCACAGATCTCCTACCAAAAGCACATTGCTTTTAACCCCTCCAGCTGCCATCAGTGCTACTTTTACCCCTGCACAATCTTCCCCTTGGGCATTGGGTAGCAGCGAATGCTGGGCAGGTCCCTGCTCTCCCCTGGGATGACACCAAGAGCAGCTCGTGGGTCATTTCCACGAAGCACAGAACAGCTTTCCCCAGCCCCTTTGCTTGATGCGTGCCACCAGGAAGGTTCCCAGGAGCAGGGACGTGGTGGCACAGCCCCAGTTATCCGGGCTGCAGAACATCCTCGCTGCAGGGCAGCCCCCCCCCCCCCCCCCCACCAGCTCCGTGTCAGCCTGTGCAGAAGGATGGCAAAAAGAGACTGGCATTAAACACGTCTGTATTAGGCTGGTGTGAAAATAATGAAGAATTAGCATATTTTAATTGCTTGTGATGCTGCATATGGTGGAGATGCTGATGAAGACGAATCAGAGGGATTTTTCTCCTTCCCTTTGTAGTGCAACACAATTCCTCTGATGTTTAGATCCGTTTGCTTGCTTGTTCATGCTCCTGTGTGGTAAAACCTGTCCACTGTTAGCTTTGTACACCCCACCAAGCCCCCAACGTGTGCTGTTCATCCAAGGAATACCCTGACCCTGGCTGGGGTGCTTGCTGTCCTTGTTGACCCCACAGGAGGGCTCAGGGACCTCCAGCTGCCCCTCCTCGCCTGTCCCTCCAGGGGCTCTGCAGGTCATGGAAATGCAGCTCAAACACTGTATGTTCTGCATGCCACGTCAAAGGCAACACCTGAACAAGAAGGCTGTAGGTGAGGGAGACCAGATGAGGTGGATCCAGGCCACAAACACCATCTCCAGCATGGAGTTTCTGCAGACGTACAGCCTCACTGGTGAGGGGGGCTTTCCCTCTGCTCCCCTGCCTGGCCAGCAGTTGGGTAAGCCGGGAGGAAAAAGGTTGAATCATCTGCTTCAGGGGCCTTTCTGATCTCTGTTCTTGTAAATCAGGAAGGTAAATATACATCGGATATTGCCTAGTTTTTATCAGGGTATGTTTGAACAGAAGCCGGGCTGACGATGCTTCGTGTCGGCAGTGAGGGCACACCTGAGATTAATCTGGCTTGTCCAACTGAGGTGTTCATCTCTCTCTTACTGCCTGGACACATTAAGAAATTACTCACTCACTCCTGGTTTTTAATCGAAATCTACTTTTGCTGTACCCAGAAGCAGAGTAAAACCCCTCATTTTCCCGTGTGCTTTGCAGGAAGGAGACGGCACCAGCCGCATCTTTAACACTCCCTTCCAGCTCTGCTCAGCGCTGGTTTCATGAGACTGAAAACATCAGCTCAGATTAGGTAAACCTTTTCATAAAAGCCATTAAGTCCTCTGCAGAAAAGCCCGGTGGATTTTTCCAGGCAATGTAATTTCTAAAAGCCGGTCTTCGTGAGTGTGCAAAGTTAAGGGCCAGGAAAATAACAGTAAAAAGAAAAACAAAATGAGTTAATGTAAAGAGCATTTCATTTGTGTACTGTCCACAAGCATTCAAGATCTACATCATGTCTATACTTGGGTCACTTCAAAAAACATTCCCCCCAATGTGCTATTTTTAACATTAGATCTAACTGAATTTGAGCAATACTTTTATTTGATTTGCACTCTGGATTAACTTTTCTTTTCCCTGTCTATGCACTAATGGATGAACTTATTTGTTCCTCAGTTTCCCAGCCCTCTCCCTAAACGAGGGAGAACAGGAGCTTTTTGCATACTAGCTGGCACATCAGTGATGAAATACACCCCATCCTAATATCCTCCCCCAGTGCTGCAGAAGCTTGCTTGAAACCTATTAACTCCACGATGCGCATGTTAATGTCGTCTCGTTTGCCTCAACACACCGAAAGGAGGCTATTTTAAGTTACTAGAAGTTACAAAAACTAACCTAAAATCCAATCTCAATTTTAAGCCATCTGGTCCATCTTGTGTGACTTTTAAAGCCTCTTTGGGCTACTCTCATCGAAAGATGTCCCTCAGAGATGTGGGTTCAGCTCAGACCCCAGCGTGCCACCCACTGACCCAGCATCTCCTATGGGATGAACCTTCCTGCCCATGGGATGGGATGGGAGGTACTCATCAGCAGTTAGAAGATGCTCGGATTGGGCACAGCAGAAATACGTCTGGAAAATAGATGCATCAGGCTGTCAGGGGACTGAAAAGTGTTTCTCAGGGAGCTGCAGGGCTCCAGATCCCAGCAGCAGCTTGTAAGTGAGCCAGTACCCTGATCGCTGACAATGATGTGATGAATACCAAATTAAAACCTGATACTGCGCTACCATGGACTACGATCTTATCAGGCTCTCCTGAAAGCTGAGCTGCGCCAGGCCCTGCCTGTTCCTGAGCAGGAGATTTGGAGTAACGTGTGCAGGTAATTCAATAGGTGTCTCACTTCTCTTTGGGGCAGTGCTCAGCCAAGGCTGCATTAGGATATTAAATCCGCGGGGACTTGAGAGGGGCAGGCTTTGGCCCATTGTCCTCCAGCCAAGATACAAAATCAGAATCTGAAGCTGGAACCGACCTGGAGTGACCTATCTGAAATACCTTGGCTGAGCTTCAGCTGCTGGAGAAATTGCATTTAGCCCAGAGAAAACCGAGGTTTCCTGCGGATAACGCATTCACCTGTGGTGCTGGCCCTTTCTGAGCACTGCCCTTTGCCTTCAGCAGTACGAAACCATCAGGGAATGGCAGATCAATGGGAACGTTGATGACAGCAAACGATCAGATCAATGCACTCCTTTCTTTCCTGCAAAGCCACCAGCTCCTGAGCACCTTCCTGCCGAACATTTAATGGTGCTTAGTGCCAGCCAGTGGGGTACCCACGGACCTGTCCCTCCCTCCCTGCCTGCCCCAGCAGCTGCTATGCTGGGCACGCAGATTTTTGCTGCCTGCTCGAAGGTTTTACACTTGTGCAAAACAAACATCAGACAATGAGCCCGCTCATCTGCATGCAAATCAAAACATCGGCGCAAACATCAGCCTCTGCAAACCATGGTGTGGGCAAAACCCCATCCGTTGTTAATAACAAGATGGATAAATCAAGCAGCCGGCTTGCAAGGAAGCATGCACTTTTTTTTTTTTTTTTTTTTTTTTTTTTTTTTTTTTTTTTCGTATTCAAGCAGAACTGTCTTAATCTCTGAGTGAAACACAGCAGGTAAACACTAAAATACCCCACTAGTTGTATCCTGGCACTCCCAGCAGTAGGGAGCAAGCTATTTGTGTGCAACCCCTGGAGCACAGGTGAGAGTGATGGGGGCTCTCGACAGTCCTTGACTGCCAAAAGTGCCAAAAAAAACCAATAACCCCCAAGAAAGCAGTTTTCTAAAGTGTAGGACTGCTTGCCCAAGGTGCTGCCAGTCTGACCATCTATTTGTCTGCCTCTTGGCCTGGCTGCCCCCATAGAGAAGACCAGGCAGTGACTCCGGAGTGGATTGTGAGAGGCCCGTTTGGAGAGGATCCAAATTAACACTATCTAAAATGAATTATTGTCCTGGCTATGTAACAAGATACAAGATCTATAAACTGTGACGGTTCTAATTAGCCTAAAAATCTGAAAAAAATCAGAAAATTTAGACCAATTCCTGCCATCACCTGCACCCCTGAAATCCGGAACAGCTAAAGGTGCCTGCAGGCCAGCAAGAGCCGGTGCTCAGCGATGTCTCCAGCTCCTCGTGGTATGACCCAGAGGGACACGCTGCTCCCATCAGCTACACAGCACCTGGAGCATTAGCATCAAACCCCAGGCTGAAGGAAACTGGAGGGCAGCAGATGCTTCTGCCTGGTTTTGTTGTTCATAGGAAAAAAAGTGTATGGTCCTTTAAATAGCGCAGCAGCCAGCAAACACTGAATCATTTAATCCCTCTCGCTGGCGGCTTTATCCAGCCTCCCCAGGGCACATCTGCAGCGGGAAGGGGAGCGCCACCAGGAGCCGCTTCCCTCCTGCTCTGAGGTCCCTGAGGTCCCCACTGCTGTCCCCATCCCTGTGCAGCACCCATCATGTTGATCTTTGTATCCCAGAGCCGAGGTTAATGAAGCTGTTTTGGTGCTGGTGGGAGATGCTGGGTGCTGGTGGGTCACACCTGGGGATGTGGTGGCACAGCCAAAAACATCGCTTCTCCTGCAAGCCCCACTGGCACCCCATAGTGACAGGAGGGGCCATGGATAACACTGGGACCAGGCTGGGGCTGTACGATCACATATGGCTCTGACAGTGATTTCTTTTATGCTCAGCCACCCTAGCTCTACATGAACTGGTATCGTGTCCGATGGGTGCATCGCCCATCTCCTCCACTCGGAGGGGATAAATCTCAGTGGGGTGAAACCAAGATCGCCTCCCAGAAAGAAATTTAACCTCTGCCCAGCTGCAGACAGGTAACTTGAACAGCAGCACCCCACGGGTGCTGCGCTCCCTCCCTGCCCTGCTGCTTCCCTGCACACCCGCGTGACACTTGATGGGGTCGGGGAGGAGGCAGGCTCAGCCTGCATCCCATGGGGCCCACCTGCATCTGCCCAACTGAATGGCAGTGAGGTCAGGATCCAACCAGCTTCAGCACCATCAAGCACCCAGGGACAGTCCCTGACCCAAAGAAATCACCCTCTGAGCACACAGGACACAAGCTGGGACCAGGCAGTATTTTCACTGTCATTTTCCAGCCTCGGGACTGCAAGGAACGAGGAAGTTCACCCAGAAAACCTGTGGCAGAGCCCCAGTGATGTCTCCTAGTCTGGAGTCAGGGCTTTAGTACAGGACTGCCCTTCCTCACGCGGGTACTCATATACCCCCAGCCATCCACGGGAGACGAGACGGCAGGATTAATCCCTCTTCTTATCCTCCCACAGTAAAGCCCGAATCACTTTGACCCCTGCAGGGGACTCATTGAGTTTTCTAGTGATGCGAAAGCAAGGAAAAAAGGGGCCAAGCGTCCTGGCCACGTTTCTAAAAATACCGGCACTTCTGCAGGGCTCCATCTGGTCGCTGCTCGGAGGCACGGCAGCTGAGTTTTGCATCGGGTGCCCGACAGGTCCTGCTGCTCGTCGAGACATCTTGTCACGCCACGGAGCAAACCGGAGTGTGGACAGGATTTATTGGGCACGCAGAGCGAGCAGGTGGAGGTCCCAGCACCATGTCTGTGGGATGTCCCCACACACAGCCTGCAAACATTTCCTCCGGACATGGTGTAAGATTACTGCCAAAATGTGATGGGGTGACCAAACGCACAGGCTTGGCCCATGCTGTAAATCCAAGGGGAACCCAAGCCACTTCTCCTGAGATCATTAGTTGTTTGTGATGATGGCAAAATATTGTCAGAAACAACACTGCCAAAGACTTGAAAAATAAAGGGATCAGAGGCGAGCCTGTCCTCTCTGAGGAGGTTTCACGAAGGGAAAGCTGGCCGTGAGGTCAGGATGCTGAGAGCCCAGGGGGAGCTTGGAGGCCAGCAGGCCAAGAGTCTGTTGGCTGTCCGAAAGTTAAAAAGATCCTGAAACAAAGAAACAGCCCAGAAAACTGCAGGAAATGTGGTATTTTAAAAACTTAAGTAATTAATCACGGGGGAGACAAGTTCGAGGGGATTGGGAGAGAGG
Organism: Nettapus auritus; assembly: GCA_011076525.1. NCBI lineage: Eukaryota > Metazoa > Chordata > Aves > Anseriformes > Anatidae > Nettapus > Nettapus auritus. Next base: position 21,224,226 of record CM021773.1, read on the forward strand.
TAAATAAACATTTTAGTAAAAAGAAGAAAGAAAATTAATAGGGTGGCTTCTGCCTTTGCTTATTCAGAGTCACAGGAAAAGCATGTTATGTCCCACAAAACTGGAAAGGCCCTGAGAGGTGCTGCTGAGGTAACGAGCTAGCACCTGGGGGGTCCTTGCTATGGGGTGTTACTGGGGCCAAAGCCTGAGTCAAGTTCACAATAGGGTTAAGGATTTAGATGACTGGTCAGACAGACATTTGATGTTTGGAGAAAATTAGCAGATTTTTTTTTTTTTTTTTTTAATGGAAGTTACTCAGTGCCTGGGGACAGAGGAAATTCTGCCACAAGGGTATTGCCATTTGCTTGGCTGTTATGGGAAATTTCACCCAAAGGTGAGGTTGCTCTCGCTCCTGGGGCTTCTCAGGAGGGAACTGAGGCCTCCCCCAGTGGTTATCCAGGTGACAGATGCATTTAATCAAATGGAAGAGCACCATTAGAGAGGCAGCCATAGAAATTAATCTTCCTGCAAGACTGGAAGTTACAAAATTCATGAGAACAGGGCAAGGAATAATGAGAAAGATCTTAAGTGAGCCTCAGACAAGACATTTACTCCTTTTATTGCTCAAGGTGATGGCAGGTTGTCTCGGGTAGCTGACTGTAAGCACCACAGGATAAAAGAGAAGCAGACATATAAAAAATAGACCAAGGCTGGGTTGTAACGGGGACAGGAAGACTATGTACAGCAAAGTCTGCCAGAGCAGGAGGGAAGGTGGAAAGCAGGGATGCTCCTAAGGTCGGACACCCGCAGATGCATTTGGTGCCCACAAACAGAGCAAAAGCAGCAGAGGGAAGCCAGGGGGAAGCAAGTGAATGAGAAGAGAGACAACAACTAAATGGGAAGCACGGGGAACAGAGGGGAGAGCAGCTGCAGCTCCGAGTGTTGCTTATGGGCAATTGAAGAACAAGAAAAAGAACAAATCTGGGGTTTTCAAAGATGCTGGTTGTGAAGACAGTAACCGGGTGGCTGCACTGGGCTCCAGCGAGGCTTTTTCTGTTCTGTGCTGGCTGGAGCCGCAGGAAGGGAGCAGAGCATCAGTAGTTCTGTAGTGACAGCTCCTGCTGGCCGGGATAGCCTGGAAGCAGCTTTTTTCTGCTCTCCTCGGGGAAGAGAGTGGCCGCAAGAGGACTGCTTTGCAGAAAGGGAGGCAAAGCCAAGCTGAAGAGAAGAAGGAGCCTGGTAAGAAACTGGGAAAATGATGACACTCATCTGGAAAGCCGTGAAAAGTACCACAGAAATCAGGGGTGGGCAGGAAATTGGAGATGACACGTGAGCCACTATCCCACCCAAAGCCAGGACCATGCACATCCTAGCAAGGTTTATCCATGTGATATTTCTCTACAGGCCCCCACAAGGTCCCCACATTGATGTGGTTCCTGTCGGGGTCACTCACATCAGGCAGGCACTGGCTTACCAATCCGGACCAAAGCTGAAGGATCGCTCCTAATTTTTATCAGCAGATATTTATTTCAGTGCTAAAAGAGTGAACAGCTTCAAGGCACAGTGTGCACCTGGGAATGGGTCACGCTAGGAGTTACTGCATGACGCTGTAATGGAGACTGAAATCTGATCCTCCGCAGACATCACCGGAGAGAAAAACATTTTGGGTTTGATGTTGGAACAGTAAGAATATGGATGCAGAGAGGGGGCACTTCTGGAGGGAAAGAAATAACAAGAGTTGAGAAATAAAAATGCAATGGGAAAATAGGAAATAATCGTGAAAACGAAGCACAGCCATCCTCAAAAGCAGCCAGGGATATAAAATATGCCCTGCACCTGCTAACTCCTCCCAGGCAGAGGGCTGGACGTGGCAGGCTGCAATGCATGAGGCATTTTCTTTCAGCCCGTAATTCTGCCCAGGATTACAGCATCAGCACCCAAATCTCAGTGTGCAGCTCCAGGAGACAGCGAAGGGGGGAGCTTCCCCAGGGTGCCGAAACCCGTCCTCCGGGCTGGGGGTAAAAAACAACAGCAGGGCCACTCGTGGAAGGCCAAGGGCAGCCTTCAGGACAGCTGGGCAGGGGGGCAGCAGGGGGTGGGAAGGTCTCTTTGACCCGTCTCAGTGTTATTGCCGGGGCGGGGAGAGAGCGGAGAGGGGGAAGCGCTGAATAATTGAGGAGCTGCAGCGCCCTCCTCCATCCATCCCTCCCTCCTCCTCCATCCCTCCCTCGTCTCTCCATCCCTCCTCCATCCCTCCCTCCGCCCTGCGTGCGCGGCCGGGAGCCGGAGCCGCCGGTGCCCAGCGCCCCCCCCGCCGCCTGCAGCAGCGCAGCCGCCCCCGCCGGCCCCCGGAGCCTCCGGTGAGTGCCCGCAAGGCCTGGGGGGGACAGGGACAGGGGATGGAGAATGCTGGGGGGGAAAGAGGGAAGGGGCACAGCGCTGCCCACCGACGGGGGGGGCTCCCCTTACGGTCCCGGCTCCTCTGCAGAGCCCCCGGAGATGCTGGAGCATCACCGAGCCGGGGGGGTGATGGTATGGGGATGGTGGGGAACGGTGGGAGAAGAAAGGGAGAGAGGGGCTGAACAGCCCCGGGGCAGGGATGAGGAGCCCCGGGTCCAGGCGTGGGGACCGGGCGCTGTCCCCGGTGCTGGAGCCCCGCCGGCAGAAGTGGCTCCGAGTCGGGGCCCGGTGCTGGAGTTGGGCATCCTTCGTACCCCAGCCCCTCCGGCCGCTGTTTGTCCATGGCACAAGGGGGTTTGGAGGCGCCCAACAGCCCCCGTTGGGTGCGCTTGTGCATCGCCTGATCGTCTTTCTCAGAATTGCTTCCCTGCTCGGGTTTCGTGGCCTATTAAATGCTAGTTTAGACAGATCGACTTAGTGCCTTCCCGCGACAGCCCCTGCATAGGGAGCCCTAATATAGGGCTTCTGAAACCAGCAGGGGCTCTGGGGAGGGCTGGGAAGCAGCGTTACTCCTGTCAGCCCCAGAGAAGGCTCTCAGCTCAAAAGGGCCGCGTCTGATTTAATCTAGCATATTAACTAATTAATCCTCCCAGAACCCCTAAGTAGTAGGTAAGTACATTTTAGCATGCCAAAGCGTTTGTTTAATTGCCCAAAAGCTGTCATAAGATTGAAAGTCTGATTGCTACAGATATTTACATATACTCCTTTTATCGGTACACACAAGGCATATGACTTACCATAGTTGAACAACATGTTGTAAACAAACAAAACACCAAACAAGCCAGAAGCAATACTAGAGTGAGCAGTTACCTAGATTAAACCAACTAATTGGCTGTTCTTAAAACATTAAGCTCTGTGGGGAATCTGTGTTGTGTGACAGCAGGGAAGTAAGGGGTTCTTGTGGGGATGCGAGGCCCGAGTGCTGTTCCCCATTTTCATCTGTCGAAGGTGCTGAACTTTGACAGTAAAACAGAGAGTGATGAGGGGTAAACAATGCAGATGAAGCAGCTTGGGTCCATTCAAAGTAAAGTCAAATGTACAGTAAATATCTGAGAAGATAGAAATGAGGCAGTATGTACAATACGTATTGATTTAGATAGTTTTTTTTTTTTTTTTTTTTTTTTTTTTTTTTTTTAAAAAAGTATGAACAGTTGAACAGAACTGAGGCCAAAAAGGCCTTATAAAGCTGCTGTTCAGCAAGGAAAGATACGGCAAGGAAATTTTACCTCTGCCTTTGGCAATTGAGACTGCTAGAATGCAATATATATTAACAAAAATGACATTAAAATTGGAGTTCAAAAAAAAAGGAAGAAAAGCCAAAGCTTGAAAGGACTGAAGAAAAGGTCTTATAACGGAAGAACTATAGCACCTGGTCAATTTGATTCATTAAAAAAGAGGGTGGGAGGTGACTTGATTCACAAATCTAAGAGCCTTTACAGAAAGAAATTACCAGGCACTGAGTTACTTCTCCATCTGTCAAAGAAAGGCACGGCATGAATTAGTGCTGAGATGCTAAAGCCAAAACATTCTGATTTAAGTGAGGGCTCACATTTTTGAACAGTGGAGGGCTGATGACCTGATGAAGGAGCTATCAGAAAACCTGCTGGACTCTCCATCTGTTTATGTCAAGACTTGACGTTCTCCCAAATGATGCAACTTAGCCAAAGCAAGTCATTTGGCTCTCTGCTGGATTAATTGCATGGAAGCTAATAGCTAATTCAGATGAAATGAACTCAGTGGACTTAATGGTGCCTTTGATCCCTCATCCCCCTAGTCAAGCACTGGGACATACAGCTCTGCTCCCAGGTGGCCCAGCCTCCCCTCTCAACAAGCACAACATTCCCAGGGGGAGTTTTGGCCATGTACTGAGAGCAGAACAAATGAGTGACCAACTTGTATTTTGAACACCTCAATTTATTTATTTATTTATTTATTTTCAACTCTCTTCATTAATTAACTCTCCCTAAAGGGAATCTCCTTCTTTGTGTACATTGCAGTAAAGTGAAACAATTTAAAACAAATAATTTTCCTTGGGGAGTCAGTCATGACTCCTAAGAGAAGACATATCTTTGCCTTCTGTAGCTAATCTTTTAGGATCATGTGAAAATGATGAAAATTCATTCTTGATGAAATTCCAGAGTCTAAGATGGGATTGTATCAACAAGGATCCCAATCCTAAATATTTTAAAGGATATATGTATAGGCTGACTTGACACTGCTTCCTTTTTGAAGCACAAGACAGTCTGCTCAGTTCTGAGATCATGTACATATAAAAAGATTTCATCCGTCTTCCCTTGAAGGCATCAGGGATTTTTCCAGAAAATTCAATGAGAATAGGACCACCTTCCACTGAGTAAATTAATATCTTTCCTGTGAAGACCTGTAGCTTTCAAACATGGGATGGCATGAGCTTATAGAGACATAAATACAGTCCTAGGCTCTTCGTGGAAAAAAATGTTTATGATGGTAACAGAGTAGTCTGTACTAGGATATGCTTAGTCCCTCAGACTTCTTAGCCCCCAGATAGTTAAAACTTTGCCTTCAGAGCACCTAAGCTATTAAGACCCTCATAATGTGTACGTTGAACCAGCATGTTGTTGTTTGGCTCTCTCTATAAAGCATAATGACATGGTTGGGCTCAAACCTGTAATTTTTGTGAGAGACAGTAGCTCTAGGATGCAAAAGGTGATGTCAAGAAATATAGGAAGCATTTTAATCTGATTCCTATACATGAAATCCTGGCCAGAGTCTCGCCTCAGCCCAGGGTAGCTGCTGAAGTCATTAAACCACCCACTGTAATTGGAGCAGATTCCAGCTTAGATCCGTGAGCCACAGAAACTCATCAGTTTTTTTTTTTTTTTTTTTTTTTACTTTTCTTTTTTTTTTTTTTTTTTCATTTGAAAGCAATGAGATGTAGCAAAGTTATGGTTGTCTACTGGAAACTGCCTTCGAGTACTGAGCAATTTTTCTTCTTGTATATGTCTCCTGTGGCTCATCAGATAGCAGTCCTAGACTCCAAGGTCATCGTCACGGGGCTCAGCCGGGGCTGGGTGCTCCAGCTGGTGCTGAGGCTGCCACCACAGCCGATCCCTTGCTGTCACCTCTCTGGAACGTCCCTAAGAGAAAACTATTCCTTCCCTGCAATAAAACTGCCAGAGAGAAGCCCAGGCACTTAGAAAACAAAAACAGTGGGGTGGAGCCACACCACACATGATTCTACTGTTTCTGTTCCTCTGCATGATGGCCATATCAATAATTTACTGAACAACATCATACAATAAATTGAATCTACCTGGCAGGTGAACAAACAGAGAGCAGGTTTTTCAAATGCTGCATCGTAATTTTGGGAGTACAGAGTTAGAGGGGCAAGCGGTTTGCTGCTTATAGGGAGAAGGATTATTTCTGGAAGAGTTTCTGCTGTTATGCCACAAGTGTCTATAGGAGGATGTGTGTCGAAACTTTATGTAAACACATAAAAAAAAAAATGCTTCATCCACAAGTGAACAGGGTTTGGGTGCTGGCCCTCAGTAGCCACCGACTCTTGCTGCCCGTGGTTGTCAGTGACTGGGATGTAAGTTGGTGTTTTGGTCAGCTCCTCCTGTGGGTCCTCATCTCCCCTGGTGCTGTCTGAGTCTTTCTCAGCAGAGTCCTTCAGCACATGCTTAAACCTAAGGCTGGAGCCACCCCTTTGTGTTTAGAGGCTGCTTGCACATCTGGGCACGTTCCACCAGCTGCAGCATGATTAAATCTTTGCTTTAAGCATGTGCCCAAGAGCATTATTGAACCACATATGAACCACTTAATGACCACAGCAATAATATTTCAGCAACTCTATTCATTTCAGTTTTAAGGGAGGCTGAGACAAAGTACGCGGTTAACTAGCAGGGCTTCAATGGCAACCAAATTTTAAGCTAGAGATAACCATGTTTGCTCATGTTGATTCCCTTGCCACTCAAGGACATCTCCAGGCAGTTTGTGTGCGTTACTCAGGAGTACTATAACACCCTAATTTTTGAGCTATTAGCATTTTTAAGAACACATCATTCTTCATTTAATCCTGCTCCATAAGTAACATCCTATGTGCTGATGTAGTCTTAGCTGCACATTCATAACTCACTTGTTGGGAAATGTCAAAAAGCACTCATGCTACAGCACAAGGTATTACTCACACCACACACTGCTTAGGTGCTGCAGTGCGTTTGCCTGGCTTATGATGATAAATGACTAAACACAGAAAATCTCTTATAAATCATCTTCTTTGATCAACTTGTGTTCACATTACTCATGTAATCAGTTCTGTTGAAATGCAGGAGGATTACTCATGTAAGGCAGGGATTTTTTGTCCTAGAGAATAATAATAATAAGCAGCCAAATGTGTAATAGAAGCAGCAGGAGCTGCTATTCACTTCCTTAGAAGTGCGTTGAATCTACCTCACACTTCTGTTGAGGAATTTAGTGACACGGGTTACAACCACCCAAATGGCCCTGCAAGCTCTCGGCTGCCTTTTCCATATGGAAAAAGCCTGCTGATTTGCATCTACTACTGCTGCTGCTGCTTCTGGAGGCTTCAGGAGGATCTGGACTGAAGAATGTTTTTTTCCAGCTCCTTCTGGGGAATGTATTTCTCTGAGAACCTCTCCTGCATTAATTAGCTAATAGACAAAATCATGGAAACAGGGCAGTGAGGCATAATCAATTACACTTGTATAACTGCTGATGGAACACGATAACTAATTAATGAGACCCTGTGCACATACAAAAGAGAAATGCATTTGAAAGCCAGCAAGAGCTGCACCATGCGTGTAAGCCTGATGTGTTTACAGCGCAGAAGACCAGTTCAGAGTCCTGCGAATTTATTGCATGGAAGGGTTTTGCAGAAAGCCACGAAAACTGCTGGTGAGAATCGGGAGGAAAAAAACAGTTTCTTAGTGGGGAAAAAAGGAATCTCTATAAAAACAGCAATCTCCAAAATAGAAGTAGAGACTTAAAAATAGTGGATTTTCAGATCCCGCATACGATATACAGGTCATTATTTTTTTCTGGTTTTGGACAACAAACCTTAGTGTTACATCAGTACTGTAGTGAAAAATGTAATTTGTATTTTTGCCACTGAAATTCAAAATGATATCCTGAAATGAAATAAGTTGTCATGATGATGCATCAGCCAGCCTTTGCAACAGTAAAAATCCATTTTGTTTAGAGAGGCTCACACATTAATAAGTAAGTCGGTCTGTGAATTATGTCAAATGAAGAAAGCTCTCATGGCTGGCCTGGAGCAAACCGTAATGACTTTCATTCTATGGCACAAAAGTATGGATCTGCAGAGGGAGAAAAAGAAAGTGTAACCAAGTAATTACAGCAGCTTCTTCTTGCATGTTACTAAAGCAAAGACATTTTAAAAATGAATGTCGTTCTAGAAAAGTCTGTCTGGCAACCTAGGTCTAAGCAATTCACTGATAGAAAGGCAGCCCTGGTCCTGTAACTACTGAAAGTATAACCCCAAAGCACAAGAATGTATGGAGATACAAACACGAGGCAATACCCCCATGGCACCAAGACCGGGCTGCTCACTGTGGTCCCCAAAATGTGCCCCCACAGCCATTAGGAACAACTGTGGCTAGAGCCAGAGGCTGCAAAGTATGTGCTGGTGCTAGAGACGGGCACCTCGGGTCCTGGGCACCCCTTTTACATAGCTTTAATGCCTGAATTTTGGAGGTCTCTGTGGGACAGCCTCAGGCTGTGGCCCATAGCCCGCAAGAGGAGCTTCCTTCAGGGGTCTCATTTCTTCAGCTGTCCTGTGGCTATTGATGGGATCTGAGACCCTCGAGCTGTTGGGCTTTGAATGCAAAGCCAGGCAGCTGCAGCAAACGGTGGTTTAAATGTGCACAGCACCATTTGCAGATCACCCAAGGCACATACAACGCACAAATACAACATTGCTTTCAACAAGGTCTGGCTAGAGGAGCATCAGTCGGTTTTAGCATGGTTTCTCTGCAGCTTCCTTAGAAAACCCAACTGAATTAACCACTCGTGCACTTCTGGAAGGGAGCTGCTTTCTGCATTTACTGAGGGAGAAACAAATGTAGTTATTTCATGTGGTATCATTGCGCTCATAGAGGGAGCCTGCCAGCATAGTTCCAAGAAGTTCCTGGTTCCCCATCTTCTGCTCAGCTCACCCATCTATTGATTTGTCATTTCCCTGCATTAGCAGCATCATTATGTTTTTTAAGGCTTTTACTTTGCCATCTCCAGACAACAATGACAAACTAGACCTTTTTAGAAATGTGCAAATTGATTATACCCCTTTCTCCGTAATTCTCTCTCTCTCTTTTTTTTTTTTTTCTCCTGTTGGTTAAATAGCTTTTTGCAAACACAAATGGAGCCCTTCATGCATATTGCATTACTTACAGCACTGCATCACAGATGGCTGTGTCTGCCATCAGCGTCCTGCTCTTGGTCCTACGCTGCTCTGCACCATGCACAGTCACTGCTACCTGTACAAAAAGGGTGCCAAACAAGTGCAAAAATGGCATAGGTGTCCAAATACTGAATTAGCTAATTAGCTTTGGAAGTGGGACCAACTGGCTGCAAGCCACGAAGGAGGCCATTCTAGTCTGCCTCCTTCTTGTACTAGAGAGAGGAACTGAGAGTTTAAGGACTCCTGGATCTGTTTCTGGATGTGTGGCACCTTTGCCTTATGCCTTTGGCCAAGTTAAATAGATCCTCTTTTATTGTGCTTACTTCTTAAAAGAAGATAATGGGCTTTGGCCATCTTGCAGCAACATTAACATTGGTAAAGCACCTAAAATAACACAGATGAAAGTAGCACAGAAAAAAATGTGGTTTGACCCCTCCAATTCCATTTTGCTCTGAAGATATGTGGAAAAGAAAAAAAAAAAAAAGAACATGTGTTTTAGCAGATACAACACAAATTCAGCCTTAAACCTAAAATACATTGCTATTTTTATTTAGCAAGAATTTTAGTTTTAAATAACCACAGCTCCACTCGAGTTGCCTGAATAGAGGTAAAAAATTGAGAGAGTTAAAAAACAAAACAAAACACAAATTATCTGCAAAGGCCGAGGGCAGATGCTGAGGCTGGACGATGTGAGTGGCGGCAGGGAGCAGCCCGAGCGCTTGGCTTTGTGCCGGGCTCTCCCCAGCCATGGCAGCAGGCTGTGAGCAGCGGCAGCACCAGTTGTGGCAGGGGCAGCCTGGCTGGGGCCTGAGGCTGTAAAAACAAGCGCACGAAACTCCAAATCCAACTGCGCTGGCGATGAAAACAGCGGCGTGATGAGCAGCCCGGCAGACGCATCCCTCTGGTCCGCGGCCGCCCGACACTGACGTCATTTCTCTCCCCGCTGTAGGGGCTGAAATGGGAATGAGCATCTCGTGTCTGCTCCCACCACTCCGCCTCACAGATACCAGCCTGGTAATTAAAAAAAAAAAAAAAAAAAAAAAAAAAAAAAGGAAAAACAACAAAGGGGGCAGGGAAGTGAGGATAGCAAGGCTTTTTCTCTCTCTTTTTCTCTTGCATCTCGGGTTGCAGTGGTTTGCTGCCAGCAGCAGCCTCCTACACTGCTGTCCCTGCAGGTGATGCTGCAGCACGCAGCCCCTGCATGGGGTGGGCAGGGGGCCGAGGGCAAGAACACTGTCTTCTGGGGGGACATCGGAGCGTTCCTGACTCTCTCCAGATTTCTTTCCCTGGTCTGACCGAGCACCAGGGCACCTCCATGCCCAGGGTGAAGAGGTAACTTTGCTCCGGCTCTGACATTCATCTTAATGAGTGCCCCCGACTGGCTCCCCATTAATACGCCAACAGGAGCTCTGGTTTCTAATTTATCACCATCGACGTTCTGCTCCTTGTATTACTGACATTATTTAGCAGAGGGCCTTGCTTAGGGACACCTCAGGGGCCTCCTGGGTGGAGGGGAATAATTAACAGAGAGGCAAAAATGAGCCATCCAGAGGGCAGTGAGGCTGAGCTGGGGGGTGATAAGGACAGCAGGTTTAGGTCAGGAAAACTTTGACACCAAACCAGACGCTTAGAAGGATGCACGGCTGTAAACTGCAAGGCCTCTTCTTCCGACTTGATTGCTGTTTTAGTTAATTTACCCTAATGAAGAAGAGTGTTGTGGTACAAACAGTGGTTGCTAACAAGCGCGCGGTGGCAGCAGTGCAAGCAGAGCTGGGCCGGCCCTCGCTGCTGTGCCAGCGCTGCCACAGCTTCCCCTCAGCCTCCATGCATGTAACGAGGAGAGCAGAGAGCAGCCACAAGGAAAAGTGCTCTCTCCTCCTGGCTGTGGATTTAAAGCAGTCTCTCAAGGCTTCACAATTTGCATAGCCGTGGAATCGATGAATGCAATCACTGAGCAGTGCCTGCGCATCGGCCTCGCCAAAAAGCTCTCCCTGGCTGACGGCTGCTTCGCTGTGTCTTTTGAGGTGTCAGTGGAGCAGGGCAGAAATGAGCTGTCTCTGCCCCAGGTAAATGCCTCTGCCCCATGTAAATGTTGACCATCTATCAGATATGTTTTATGGCTGCAGGTTGGGTGAGAGGATGTTCCCAAGCTACCAAGCAGCAATATGCTGATTTCACTTAAACACCCGGAACAGTTTCCAATAATCACTTTGATCGATATAGCTGCAATTATGAAGTAATTTCTTTTCAGCTGTTTTTGAGGCTTTTCCCCTGGTGACTCAAGAGGGCCTGTATGTGCCAGGGTCTCAGCCTGCACACATCCAGCGACCCTGGCCAGAAAAAGTTGTTTTCTTTCCATACGAAATGCAGGAGGAAATTGCACAGAGATCAGGGCGTCTAGGCTGCAGCAGTTCAAAAACCAGAAACTTTTGCCCAATTGCCTGGTTAGTTGAGGTCCATTTGGTACAAACCTAAGCATAGCGACCTGAGTCCTTCCAACTCAACCACACATAAAGACCTACTAAGGAAAATAAATGAATATAGGATGGGACGTGGTCAGGTGAAGTGCAGCAACACCTCTTTGCCCATATTTTAGAGATTCTGTGTGACAGCTCTGGAGGAAAGAAGGATGCAGCTGAGGTGGAGCTCACTTTAATTAGAGAAGTTCATTCCCATGGCTAAAATGCAGCCCCAGAGGTGCCAGCACATGGGCACATGGCCCTGAAGCAGTCATACCTAGTTTTTATTCTCATCCCAAATTTGCACATTTGATCAAAAGTGGTATCTATTTTTCATTATAAATTATTCTTAGGTAGAATATGGATCCTTTCAGCTTGTAGTAGCTCAAAGTAAGAATCAGCACAATTTGAACCGTGATCAACTAAAACATGAAACAAATACTGTGCTTTATTTAATAAACTCCAGAAAGACAAGGCTGCCTGGTAGGCACAATGTAATTTGTTTGGGATGTAAAGATGGAAAAATAATGGTTTTGTCTTTGAGGTAATAAGAATAAAAAAAGATTTCTGCATTAACAGGAAGGAAACTGCCAGGCTACCATTCATCTTAAATAAACTATTTTTCCTTTTTCCTTGTTTTAGTATGCAGAGATTGTCAATTCTGATTATTTTGCTCAAAGTCAAGAAGTCATCACATGTCACTGGGAAGTCGTTTCTGCTTGCCTGAGACCTATGCAGTTTGTTAAAAAACAAGAGACAGAGAGGGCAGAGAAAGGGCAGTGTCTGAACGGTGCTTGAGAATACGACTGAAGATGAAAAAGCACAAGATAATTCATGATTTAGAAGACGATCTTATGATTTGGAAGGCATAATGGCCATTTAGAACAGATGGGCTCAGGCAGCATACTGCTGAAATATTAAAAGATGACTGCAGCGGTGCTGCTGCTGAGCTTCTCTCTGGGCTTCCTTCAGCTGTGCAGAAGCAAGACCCCAAAGCTTCTTGCTGCTGCTCCAAAAGCCTATCTCTACTCTTCGCAAAGCTCCCCCAGGGCTGGAGCCCAGTTGGCAAGTGACTCAGGGCCCCTTTTGGTCCATCCCCACATTAGCACAACCCCTCTTCCTTCACTATTTCAACTAAAAACCACGTTACGAGGGCCTTTTCTTTCTCTTGCAGCCAGGCCGCCACAGCGGGAGGAACCAGGGCGCTGGGATGTGGCCGCAGCCCTGAGCACGGATCCATCCAGGAGAACCTTCACCGAGCCCAGGCCCAGCCACAGCCATGAGTGGCCTGGTCTCGCGCCTGGACCCACGGCGGGTGCCCTGGGGGGCCGCGGGCCATGCCCTGCGTGCCCGCGTCCTGCGCACCAAGCCCGTGGAGTCGATGCTGGAGGGCACGGGGACAGCCGCCAGCCAGGGAGCCCGTCTGGCCAAGGTCCTCACCACCCTCGACCTCATCTCCCTCGGCGTCGGCAGCTGTGTGGGCACCGGTATGTACGTGGTGTCTGGCCTGGTGGCCAAGGAGATGGCGGGGCCCGGGGTCATCGTTTCCTTCATCATCGCCGCTGTTGCCTCCATCTTGTCAGGTGAGTGGTGAGGGTGGGTTTTTTGTTGTGAGGCACTGCCCCAAGCACCTGCTGGCTGCTCCAGGGGTACGGAGGCTCCTTCATGTGCTGCCACGGACGAGGGGCTGGTGCTGGGTCTCATCGCTTTGGGGAAACCCACGACCTACAAGGAGTAATGACCCACTGATGGCTTCCCGTAGGATGTATCCCATGCTTAATGCACTTAAAGCCACCAGAAAGAGCTTTGCTGTGTGTCAGGGCAGAACACGGCCACGGCACAGGGCTGCAGCTTGTGGGACCTCTGCTTTAATGGGAAGGACGCCGGTGGCTTGTGCAGCACCGGGGTCGCCTTCTCTTGTTGTGGACATTATTGGCAGTTAAACAACCCCTCAACTAGTTTTGGAGCTGATTTTGTTGGCTCCTATTCACTCAGGATCACTCTTTGAGTTTCCAAAAAGACAAACAAACAGAGCAATTTGCGGAGAGGGAGGAATTATATATTTTAGTGAAAAGTCAGTGAATTCCATCGCCTCCTGTGACCCCAGCTGAGCATATGGCCCGAGCTGCAGTTTCCACATGAAGCCAGTCCTGCTGGCGTTTGTCCTTTCCAGATCAGCGCTAACACGATGATGTGATGTCCCCGCTCTCCCTGCTAGCAGGGCTCTGCCCGCTGTGTCAGTCTGGAGTCCTGCTTTTGTGTGCGGGCTGAGCAGGAAACCCTGAGTCAGTGGCAGAGGACTTGAATACCAGACGGGAATGACCCAGCTCTGCTTTTCAAGACCATTGTGCCTTTATCATTCCCCGCCACCCATTTCGTGATGCAAACCAAGTGCAAGCAGAGCAACCCGGTGAGCCTGGGCAGGTCTCTTCTGAGCAAACACACCCGCCCTCCAAAATGGGGCTTTTTCCCCCTAGCCATGGGTCCTGCCCTGTAGCAGGGGGCTCCTGCTTGCCCCCACAGCCCATGGCTGCGCCACTCCTGGCTCTGCTTTCATCTCCCCTTGCTTGTGTAGCCCTGGGAAAGTGTTTTCCCAAGGATGCAGTGTTTTCATAGTCTCCTTGGCCGCTTCCTTGCTTCATCACTGGCGCTGCTGTTGTTTGTAACAGCAGCGCGTTTTTGGCAAGGGAAACCCAGCAAGGGCTTGGAGATGGAGTTCGGAGCTTCCCAGTGATGTTGTGAGGCCCCAGTTCCACGAGGATTTGGGGATCATTTTTGTGAACGGGAGTGCCACTGAATTTGATGGCGTTATTTAAGGCAGCTTTTGCATGCTGTTAGCATGATTGCTGTTTTTGTGTGGTTTTCTTGGAGGCCAGTTTCCCACAAGGACCAAGCACAGCTCCTCACGCTGGAAGGGTTTGGGCTCTGCCCTTGCATCCCTTTGTTCTCTCAGGTACAGGACAGGTTTGTTACAGCCCTACTCATGGATTCACATTTAATTTCACAGTTTTATTATCACCATTACACTACAGATAGAGCAGGGATTACTGAGATAAAATCTGCTCCCTAATAAATTACTATATTATCTTTTTTAAGCAGTACACAGAGAGGGAAGTGCTGTGAATCCCTCTTCTGCTGGAGGACCTGTAGCATCCCAAAGTGGTTTGATTAATGCCAGCTGGCATGGTCAGTGGCAGTGGGATGGGAGGCAGAGCTTGCATCTTGTGTCCCCTGGGCTGGTACCACATGCTGTGACAAAAATTAGTTTATTTTCTTAATGTAGGCTGATACCTAATGCAGATACAGCCAACATGTTGCAGTACCCAATGCACAGAGAAAGATTACTCTTCTATTTTGGGATCCTTGTAGTGTAATTGAAGACTCAAACATTTTATACATATTAATGTCTCTGCTTTGCCGCTATCATTCTGCATCAATAACAATCCTCTTTAGGCCTTATCTTGTCATTGGCTAAAAGCAGAGCTGCCACCAAGAAAGATTATATGATTTTAAGGCCATCAAAGAAAGAAACTAGATACTTGTCCCCATCAGAGCACCTGTTTCATAAATCATTCAGGCCTGCAGTTATCTGTGAATGTCTTACCTTTGCAGAGTGCATGCATTTTTAATCAGCTTTGAATAACGACTGTGTGGGGCGGGTTGATCAGTACATCTTGTTGCTCCTGCCGTTGGGCCAGCTTTACAGAAATCAGCTTTTGAAGAGCCCCATTGAAAAGCACAGCCAGCATCGTGCGTGCAAGCTAAACAGAGAATGGAATGTACAAAACCCCAATAACATGGACAAGAAACACACCCAAATTAAGCTTAAGGATCCAATAATTTTGTGTCTGTGTTGTGTAATAATCGCGCTTACAGCAAGAGCAGCAAGCTCACAAACTTTTTATAAATTATTCATTCCTCTTTATCTACTGAACTGATTGCAAACTTGAAGCAATTATTATCCTCAGAACAGAGAATGGTGGTTGAGAGAGATCTCAGTAATTAGTACATGTTTACACAATGATAATAACATCCCGAAGCCGTTAAGGCATGTGGCACTGCGCTGAGCAGGGAGGCAGGGCAGCAAGGCTGAGCTGGGGCCGCAGGGATGGGACAGGCGGTGTGCCCTCCCAGAACTTATCCTAATGTTCTGGGAATTTCTGACTGAGTCCGTCCATGACTTCTAAATAAAATCTGCTGGTTGTTTTAAGACAGTACTGTGTCAGGGTCAGGCTTTTTATTGAAAAGTATCCTGACATAGTAAGTACACAAGGAGTTTGGTGAGTACTGTCCACCAAAATCTTCTCCCAGACTGTTCCAGTTAAATACCCCGCGCACTACTGTGAAGACGTTCATAGTCTATCCTCCAGCAGGTCTCACTGCAGCCTTCATTATCCCATGAGCCCCAGGGTTACGGTGGTTCCTGCAGCTTCAAGTGCTGGGATCTTGTTGGTATATTTGTACCACATATAATACAACTGAAGGAACACCTCTATGTTTCCCTTTCCATCACATTTCCTTTATGTTACTTCATATCCTTTCCTAAACAGGTGTTTGCTACGCTGAGTTTGGTGTGCGGGTCCCCAAGACCACGGGCTCTGCGTACACCTACAGCTACGTGACGGTGGGTGAATTTGTAGCGTTCTTCATCGGCTGGAACCTCATCCTGGAGTACCTGATCGGCACGGCCGCGGGCGCCAGCGCCCTCAGCAGCATGTTCGACTCGCTGGCCAACCACACCATCAGCCGATGGATGATCAACAGCGTCGGGACATTGAATGGGCTGGGTGAGAACCAGGCCGGAGGCACGTGCGTCTTGCTGTGCTTCTTCCATTAATTAAGTCCTGGAAAGTAATTGGAAGCATGTCAGAAGTCAGACACAGATATTAGGTTTCATTCATTATTTACCATCTGTCTGCCTCTGGTACTTTGCCTTTGCATCTGGTTCACGGGCTGGGTTTTGGGAGACAGAGATACAAGATCCCATTGCTTTGAGCCTCTTTGAACCAAGCCAGCATTTAGCAGAATAAACACCCAGAAAAATTAGTCCTGTGTCAGAGGCTAATGAGCACTTTTCCCAGGGCAAGCACTTGTCTTGGTCCTGTTGAAGCACAAACAGAGCCTCTTAGGAAGTGGCTGTTGAACTAGTCTGCAGAAGCTCGGTGCTGTGATAGTCCCACATGACCAGTAACAGTCCATGGCTCCTACCAGTAACAACAGCTAGCTGTCCCGTAACCCTGTAATGAAAATTTAATCTTTGATTTTTTTTTTTTAATTAATTTTAATTGGCAGATACACATTATGCAAACTGGGACCTGATAATTTTTTTGCTGCCCTCCCCAAACTCCTAACTGTGTGTGGAGGTATCAGGATTTATCAGTTTAATAAAAGAGCTCTACTTCACAGAGGCAGGGCCACCTGGAGACCACCTTTGCAGTGAGATCAAGGAGTTCTGCAAAACCTCTGGCTCTGAAAATCATTTCTAAAGCATCCCCACCCTCCTCCGATTTTCTGGAGTTGCTTTCTGCAGCTACAATGAAGAGTTACACACCTCTTTTCTCTTACCCAGGGAAAGGAGAAGAGTCTTACCCCGATCTTCTTGCTCTGGTCATCGCAGTCATTGTCACCATCATTGTGGCTATGGGAGTAAAGAACTCGGTGGGGCTGAACAACGTGCTCAACGTCATTAACCTGGCAGTCTGGATCTTCATCATGATTGCCGGACTCTTCTTTGTCAAAGCTGACAACTGGTCTGAAGGGCAATTTCTGCCATTTGGATGGCCAGGGGTAAGTCCTGTGCATGCAGATGGTAGGGCACACAGCACCTACGTGGTGCTACTCCCCTTCCACTCACTCAGCTTTTCTCGTAGGACCCTGCTTCCACCTCTCTCTCCAGGTCTTGTCCCCACTAAACCCACCTGTGCTTCATCCAGAGACCTCCAGCTTCCAGCCCGACAGGCTTGGAGCCCTCCTTGATCCACCAAACCTAAGGGATACTGTGATGCTTTGCATGCGTCTCCTACAATCTCTTAGAATTAACCCTGCTCTTCCCCCAAATTACTTGTGACAGAGTAGCCCAGGAAATGCCACTAATCCTCAGGCTCACTACAGCACGGTGTGGTGGCCGATCAAGGAAGGGCGCTCAGGAGGAGCTAGCTCAGAGTCTGTGGAGGGGGAGATACTTACGTTGGCTGGTTTTCAACAACAATGTTCTTGAGCATTTGTTTTGAGCACTTCATAATGCCACCTGCCAGTGCTTATTTTATGGATGTTCCCTCAGAGCTCACTGAGAATTTGGACATATTTGGCTTTTTTAGCTTGCTTGCACTGGTTTTTATCCAAGGATGAACAGAGACTGAAAATATCTCCGCTGGCCCAAGCCCAAGATAATTTCTCAGATTTACACTGCTCGACACCATTGGGGTTTTGTGCAGAAAAATAAGCAAGAAAGTAAAGTAAACCAAGAATCTCGATTACTGAAAGGGTCCCAGGCTGCCATGCAGCCTTCATTGCCCTTCAATAATTCAGTATTTCTCTGCCAGAGCATGGCCATGAGGAGAAGGCCATGAGGCCCATTTGAGAGCAGCAGTCAAATTTACCTTCGGACTGTGCTTGGCTTTGTGTGCCATACAATAGGAATCAAAAAAAGAAAACAGACAATAGCTGTTTTGCTCTAATTCAACCCACCAAATATCTCCTGACAAAAACACAGAGTTTTAAAAGATATATATCCAAATCGCTATCAAAATCAATAGGCTCTTCCCATGATTTTCAGGTGGCTGTCGCTCTCCAAAATTGGTTGCAGAAGGTAATCCACCACAGCGCAAGCATGAGATCCCCAGGAGCACAGGGATAATTTGAAAAGTTAATTAGAGGTAGTCCCCTGCAAGAGGTGATTTTTCCTGTCTGCTCCTTCACTAAACAACTGAGACAGAGGTGATGGGTATACAGTATCTATCCAGCCACGTGCATGCAATGTTTGTGGACCTGCAAAGTAGCTCTCTCCTTACAGCTTCACAGTCCTTAGCCTGCTTCATTTGTTTCCTATAAATGTCCTCGCTAATACTGTACATTAAAAAAGATAATAAAATAAAATAAATAAACAGTACAAATGATTCCTCATCGAAGAGTTCCAACCTGTCTGCAGTTTCCAAGTAAAGCAGAGGTTGTTTGAAGAGCAGTGTGCATCTGACTGTTCGTGCTCTGTTCTGCTTCCTCTGCTAGCAGATCTTGCTGTAAAATGAGAAGTCTTGCTAAGAAGGAGTGTGTCAACACGCTACAAATCCCTACTAATATAAAATGATTTGGGGTGGAATACTGGGAATTGGTCAGTCTCCTCACCTGTCACTGCTGGGATGTCCCAGCAGATCTGGGCACAGGTACAGGTCTGTGGGGCACTACAAATGGGCTGCAGCTGCTTCAAGTGACTCAGGATGCACACTGAAATCTGTTTCCTAGACCAGACCACTGGGTTATGGGTGCTCCCAAGGTCATTCCCCAAATGGAGACACTGAGCTGTAAGTATGCACCCCCCAAACCAAGCTCCTTTGTTAAAGCATCCAGTCTGGGAGGAGACACCATGTCTAATCCTAGTCCTGGGTTTTATAGAGGATCTCTGGGCTTCCAGAGATTGGAAGGACCTGGTGGTCCACAGCATGTTCAGTGCCCTCACACATCCCTAACTCCACTCCCCAGTTCTTGCCAGACCAGCACAGGCAGAATTTGTACAGAATGCTTTTGCCCAACCATTGGGTTTGCTCTAGTCCCCGGTCTTCCATGCAGGTGCTCAAGGGGGCCGCGACGTGTTTCTATGCCTTCATCGGCTTCGACATCATTGCCACCACAGGAGAAGAAGCAAAGAGTCCCAACACCTCCATCCCGTATGCCATCACGGCCTCGCTCGTCGCATGCTTAACAGCATACGTGTCCGTAAGTATTAGCTATATGTGCATATATATGTATATATACACACATAGCATGTCCCTGCTGCTCATAGTACCTGCTGAGCACCTGCTCAGCTCCTCTCCCCATGAATGTGCCCATTCAACCCTCGAACAAAGGCCCTTTCTTTCGTGGGATGTGAGACCTCTACTCCTCTCCTTCCCCAGGTGAGCATCATCCTCACGCTGATGGTGCCGTACGATGCCATCGACACCGAGTCCCCACTGATGGAAATGTTTGTGGCCCGTGGCTTCTACGCAGCCAAGTTCATCGTTGCCATCGGGTCCGTGGCTGGGCTGACCGTCAGCTTGTTGGGCTCCCTCTTCCCGATGCCGAGAGTCATTTACGCCATGGCCGGCGATGGGCTGCTCTTCAGGTCAGTCATACCTGCATTGGTATTTATTTGTGGGACCCAGAAGGGAAGTGTGCTGGGGGGACAGGGGCTGTCCTGTGCCCTGACAGTCTGGAGCTGTCATCGCAAGGAGAACAGGAGTATGCACAGGCTCAGGGCTTGGGGAGCTGGGCACACACCAAACTAAAATCAGGAGAGGTCTACACAAAAGTTGCTCATTTGTTGTTGCCTAGAGATTCAGCCCATGCGAGGATGTGCATTTAATACAAGAGTTTCTTGCAAGGAGAAGCAGCCTATTTTCACAAAAACTTGGCACTTATTTGAATTTGAAAGTGTCCATTTCAGATTGTAAGGGTCAGTTGGAGCTAGATCTAATTCCAGCCTCAGCCTCCACAGTATTCCCAGTCCTTGGCTGTCCAGAGTCCAAGCTCCAAAAAGAGCTGAAGTGACTGCAGCTTGGAGCCTGCCCCTGTGCCTTCCCAGCCAGGTACAGGCTATTGTGACAGGGAATCACTGCAATATGCAATTTTAACCTTCTGCAACTGTTTTCGTGCCCCAGGTTTTTGTCCCACGTCAGTTCCTACACAGAAACTCCAGTGGTGGCTTGTATTGTCTCCGGGTTCCTTGCGGCGCTGCTTTCCTTGCTGGTCAGCCTGAGGGACCTGATAGAAATGATGTCCATCGGCACGCTGCTCGCCTACACGCTGGTCTCCGTCTGCGTCCTGCTCCTCCGATACCAGCCCGAGAGCGACATCGACGGCTTCGTCAAATTCCTCTCGGAGGAGCACACCAAGAAGAAGGAGGGCATCCTGGCCGACTGCGAGAAGGAAGCCTGCTCCCCAGGGAGTGAAGGAGAAGAGTTCGCAGGCCCACCAACCAACACATGTGGAGCAAAAAACCTGCCGTCGCTGGGGGACAACGAGATGCTCATCGGGAAATCCGATAAATCTGCCTACAGCGTGAATCACCCCAATTACGGCACAGTCGACATGACCTCGGGGATTGAGGCAGATGAGTCTGAGAACATCTACCTCATCAAGCTGAAGAAGCTGATCGGCCCTCGCTACTACACCATGCGGATCCACCTGGGGCTGCCAGGGAAGATGGATCGCCCCACGGCAGCCACCGGCCACACGGTCACCACCTGCGTGCTCCTGCTCTTTGTCCTGATGTTCATCTTCTGCTCCTTCATCATTTTTGGGGCTGACTACATCTACGAGCAGAGCTGGTGGGCTGTCCTCCTTGTCGTGCTCATGATCCTGCTCATCGTCGTGCTGGTGTTTGTGATCCTGCAGCAGCCAGAAAACCCCAAGAAGCTGCCCTACATGGCGCCTTGCCTCCCCTTTGTCCCCGCCTTCGCCATGCTGGTGAATATCTATCTCATGCTGAAGCTCTCCACAGTCACATGGATCCGATTTGCCGTCTGGTGCTTTGTGGGTGAGTCCCAGATTTGTTTATTTTATTTTGTTTATTTTTAACTGAGCCTGTTTTGAAAGGGCGTTAATAGCAACTTTGCCAATCAATGCTTAAGCTGATGCCTTTCAGCTGGGTTACCCAGTCCTTTGTGTTTGCCCCATGTAACACCTGAAGATCTTAGAAACCTCGGTTAATCAAGCCCCCAGACTACAGCTAACTGGAAAATTACACCTCCAGAAAAATGTCAGTTTGATGGAAGTAAACTGCCTCATGCAAAGGTGACTGTTTTGATGAGCATTCTGATGCAAAGTAGGTGGGCTCTGGAAATTGCCTCCCAGGCAGGTTTCCTACAGAAATCTGCCTGCTTTCTTGCTATTTCACCCACTTGAGCTCTTTCAGCAGCCCACACTAAAATCTCAGCATTGTGTTTCCAAAACCCAGAGCTGCCCAACCCCAACAGCCCTGGGAATGGCAGGGCCACAGGACGGTGGGCTCCAGCTCCTGGTCTTGGTCTGAGCCCCTCACTTTGCGGCAGGGGGCTCTCAGGACATGCAAGGCTCTCTTGTGGACCTTTTTGGGCGAATTTAGGCTTCCTGGCAGGCAGCCAGCAGCCTGGCATGTCCATAGCTTCCTTTGCTTTACATTTCAATTCACATCCTCCAAAAACCCATGAGAAAAAGAGCGACTCACATAGCTTCTCCTGAAGGCTCCCAAGTATGTACTACAGAGAACTGAAGCAAGGAGGAAATACCAAAGCGAAGGGCTCTTTTGGGAGAAATAGTAGCCATAGGAGTACCCACAGAGGTTGGGGGCAGCTGTTGTCTCCCATAAGGGCAGGGATCACCAAGCAATAACATGAACAGACCTCGGACCTCCCTGTGGCATCTCAGAGAGTTTAGAGCAGTCTCAGGGTTCCCATCCTTCGGGGGGAGGTTGCTACCCCCTTTTTTCCTCCACTTTGCTATTCCCCCTTTTGCTGCAGGAGGAGGACAGGGAAGGCAGGCAGCCTCCTTCCTGAGGTCCCACAGCAAAGCTCCATCTCTGAGCGTCCCCTGGCCCCAAGCCGAGCTGCTGGCAGTAGCTGCCACAAGCAACCTGTGGGCTGGACACACTCAGTGTTTTGGGGCCCTCCCAGGCAATAGGTGAAGCTGTAGTGCAAGGGAAAGCCCTTCCACCTGTCCCTTTCACTTCAAAGCATCAAGTTAATCCTCTGTGATTAATCCTTTCCCCTGTGGGCACATCCAACACCTCCCCAGCTGTCAGCAGTGGCAGCGAGTCAATTAAGCCGCATGGCTGACGCGTGAAGGACCCCAGCAACCTTCCTGTAGGAAGCAGGAAGGTGAGATGAGGCAGGGCCAGAAGGATAATGTGAAATGACTCTGGGAAGGGGAGGTCAGGATTTAGGAGCTCTTTGAGTACCAGATGTTCTCAGCCTGACCACCCTAGGGCACACGGGGCTGCAGGTACCACCAGGAGAGAGACAGAACATAGGAAAACTCCAGAGGGAAAAGGATGCCCTGGAGGATGACAGGAGGGAAACACTGGCTTTCAGCACAGGAGGCTGGGGCAAGCCTGCCGGGAGCTGCTTTCCCACCAAGGCTGCAGATGGCACAATCACATGGTGAAGCAGCCGTCCCAGCTGATGTTTAAAGCACACAGCTCTCCGGTCACAGCTGAGAGCAGGACAACACACACTCTGTGGTTTCAAAGCCCAGACGCCCATGAAAACACACACAAGCTTAACAATACAGAAGCATGTACTTAGGTTTAGCCCTCGTTGGCTGGAGCCAACCTGGTGCTGGGCTGGATGCTGGCATGGGCTTTGGGGTCAGGAGCAGCTCTGGGGGGCCTGGGCTGGGAGAGGAGTGAGGGTACAGCACGGTGCCCGCCTCCCCTCCAGCCTCTTACTCTTGCCCACCCCAGGTCTGCTCATTTACTTCGGCTATGGGATGTGGAACAGCACGCTGGAGATCAGCGCCCGCGAGGAGGCCCTGCACCAGAGCACCTACCAGCGCTACGACGTGGACGTCGACCCCTTCTCCGTGGACGACGGCTTCTCCTACGCCGCCGAGGGCGAGAGCTACCCGGGCTGGGGCCCTGCTGAGGACAAGGGCTTCTCGTATCAGCAAATGGCGGGAGCAAAGGAAAGCCATCGGACCAGTAGCAGATCGAAAAGCAAAGGCAGGCACAAACCGCCCTCGGACGCCCTGATCGCTAACGACGAGCTGGACTACTCGCCCGAGTAGTGGGACGGGCAGGGGCACGCCGCGCCACCCGGCCGGCCAGGAAGGGGCCCTGTGGCTCCCCTGCCCCATCCTGTCCCCCACCACTGCCCCGTCACCTCCGGTCCTCAGGACACGCTCTGCAACCGCCGCTGACCCCGAACCAAGCCCACCCAAGGGTGTCCCGGGCCGTGCTCCAGGGAACGTGGGAGCCCCGGTACCCAGCAAGCCCCGGGCGGTGCTGAGGGGAGATGTGCCAAACCGGGAGGGCTCTGAGGGGTGGAAGGAGCTGTGTGGGGGGATGAGATGGGGTTTTCCCTGGAGAATATTCACACGATGTCCGCAGTGGTGTGAAGCTGCTCTTGCATATTTGGCACTTTCTTAGCATGTGTGGTTTTCCTTTTTTTCCTTGAACCACCCAGCAGTGATAGCTTAGCTAGAGGGGCAGGCAGGTGGGAAGCAGGGATGGACAAGCTCTCCCCAGGGGCAGCTCATAGTCGGATGTTGGCCCCACCACATGGCCCGTGCAGGGCTGCCCCTGTGTCCGTCCCCAGACCCTGTACCCAAAGGTCCCAAATGCTGGGATTCAAAGTTAATCCATGTCTTGCTCCTCTCTAGACATCCTCCAACAAATCTTGAAATCCCAGCAGCGCCCAACATCCGGTGTCTGAGCCTGGTCCCATTTCTGGTCGCACTGCAGGCTGTGACCTGCTCCTGCCTTAGCCCACCTTGTGCAAGCGGTCATCGAGCCCCTCAGGCCGTGTGACCGAGGCTGGACGCTATGCCCACCACTTGGTGTCTTTCACAAAATGACCGACCCCTCGTTCCCTTCCCTAACAGTGCTGGGAAATTCAGTGCTCGTTCTGGCCCAGTGCTTCAGGGCATGTCCATGCCCCACAGCTGCTCCTGCCCCACAAAACAGAAGGAGGTGGTGCCTTGTGGGGCAGCGGGGCTCGCAGGGTTAACGACTGATGCTAATTTCCTACCAGCTCTCCTACTAAACCATGGGGTGGTCATCCTAATCCTGCTTCTGCACGGCATTTAGGCATCTGCCGGCCCACAAACACGTGCCCAAGTACCCTGTCAGGTCGAAGCCTCTTGTTCTTTTTGCAGCCTTAATCTCCTGCTACAGAGCAGTTTCCAGTACCAGTGTCTGTCGTTGTGTCTGCTTGGGTATCATCCAACGAGGGCCTGATCCTTGCTCCTAGTGTCTGTAGGCACTGCTCCATTGGATCAATGCATTGAGGGGAGCTGCTGGAGTTCTTCTGCAACCCTTTACCCTTCCCCACCCCTTCCATGTCCCCATCTCTCCCCTGGAAGCCAGGCCGGATGGCTGCACCGCATCCCCAGGACCACCAGGAAAGGACATGTGGTGCCCGAGGTGCAGGTGGGCACCCAGGGGGTTTCCACACAGTAGGAAAGCACGGGCAGAGCAGCGCCAGCACCGCCACAGCCCCGCTCAGCACCCAGCCGCCCTGCTTGGAGCCTGGGGCAGGTGGAGCAGAAATACCTCACGCCTCCCACACCGGCTGGTCAGCCCTCGGTCCCTCCAGAGACCTTCTCACGCCGCGGCCCAGCACGCCAGCAGCCTCCGCGCCGCAGAGAAATCACGCCCCGAGCCCGCTCGGGCATCACGGATCCAGCTTGTAAATGGTCCTCACTCCTCTCGTTTTGTTCGGTCTTTCTGATGTAGATCTTGCTTTCTTGCAGATGGTACTTTCTGGTGTAACAGTTCTCCGCGGTTCTGGTATAAAATCGGTGTATTTGTTAAAGGAGTTTGTTATTTTTTATTTATTTATTTATTTTCGTGGTTTCCAACAGCCCATTGGTGCACTGTACAATGGGGTCTTGTAGTGTGTCATGAGGAAGAAAAAAATATGCAGATATGTTATGGAGTGACTTTTATTTTCAGATGATTGTGTTGTTGACAAATATACATATTATATATATATATATATATTATCGAGATACTAAGAAAGAATCTAAATTTACCAAAATCTGTATATTTTAATAAATGCATAAAGCTTTATTGTGTGCCTTTACATTAAAACAAACAAAAATACAAAGAGGAACTAATGGATTTTTGAAGGAAGTCAGAGACAAATGTATCTTAGTATCAACTTCCATAGTAATGTAAATCTTTTAAATGAAGACTAGACAAAAAAAAATAGGAATTTTCCCATATAAATTTTGTTAAGCTGATCAGTATCTGAGTGTCCAATATTTTTTCAATGCTAAATTGAAATTATAGGTGAACAAATCTTGCCTTAAATGCTTCAAAATTTCCTGTGTAGAAAATCCACTTCAATGGGCTGACTTTGGTATTTACTTGCACTGTTGTGAAAAGAAAAAAATGGTTATTCGTTTACACAATAAATAAAAAAAAAAAAAAAAAAAAAAAAAAGAAAAAAAGAAAAAAAAACTGAGAGCCAATGACCGCAGGTTGACTACCGCAGCGTGAAGCCCCACAAGGCTCCTTCACCCCAGGGGCACCAGCATTATGCTCATGGTGCTTCCAGCACTCGTCTTCACCTGGGGACCCCGGGATATCACAGCACCACCACCACCCCTGCACGGCCCCAGGGGCATGGCCATCCCACGCCTGGGTGCATCCCCCGTGGGCTCCCTCCTGATATCTGGGGCCGCTGCTGCCCAGACAGTGATGGGGACTCACCCTGGCCCTGGTGGAAGTGGTGGGTGCTGACCCAGGGAGGGCTCCATTTGGAGGTTGGGGAGCACCAGCCCCAAGCTGGGGTGACCACGGGGCATAGCACGGAGCAGTTCTTTGCATTATATCTTTGCGTTATATCTGACTCGATTTGGGGTCTTGGGTGCAATGAGCACCCAAAGCCATCAGGAGCTACAACCAGCCCAGCCCTGCCCCACTTGTGATCCAGAGACCCCTTGGGGCAGTGGGGTGTTTCAGAAGGGTGGGAAGCAGATATCCCAGCTGTGACCCTTTAAAAACCTGAGGAATTTAGTGTTCTTTGTGCTTCCTCCAAAATCTCCCCTCTGCCACGCCAGCACCGATCCCGTCCCACACTTGGCACCTCCTCGCTCCGCACACTGTGGGTTGCAGATTTACATCTTCACTGTGGCTGCTCTGGGATTGTTTTGCTTTGTTATTTTTCCTCCCCTCCCTGAAATAAAGCATCCTCCTTCCTCTGAACAGCTTGCCCGGAGCCTTTCAGGGGCTGGATTTGGGATCAGCCACAGGTACCCAGTGACCCTGGGAAGGGCATGGGGAGGGCAGGGAGACGAGAGGATTTTCTGAGCTTTCCCCTCCATTTATAGGGCAGCATCACAGCGGGTTCCTGCTCCGAGGGCTCCCTCGCCGCCAGCCCCGGGGTTAACGGGCGCACAATCCACAATCCCGGCCGCCTGCACAAGCTGGCACGTCCCCGAACTGCCTCGGCCCGCGGTACCCTCACATCAATGGCAGCACTGACGGCGTCCCCGCGGTGCACACAACAACCGACTGTGCCCTGCCCCTGATGTAATGGCCACAAGTGTCCCACGGCTGGCACACACATTGTGTGTGCTGCAGGGCACTGCGGGCAGGAGAAGCCCTGCTCGAGGCTGCCCATGCTCAAAGGCAGATGCTTCCATGGCCATCCTCCTCCTCCTCTCCTTTTAAATGTTCCTGTCTTGGCTTTGCAGGATGAGGCGTGAAGCTGCAGCATCCTTGCCAGTGGAAGTGGTGGGGTTCTTCACCTGAAGCAGACCAAGATGAGCAGACAGACCCCAGTCCACCATGGCTCGACCTGCAGCCTTGTTTTCAAATTCTTCCCCACCACCCCAAAGCACTAGGTCGGAGCTCTCCTGCTCCACACAGCAGCCCCTGGCCATTGCTCTTTCCCTGGGCCTGAAGCCCAGCTCACACCAGGTGTTTAAACCAAGATAAGGTCCCTGGGAACAGATGGGATTCAGTATCAACGTAATTAAATTGCTACAGCCTCTAGTAAGGACAGAGCTAGATCTCCATCTTACAGTTTTAATCAAAGAGAGTGATGACCACAGATCAGACTCTTCTTTTAGCTCAGAGCATCATGACTTGTGGACTTCACCATGCTCAGGCAGTGCTGGGGCTGTACCTCCACCACCTCAGTGGGTTTCTAACTCTCCCAGATGTGAGGAGTACAGCAAATCCCTACCCTGGTGCAAGCCACTATGGGGAACATTGAAAGAACGAATGTGAAAGGCAGCAGTCGGTACCATACAGGGGGTTACTCGGGTTTTAAATGTTCCCCCAAAACAAGAGGCACACTGAACTCCACAGCAAAATCTCTTATCCTGAATTGCTTTAAAAAAAAACCTTCAAAACCATTGGGAAACCTCTGTCATGGAAAAGCCAGCTACGGAAACACAGAGGAAGGAAGGAAAAAGAGAAGGCAGCGTTTGCAGACACTGTTATTTATTGTACAGTATTTCACTTAAAGTACAAAGGCATCATCAGTACTCACCAGAATTGTGCTGTAACAGGCGCATTACGTTGAGTTAAAAACGTGCTATTTAATGATGCAAGATGTAACACAAACTTGTGGGACAAAAGCAAAGATTTTTTAAAAAATGTAAAAATACTTTTTTAGTAACTGATCTGTACAAAGGAAAGAAAAAAGAGAAGGAAAAAAAAAAAAACAATGAGAATGCAGAGATTAGAGCCCTCAAAGTCATTTGAAACTATGTACAGAGGCACTGTTATTTACCGTGTGGTTAGGACTTTGGGTTCTGCTTCCTTCGTACTGATGACCAGGGGAGTGCAGGAAATACTGTTACTAAAATGACCAAATCCGTACAAAAGTATTTACAGAGAAAGGCAGAAAAACTTCCCTACTCTTCCGAAAGAGAAACATTTGCCTGGTTGGAGGGTGCAGCCTTCCTCCCTGCGCTCCCACACGAACCTTGCCAAAGCAATGACCTTGAACGGGGGAAAGCAAAGAGCTGCTGGAGGCCTCTCAACAGCAGGGAAGCGTCTCTCTCGTGTCTGTTTTGTTGCTTTAAACTCTCCTATAACCAGGTGAGCTAGGCAGTGAAATAAAGCCCCTAAACCCCACCTGAAGACCCCGAACCATCCCGGCTGCAGGAAGATGGGGCAGGTGGTGAGGGTGAAACAGGCAGGAGGGAGGGGTTGGGCTGGCCGGGGCATCCTTTCTAGAGAAGGGTTGGGACAACACAGGTGGGGACGGGAACACTTGGCACCACCGGGCGATGGGACTGCTTTTCTAAGGTCTTCCCCCAGGGGCCTGGCAGCGGAGCCTGCCAGGAGAAGCGAGCACAGCACACACAGTGCCAGCAGCCAACGCACCCGATGGTGGCCATGGAGGTGCCGGGGATCCTCACACATGGGCGCTCTTAGCATGGGTTGGGGAGCTGGAGCCCGAGGCGTAGTAGAAGCGGTTTTCACCGAAGGTCTGGGCATCCCCCGAGCAGCAGACGATGACGCAGCCACCGAAGAGGCAGAGGGCAGAGCCGATCCAGCCCGTGTACAGTGAGTAGCCGAAGCTCATGATGGTGGTCTCGCGGTGGGCGCAGACGGGGAACCAGATGGTGGCCACGACGCCGCACATGGCTGGGGAGACAGGAGGGGAAAGTCACTGTGGGTCCCAGCCCCACGCTGACTGCGGGCACACCAGGGGCACCCAGCAAGCATCTGTCGGCCCCTGGCATCCCGAGGCAGACCCACAAGGTGCAGCTGATGTTCTGCTAGATGTGTGCAGCTTGGCTTTAGCCTCCTGCAGCTTGTTTTGGCCCCAGAACACAGAGAGGAAGCCTGTCCCCAGGCCCATGCAGTCCCCACGGGGGGACTCAGCATCACTCTTGGTCTGGGCGCTCCCAGAGCAGGAGGCAGCGTGGGGAGGCCTGAGCTGGGCAGAGGTCGAGAGGGAACAGCAGTCTCTCCCCGACACCAACGAACAAGAAAAACCACTGCTGCTTGACACAACCCGGTACGTTACACGGGAAATAGATCTCTTCTCTAGAACAAGGGAACTGGGTGAGGAGGGAAAGTCAGCCCTGAAGCTGATGCTCTGGAGAGCTGCAGATTTAAGACAACAAAAAGCCATACATGTCAGCGAGAAAGTAAAATGTGGAGCTCAGAGTTAACTCCTCTAAACCACTATTTGTGCATGACCTCGTGTGCTACAGCTTCAGCCCACGTCAGCCAGCATCACTGCAGTTGCCCTAACTGAATGGCCACAAACATTTACGAAATATCCCAGTACTTAGCAAGACAGGGCAGGGTTCACAAAATACAGGCAGAAAAAGGACAGGAAAAAAACAAGAAGCAATGCAGGGTGTTGTTTGTTTGTTTGTTTTATGGAGAAGGAAACATCTCCCAAATCTGGAAAGCAAATTCCACTTCCCTATGGAAAATTTCCCTTGCCAAACAATCTGACAAACCCCACAAGGCTTCCCAGAAACCTATTGAAATGAATAGAAGTGGGAACGTTCCTAAGGGAACATGGTATTCAACCCCCAGTCTACAAAGCTGGTCAAAAAATGACTGAGGACTTCAAGTTTTGCTCAGATTTTTCCATGAGAAGCAGGAAGGCTGCTGGGCAGGTGGCGTGTGACGTAGATGTCCTCTGGACAGTGAAGTGTTCAAATTCAGGACTTTGCAGGCAGCCAGGCTGGAGAGCACAGAGCTTTCCATGTGTCGTGTGCTCAGAGCATGGAGGAAATACATGCCCTGCATCCTGCTCGTGTCACACCGCTCCTCGCCCTCACTGAGGGTCCTTCCTCCATCCTGCAAAGCCCCCGCGTGCAACAGGAGCGGCTGTGCTAACCAGCTCACAGGAGCAGGTCTTAAATAAAACAATACTCCTTTATGGCCGGTACATCTGACAAGAATTAATCCGTCAATATTTACTTGCCTCCGGGACAAGCTGTGCAGGACTCCATCCTTGTGGCTATCAGAGAATCAGAGCAAAACAATAACAGGACTGTGGCAGCGGTACAGATTTCCACCGACCGCGTTAAAAGATATCTGGGGGCAGTGTCAAAAAGTTAAGGTTGCAGGAGGGGAAAAAAAAAGGGGTGAGAGAAAAAATAAAATTGTTTAGTTAGAGAGGAGAACAAACCATAGCTCCTGGCCAGTATAGCAGAAAACCCATCCCCAATAGCTGTAGTTATTATGAGAAAAAATATTTTCTTATGGAAAAGAGGAGAACATCGGAGGATGCTAATAAAGCCAGCAATAATT
The DNA here is from genome assembly GCA_011076525.1 of Nettapus auritus. Classification (NCBI taxonomy): domain Eukaryota; kingdom Metazoa; phylum Chordata; class Aves; order Anseriformes; family Anatidae; genus Nettapus; species Nettapus auritus. The sequence goes on from CM021773.1 coordinate 21,254,674, forward strand.
TTGGGCCTTCTCAAAGCAAGGACCCTGTGGCTTTGGAAGGAATTTTTGGAGAAGGCAGGGAGGGGAGAAGAGCCGCTCTGTGTGGGGATCGGTGCGGATCCCAGCTCGTGAGACCCAGTGCTTTAAAACAAAAATGTACCAGATGAGAATCTGCAAAGCATTCTGATGGGCTCCGGACAAAAAGTGTCTTTGTTGTCCAAAACAACACAATCATCTTTTCTTTTTCTGTCAGCAGTAAATATATATATATATTTATGTCCATAGAATATAAGAGCCTTATCTTTTCCAGCCCTCCCCCCGAGACGGGACCGAAGAAAACACTTGCACTGGGCTGAGAAGAGCTCTCAGGGACGCTTGGACAATAGCAGCTCTTGTGCATATGGATCAGCCACATGTGAAAGCACGTTATTTTAATGCTGACAATACTAGGAAGCTGAAACACCAGCCAAGGGCTCTGCAGGGGTGGGTTTGGCCTCTCTGCCTCTGGAGGCTACCAGCTGCTGTCAGTTACCAGTGATCCCAGTTGCCAGGAGGAGGATTGCCCCAAGACAGCGCCAGGTTTCATTGCTCCGCATGGATTGGGCATGGTAAATCCTCCACCGAGGTGTGAAAAGGATGGCCTGGAACTGCGATATTTCATTTAGGTGCTGGGCACAGATTTCGGTCTAACATCACAGACAAAGACTGAAGAAAAGCTGTTTTGCCAAGGAAGCCAAAAGAATTGAAAAAGGCATTGTAGGGCATGTTTCAGTGCACTTTATGATAGGCTCCCTACAAGGAGGAGCTGTTTGAGTAGGAGCTGTTGCTGCTTCTCCTTTGTGCTAATGCTGAGACTCTGCCTCTCCCTAAAAAAGAATGAGTACAGATAGCACAGCTGTTGTTGTCAACACAGTCCAGAGGAAAATAAGAGGAGGCCTGCAAACAGAAGGAATACTTTTCATTAGGCCAGCTAGGTTAGCCGGAATCAGAAGCACACACATACTGAAAACCTTGCCTACTTTCTGCAGCTTGAACCCCATGAAAGCCTCTACCTACTGGGGTCACTCATTGCCATCAGCCCATGGGGCTACCAGCAGGCCTGAGTCCTTTTTGGCAATGCTCTTGCTCAATCCATCGAGCTGAATCTCTTAATATTGGGCATCATAGGCATGGTTTAATTAGCCGGTGGAAGCACATGTGGACAGAAAATGGGGAGGACAGAGCAGTACAGCCCCAGCTCACAGGACAGCGAGTCCCTGCCAAATTCCCTAACAGCAAGTTACAAGTTATCTGCAGAAGAAAGAATGCTTCTTTCATGGCTAAATTTAATTATCCTGAGTTGCCAACTCAAAGTCAAGATTTCTTTTTCAAAGCAGTTGGTCTTGCAGAATGAAATAATGGATATGTGATTTTTTGTTTCTCTTTTGAAGGCAGTCTTTTTATCTTGATATCTATGGTTGTACAAATAAATCTCATAAAGTCATTCCAGCCAAATAACATCAGAGAACAGCACTGTATCCACTAAGAGCGTTCAAGTTCATGGTCTGGCCTCCAAAAGTGCAAAGTCCTGTGCACAGCACAGGAGATGTTCAGTGGACCACATGCAGGCCTATATATGTGCTCTGATGCCAGCTTTCCCTCCTACCTGAGCCACCTGCCCACCTGGGAACGCGGTACATATTGAGGCTCAAGCCACAGTTTGAGTGTTGCAGTGTAAAGCAATTTACTGGTCAGACTTGATGATCTTGAAGGTCTTTTCCAACCTAAGTGGTTCAATGATTCTGTTATTTCTTCTAAGGGGAACAGTGTTGTTTACAAAGGTCTTTTAGTGTCCACAGTTTCCCAAAAGAAAAAAGAAAATATTTTAAAACCTTGGCTTTCTTGTGGTAGAGTTCTCTGAGTGAAAGCCACATCAAGAAGAACCTATTAATATCATTTATTTAGTACACAATAGTTAACATGGTCACTTTGTGGTGGTAATTTCCAATAACTATCATATTTTCCATCTGATTTTCAGTCTGTCAGGTCCCTCACTTCCCCTAGGAAAATCACCGCTTGGGTACCAGCAAGGGGTCCCCTGAATTAGTATCAACAACACAGGATGAGCCTGGGTTTTTCCATCACACTAGTGTATGAAATGTTTTCATACCAGCTCAGAGCAAACCACTGCTGATGGTTTTTTCAGCAATAAATCAATTCTCTTAGTCAGATAGGATCAAGAAAAGACATAAATACATCAGCAGGCAGGATAGGAGGGTGTGCACACATGTTGCACTCTGCAGCCTGCTATTATCAGTGGACAGAAAAATCAATGGAATATCTGAGCCCATTGTTTTCCTGGCAAGTTTTCAAGTTTTCAACTTTTTTTTTTTTTTTTTTTTTTTTGGTTCCACACTGTGTTTCAACCCCTTCTTTCCTTTTTAACGATTTCAGTGATAAACTGCCATCCCCTCAACAAGTGATGTTTTACAGTAAGGCCAACTTCCATGATCACATCCCCAACTCTCCATATATCTGCTATGTTTGTGAGTGGTTTTGGATTTGCTTTCTTTTAGCCAGACCTCTGGGAGCTGGGTTTGACTTAGAGGAAAAGGCGGGAGCCCTTCAGGTTGGGGAGCAAACACTGAAAACCACAAGTGAGGGTTCAGTGGCCAGAGAGTAAATAAGAACAGTCCAGGACTTAGTGACTTTTAGTCAGTATTATGTGTTTTGAGGCCTGATATTCATACTTATTAAATGCTCTGGAATGGTAACACCTCATTTTTTTTTAACAGATCATTAACCACCTTAAATAATGTCAAAGTCCCCCAAGCTCTCTACATTACTCTCCTTCCAAAGGGACTGTCTTGCTAATCAGACCGGAAAAAAAATAAAAGGGTTTGTAAAAATAAATATGGGTTGGTTATATTTTTTGAAAAGTTTAAGATCAAAAGGAACACATTAATTCTTTATTTATTTTCTTAATTTTGTCAGTAACCTGGCAAAAAAAAAAAAAAAAAAAAAAATAAAAAAAAAAAGCATTATTGTAACTGTGACTAAAACACCTTTGGGTGGTACAGACAGGGCAGTGTGGTGCACAGCTCTCAGGACCAGGGCTGCCCCCTGCCCCTGCCTAGCTCACGCAGTACATCACAGTTGTGAGCAAATCCCTGTAAAGCAGGTCTCTGTAAATACATACTTGCCATTCTCATAGGATCTGCTTAGTGGGAAAGCACGTTCTGAGGCAGAGAGGAGCTGCACGGCCGAGCCTGGTGTGCCAGTGGCCTCACTTTTGCTCATCCAGCTTGTGGGGCACTGCAGCTCATCTCCTTCACCTCTTACATCTGTTCTCCCCACCGGTGTTACACCATGGCAGGACCGGGGCAAGAGGTGGCACACCAGACCCCAAAACCCCTGGTCCACCACCACTTGTTCCTGTGTAACTCTATATTGTCACTGCAATTTGTTTGCCACATCTGCTGGTCCTGTAAACCTGTTGCCCTTCTGCTGTAACCCTGTTGCTGCCCTTCAGCAAAGCAGATTTTTGGAGCAATGCTCTCAGCTCCACATCTGCAGCCATGCTAAATGGGGCTGATCTATAGCACAGTTCTCCTTAACCAAAACCAAAAATTTACAGTTGTCTGCTACACAATGCAGCTCTGCTGGCACTCCACCACTTCCCAGGACTAAGATATCAGGCAGAGCAGACTCCTCCATCTCTAAAATTTCATTCACAACAAGAAAAAAACACCTTCTTTCTCTGCCAAGACCAAATCTGTGACTCAAGGTTTCAGGACAGGGATCAGGGCCATGTTCCCACAGCTCTCCGGTGTGGCTGCTCCTGACCAGGATTTCCTGAACAGGCCCCATTGAGCTGGTGTCAGGATTTCCAGCTGTGGCAAGTGAAATGGCACATTGGTTTCACTCTCACTGTGATTTCCCTTAGATTTCAGACATACTGACTTGTCCTAAATGCTTCCCACCACTGCCTGCCTTATGGGCTCTTCCCCAGCTGGGTACATGCAGGCAGCAGCTCCCCAAGCTGCAGCACCGAATACCTCTTTCATGGCAGCTATATGTGGTGCCCACTTGAAAAAAAATAAGGAGAAGAAGAAGAAAAGATGAGGATGATGTCAGCGCTGGCTGCCAGCGAGCAGCAGAGCCGCACAAAGAGGCCACTTTCCCTCTCCCCTCCTCCTCTGCCAAACAAACGGGTAAAAACAAGGCACCGCAGCCTGTTGCTGAGATGACGAGGCCTCAAGAACATGCAGGTGTTGCGTGGAGGACAATGAGCTCCACAGTCTGAGCTGCTCAAAACAATGTCCTCCTCGGGCCTCGAGGACGGGAAGAAATTCCCTGGGGAACTCGGAGGCCAGGGGCGAGGATGGCAGGAGGCGGGGGGGGACACCTCCGTGCTCTACCCCATGATGTCCCCACAGAAGAGCACCCCCAGACTCATGGGCTTCTCCTCCCACAAGACTCAGCTAACTTTGCCCAGTGCTCCTCTTGCTCATGCCTTTGGTTGGAGCACTTTAGGCCCAGCCCGGACTAACCCAGTCCGCTTGGAGGCTTGGAGGTGGCACCACGCGGCGCAACGCGCGCCTTACCCAGGAGGATGATGAGGATTCCTCCCAGCTGAGAGCGGCGGTACTTGGCAGCTCCGGGCTCGTGGCCCATGCGGATGCAGGGCAAGACCGTTATCAGCAGGAAGATAGCAGGAAGGCCCAGGACGGATGCGGCGATCATCAGTGCTCGACATGCTTGGACGTACCCTGTTGGCGAGGCAAGGAAATGGTAGTTTGATTATTCGGCTCAAGAGGAGGAAAATTTCAGGTGAAGGGTTCTGCCTGATGAGCTCAGAACACATGCATGGAGTATTGGAGACGGGTTCAAGCCATTGTGTGAATAAATATTGACAGTGAGACCGCAGTACCGTGGTTAGTGCGTGAACAGGGTGTTCAAGCTCAAAATTTTCCACAGTATAAGGAGCACTGCCCGGAAAACACAAAGCCTTCACAGCAAGATCATGGAGCTGGGAAGCAGGGGAAGGGACAGCAAAGGAAACAGGGAGAAAGGAGTTTTCCTGAATCTCTGCAGCCTTGATTAAATAACTAGAATTTAAAGACTTGAAGATCAGCTTGCTACCACCAGATGAGGTTTGCAGTCCGCACAGGTCTATGATATACTGCCTCCAGGGGAACTTGAGGACTGGGGAGAAGGAGGGACAGCAGCAGTGTCACACAACAGGAGTCCAGCTGACCACCAGCACAGACAGAGGAAGAGAAATAACTGCACTTTGTAGAGTTATTTGAGCTCTCACAGCCAAAGCCAAGCTATTCATCTGGGCCCCTCTGGACATCACGGGTTCCCCTGGCCTTCCATCAGTCACCACCGCGCCCTTCCTGTCCCCTGCAGCAGCAGCAGACAGCACAAGGCCACGAGGGACAACAGGGGCTGTGCAGGGCAGGCTATTTCTACTGGTCTGCAAGGGACCGTGTCAGAACATATTGAGTTCTGAGTATGTATAGCTCTCGGGACAGCCCCTGCAGAGTGACAATGCTGGCTCTCTTTCCCCTCCTGTTAACAAGATGAAGCTGCCACACGCAGACATGGTGTTTTTGTGATGCCTCAAAGAACAGCAGCAAATGAGGGCCGCAAGCGTAATCCCAAGCGCAATCCCACCAACGTATGGATAAGAGAGCAGCAATGAGGATTTCACTCTTCCTGAAAAGGCAGAGCCCAGGTATAACAAATATTTCATTGATTTTTCAGCAGGAAACTGAGCAAAAAAAGTTCTCTAAGGGGTTAAGGGCAGAAAACGAGAAAACAAAGAAGATGGCAATGGCCAGTGTGGTTTCTGTGTAATCGATCTCAATCAAACATGCACACAAACACACCAGTTTAAGGACCTGGCTCAGTCAATGAAAGACTCTAAATACAATCCAGTGAGCAGGCAGAGCAGGATGAATTTCTGTTGTGGACAGCTATGGGTCTCAGATGAATTACAAGCAGAAGAATCTTGCTTTGTGATCTGTTTCTGCTGAAAAGAAACATTGCTTTCTTTTGATGAAAGACCTGTTTACTTATTTATTAAATTTCATTCCATACTCTTTCTTCTGGGCAAGCTTTTTCTCTCTATTCTGTGCTGGATCATGCTGAACAATAGTAGCTATGAGGAAGGTAAATCTACTAAAATACAAGTATACATGCACAGAAAGGAAAAATAGGAGCTGGTCTGAGAGATTCAAAATTGCCAAACACTGTGTAATACTGGCTAGGCATTATATTAGAGAATATTTCAGAAATAATCTTTCTAACAGCCGTGAAATTATTTCCACAACAGTTTAAACAAATAAATAAGGAAAAATAAATGAAAACTACAAGGAATAGTTATTTCTGCCCTGTCAGCTTTGGAAGGGGCACCTCTGAAATTCTTGATGAGGTGTCATCTAAAATGTAGCAGAACAAAGAAACACCACAGAGTTAGCAGTTTAATTTAAATAAGTTAAATCATTAGGTAAATACTAACTGAATATACAAAACAATTAACTGAACTTGCAGGGACAGGATCACACAAAGACGGGTTTAGTTAGCTCAAAAGATGTACTAACGCTGATGAAACACCTTGCTTAATGTTTGCTTTGCAGTAAACTAGATGAAAATTACTATATGATTAGAAAGTATCATGACAAATTAAGTGCAGTTATATCTCTTTACTGTGTAAAAGCTCTGTCTTGTGTTAGAACATATCTGAAGCACAAGACCATCAAGACCAATGACAATCTTTCAGAAGATTAAAAGCCATAGCAGCATTAATAATAGATGCCAAAAGATTCATTATACTCAAAATCATTACAAGGAATTGATCCTTAACATTTGTAACAGTTCATCATCATCTCAAAGTGAAATTTGAAATACTCTCTTAGATCTCAATATTCTATATGTTTTGCAAATGAGATGTGAAAGGAATAGCGAGTGTTTATTAAGGGCAATGATTGATAGCATTAAGTGGATTTTAATAGCCAGAGATAACACGTTATACCTAGGCACGATTAAAACCAGGTAGAACTGAATGGGTATCATGTTAAAGGCTATCACTCAAATTCCTTAGCATACTTAATGGACCATCTCCCGGGCTGATGAAGTAGAAGGAGCTTCGCCAGCATTTCACCCCGCGGCAGGACCGCATGGAGCAGAGCTTCAGGGCAGGAGGGACAAGGGCTTGGAGGGGGACACGTACCTGGCAAGATGAGGATGTCCACGAGGGGCTTGCAGTGATAGAGGCCTGTCGCCATGACGCAGTCTGCCCACAGCCCCTTGGACCCCAGCTCGTCCATTTTCCTGCAGGTGGTAATGGTGTAGCCGCACGTCACCACCCAGTCGTTGGTGGCGGTTGCCACCACCACCCCGATCCACCCTATGAAACTGCAGACAAATCCAGCCAGGTGCAGGCAGGTGGCCACCATGTCGATGACGCCCTGGTCCTACAAGCTGGGCAGGAGAGCAGAGGCAAAGCTTTGGCAGAGGCGGCTGCGGAGCTGTGCGAGGCAGGGCAGGATGCGTGCTGCTGGGACCTGCCGCCAGCTGGGAGCGGGAGGGACTGGACTTTGGTGGGAAGAGGTCCCCGAGCACACATCGGACTGCCTCTGCCCAGCTCCCTCCCTGGGAGGGGTCAGAGCTGCCTCCAGCCCCACAGCACATGGGAGGAGCAAGGGGGGAGCCCCAACTTCTGCCAGCTCATCGCAGGGAGCTGCAGGAGGAGGAGGATGCGGACAGGGGATGCAGAACTGCCTCTGACAGTGCTCAGATGACAAAACAGGCTACTTTATTCGCGTGCAAGCAGCCTGGCTGCTGAAAATTCAGGCTCAAGATAAAAATTGAGGCAGTGTTTTTGAGCTGAAGACAAACGATCACGCTTCTGTCTCTTCATCGAAAAATAAGGCAAGAAATGTGGTGGACAGAGTTACCCGAGAGATGGAACTGATCGCCTCCCCAAAGCCTCCCCAAAGCCACCAGCACTCCTGCAGTAAATGCGTATAGTCGATCTTGTTTCTTTTCTGATGTTTTCTGATGTAACTGCAAAACATGAAGACCCATCTCTGCGTTCTCTCGTGCCTGAGGTTTCAAAAGTCTTAATTAACACTCTCAGAGTCTTAAGTTTGCTTTTGGCAGTGCCTTATTTCCATTTTTAAACGCTAACATTTAGAATAAGTGGCTTTTTACTCAGACTCATTACGGCTGTAACTTTTAGCCAATTTCATGAGACAAAGAACAGCCCATTTCCAAACGTCAAAAGGAAAACTTCACAGACAATCCTGTATCTGCAGAAACAGGCAGACGTGCTATTTTCCTGGTTTTACTTTGTGTTTTTGCAAACACATTTGCGTTACTGGGCGCCAACACGTCCCTAATGAAATTTCATCACTGCGTGTCCACCACAGCTTCTGATTTTGCTGAGGGTTTGGATTTACACGGAAAAAAACGTGCCTGGGGAGACCACTAGCGGAGTGCTTCCAGCACTGCATCGGGCAGGGGAAAGGTCTGGTGAAAAATACGGAGCAGTGACTTTGATTCATTCCCGCGGCTGTTGATGAAACAGAAATATTGGAAGCCACGCTCCAGGATTAGTAAGTCGTGAATGAAATATATCCTGCTCTTCATCCAGCACTGTTTTTCCCATTCCTTAGCAAACAAAGTAAAAACCACGAGCAAGACCATGCAGAGCCTTATTTTTCCCATTCCTGGGTGTCACAATTCAGGGACACAAGGCCACAGCTTTGTTTTACCCCACCTTTCTACATAACCTGCTCTTCCACTGCAGCCACTTCAGAGGGAGCATGCTGTTATTTAGGTCCAACAGCCATCTCCACATTGTCTAGGGGTTGGTTCTAGGTGGATTTAATCTTTCCCTCAAAATACGTTTGCTCATTTGTTATTCAGGAGATAAATGTCATCTCTCGAGTGAAACTAGTATTGTTCCCCTTCTTGGAAGGCAGGATTGTGTTCAACAGATCACAGCATCATCTCCTGGATTTGAAACCGCATAATCCTGTGGGTTTTACAAAACCTGGGAACTCCTTGGCATCACTGTAGGGCAGAGTTTCCATCAGAAGAAAGGAAAAAATATTTTTCAGCCAGTAAAGTATAATTATCGTTTCTGATTTTAAATGGTTATACATCTGAGCATTTTGTACAGTGATGTGTGTTATTTTCTTCATTACTAATCTAATAAGGAGAGGTGTGAACGACTCAAACATTGCTGGAGCAGTTAAGTAGCAACAAAAGCTGTGCACCGGAGAACATGCCAAATACACAAGTGGTTCTATTTACACATGCAAACACCAACTCTGTGTTGAGATACAGAGAAATCTTACTGTCAATATCTTCATGGAGCCCTATGAGGCTTAGGAAATGGACTCAGTGTGAGGGAGATCTTGTAGATTTTGCTAAAAATGCCCTTGAGAAATGTGGGGAGCTGCTGCAGGCTCTGGGAGTTCTGCTAACAAACCTGAAGTGTAATCAGGTCTTAATTTATTGTAATCAAGGCAGACTGTCTCCTCTAAAAAAGCACTATTTTTAAACACCTTCAAAAAGTCAAATTTCTTATTTCCATGTACAAAATCATTACGAAGACAAGCGTTGTGACATTACAGTTTTTTATTTGTTTTTTGAGTCCACAATCTGTACATGTATTTACACGGCATGAAAATGGATAACAGCACAAAATACAATTGAGGTATAAGCTAAGAGCACAGTATGTCATGTTTCAATAAATATAATTCAAAATTTGTAAACTAAGTGACCAGATAGAAGCCTCTTGTTTACTAAAACCATATAAAATATCTGTTAATCTCACGTGAGGTAGAGGACAGTTTTGTGTGTCATGTAATGCAACCACAGCAACGCTAGCAGTAAGACTGTACATCATTGGCAAAGTATTAAAAATCGTTGAATGCACTGATCATTTTCACAGGCTTTTACTATGGTTTCAGAATAGTCATCCAACCCGTCGCCTTGAGCTAAACAGACTGGTGTTTTTGCAACGACTTTCTGGAATTTCAGATAATCGTATTGGCATGTCAACATCAATAAATACTTCTGAGAGCAAGTATGAAAACACAGAAACAGGTTTTGTCCATCACAGAAAGCAACGTAACTGCAACAAAATATTTTAGACCAACTTTTTATTATTTCCTAGAATTATTTTAAATACGGTATAACTGTGCTTTCCTTTAAGTGAGGTATCTGTATTCGAAGAAAAAAAAAATCAATTGGTATTGTTACATATAATCAATTTTCCAAATACAAAATTTTAACCATTCGCTGTGCTTGATGAAGTGCTTAAAACTCATTTTTCAAGCATTTCCCAACTGAACCACTAACTCTGGGAAAAAAAAAATCTAAATAATGGAAACAATCTAAATAATAGAGACACACAGTGAACTTGTCATGCAATTTGTAAGCAATGACTGCTTTCACAAAAGCTAAAAAAAAAAAAAAGGATCTTTTTGAAACAGATGTGCAACAAATAGAAAATTCGACAAGCTTTCTGTCATGAAAACACTGATGAACACTTCTCCCACTACAAATGAGCAAAAAGATCAACATTTGCAGCTTCTTGCTGCTTGCTGTTGACAGCTTAAATGAAACTACCGATACAGTTCAAGCACAGATGAACAGGTAGGTGTAATTACGTCGTTTGTTGACTTCACCATATTATAGAAAACTCTGTTGTGTGGATCAATTACATGAATTAAGTGCAGAAAAAATACAAAGTTGTTATCTTTGCTGACAGTCAAAATATATACTCTACAAACAAGTGGATTCTAGGAAGCTGACCGTGACAGCATTTCAAGGCCAACTTCACAACTAATCCTAGGAAAGTTTTCCAAAAATTCCGTAACACATTATAGCTATCCAGCCCCCAGTATAAATCAAGAATGTATGAATAAACAGTCGTGACTTCTAAAATATGGACCAAGCCGTATTTTTTCAGGCCACCGGTAGCTTTATGCTCCCACTCCACTTTTCCTACTTCACTAATTGCATTATGCCTTTACTATATACAAACGGTTTTACACCTAGGCTATTAATATATTAAATATAGAATAAAATTAGTTGAAGGATGTGAAACGTAACTACATTCACCTAAATTCTCAAGCTAAACGATATGCTTTACAAAAACTAAAACACAGACGGACTCAAGTTTGGAGACTTTAGATAAAATCTCTTTCGTCTAGGGACACATGGCTACACCATGAATGAGGGTGCTTTCAGACTGGCAAAATTTCTCTCAATTCTTATATTCTCCTGCTCCTTAGAGCACACAAAGCTTGTGAAAGCTCTTTTTAAAAAGTGTAGGAGCAATTTAGGTATTTCAGCCTGAATCCTACTTTGTTCCAAAAGGTGCGCTAAGCAACTTTGATTTCAGTGTAGGTGTTTAATAATGAAGGTTTAAAATTGTGGACAATTCCAGGATTTTTTTTCCTAAAGACTTAATGTCACAACTATCTGGGAAAACAACATCCTGCCTAAATCGTCGGCAACTAAAACCTGAAGGCAGAACAAACAACAATACATAAAATGAGCATGCCATGGCTAAAAGCAAGTACCTAGTGACAGAATTCACTTCTACCATTAGGTGTGCACTTAAGTGAAGGCCCTTAAGCATTCAGTCCAAGTTCCTACACTGGGTTGTAAAATAAACCACTCAATATTAACTAGCATAAGGTAGTGAAAAAGGGTCAACATATATTTGTTCTGGAACTTGCATCGTATTATTTACAATTTACTAAAAAACTATCTTTCAGAGACTGAACACACAAAATCTATGGCACATTTATGTATACGTTATTACTTAAAATCAGTATAAAATTAAGTCTACACATATGAAAATTATTTATGTTATGTAAAGAACCTGAAAGTAATATTTAAGAATTTTAAGAGGATTACAATAATTTAAAATGCATCCTAACTTCAGATTAACTAAATGGAATATTTACAAAGCTACTTTTTAAGTCATTTTAATAAATGCTCAATTCGCTTTTTCAGCCAGATGTTTTAGAATTATTAGGAGGCCTTACCTGCAGCTGGAATTGCTAAAACTGCTATAAGCTGCTTGAGTTTTTGCAGCAGTGAAAATATTAGTACAAACTACGGCCACCAGCATTTTATTGGTCTCCAGCAGGAGCCAGCGAGCCTGGTTGGCGCGCGGTGGAAGCGCTGCTCGAGGCACGGCCCTCCGGCTGTACTGGTCCCCCACTGCAACCAGTGGCAAAATGGGAAACTGGAGCAGAAGTCACATAACATAGACAAGACCTGAATGAAAAGTGAATATACAGTACCCTGGTATAACAACCCCGTGAGGATGCCATACATTCGACAAGTAAGCTATAAACACTGGAGTAAATGCAGTACTCCTGCCCTACCGTGTGGCCTTCTCTACACTGACAGCTGAACAAGTTTGGTTCAAAACACTGAGAAGCAGCTCCAAATGGTCTCTGCTGATCCTCTGATAATACCCAGAAGAAACTTTGTCATTCCCCAGGACGGTGTTTCCTTATTTATCAATTTAGCTAATCCAACTTCAAGCTGCCATGCCTAATAATCACACTTCTACCGACATCCTTGCCCACTCCCCCTACAACCATGTTCTTGGTGGTTATTAAAATAAAACATTCAAGTGATCTTAAAGCAAGTGGTGAACATACAAGCAGAATAATTTATAATCATTTTGTTCCAAATCATCACTATACTCTAAAGACAGCCTTTTCTTTTTTTCTTTAAGTAATAATTAGGAGATGGAGTTGAGGAAGAAGGGAAAAATGTAATCTGGATCCTCTTTTCTGATTAACATCGTCAAAGAAAAGTGTTTCATATTTTTTCACCTAACCTGCCTTAATTATCCGTGTAAATATGACAGAATCCATAGACAAAATTATATACAGCTACAAAAGAATCATTCTATGACTCCATGACATTTATCACCTATTTTTTCATTCAATTTAAAGATTTGTGCAATTTTATCTTTCTCTATGATATTCAATCCTATTATAGCACTAAAAGAGAGATAAGGAAGAACTAGGAGATTTCAGTTTTACTAGTTCAGAATAAAAATCGATGCTAGTAGGCTTTTACTAGTGGCTTCACCAGTACTAACTGAATTATTAAGAGAGTTATAAACCTAAGTACCTTAAAAAACGTAACAGGAGCTAAAGCACAGTTTAAAATTATGTAGTGAAATAACAAAACTGCTAAGACATTTCTAGTCATCGACATAATCAGCTAACACCTGTCAGCTATATCAAACTTTTTGGAAAGAAGTGCAAAGAAGTACTTCATCTTAATCTGTAGTCATGCATTGAATCTACCAGGAATCAGACTTCTGAAGTACTCAAGTAAATGTTATATATACATAAAACAGAAATTCTGTACAATTACACATTTTTAAATGTTATAGCTCAACGAACATGCTGTATTTCTTAATTCATGGTAACATTACCATGCCATTCAAATGCAGAAACTATCAAAATGATTTTCAAAGTGCCATATCTTAGAATTTGATTTTTCTAAGCAATTATCATTATGTCAGTTAAGGCCTGTTTTATGTGATGAAAGAAAAATCCACTAGTTAGCAAGAAGCTCAAAGTATGGAGGCTTGGGGTACCAAAGAAACCAATACTTTTTCCTATTTTCTTTTTTTAATTTTTTTAATTTCCTTAAAAATTTTTTTCTGTTTAACCTAACTTTGAATGCTTCTAATGATGGGGCACCCACAACTTCTCCGGGCAACGTGTTCCAGTGTCTCATTATAAAAATTCTTCTTTATATCCTATCTAAATCTACTTTCAGTTTTAAGCCATTTCCCTTTCTCCCGTCACTACAAGCCCTCATAAACAGTCTGCTTTACCTGCAATAGAGAAGACAATAAAAGAAAATGTGATTTTTATATTTCAGAAAATTTCATTTTTGATTCTATTTTTTTTAATTTACAAAAAAAAGCCTATTGTTTTCTTCTTCTAGCATGGTAACCAAATGATTACTGTAAAATGCTTTAGAGTGAATGAATTGTTAAGTAGCACGTACTGAAAAGATCAGCTTGATTTCATGTAACAAAATTATGGGAAAAACTCATGCTGGCAAATCACTTCTGATAATCATCCACCTATTGTCATGGTGATTTTGGTGATTACCTTACAGATGAAAAGCTGCCTTTACTTTCTCCAATTAGAAAACACAAAATTCTCACTGAAACCCAAACTATTCTTGGCCTTGAAGAAATCAGAATTTTAATTTTTTCTTATTTTTTTTTTATAACTGGATGCGCAACTGATAGTAAAATAAAGATCACCAAATATATTTTAACAGACAATGTTAAAAGGTATAGGGTCCTCAAGACTGCTTTAGAAATAAACAGAAACTGGTCACTCTGAATCATAAGTTTCTTTTTTTCATAGTTTGAGAAACACCAGTACAAATAAATGCAGATTTTCATTAGTTAGGAAAATCTAAAAATGTATACCTATCTATCTACTTATATACATGTATATCTTCATCTGGACTTGTCTGGCAAATAGAAATCTGTAGAGAATACTTTCTCTTATCACACAGAAACAGCTTACAATTCGTTAAAAAACAAAACACCCTGTTTGAAAGACACAGTCATGCTTCCTCTTTGAATTTCTATTTTCCTTTTCCATTTTTTGAAGATTTCAAGATCTGTAGCTTCAATTCTTTTATCATCAACTCTAACTTTTCCCTTGCCTCTCGTTCTTGCCTCAGTTCATCTTGAAGCTCTTGTCTATCTGCCTCTGCATGATCCAATCTCTGTCTCAATTCTGCTAGCTGTAAAAGAGAAGACAGACATTTAATTTTAGCAAACGTATTTGTAAACATCAATCACTCAAGACCCCACTGATGACCACCTATCAATCAGATAAAAATATTTTTCACCATTATTAAATAGCACTTTTCCACTTCCCAAGTTAACTTCTCTTACCTGACAAAATATTACTATTTTTTTCAAAGTCTTAATGCATTTCTAGAACACACGAAAACTACCAACACTGCTTTTGATATTCTTTAGCATAAATGAAAGAGAAATGAGATGCAGAAAATCCTAAACGTAACCAGAAAATCCTAAACGTAACCACATTTATGTGTGTTCAAATATAAACACAAGCCTTTCCTGGGTTTCTTGTGAAATATTTTGTGTTTCAATGCAGAAAATTAAATTCTTAATCTTTAGAGTACCGTAAATGTGAAACTTGCCAGACCGTCAGAAAGATTTAAGTAGACCAAACAGTAAAAGCCACTGCTGACAAGGGCATTTCTGTTACATATATATATGTATGTATGTGCATATATATGAAACAAAGTAATTTTAAAAAATTAACCACGTTTTGTTTATATTCATATAAATATTGCACCCAGATTTAAATAATTAAGAAACTACTTTGAATTTATTGGGGTGGGTTCTCTCCCATCAAAACTTCTTTACAGCGAGATCTGGAAAAGTCTGAGGAATTTTTCAAGTGTGACAAAGTTCATGTCAAGTTGCTTACACGTATACTACCCTCAGTTACAACAGGGAGACTAGAAACCAGTTTTCTTCTCTACCACTGATTTACGTGTTTGCTTCTTATGAAAAGACCTCACTGAATCTAAAAACTCCATCTGCATTTATGATGATGGTTATCCATGTACCTCTCGCTGAAAAAAAAAAAACAGCTCATGAGAATGAAGAAAGGAGGAGCATACAGGAACACTGGTGGTTGCCAATTGCTGTACAACATCCTGGGCAAAGAAAATGCCGTGCTGAGTTCAGAGAAATGTACTGCTCAATGGACATTAGCCTTCACTTGTATAATCAGAACCATTTAAATGGTTCTTAATATAATCAGAAATACGTCAGTAGTTCTTAGACAGCACTAGCCTACTAACACGTGTCTTCTGGCTCCACTGCTTTGATTATGTAGCCTGGTGCAGCACGGTAAAGCCCACTGCCTGCATGTCCCAGCACGCACTACAGCAGCAGGTCTCTGGTTGAGCTTTGGTTTCCAGCTGTAAGGAAAGGCTTCGGTACTGGTTATACTGCCCTGCTGTGATTGACAGGGTAAAGCAGCAATTAAACTAGATCAGTCAACACAGGAGTAAAAAAAAAGGAGGAGAAAACGCTTAGTACATCTTCAGGCAGGGCTAGATAGAAGAGCAAACATTTACCCAAATTCCAACCCCTATGTTCATTAATTTCATTTAATGTACAAAGAGGGTTCTTCTCAGGCCACAGTTCTCAGAGAAAGGGGCAACTGGCTCCAAGAAGACATGAGATTAAAGCTGTTTTCAATGCTGTATAGACAGCTTTGGGAAATTAACTCTTGCCAGGACCTCTGTTTAACTCAGATGCTTGGACAATTGCTTGGAACCTGGGGTCCAAAATATAGATGTGATATGAAGAAAATATCACATACCATGTTATTACATCATATCATATCACATTATCACACCATATAATGAAGAAAAAGAGTCAAATGATATGTTCCAGATAGTTACACAACTAATAACCAAGTATACTTTCATGGAAGGAACGTATTTAGTATTCTAACATCAGAAGAAACAATCAATGTGTCTCCTTGGGGAACAATCTATGTTTTTTATCCTCTAAAGAACGTGAACTACACAAGCCATACAAAACACACTATGCACGATTATCTTCATAAATTAGAACATGTTGTTACTTGCAGTAATAGGGCTTGTACCAGATGTTTGGTAAATCAGACCTTAGTCAGAGAGGATTAGTTCTGGCAGCAAAGGCTAGGAATCTGTGGAGCGGGATGTCATGAAATTAAATTCATGAGAAGGATTTATGATGCTAGTCACTGCCCTACTCCCTAAAAATACCAAAACCAGTCACTCAAGTACAGCCTGTTTCTTATTTTGAGACAATAGGAACAGATAAAACGATGATCAAATGACCACAAAGTTTTGCTGAGCTTAAGTTTTAGATTTTGTTTGTTTTAAAATACTGTGTTTTCTGTGACAGTACAAAGAACTTCAATAGACATTTAATCATATTTTGCATTCTCCCTCAGTTTCAGTCAAGGGACAGGGAAATAAACATGCTGCCCTTGTCCCTTATTTTGGGGTTAGTCTATGGCATCAGAAGACATGGAGAAGACGAAACCTAACAACAGATGAGCAATAACTTTGCAACTTACTGATGCACTAAATACACTTCTCACCTGTGCAGCGTATTCCGCTTCTTTGTCTTTTTCTAAATTGGTGTCGCAGGCACACTTCTGCTTCATCACTTGGTCCAGTTTCTTCTCCAAGTCCCTCTGTTCAAAATAAAATTCTTCCATTCTTTGAGCATGCTCAGTTTGCAAAGATTCCAGTTCTTTTTGTAAATTCTGCTGTTCTTCAGTTAGCTCCTTCATAGCTTTAGAGTTGCTTAACATTTCCACTTCCTGTGGAGACAGATCAGGATTACATACACCTTGGTTCTAACACCAGGGAAGCAAAACACTGGTCTTGTAATTGAAATGTGTATGGAGAAACGAGGCCAAAAAGAGCATATTTAAGTTAAGGTAACAATAGCGTGGTAATGGTACTTATCTACTTAGCAGTGCTGGCATGGAATTTTGTAGCAAGCACTCAATTCAATGTAACAGCATTATTTATATTTTCAAGTACACAGAGCTTCCAGAAACAGTTTGGTTTCCTTTTCTGTTAACACTAAGACCTTTTGACAAATATCAGAACATACATATATGTTTACGCTTCTCTCTACGCTTTACCTCCAACAGAAAACCTTGAAAGTAGAAGCCCTGAGAGCCTCTCTGAGCTGACCAATTCTGAGCTTAATGATAAAAAAATAAATTAGGTCTGGGTTATAAATACTGTGTTTGCTGCTTATATTCACCTAAGTTAATACAGAAAATAGAAATGAGGCAAAATCACAAATGAACGCCAATTTCTAATGTCATCCATTATTAAAAAGATCAATAAAATCCCCTAAATACAAAGTTTATCAAATAGAAATTAAAAAGTGGCATTCTTGTTACACAAGGCAGTGATAACATCTTTCCTAGGATGTCTGCATCTTTAAAATCCTAGAAATTGAGAAGTTTTTAGAGGACTTACACTATATTTGCCAAAATACTTAAACGTTTGGAAAATAAGGTAGTTTTCATCTGGATAAAATAAAAGAAGCAGCTCCTTGAACACAGCAGTTACAACCTGAAAACACAACAATTATTAGTAAACTCCAACCTAATAAACACACAGGACATTAAATATTTGGTGTCCGGATTCAAGCTGGTGGAAAACTATCTGTGTTTGGTGTTTCTACATGAACGTCATCTGTGACATTGATTCTAGAACCAAAAATCAAACATTAGTTTTCTGTAGACAAAAATTAAAGGCATTCAGACTGGCACCGTACCATTTGAAGCTGCTGTTTCCTCCGCAAAATAGTATTTAGTTTTTCTTGCTGTTTGATGTAGGTTTTCATTACTTCTTCCATGATCCTTCCCTTGTCATCTTCGCAGCTGATGTCTTTCATGAGGGTGGGGGACAAGGTTCTCACATTACCGACTTCAACGTGTCTCGAGTCTCTAGTGCTTTTGGTAGAAATGCGCTCGGATTTTCCACCTCTTGCAGAATGAGTTGACACAGGTGGATCTATGGATAAAAGAAGAACACAGCATAAAAATCCCAGGAACCTAAGCTTGGAGTGAAAAAAAAAATGCAAAGGGAACTGGAGATGAAGAAAAAGTCAAAAGAATTTTTGGAAAACAGAAGTGGCATGGAAATAATCAGAAAATTCTGGGTTGGTGTTGAGCTTTCCAAAATTACATACTATAAAAATTGAAAAGATTTCAACATAATTTTCTTTATAGTTTATCCACTCACCTAAACGTTTGTGCTGTTCCATGCTAGTTTTCAAGTCAATTTTTTCCTGTTCTTCAAGAGAAAGCTCTGGGTAGGAGGCAACTTTTTTGTGCTTTCCGCTACTGAGCTTTTTCTCTGGCTGTCCAGGTGAAGATTTAATTACTTCTGAAGCTCTGACTGCTGTTTTTGCAACGTCCTTGTATTGTGATGCAAGGGATACATTTGGGGCAACCACTTTATCACACATATAAAGGTAGTAACTGCAACAGTAGAACAGCACAATCAAGCATGAAAACGTGTAACAAATGATGACTGCGAGCAGTAAGTTTAATTTAATGTGATTTCAAACAGTAAAAGTGCCAATGAAAAATAAGCGTATCCTTTCAAAATTTTTTCTACGCGAAAGGAAATAACGACCTACTTCATCTTTACTGACTCCATCATCTAGATAGAGCTTTACGGCCAGCAAAAACCAGATTTTTCAAATATGACAGATTAAAAAAATCATACAAAAATCATCTGAAGTCTTCATTTAAATGCAAAGAGTGAAATTAGAATGGCACCAGATCCAGACTCCAGCATTTTCATAATCCTCGTATTAGCAACGGAGAATGGTGGAAGGGATCAGTGCAGTGGGAAGGAGCAAACTGCTCTTTAAACAGCAAGGCTGGGGCAGACCTGAGACCAGCAGCGGACGACCTTTTTTCCCCACGTACATTTACAAATCTGTCTGGATTTTCGCAGCTCCTGACTTCTAGGAGAATTTGTCCCTGTTTCCCTAACCTAGCCACTCAGCTTTCGTCTAGTACAGAAGGAAAAACTGCCAGATCTGTTAAGGTCAGTGCCAAGATAATTACTGTCATGACGTCGGAGTCAACGCTGCTGCCTTCACCACCTTCCTTCCTCCTGCTTCCGAAGGGGGCACCAAGAGAAGCAGCACACAGGGACCATCAGAAATGTTCGACCACGCACGTGGTCTGCATGGAACTGGTGTGTATTTGTGTCGCTTTGATGCCTGCTGCCGTCAAAAGAGCCTGATCTCACCCATACAAACGAAACGCATTGCCCCGCAGGGATGCAGGGTAAGAGGTACTTCAACAACAAGTGTTTCTGTGGTTGATGCCGAACACAAAGCGCACGCCATGGGAAGGACACGCACTTGGTTTCTAAAACCGGGAAACGAATCAACCAACAACTCAGCCGCAGTCATTGTTTCAGTGTGGGATAAAGTCAAAGACAGTTTTTCAAGTTTTTTTTTGGAAAGAAAATGAAGTTGCACTCCTGGTAAATAGGCGCTACGCGGCCTTTCGCATGAGTTACATTACAATAGGAAAGATTAAAAATTAGCTTCTGCCATTTCTACTCTGAGAAGGGAAATTGTAATTACATTTCAATTGTATTTCCTACTGAAGAACACTCATACATCACAGCTCGAGTCCTGTACCAATCATTCACTCATAAGCGGTTCATTAATATTTACACTAAGAAATGAATAAAAAGTTCGGGTTCGAGTATTCTTCCTAACATTTCAGGTTGCAAGTTTTGCTTTTTTTTTTTCCAGTTGAAATCATCTTTAAATAGTTAAAAGAATTTAACCCGTGCATACGACGCTCAGAGTTCTGCACAGGAAATTCAGTTACCTGGGATGGAAAAAGGAGGGTGGCTGAGGTTCCGTTTCTGCTTCTTGCTTTATAACGGGATACCACTGGGGTAACTCTAGGCTCTGCTGTGAATCCACCTAAAAGGAAGGAAAAAAAAACAACAATAAAACACAGTAATCTGTAACAGAGAGGCACACATTATTCAATGCTTCTGAGTGGAATGGCATTTACTTCGTTAATACGTATAGACAGAGCTGGGCAGAAGCAGACAAACGGGGTACTGGGAAGCACAGGGCAATGCCAGCACCACAAGTCTCTTCCATCTCCGATTTCCCATTATGGGTAAAGGAGCAATGAAACCGAAAGGAAATCTCTTCACAAACCTACATAAAAGCTCTGCTGAGAACTCTGCCAGGGACATGCTACAAGTGCTGGAGGGAAGCAGAAAGAGGATTCCACGCTTCCAAGGCTTGTCTGAGCCTCTGCAATGAAGTATCCACATCACAGTACGCACTTGCCAGATGCTTTACTACAAAATGAAAGTAAGAATGAAGTGCGAATGGCTGGTGTTAGAGAGAAGACCGCTAAAGGAAGTTAAAGCCTTTTATTAGAGATCTGGGCAAGGCCACTGCAGTAACCCGACAACTCCATGCCCCTCGCAGTAACAAACAAGATTACTCGGGGTGCATCAGGAGACATCAACTTCGAAAACCCTTCCGTGTGTTCCGTATTTAAGCAGCAAGCCTTGTCGTTTGTCCCAGGAGACACTTCTGGAGTTAACCACAGCGACCACATCGCAGCATGAGAACCGAGGTCAGTTTTAGTGCAGTGACCACCGGAACTGTGGCGACGCCAAAGGCTGTGCCGCAGCGCCACGAGGCAGGGATGGACCAAGACCTAGCCACGGGGGACTGGCCGTCCTGCTCCCTCCACGATGAGCTCAAAGTGACAGCTCTGAGGAGCGGCTGCTCAGCAAGTGGTGAGGAGGTGACAGAGCAGCAAACGCGATATCCTGTACAGAAATCTGCCCAGGAGCGTAAGGAAATGTAACGTCTGTGTGTCATATCTAACAGCTCGCTCACGCGCGCGTGAGGGAAAGCCAAGACTTGCCAAAGCAGCGCCGGCTTCCCCAGGACAAGGAAGCAGAGGCTGTGATCCAAATACTCCCCTGTTAAACTCTTCTAACCTTTTGTACTTTCAAGATGAATATCCGTGGGACCAAACAAAACCAAAAACCCTCCCCACCATTTGATCTTTGCTCAGGTTTCCAGAGTTTTTCCTCTCATTCTGATTTCACGTGCTGCTTCAGCAGAAAGAACTACACAGGTGTGCAAGGGAAGACTCCAGAAAAAGAGGGTTTTTTTTGGATTTCATTTGTAGCAGTCCACTCCAAACGACTGCTGCTGTTAACTCGAGCTATTTTTTCACCCGTATACAGGAAACCGAAAGATCTCGTGGTCAGAAATCTGCTACCATAGAGCAGGAAGCAAGCAGCGTTATAGGTGTGACTCGGGAAGGTGATTTCCACAGATGCACGCCCTCCGCGACAGTTTATTACCTGTACTGGCACTGCAAGGACAACGATCGTCACGACAGCCTTTATCAGACGACACGCAGCCTCCTCGCTATGAGCTCACTTGCATCTCTAAGCACTTCAGCGTGTGGAAGCAAGCCATACTGCAGACTTTCGTGGAAATTTTCTGCTGAAATCCCTTACAGCAGACTGGCACAGCTGTAAAAGCACTCGTCACTGTCCTAAGCCCTTCTGCAATACTACGTTTTCAGGAGTTTACACTGAAGGGTGTCAGATACCCTGCACACGGTGCTGGGCCCATTGACCCAGCCCGCTGATCCTTTGGAGTCCACAACCCAACACCCAACAGGCAAAATGGGTCAGCCACAGCAGCAGCCAGCAAGCAACCATTTAAATGGCCAATAAACTAAAAAGAAACACGGGGCAGGAACCATTTCAGAACATCTAAGTTTAAATTATGCACAATAAACTCGTATATTCTGCAAACATCTCCGATGGCAACCCCTGCACACCTCACTTCCATCCGCTTGTTACTCTCTGCTCCCTACCAAATATCCTCCTAAAAACTTATTCCTTGAGCAAAACACGATTATTTCCCCAGCAACGTTCACCATTTATCTGGCGCTTGTCTTATTACTTAAACCCAGGGGAAAGCAGCTCTGTATTTTTGAACCACACTGCAGACTTGCGGCGGTATTTTAGGGAAAAATACTATGTCTATTATTAACCATCGTCAAGATACCGGCCCACAGCTCATTACTTGGGCTGCCGAAAACCCCCTCTTCTTTTGGCACGTTTCTCTGTACAACTGGCTTAAACAGAAAGCTGGCGCTGATCAGGCAGGCTTCTGAACGGCGACTTATCGACGCGCCGTTCCCCTGCACGCGGAGTCGCGGGACGGGTGGCTAGGTGGCCGTACACCACGAGCGCGTGTGCTGGTGGAAACGTAACAGGTGACAAATGAATTTGTGATACTCGATTTTCAAGCTCCTTTCTGCTGCGCTCAGCTGCTGCAAGGCAGGCTGCGTAAAACGCACTCAAAGGCCAGAAGGGAGCAGGAGCGTTTCCGCAACAGTTCTGAACTTCCCGAAGGCTGCCTATCTGAAAACGGAAAAAGGACCAAGGGAACCAAACCAGCTTGAATGAAATTACTCAGAGCCCAAAGAGGAAAATTACAGCACCTGCTCATCGAAAATGTATTTCCATGGTGAAGCCTTGCCATAGATTTAACTTGGGCTTGATTTGACAAGCGTTCCCCTTTACAAAAGGCAAGCAACGTGCTTCCAAACAGCGTATTTACGTGTGAGCAGAGAAAGATTCAGTTCTACAAGAGCAGGCCAACTTACTTTGGACCGAGTTCTTTTCTGGTTTTTCTCACTAAATTTCTCCTTCATTTCCTCCAAGAGATGCTTCAGCTCCCGCTCCTCTGACGTCCCTAAGTATTTTTGGTTAATGTGAAGGTAGCAGTGCCACTTGGCCGACTCAAACCCCCAGTGGCAGGTCCTCTTGTCGGGGGATCTGTGCGAGTGCATGACGAACGTCTGGGGGGAGAACATCCCGTAGCACTCCAGACACTGGATGCAGGGGTCGTCCGGCGCAAGGTAGAACTGAGGTGCAAACAAACCCTGGCACTTGCCCAGGCATTCGTGCTCGACTTCAAAGGCACTGCCAGTCTCTTTCAGTTGGGCCAAGGTGTTCTTCCCGGGGAGAAAACTGCCATTTTGGGGGAAAGTGCGAGGGCGTAGTAAAGCATTGCATAGTCTCTGAGCATCAGTCAGTGTAATTAGCCCGCAGGAGGGAGCGTTGAACGGAAGAATTCCCAAAACCTTGAGAATATGAAGCTGGTCAGAAGTGCATCTTGAGCAGTATATATACAGTTCATCACACACGGTGTTAATCTGTTGCAAGGAAAAGTCTCGGAGAACCGAATTCAACACTTGAGGCAGGCAAAGTCTTTTCTCCCCTCCGACTTTGAAGCAAGAGATGGATTCCCCCTCCAGCACGGTCTGAGTGAGCTCGGTGGAACTGTCTGGAGGAATGAGCAGCGGACCAGACAGGATTTGTGGCGACGGAAGAGGCAAGAAGACGGTGGGAGACATACTTTCCTGGGAATAGCGAGCTGAAAAAGCCGCCGGTCCACCCAGGGAGCTCTGGCTGCTCAAGTGGAACTGTGCCAACGTGTGTTTCAGACCTGGATTTAAATTCAGAGGCTCCGAGATTGAAGTACTGTTTGGCTTGGCATTTTCCCCGTCAGCCTCCATAGGAGTTTCATCATATTCATCCAAGTTTTCCTTCTTTATTGTTGGTAATTTGTTTATTACGACTCGCACTTGGCTATTTACGTGCATTTCCGTCATTGCTTTTTTGAACGGGGGACTCCCGTCCTCCTGCATGCCCGTCCTCTTCTGGTCTGAAACCAGACCGAGCGGGAAGTTCGTCTGCGGGCTTTCCATCGCTGAACACCAGACCTTTAATTAATTAAAGTCTCGAGCGTGCATTTTCCTGCTGGTTTATACAAAAAAAAAAAATAAAAAAATTGGAAGCGATCTCGATTACCTCCGGCACGCCAAGCTTTGCATTCCTTTCGGTAAGAAGTTAATTCTTCGGTCTCCAACGGGAAAAGCCGTGACCCATTTTGCACGTAACACTACAAAATTAAGACTGGAGAGGTTAGGCAATTATTATTATTTTTAGTTTTGTGTTTGTTCGAGTCTCGGCTATAAAGAACACGGCGTATAGGAAAGGTTACTCTTCGCAGCCTATCGCTGTTTCACACAATAGTCTGGAAGAGCGGTTTAGTAAGAAAGGAGTTGCTGTAGGAGCGGCCATCCTCGGTCGCTTTTCCTTTAGAAAATAGCGAGTCTTCAGCCCTAAGTCTCTGGGTACTGAGGTACAAAAGGCTCACAGCCCGCAGCCGGAGCAGCGCCGAGCCCCCCTCACGCTGCGCTCCCGGGGCCTGCTCCGACGCGCTGCCAACTCCGGGGGGCAGAGGCCGGGGGGCAGAGAGGGGCAGCAGCCGGCAGCCTCCGGGGGTCTCCTCCCGCCGTGTCGCTCACCTACCGGCGGCGCGGCTCCACGCACGGCCTGCGGACAGACACACACACACACCGAGGGGGATGATGAGATATCGGCGGCGGCCGGGCCCCGCCGGCAGCGTCCCGTTCCCGTTGCCGGTCCCCTCCCGCCGCACCGACCCTCCCCGGAAGGCCCCCGGGCCGCCGCCGCCGCTCCCCCCCCCCCGCCGCCTCGCCTCAGGCCGGCCCCGGCCCCCTCAGCCGCTGCCCCCCCCCCCCACTCCCCTCCCTCAGCTCCCCGGGCGCGCCCCCGCTTCCCTCACCCGGCGCCGCGGCGGCCCCGGCAGCCCGGGAGCGGAGCAGGCGCCGCGCACGCGCCTCCGCCCCCCCCCCCCCCCCCCCCCCCGCCCCCCCCCCCCCCCGCTCCGTCTCCTCCCCGCCCACCGTCTGGGGCACGGCGGGAGCCGCCGCCGCCGGCGCCTCACGCAGGGGAAGGAGGCTGGCCGCCCTTCCCCCCCCCGCCCGTTAGGGCGAAAAAAAATGTGTAAAATAAAATAAAAGGAAATGATTTTTTTTAAAAAAATGGTCGTTGGGTGTTTGTACTCGCTGTTCGCGCAGCTTTTCGGGGAGGCAGCTCCCTGCACGAGTGGTGAGGGCCCGGCCCGGCAGCGCGGGGCTGTGAGGGAGAGTAGAGCCCCGCTGAGGTGCTGGCGGCTCTCTGGGCATGGCCACCCCCGGCCTGGTCACCTCAGCCATAGTCCCCCTGGGCATGGTCACCCCGGGCCTGGTCACCTCACCCGGGCCTGGTCACCTCAGGCTGGCCGGGCCCTGTCGCCGTGAGGGGCTGTGTGGTACAGCAGGCATCAAAGCGCAGCATGGAGCCCCTGGCATAAATCAAGCCCTTGTTTCATTAAAAGAGGGGTTAATGCTGCTACATCTGCAGCACTTGCAGAATGGAAATGACAGAAAAGAGTAAAATTAATGATTCTGTAGAGGGATTTTATAAACATTGCTAATTTTTTCCATTTAAACAGTACAAGAGATTCCAGCCTTACATGCAAACACGAACTGTTTTTGCCCAGGGTAGGGAGGATGCATGTCGCTGAGGGGGATACAAGCAAGCTGTATGTGGGTGGATATTCCATCTTTTATTAGACCTACTGATGTAGGAAGCTTAGGAATTCAGCATCATCATTTCATTTGGGTTTTAAAAGTTCTGCACATTTTCCATTTCAAATTGCAAATTCTGGTAACCATTGTGCTGCAATAATGTTGCTATAGAGCTACAATAATTAGGCTACATAAGAAAGTTTGTAGGTAGAGGACTGTCTAAAACACGTTAACTCCACCTACAACTTTTACCGTGGACTGTGCAAAACTGATCCAAAAGGAACTAAAACCTGAGGTACAGACCCTTGCAAGATACAATCAATTGCAATAGCAGAGCATGGGAGGGATCTGGCTTTCATTACTAACTGTTCTGTATTTTCAAATTCTTTGGAAACTTACAAAATTAACCTTTAAAGTTGTCTTAAAACATAATTTACAAATAATACCTTCACTGCTAGGTTTCAACACCTTCGGTTGAAAACCGAGGCAGCCTGTAGAGAATGTTTGTCTTTAAAATCAACTCTAAAGAGCAGTTATCATTTTAAAAAGTGATTTTTCCTTTACAATTAGAAAGTGACTGCAGAAATTTCATTTTCAGTTGGAGTAAAAAGTGAGGCATATATAACGCATGGTAAACCACAAGGCTTCCCAGAAAGTATATAATTTATTTCATACATCTCTAAAATAATACCAAGCAGGACACATGCAAGAACACAGGCCTCCAAAACGTCATGAATCAAAAAAGTACGTTTGAAAAAAGAACAGGTCCTGTCCTCCTCACACACATACCTCTTTTTGTTCCTTGCAGGCCACCTTTGGCAGTCTCTTGGGTTGATCCCTTGCACCTCTTCCACTCACGCACTAAGAAGAAGAGCAAGTGAGACAAACTAATCTGCATTTCTGAGTGCAAATAAAAATAAATCCTCTAAACAACTGCGTATAAAAGGAAGTGCCAAAGAACATATTACAGCAAAATGAAATAATCTTTCAGCTGAGCTGGTTAACGCAGGCAAAAACTTGTTTGTCACACTGCTAAGCATGTAAAGAATTTGGTCACAGTTTAATGGATACGATTTAAGTCGCGTATTTACAAACAAGTTTCTGTCCTGACAAAAGGAAAAGCAATGCATTTTTAAGAAGCGTTCCCATATAGTCTCTGAAGATGCAAAAGAGGACAATTTAACACTGACCGGGGGAGGGAAGCGTTCTCTGTAAAAATGTGCATGCTGCTATCTTCAAAGAAAAAAAATCTTTTTAGTGACAATTTTTAATGGTGGGTCGTAGCACTGAAGAGCACTCGATATATTTGTGGAACCTACTACAAGAAATTAATACAGATGAGATGCTGTATTAGAGAAACCCCATTACACCTCATGTTGCAGAACTCAGAAAGCTGATAGATTTTAGCATGATCCACATCTTACAGGACAACTTACTTTAGAAACGGTTATGAATAAATGCTGTATCTAATAAGAATTGTGAACTGCGACCTAGTTTCTGCATCTGAAATCATGGTCACAATTTAGGTGTTGAGCTCAACGCTTCAGCACCCAACGTAAGAGGGATATAAGCTCAGCCACTTGGTTCCTTGACTTAGAAGTCAAATGCCCGCACAACAGATTTCCCAGCTCTATTTCTGGCTGAAAAAGCCCACCACCCACAGAAGATGAACAGACCCGGGAGATGGATGCTTCCCTACCTTTAATCATTGGTGATTAAATGCATAATGGTGAGATCACACACCAAGTGTGCCTCTCAGATTCCTTCAACACAAGCAGAAAAAAAAAAAAAAAAAAGCACACTCCTCAAGAAAATACAAGACGTGGTAAAATTTCCTTCTTTTGAAGGGGTCCAAGCCCCAGCTCCCTCCTCTCAGGAAAACACCACGAATCACACACAATTTCAGATACATTTCTTGCTTAAACTGCTTTGAGAACATCCATCAGGGAGTGAGAATGCATGGTTAGCAGTTATCGAGCACATACAGCTGATGCAAGCTATTTATTTCTTTCATAGTGTCTTAACATAAACAATTGCTCAGACTGAGCAGGGAGCAGTTGGCCACCAAACCGAACAGAAACAAGAAGCATGCGTGGGGGAAGGTCAAGTATTTAAGATATGCAGCCATCTGTACGTAGCATTTGTTGAGGACTGCTGCTACATGCTTTTACTAAGAAGCCAGGCTGCAAGAGGAAGTCTTTTAAAAGGCAGATACCCAGGCATTAAGATACAGATACAATAAAATGCTGCACCTGTAACAGGGTATGAGGTAAGCGCCCTTGCCGCTGTGTCAGAAATCTCAGAATATGTGGGGAGCAGCGAAAGGAACAGAAGTCAGACGAAGATAAGTGCAACGATGACAGCATTGCTCTGAACCCCAGCAGCTGAAACATCTCAGAAGCTCCAGCTGGAAGAGGTCTTTGGTCAAATAAGCTAGAATTGCATTTTAAATTTTACTTGAAGGCTTTTTTTTTTTTGGTATCTGCACAGCTGACTGAAGCCTAGGTTAGTTTTGTTTCATCACTGGTGCTGGAAGGAAAGGCAGAAGTGACACGGATGCTTTTTCTCCACAGAGCGCGATGAATATAAGGCTGCTGAAGCATGTTAGCGAGGAATCTGCATTCCAGTGTACAAGACGTGTTTGGAAATCACGGGCTGGCAGAGGTATATTGGATAGTTAAGGGTCTTCCAAGGATCCCAAACAAGTCCCAGACTTTTGCAGTATTTGTATTTGAGGTTGACACACAGAGGCCTCATGTAAATGTTTTATTTAAAGTAAAAATTGTGCACAAATAAAGGGAATGATTACACAACAACGTTCAAGACCACATTCCACATGAAACAGGAAAACAGTGACAATATTAACTAGCAGAGCACCTCTAAGAATCCAACTTGTGTACAAAAAGGTTAACTCCACATAAATACATCATGCTTCTGATGCAGACACTGTATTGAAAAAAACAAAGCCTACTGCCCGGAACTGTTTACACCCTACGTCCCTTCTGAATGACACTTGCTATATGCTCAACAGTGAAAAATAACTGTTAACATCATGGCACTTTGGAGAAAATTAAACTTTAAAAATGGACTTAGAGTCATGTAAGATCTTTGTAATTTATCTTATTGACAATGGTTAGATATATAAATAGAAAAAGTATTCTTTTCTCTAACATTACCTTTTTTTTTTTTGCTTTGAGCACAAGACTGTAAATTACTCCATAACACTTCTGTGATGAACAGCAGAAATGCCCTTCCCTACGTAAAGCCATTTTACTTAATACCCCATATGAAATTAAGCCACCGTACAAGCTTTTTCTTGCTTGAAGTAACTTCAAAGTTTAATGCCAATTAAGTCCTGTTGTCTAAACTAGTCACCCAAGTGTAAGAGTCAAAGGCTAAACACTTGATCACAATTTTAAATCTGCATGCAAGCAGTTCACGTCGCATGAACTAACCATGCTGAAGTTACTAGCTGCTCTTTAGAAATAGGTTTACTCTGATAGTTTACATTTGAAAATACACAACTTGAGTTCAAGGGAACCTGACTTAACAGAGCAGAGGTTCAATGTTTCCCTGAAGTTGAGGCCCCTCCAATCACTTCCCGGTTTTGAAAACTCAGCCCAATATTTTGTTTCCTACTCATGTTGCAAAAAAAAAAGTATGAACTAAATCCCATACTACCAACTACTGTGCATTTCTGCAATCTCTCCCCTTGAAGCTAACACGTGAGTGAAAAAATTCACCGGAAGATTGGTGCTATGAATTTACAGTTTCACCACAGGAGGATTTTTCAAGGAGAGACACTGACTAAACAGAAATATTATTAAAAGCCTCAGATAAGGTTTGCTTACGTGTGTTTACAGACACTTAAATCTGCTTTCAGCAACACTCAGCTTGCTGTACAGCTCTTATTTATATAATACAGATTCTTTTCTTCAATGTCTCTTAATCCCTTTTCCCCAAAATACAAAATAAAAATAAAAAAAGTGATACATTTGGCATTTCTTCAGCCTAAGACATTGAAAACTATTCCTCAAACATTAAAAATAAGCTGTGCTGTATATTACACTGTTTACTACTGTGAAATGTAAGAAACACACCTCCCAAAAGTCCTAGTTTGAACTGTTCTATTTATTCCAATTGCTTTACTATTAGATTTGAGTTTACTACCGACATGTCAGGTTTGATTGTGATTACAAATTACTGTCTAGAAATGGAAAAGTTAAGGGAGTCACTGTGGACAGCACCTATTTTTTGCTAGATGTGCTTTTTCCACTGGCAACGGTATGGCAGTGAGATTAAAAAAAAAAGGGGAACAATGCCCTTACCTAGGCCATAGCTGTAGTGTATGCAGTTCTAATCCAGTAAGACAGAAACTGTGAAAGCAATAAATAATAGCATGAGGTTCTGCATTCTTCAGTACTAGCTGCCCATTCCTGCTAAATTGCACTCTACAGATTTTAATTTTTAAAAGCATTAATTGAATTCCATTTACTTAAACTGACACTTAATACCACAAACAACCCTCACTGGAAGGGACAGGCTCAGAAAGGCACTCTGGGTATCAAACAAGTCCTTGTATATCATTTTGGAGTGAAGCCTATTGATTCTAATACTGAGTTAATCAACTCCTTTAGGAGAGGATCAATATACTCTATGAGAACAGCCATTCTTGACCTATTCCGTTTAAAAATCTGCTTTCCTCACTGTCACTTAAATCTGAAGGGCAAATGTAGCTGTAAGATGGAGCTGCAACTTCGACATCTAAGGAGAACAGGGCTATCATACATGGAGATTTAGAACTACAAAAGTCACGAGGTCTTACTTGTCTTGCTGGAAAAATGGAAATCCTTTAATGATATTTTATTACTTCCCCTAATGCAATTTGTATTCTTAAAGCAGTGAGAAACCTTTCCTTTATCAGAACACTGTATTGGCAAATTATACAGCCAGATCCCACTGTTCAGTCAGGAACCCCGGAGACCAACCTCTATAGTAAAATTCAAGTTTGGCAAGACTGCTGGGAAGTTTACATTTTAAATCTTCTGGCAGCCCGAGGTTCAGCACAACTGTCCCGGATGACAATTAATACAAAAAGAAAAATTACTGAGTAATCCACGCTAGGTGGCAATGGTATGACGTTTTGTCATTCATTTTTATGCAAGTGCATTCAAATGAAGAGATGTTTATCCATGCAAAAACAGAGTAACAATTGGCACAGTCCAGAAATGGAGAATTCAGACACATTCCTCAGCTGACATCAAAAGAGGATTTATGTATTCAAAGCCTTCAAATTCAGACTGGTCAATCTTCTTCACAATATCACTATTAAGATTAAAAACAGTTGTTAGCTCAGCAAAATTAAAAGGCAGCACGATTAGCTGGTAGTTTATCTTAAAACATAGACCTCTACATTAGACAGCAACTGAGAACATTCCCCTTTCTTGCCTTTGACCCTCTAGTACCTTATAACTTTTTTCTAGCCCCTGCAACTGTGACAAAACACAAAGCCACTTGGGAGCAATATTCTAGAAATATAATGGTTTAAAGTAATGCAGAAATAAACCACACAACAGAACAGGCCTTCTCCTTCACGCATTTCTTTCTAGCAAGTAATACCATTAAAATCTGTAAAATAGCACTTATTCATCCTTTTTCAAACTAAAATTCTTTATAGTAGCTTTCCATCTGCTGATTTTTACATCGTGCCGTAGCACAAAATTGAATCCATTCTAAGCCTACCATGAGGACACACACAAGAATTTTCCAAACCAACGTAAGAAATCATTATTTACTGCTTTACACACATTCTCTGTACTATAAATACAGCTATTCTATGAAGTTATCTAACTCTTTCACTGACTTATCAAAATGTCTTAAATTCTGTAATACTTACTCATCATCTGGAGTGAGCTGCACAGGTTCATTGGTGAATTGGGAATCGAAGTTATCCAAACCAAATTCTCCAGAGATATTTGGTTTAAACGGAGGCACCACTTGCTTTTGCTCCATCTAAGAATAAACGCATTTAGTGACACCAAGAATGAGTTACAACCTATTGAATTATTTTTAAACAAGGCTGGAAGTTACTCTTAGTTTTCTTTTGTATACTTTCTGTGAGTGTTCTATTAAACTACTGTACTTATAGTACATAAAAAGAATTAAAAGGTTCTGTATTATGACTGTGGTACACCAGTTAAGAGCTTACAGGTTTTGGCATCCCATACAGCCAAAATAAGTTGTCAAGTCATCACTGTGTACAAAGTAAGTCACACCAACAGGTATTCACGTACCAGGTCCCAATCAACGTTGCGAAAGAACGGATGTCCCTGGATATCTGCAAATCCTGTTTGAGGATGGCAGCCTAAACGCTCTTTTGGATCCTGTGCAAGAACAAAAATATTTCTAAATTGGTGCCATGGCCTACACATGAATAAAAAGACAAACATGATGAATTCGGTGAGAAATTATGAATTGTTATGAATTCGGTCACAAGGGGCAATGGAGAACTAAGTTAACATTATTTATTTTGGAAAATGTTCCAATTTACTGTCTGAAACAGGCATGAATATATGGAAGCCTGTAACTGAATTATATATAAACAGCAACCCCATTTTCCTCTTTTTTATTTAGTCCTGTTTAAACGTACTGTAATCTAACCAAGCTCTGAAACACACAAGTGAATTTGACTCTTCCCTCTCAAAGAGCAGAATGCCTATGCCAGGCAATTGCACTGGGATAGCAACTGCTAGATCCCAATAAATACAGCTGAAAGATTATTTTAACAAGTCTTTCAAAAACGGACAAATCTGGTACGGTTGTTCGATTCCCCAAGTTAAAGAAGTAATTCAGAGCATTTCTAAACCTTTTAATTTGAAATTTACTCTCAACCCCAGACTAAGAATCTAAAACTTCAGCTTCTAAGAGAAATATCTAAAACTGGTTTCCCAGCCCCATTAAAACTCTGCAATACGTTCACACTTTTTCTACCCTATCTCTGTGTACAGCAGATAAGGTACATCTGCTACACACAATTAGTCAACAGGTTTTAAAAAACAGCTTCTTTTGCTAAGTCTCAAATTGTCTGATTTAGCTCTTACCTTATTAAGGAAACTCTTTAGAACACCTGCTGCTTTAACAGAAAGGGATCTGGGAATTCGGATCTGTTTTTCCAAAATGACTGCAAGAAACCAAGGTTCACATCAGCCTTCGCATCTTTAAGGTAAGAGGAGACAAAGCACTGAAGTATTGGAACATTCGCTGTACTTACCTTGAAACAGATAGTCTTCTGTGTTCTGGTCAGGATTGTCAGAACTTCCAACAATATCAAATGGTGACCTGCCTGCCATCATTTCAAACATAAGCACACCGAGCGCCCACCAGTCTACACTGAAACCTAGAATTCACAAGAAAAAATACTGAGTTTTTTTTAGAGCAAAACATTTTTAGGGCTAAAGCAAGACTTGTTTTAAGAATTAGCTCAAAAATTTAAGTATTGATGGTCTTTCTGAGTTCTCTATGAACTACTGAATAGAGGAGAGGTAACAGCTGTAACAGACATTATATGGTTCATTGGGTGCAGGGCAGGAAGGAATGCTGTACAAAGAAAAGGAAACGCAACAGGTTTAAAGGTCTTAGATTGTATACAAGCTTAGTCATTGCTAACCAACAGTGCATTATCTGAGGTGGGGAAAGACCAGAAGGAAGTACGTAGTTGTTAATAGTAGCAAGACAGTCATTTATGGAGCTGAACCTATCTATTTTATGATGCACTGCTAAAGAAAAAAATTTCCAGCGGCTAGGCTTAGACTGATACAATCTGTTTGGCCTATAAAGTTTGCGCAAGGAAGGATGGACAGAAGGCTGTTATTAAGCCAGTGAAACAGAGACATTCAATTCAGTTAGCAGATCTAAAAGTACACATACACTTTTTGTTGTTTTGTTTTTTAATTTGAAGCAGTTGTGGAACTTTTCAGAATTTTAAGGAAAGCACACAGATCAAAGATCTGCTTGACACAGTACTGGAAGCTTAGGAAGAAAGGGTAAGTAGAGGAAACAGACACGAAAAACCCTATGCCTTCTGTACTCTCTTATCTCTTGCTTTTGGAATCTTGTGGACTTCCTGAACAAGCAATTCCATAGACAATTTCATTTTTTTTAAACACCAAAACTTATGAAAGGGATGTCCGTTATCTAAGCCCTTTGCAGTACATTTATTACTATCACTGCTGCCAGAAACAAAGGTCCAAAAATGAACATAATTCAAGACAGCAAATAAATCATTAAGAGTCTATAAAATAGTTATAAGAAATAATAAGTTTAGAAGACCTATTCTTCAAGATTGGTAAAAAGCTAAAATGTGGGAGACATGGCGTTTCTTTTGCTTGGTGTAATGTTTCCTGTCTTAAAGTAAGTAAGAGACAAACCAAAAGTTATACGAGAGCAGTGAAAAACGCAACTTACCATAATCCTCTCCCCGAAGAATTTCAGGAGCAATATAGTTTGGAGTTCCACAGAACGTGCTAGTTGTATCGCCAGGCCTCAGTCCTTCCTTTTAAAAAAGGATGGAGACAAAAGAAATCCTAGGAAAAGATTCCACTCACCTACTCCACTAAAGACTGCACTTGCAATTAATTCAAGTGTCCTGAATGAGCTGCTTTCATTTTGAAATGAGTATACAGCCTATCTGCATTGTGTATAAACAAATACTTGGAACTTTCACCTTTTTACGTCTCTGCATCTTTTAAATTAGAACAATTTCTTAATTGTTGATTTTACTGGTAAGCAAGGAACTGCATCTTACCTTGCACATGCCATAATCTGTGAGTTTAATATGCCCTTCTGAATCTAGTAGCACATTATCCAGTTTTAAATCTCTGTAGATTATCCCCCGTTCATGTAAATAGTTCAATGCTAGGCTGATTTCAGCGGAGTAAAACCTGGAGTAGAAAGAGATGTTGATTACCCAAACAATCAAAAAACCAAACCACCAAATCAGTCTTGGTAGAATGACACTTTTCTAAATAGCATCTTATGTATTTCGTTATATTTTTTTTCCAGGTGAGTAGGCAAGTTGTTTCTAATCATACAACCATCTCTATCCACAGTCACGCACACTAATTATTTTTAAGTAATATTAATGTCTGGTGAAATCATTCCTTTCACCTCAACCTGAGATGAAACACATGCAAGAACTCAGCATTTGCCTAGACGTCTGTCCATGATTGTTCTAAAAAAACACATTATCATTAGACAATTAAAAAATACCACAGAAGTATTTTTCTAGAAAAATCAGAATCAGACGCAGCCCTCAACAGTAATGCTAATACAAGCAATTCGTGTTTCCAATTATAGCTCCTTCTTGAAACAAAAAATATTGTAGCTTGCAGCATTAAAACGAGGATGCACTTTCAAATTTATTAAATTCTTAAGATCCGGAGAAGATTTGCAAGCTCACCACCACAATCTCTGCTCTACTGTACTGTGTCAGAAAACCAACGGTTCTGATGAAATAAATCTGCAGTCAGACATACCTGGCATGCTCCTCTGGCAGTTTTCTTTGCCTCTGCATATGAAACATTAGATCTCCTCCATTTACATACTCTATAACAAAGAATAACCTGAAACACAGAGAAGTGTATCACAAGTGATTCTATACATGGCTGAAAGACTTTCTTATTGAACGGATATTTAAGATGTTACAGGTCTGTTATTGGACAAACGTCAATTTAACTCCTCCCATCTCTCTGGTAACATGGCTGGCTTCACCTAATTCCTTTCCCTTGATTAAACTCCCAAAGTTAAAAAATTGAGTATACAAAATTTTGCTAGCTAATCTCTTTACTGCTAGAGGAAAGTAAGTAATCCTTCCCACAACCTTAATCCATTACAACTACCGCTTCTCATGATTATGTATGTGACTATATAAATAGATTAATATCAGCGTCTGTGCACACAAAAAATTCCACATTTTCCTTCGTGATCCTCTAATCTCATTTGTTCATAATTAATATTACTAATATCTTACAAATACTCTTCTCACTTAGCTCCACTAGCTTATCACCTTTTCGTACAGCACCGACAGTTTAAATATACAGTAACTTTTATTTATACTGAAAATTATTACTGTATAGAATAGTAGTTTACTCTCTGTTGAGATCTCTTTTCCTCTATATGCAGACACACACACACAAAAATTCATCTCTATTTCCATTTTATATTCAGGCTCTGTTTTCCAATTTCTACTTAGAGATTTATCTTCAGAGTCCATGCATCACTTAGATTAATTTCTGTATTTTATTTTTTATTTTTTTTACTACTGTTTTCACATTCTTTAACCTATTTTTCCTCCCATTCTAATTTGTCTTCTACTGCAGATTCTCAAGCATCTTTTTCTGCTGGCTGTATCTCTCTCTTTGTTTCCAGAATCCTTCCCATTTTAACAATCAGTATTCCACAATCTCTTGCATCTTTCTGATCTGAAAAGCTTAGATGATAAACAAGCCTTTTGATCATAAACCTCTACAGTGATTTACAGTACGCTGACTTTTACTACCTAACTAACAGTTAATCCTTTAAATAGGCCTCTGAGGTGCTAACAATAGGAAATATTTATGGAATAAAAGACTATTATTTTATCATCTCACAACCTTTACCTGCTTTCTGTCTGGAAACAAGAGTGTAGTCCAACGAGAAAGGGATGATTTGAAGCCTGTTCAAAGACATGTTTCTCTGTCTGAACCCAATCAATGTCCTATTTAAGAAAAGAGACATTTGGATTAAGATTGTTGCACTTTGTAGGTCAAATACTAGAGACAGCAGAAAAACTGGTACAGATGAATGTAAAGTAGCATTAACAAATGCAGAAGAAATCAATGGTAGACTGAGAAATAGATGCAAAAGCTCTTGAATAGCAGACCACAGTCACTCAAATCTTCACAGAGTAGCCTAAAGAAATGTGAGGGAAATCTTCAGCAACGAGAGGAGTATGGCAGTTGAATACTGCAATTCCTACAAAATACAAGTTGCCTCTAATCACTGTGTAAGTTACAACCAAATTAAGACAGACACCTGATTTGAAGAGCAAGTAAAATAACGTCGTGAGGATCTCATTTGTGACAAAAAACAAACAAACAAACAAACAAAAAAACAGACTCCACCTCTTTCTTTTTCAGCCCAGTGAACCTAACAGGAGAAATACTGAATACTGCTCCAAAATAATGAAGTAAGAGAGGCTCATTAACTTGAGTTCTGCATGAGTTACTGCTGCAGACAGTGCTGACTATGACAGTGACAACACTGGTTGAAGTAATGAGGCTCACGATAGAAACCACTGGCACTGGATGACTGCTATGAACTACCAGTCTGTCAATGAAGACCTCAAAATTGGTCATTTGTCTTGTGAACTTGTAAATTTATTTTTTTTCAAGAAGTTGAATGTATAATGCATATTTTTCAACTAACACTGCAGACCTAGAAGCCTGGCACCCCATTGTTGCGGGTACTAAAGCTCTTCAGAAGAATTGGCTGAGTTATTGATAAAAAGCTTGCCTACCTCATCATCATTGACGAGTTCTTTTTTCACCACCTTCATTGCGTAAATGCGTTCCGTTTTCTTCAATCGAACAAGCAGTACTTTGGCATAACTGCCTCTTCCTATAACTCGGAGCAGATCAAAATCCTGAAGACCCAAACTGGAGGAAGCTTTGCCACTTTCTCTAATGCCCATTGCCTGGTGACAGAGATACTTTGGAATTAGGGAGCAGGCTCGTCAGTTTTAACAACTGCAGTTGCTGTTGTTTAAGGAAAGTTTGCATTTCAAACAGAACAGCAAAATTAATATGAACAAGTGATTCAAATAACGCTTGTTATTCTTAAAACTGCACTACCCTTGAAAAGCAATGTCAGGGGAAAGGAAGGAGGCAGAAGCAATGTGGCAGATGAGAACAAGTGAAACTGGAAGAATTTGGAATACTTTCTAAATCAAAGTGCATCTCAGCTCAAGTTTTAAAGCTTGCAAGACGTACATGCATACACCTGAGTTAGCATCCCACATGTGCTTTATATACTAATTGTCATTTTGTGACAAGATAAATTATGAAAGCCTTGAAATACAGACAGACTCGAAGATTTCTGAATATAGTTAGCATGGTTAGATACTTTACCTCTTTTTCTTCACCAACGTGGTCCAAGCTCTCATGGCTTGATGGATTATATGGAATTACTAGAGGTGCAAGAAAAACAATTAGACTTGACATGAAATAAATTCTTTTTCCCTAAAGTTTCCACATGCAAGAACTGAAGTAAGAGAGAAACAGTTTAAATGTATACAATGTAAGCATTCAAAACTGGCAACCTTTTTTGTTGTCGTTTCTGAACTATTGGAATAATTCTTTTTGCTGTATTAATGATCACTATGGCTAATGCAAGAGTCTGTAATGATATTTGGAAACCTATTTAGACCAATCTCAACACAGAGCATCTCATTCAAAATATCAGCTTTTTGTTGTTTTAACTGATCATTGTCCATATTCAAATTCAAACATCAGGATGACCATTCAAGAATGAATTTGCTTGGATACCGTAGAAACCTTACTGATTTTTTTCCCACTGTAATTGTGTTTAGGGCTTTTTTGTTTGATTGTTCAGGACATTCAAAATATGCAGCTTATCAATGGGAAAAGGTAGCTGACTGCCTAGATTTTTCATTTTTAGCCTGGTTTCTTAAACTGCAAGATACAGAAATCTAAGGGATTTTTATATTTATTTTCCCTTTGTATTAAGAATCTCTCATTTTTCTTGTTCTATGAATAAAAGTAAAACAAGGTTTTAAGAATAATTTGCTTAAAGTTATCCTGTTTCTTTTTAAAATCCACAATCCTATTTCATCTACATACAGTAAATTAAAGAATAAAAATTATTGGTCTTACCTGATTCTACGTTATCTGAATGCACTGATGATGGATCCATAGGCATTATTGGTTCCTGCAATTAAGCACATTTTTGTAATAGACTATGAAAAACATTACTTTGGAGACAGTAATTGATCCCCAAGGAATATAATCTAGCTACTTTTTAACATGATAAATCAACATAGTTACTGCGCTAATCCATACACAGTGAATATTAAGAACGACTGTAGTCCTTATTTTACCTATTTTCCAGAAGTTATGACAAGTTTCCAGAAGCTGTTGAAGTGACAACTTAATACAGAGAAAAAGTAGTACAGCAGATGAGAACTGAGACAGAAAATCTCAAGTACTTTAGCAGTACATATATTAGTCAAATGAATTTACAGAATATAGACTTGTAGATGTCTGCTTTTAATATTAAACTAGGAAAGATATCTATTTTCTCCCCCCCCAGAGACTTGAGAACTAAAGGTGATTCCATCTCTTGAGAGAAGTCTCAAAATTTTTGTGCCTCAGTCTTCCTTTTCTATATAGAAAATACTCAAGTAATCTAACATGTTTAGAGAATCTATTTTACTTGCACTTCTCTTTGAAGATAAAAAATAGTGTCACATATATGTGTACACAGTGTAACAATACAGTGAAGGAAAAGGTAAATGTATCTGTCACAGGAATAAATAATGGATGCAAGAATAAGACTCACTGAATTCTTCTCGCTGAACTGCCAGTTCGCTAACTGACTGAAATTTTCTTGCCATTAACACAGCAGACAAAGAATGACAACCTTTCAAATTTCATCTAACATGATTATTTGCAGACTACAGTTTGAAAGCCATTACTATGAAGTGGGCTCTTTTGTTTAATTTGTGTTGTTTGTTTTTAAAAAGACAACTTTTCAGAGAAACCATACTTACTGGTTGTAGTGTATGACGCCCACATTCAATAGTGACAAGCTTGTGACACTTCTTGTGAACAAGGAGTTTGCAATTGATGCATTTATATCCCTGGCGACCCAGGCCCCATATTCGGTCAGTGCAGATGGCACAATGAGCTCGCTAGAATGACAAATCAACAAAACCGACTGAAGAGCCAGAGTAAACAATAAAAACTATTTAGACACACTCCACACTCTCATTACTGAAGAATAGTGGATAGAAGATCAGAGTGACCCCTAATTAAATTATCACTACGCAAGAAGAGTCTCTGTCTCAGAGCTTAAAGATAGAACAGGCAGATACCACAGAAGAGCTCAGAAATTACAAATGAACAATAAGCAGCAACTGCCGTACAGGAAAGAGCACATCTGCTTGGAAAGGTGCAGGCACGGTCAGGCTTTTCTGCTGCACGTGGACCCAGAGAGACGTGAGCCAACTCCAGGTCAAAAGCAGTGCGGGTAAACCAGCAGGTTCCTGCATCCAAACTGACTTGCTCAGTGTCTCATCATCTCTCTGTGTAGACGAGTACTTAGATTTGTAGAGAGAAAAGCAGGAGAGCAAAAGCTTCAGCACAGTTAAACCACCGGGTAACAGGAAAGGGGAGGGTCACCACTCGCTGAAGAACACTCAACACAACCCAAAAGAACCATGAAAACATGGTGCCTACAAAGCCAGAGGGAAAGTGATTCCGTGATGGTGCCTTGACAGCCTTTGACTAGGAAGAGGTCAATGAGTGTTTCCCAGAGCATTGTAAGAAAAAGAAAAAAAAAAAAAAAGAGTAGAGTTAGATGAATAATGCTGAAGATGAGGTTTAGTGGAGACAATTTCGAGCGTTATTTAGCGCATGATACACTCAGAAAAGAAAGAAGAGCACTGAAGCTGTCAAGGAACCTTGTATGTTCATTTTTAAATTTATTTCGTTTTTAATAAACGCAGCAGATAGCTTTCCTGGTGCTTAACTGTGTTTGACTATTACTTCTTGAAAATATTAAAAATGCTACTTACAGTTGCTTACATGCCACCATAAGCAGGATGTTTAGAAAAACATCTCAGCTTTTGTTTTAAAGTAATGACAGAGAAGTCTGTGCATCGTAAGCAAGCCTGTTTTTATTCCCAGAACATAAAGACCTGCCAATGCACTTTCAGCTCAGTCATCTAATGTGAGTGGTAAAGTTTGCCCTCTATTAAGGTTTTAAGGGAACAATGGAGCATTTAACTAATATCATTACAGACTGTACTGAGAAATGAATAACAAACATTTATTTATTTTTTGTTAAGTGCCTGATTTTATACTGAGAAAGTTTCCTGAAGCTCTAATTACCAAAAGTACTATAGACAATCAACAAAAATGAGAATAAACGTTGAGAGTAAATCTACCTTGTAATTTTTCCAAGGCAGTAGCATTAAAATTACAAAATTAGACATCCCTGTAACATGGTTTTAAATACCCAACAAGAGTCTCACCCTGTTAAATCGTTTGGCTTGGAAAGTGTGACCATTTGCACAATAGAGCTTTCGCCACCGGCGGGCGCCTCGGCGATAAATGGATTCTAAGAGGAAAAACACACGATTATAGCCATAAAAATATCAACACAGAACTACAGTATCTTCTCATGGACTATTCTGTGTAAAGTGATTTGCAGAGTAAAGTTTCACACAGTAATGCTCTAAGTATCTGTCTCATTTTTTAAATTTTGGAGAAAATTTGACGTAGAATACTCTGACCAACTCTCAGTGAGTCGAAAGAAGGAAAAATGGTCCAAACAATACAAGCACTTGTTTGCAGAACATGCACCGACCTTACCTAAACTCAAGGAGGAGCTGTGTAAAAGGGAAGGAGGGAAGAAGGTGCATTTCATGTGCATGCCATGATTTTTAAGATTGCTTGAGCAAATCCTCCAGTTTTAAGTCCACAGCCGCCACCTTATTTTTTTGTTATCAGGAACACAAACTGAGAACTATGATACACAAAACTACACTGAGTTGCAAACCTATTTCAGATTTAGTCCACAACCTTGGGTTTTCAGAATAGCAGCACCGATCACGCTGCCGAAGTTAATTTCTAAGCAGGTACACTGACATTTGTCGGAGACTTGGATATCAAACTGACAGATGTGTTCATGCATAACACACCCATAACCGTTTATAAAATGAATACTAACAGCATAGAAGTCTACATTAAAACAGATGGAAAATCACCTCTGTAACAGTTAGTACATTTGCTAGCATGATCTAAAGGTTTTTGGAGAATACTCCTGACATTGCCTAAACATTGGTTTAAAATTGGTGATGTGACACTTCACCAGTGGTTACAAGCCTTTGCTCCCATAGTCAGCTAGCAATCTGACAACTACTAGAGACAGGAATAGAATAAAAAAACTGTCACAATAAGAGGCAAAAGCAAGGAAAGCAGAGACACATGGATAGTTAACAGAAATGCCAAATGTTTTTATTAACAATGATTCAGAAAGGACAAACAACACTTAATTTTAGCAAAAGTTTCTACTCCTTTTAAATATGTAAGTTGCAGAGATTTTGCAATATTAATACTCATAAGCACAGAAAGCCAAATGACAGAATAACAAAATTGTCAAGAAGAAGAAATCTATTCAATCTTCTAGAATAGGGATTCCTGATTTTAAGCACTTCTTAACTAAGATGCCTACTTACTATCTTCTCCCGGACAAGGCATGCCAGGCCGTTCTGGTACACAAGGGAACACTGCAAGAAAAACATTAGCTTTCTATTAATTTTTGTTTCAGACAGAAAAATCTTTGGGTTAAACACAACACTTCTTAAAGGCACTCAGAATGCATTTTAACAAAACTTTGTTTAACAGAAAGCCAGCTGAAAAGCGCCCACAAAAATCTTAGGCTAGACAAAACAATGATCCACATGAGAAATACAACCAAACAGCAGAGCAAGCAAAGTTATTTCCTAACAAACGTAACTAGCAACAACTAACAATGATGGGTTTCTCGCGTGGCCCATCGCTGCAGTCAGTATTTGAAAATCTTGACTATAAATATCATACTACAGTACCCCAACAGCCAAGTATGATCTTGTCTATACAGCCCTTTTTTTTCCAGTGTTATATATATTATTTATATACAAACCCAGATACAATTCTTTTCTAGTTTTTAAAAGATTTTCTGGGAAGCTGAAAAGCTGTCTCTTCCTTCCAGCCAAGCTGATGAAGAACTGTGGCTGCTGTATAACATACCTACATATTTTCTACCATTCATTGCCAGCAAGCACACAAAGGCCCTTGGGAGGGATGAATGAATGAGAGATGGGAGCTGTCTCATCAATAAACTAAGACCAAAGTATTTTATCTTCACTTAATTTCATAAAAGGCACTTGGAAGTGCTGACAGCAAAAAAGCGTAGTGCATGGTCTTCAGCATCCTCTTGACAGGATGCCACAATGGACTTTAACTGAGGAAGCTGGAGTAGTGCAAAAGACACAGATAACACGTAAAAATTACACTTCTTTGTGTGTGCAATCATTAGAAGTAGTATATTGAACTTCACCATACCATGAATTAGAAGCTCTGAATCCTTGTTTAGTTCATACAACCGAAAGGCTTCTTCCAACTCCAGCTGGGAAGA
This sequence comes from Nettapus auritus, assembly GCA_011076525.1. Taxonomy (NCBI): domain Eukaryota; kingdom Metazoa; phylum Chordata; class Aves; order Anseriformes; family Anatidae; genus Nettapus; species Nettapus auritus. Next base: position 21,298,239 of record CM021773.1, read on the forward strand.
AACCGTACATGGGTCTCCTGCATTAAGAAAAGAGAACAATACAAAACTTAACCCCATTAGTTCTGTGCCATTCAACAGTTCCCTCACAGTTGTTCCTGAAATTATCATCGTAGGAAAACAAAACAGTATTCTCCTGCATGGAAGTACTTATTTTTCATTCTGTTCAGAGAGTACATCTGAAAATAGTCATACTGAATGCTTTCAGGGGAAATAAGAATCTAAGATATTCCCAAGTTGCAAGCAGATCATAACCACAAAATATCATTGGCTTGGTCTCCTGCGAAGTTAGGCATTATTTCAGCACAAGAGGTGCAGGATACCTTATGGAAAAATCTGATGGAAATAAAGGAGATCAAGCTAGAGATCTACTGTATGCAGTATCAAGAGCAAGAAGGACCATAAATTCTAACCTTGGACCCCTTTGGACACAGACAGTACTTCACCTGTTTCTTGAGATTCATCTAAAGATCTCCTCTGATATTTTAATTCACCTCCTGAGTCTCTCAGTGTTTGGAAAGTTATAAATACTCCAAGGAACAGCCAGGCAATGAAAATCTTTCTTCAGCATCTGATGCAGATTAGTAATGCTATTAAAAAAATCCCCCCAAAAGAAGAAATCTTGTTCAAAGTATTTCTCCTTGAAATGGTACTACAACTGTAACACTTTTTAAGTCATTGCTGAATCTGAATTATCTCTGCCCCAGAAGGAAAACACGGTTATCAATTTGTTTTCTCCACCTGCACCAGATATCCTGTGCGAGAACACAGGACTTCTCTCTGCCTGCTTGTACACGAGCACATGGGCAGCACAAGCTTCCTTCTAGCTGAAATTCCATGCCGCACCGATTTTTAACAGAAATACTACTTTCCACTCCCTTAAGTGGTAAGCTAGTTGCAAGTAACAGAAATTGGCGGAAGGCACAATTTCCACCTCACCTAAGCTGAATCTAATTAGCAAGGTCTGCTGCTTCTAGTCTGCAGTCACTGCCATGGTAGGAAAGGCAGCCAGCAACAATTTATGAACTGTTCTCTACAAAAGTATAACCAAATTAATAAGGACACTGTTAAGGTTCTGCACTAGAGCCACATACCCAGCAGGCAGAGAGGTATTTAAAACTTGCCTTACAAAAGTTTTTCTAGATAATTTGTTTTGGTCCTAATGCATCCATTCATTTTTATTACTAAAACACTAGGAATAGAACTAGCCTGTCTGTTATCGGAATTCTATCTTTATTCTTTTCTGAATTTCATAACCCTCAAAACCACGTCAGTCTTTGAAGTCACCTTCAGCCGTTTTTCATCATACTGCGTGTCCCTGCCCCATCAGCCTATCTGGACATCAAACCGCCTACCCACCGCGTAAACTCACACAATGGAGAGCACGGCGGGAGGAGAAGGAACAACTGTTTATTCAAACTCCCTGAGAATCAACAAACCAGTTTTTCTTCATTTGTTTCTGACACCTGTGCAAACAGTTTTGTGTTTCTTTTTGGCAGAAGAAAGGGAGGCTTTCAAGAGCATACGCAGCGCTTTGAACTAGGCACAGAAGGTTTGCAGACAGTAGGAAGCTTCATAATTAAATGTGACTCGCACATTTATTTTTTATTGGTGATCACAATGGCTATAGTGTGTAACTGATCTTTCCCACAATGCCTTCAGATTCACAATCCCACTTTGAAAATCTAATGGGGAGTAACAGAAGTCTTAATTCAAAGTATTATTAAGAGTGGGTGGGTATTAAAAATAAAAAAGTGTTTCACATATTATTTCAACAGCAAACTAGTAATAACTTTGCAGTTATCTAAAGCCAGATGAAATATCACTGGAAAATATTCAATTTTGACTTATTTAACAAGAAGTTCAAATTAGAAGATTTTTTGAAAACAAACCGAGTTCAACTCCATTTTCCAGTTGAACCTGACCTTTTTTTTGTGTTTCTATTCAACTAATCAGATTTGCCTTTTTGCATCTTTTGTACAGAAGTAGTTATGACACAATGCTCTGCACCCGCACTGTATCCTAAGTGAATACATGAAAAAAAGTCTAACTGCAGTTTTCCTATTTTTACCTGTCTCTGACCAAAGAGCAAAAACTGAGGTAGAACAAGCTGTTGCTTCAAGTAAACCATTGAATCCACACAACTTTTTTATATATTTTTACAAACATGTTTCATTAAAAAGAGGTGTACTTCTTACTATGACTCTCCAGACTCTTCCTCTTCGGTGAAGTCTACCACACTCCTCCAGATAAAACAAACCAGCCAGCTTACTGTGAAGCGCACATCCAACTCCAGTAGCACCACTGCACAGAAGCTTGGCCATAAACATTGCTCCTCTCCTCACCTGCATCTGCCTTGCACGAATAACTTGGGAATCCTGGCGAGGGAGTGTGGGAGAAAACCTGCTTAGAATCTGAAGACCAGAATCTTCAGCACACCTGCCCATGTTACACTTCCAAAACCAACTTTGGTCCACGTTTAGTTCTAAGCTCTGAATAAACTGGCACTCACCCAGTTCTGAATGGGAAAGCTGTGAGAAAACAGGTTTACAAGCACCATTTATGCTAATCACTGCATACAAATACTAATCACCGCAGACAAATCGCTGCACATTATGGCCTTTTATGCCATCAAGTACTCAGCATGCTAACATAACTCAACAGCTCTTTCATAATTCAGATGTCTCTGCTGCAGCTCAAAACTTGCGGAGAACACTTTCTTATGGCATCGGTATAAGAACTGCAATTAAGCTTTTCAAAACATTCCTGATGTGTACATACAGCTCAGAAGGGACACTGGGCTACGTCTGGTAAGAAAAAGGGAGAACTGACTGCACTTTTTCCCATGTGAAGTAAACAATAACGTGGATCATTCAGAGCTACCATTCAGAGAAGTGTTTTCTTTCATTTTTTTCTTCTAATACATGTAAAAAATTTAATTAAATTTTAAGTGTGTTGCTAGACTTTAGATTGCTAAAGGAACCGCTGATGCAAACACTCAAAATACAACCCTTTGTGGTTACGTGTACAACTATGTATTAAATTGTACCAACACTTCATACAAATATGGTATTTTGTATCATTAAGGTTAGTTTCACTCTTTTTGAAAGAGTTAAGGCTTATGGGGAACCATGGGCTTCTTCAAGTGTAAAAGCACATTTTCCATTTCCTTTCTAAAAATCTGAACACTGAATTCACATTTTAATGGTCACTGGGTTATTTATTTGGTTAAAAAATAAAAAAGAAACAGAGCTCCACACAAAGGGATTTGAAATAATTAAGATATACTTACAAGGGCGTTGGGTAGCCATTACTTTTGCAGTCAGATTTACCATTTCTAGAAACATTGAGCTTATCTCATGCAGGTGGAAAGAAAGGGAAAGATGAAAGGGAGAGGACAGACTGAAGGCTTAGCACCATATTGATCAGGTATTTGTCAGAAAGCCAAGTGGCAAGTATGGATTTACCTTCTTCATCAATCCATTTCATGGTGAAAAGCTGTTCGTTATCAAAGGAGCACATGTCGCGGACTTCACTGCACAGTCCCTCAAATGAGATGGAAGGTTCAAAATACGTAATCATGATGTCCCTGAGCAAGAGAAAAAAAAAACTAATCTCAGAAACTACACTGTAATATGTACCATTTCATAATTACCTCTAATGCCTTCCACGTACAACTAATATAAAGCTCACCTCTTGCTGCAGCCCCCTAAAAAAAATCTTAAGCGGTATTAGTAAGCCATTAGCTCCAGGAGTTCTTCCTACAGCAAGTCCAGCTCCGAGAGATTTTTATTACTGCTTTGACGTTTCTTCCTCCAGCAATTTGCTTTGGAAAAAAATCAGATTTACATGCCCAAATAACTTTGAAGTGAGTTGCAGGAGATTTTAACGGCACCCAGAAATTAAATGTTACATCAGTGGAAAACAAAGAATGAAACGCTGCAAACATTCGGAAGGACATTACTCATGTATTGGTGGCTTTCCTCACTCTAACAAGTTATTTTGTTACTAGTTACCAAAATATTTAAAGAACGTATACATCTTCTCCAACTAAATTTTAATTGCATAGACGTTACGAAGCATTAATGAAAAATATTAAACAGGTTGCCTACCAGATTAGAGGGCGGACAAAAGTTCCAAATATGTAAAGTGCCTTTAGAAAGACCCGGTGATGCTTCGCCACAATGACAGGGAGGGCGAACAGACGAGCAAAGCATATACTTAGATTTAAAATTTAGTGCTTTACTGTTATGCAGAACTGGTATTTCTGTTATAATCAAGATGGAGAGTGAGTTAACCCGATGCTTTAAATGCATTAACATAACACGCTGACCCACTGTCTTGGTATTTGCTGGGCCTTACAGGGGAACAGGTGACTCAGGGCAGCAGCCCTTCGAGCGAAGGATGCCAGAGGTACAGTTCAGAGGAAGGTGGAGAGGAAGGGAGGAAAAAAAAGAGGGCTGTTTACAACACTACACTTCAAATGTCTTGTATAAGCCCGGCGTTTGACCTGTGACACTCCTCTTCCTCCCCAAATTTGACCAGTTAAAGATTCGCTTGTTTGGTGCAGTTGTCAATGCCAGCACTATTTGGTGGTGGGGGGGAATGGAAACAACAGACACCATTCGTATCTGGTCAAAATCCACATCAAGGCACCCACCAGCCTGAAACGTACGTACACATCAAGATCAGTGTCTGTAAATCACCTTGCACAGGGGCAGAGTCGTATCCAGTGGTTTGTGGCTTACACTGCGGTCACCGAACATGAAACACTTCCAGGAGGGGCAGCAAACAGGCACGAGAAACGCGTGTCTGAGTATTACAGAGGCTCCTTTGAGTTCAACAGCACACAAACTAGCGATTTCTAAGCACGCTAAAACATCCTACTTCTGGCCTCATGAGCACAGAGTTAGTTCAGTTAGAGGAAAGACTCCAAGAAGCTGTTAGGAGACTGAAATCACACCTCAATCCGAATGACAGTCAGAAAGCTGCTGCGTTATTTGTCCGAGGAATTGCTCCTCTTCTTTCCACACAAGACAAAACAATATCCGCACCTTGATATGTAGGGAAGCTTAAGGCAAAGCTAGAAAAAAACAAGAGAAAGGACAGAAAAAGCCAAGAGTCCCTCTGCTGCCACAACTGACATCAGGATGGAATCAGAGCTGAGAGAAGTGGCAGCTCTGCTCCGTTTCTGTTCCGGGCTAGATCTCGCACGCGCTGCTGACACCAGGCGAGCGAGGAGGCCCTGCTAGGAGGCAAAGCCTCAACCTGCATTTCCTGTTTGGCAGGGACCTACCTCTGTGCGAGGAGATAAGGCACCGCACCGCAACTTCGCTGATTTGCAGCTGAAGTTCACCGTCCCTTTGTTTATCCCCCTCCCTGCACTGATTTATTTCTTAAATAAAAGGTGACGTTCTGCAGGGCACTAAGTCAGAGCCGAACATTTTAACTTGCCCGGTTTATTCTGTGATCGAACGGGTGCACAACGGGACAGGGTAGGTTCGAGCAGCATGACCGTATGCTGGCAGACAGGAGGCAGGTGACAGCCCACAGTCCTGACAGGCGGCAATCACCGCTGCTCCAGCGAAAACTGAAGATTTTAAAAAATGACTAAAAACTGTTTAAATTTTTCAGGTCCACACGTTTATCTTTACATTGCTACTGTGAGCAGCTAATGTCACATATCCACAATATTAAGAGGCATTGACCAGCTTAGAAACAAAAACCCTTCCCTTATTGATGAAGGAAAGCTGATCCAGATTGAACGAACTCTTCCTACCTGTTGCCTTCACGTAGCAAAACAGTTGTCCTTCAAACGGAAAACTAGTTGCTCTTCAAGTAAAAGAGGAGTTTATTACTTTAGAATTTAATTCTCTGAAGTACTACACTACCACCTTCAGCTGGACACGTATCACAGCCGAGGAACAGACGTGGAAAAGCACCCAGGCTGAACCAACACCAACTTGCCGGCGCGTTTCGCAGAACCCTAGCCAAAAGCGATGTTAAAGCAAAGCAGGAATGTAAATATGAACAAGAGGCTACAAGCAACACCTAGCACGTTTCTTTCTACAGACGAGAAGGCAGCTTTACATGATGCTGGATCTGAAAGATTACAGGTCTTCCTACAAGCTCACTTTGCAACTTGAACCACCCTGGTGTCACTGACGCTTTCTCCTGAGCTAAGCCTCGCTTCCAGAGCAGCTCTGCTGTCACGCCTGCACGTTTTATGGCACTTTCCACACTTCTTGCACCTAAGACCACTCCGGTGCTGTCTTCATTAGGAAAGAGTTGTACTGACGCAAGTCCCACCTTTCCTCCGAGATCACACAGCTTCTTTCTCATGCCTTTTCTTTTACAGATCATCCAGCAGTCACAAGGGCCTTTAGCAACAACAAAGAGAAAAACACACAATGCTGACAGTTCAGTGCAAGTGAATACACCTATCTCACTCTCTGCTTCTAAACTCAAGCTTCTGTGGAGAATTCTGTTTCAGTTATCTTTGCTGTAAGATCCGATAAGATCCAGGCACTGCCATTTGCACGATTTAATTGTCTCTTTCTCCAGGAAAGGCCTGAGGTCTGGAAATTGCCTCCTCCTGCACAATCGTTTTTTTGCTGGGAAAAGAAAATACATCACCAGAACAGCAGCCAGCCACAAATTGAAATCGGTGTTGGAACTGCAAGAAGGGGTAAAAGTATGTTTATAGGCTTGAACCAGAGCTTTTTAAAGCTGAACACTCTCCTTCACAGAACTTTACATTCAACAAACAGAAGACATGGAGACAAAAAACTGACCAGAATGCTCTCAAGACAAAGAACAATATAAACAAAGGATGTGAGAAAGCAAAACCTTTTAAAAGTAATTTTCTGGAAATATCTATGAAGGCGCACTTTGATTTTACAATTAAAATGGAACTCTTTTTTTTCCCCACCACTTATGCCGCTCGTGTAAAATTAAGAAAAGAAGCTAATTTAACATGTATTGCGAGAGGACTGCCAGGAGTATTTTTCATTCAAAACAAATCAATCAGTCTGTGGGTAAAGCACGGGGATCCCATGCCTTTAACTATAATGAAAGTCTAACCTACATTACAGCCTATGCAGTTAAAACAGCACAAAATGTATGTCAACCACTGGAAAAACAAAGCTAGCAGTTCCAATCATGACAAAAAACAGTTCTATAACATTTTTTTGTTTGAATTCTACAGAATTCATGTTAATTTAATGGTGCACACGCAGCCTATCAGCCCTACCTGCTTTCACCCACTACAACGCAATCCTCCCTGATGTATCAGCTTCTGGTACTGAACTGACAAAAAGCATCTACAACAAATGAGATGAGCCCAAAAGTAAGCTTTTAAAAAATCATTAGATACCTAAAATGGCTGTAATTACAGATGCTGTGTAAGTGCTGCACACTGGAAGCTGATACACATTATTACTCTATTAATGAAAAAGCCCTGAACTTCAGTTATAATAAATTCCTGCCATCCCAGTCAGGAACCTCTGTCACACACCCTGCCAGGTGACAGTAACCCTTTAAAACAGATAAGACTATTTTCGGCCTTTTAAACTAGCCCTATGATAAGAGTGGCTCACCTGAGAGAAGGAAATGTCAGGGTAAACTCGGCCCAATTCCCAAGTGTTTGGGAATTCCCATCCTCTTATTCTCATGATCTGTTTTAGGAAAATTTCCCTTCCTGGTTTTACATATTGCATGAATTTAAGGTACAGAATTACCACTGCGTAGCTGAATGAAACAAAGACCCTTCAAAGAGTTCTTCATGAAAGCCTTTGTCTCGGCTGAGAAAAGCAATTAGGCTCTTGGCCAGACGCAGCGATGTTCTGGGGCTGGGACTCAGCCTCTGGAGCTGGCAGGAGCAGCCCCACCGCCAGGCTCCAACCTTCCACGAGCCAACCCGGCCTTCTGACTTGCCGGGCTGCGCTTTTCTTGGGGGGAGCTTTCTTTTATTTTTCTTTGACCAGACACAAGTGGAAGTTGAAAAAACCTTCCAAGCGAGACTTGCACGGTAACTTCTACATCCCACTTAAAGGCTTCTATCGGAAAAAAAAGTTGAGAGAGATTAACATTTCCTAATTAGCAGTATTTCCCTAAAAATCCTCTATCCAGCTCTAATCTTGATACGGTTTATTAGATTAAAGCAAAAATGCTGCCTGTGATATCAGCATTTAGATCCTCAGTCTCCAAGCCATTCCAGCCAAGTGAAATGTTTTCCTTTGCTATCCGTTTCTTGATAATGCCAGCTTGAGAAGTGGGCATGAGACTCACTTTGTAGGAGAGTGGGGGGAATAATTTGTTTAGAGCTCAAAATGAATCATTACAAAGGCATTCAGCCTGTTAGTTTGTTGGTTAACCAACTGCCCAAATGATTCAGTGCCACTATTAAAAGTAAACTGGCAATTGCATTAACAGTTAAAAAGTCAGCAGACGAAACTCAGATGAAACTCCAAGGAAACATTCCAGTGCCTGTGAAATTGCTACCTAATATTTAAAGCGTCATGAGCCAGCATTCCTCTCCGATGTAGCAGTTTTCTTCTGCACTCCCACAAACCTGCGCTGCTTTATCTCTGTTCTTGCGCCACAGCCTCCCAGCGCTAAAGCAAGAAGTCAAGGGATTGCATGTGGAAGTGATCAAGATTAAAACTGACCCAGCAGAAGAAAAATAAATGGTTTTAATCCAGAGCAGCTTCCACTTTAGTTCGCTGCCTGACCAAATGAACGCTTCTGTCAGCTAATAGCCAGGGTCATCTGCACTTCTTTAAGAAATGGCACATTAAAGGGGCTGTAAAAGAGCAGAGAATCTCACGTAATATTAGTTTGAAAGCATTTCACAGACCTCATAAAACCACACTTTTGCAGAGATCGTACAGCACTTTTGTCAAGAAAAAACTCAAAGCAGACACAGGCCAGAAATGAAAGGCATTAGCAAATGCCAAGCGCTCAGACAGGCATAGACCCCTCCTTAAAACTATCATGCTATAGATATCAGACAACGAACATTGTAAATATAATAAATATTTTCCTCATACTTAACACAGGTACCTGGAAGGAAGCTCTCGAGAGTGCCTAGAGCTCAATCTTAACCCAAAAAAAATGCAACCCGCGTTGTTTTCTGATTAGATCACCTCTTCCCCAGCTCGATGGCCCGATGAACCTTGCTCTCAGCCTTTTAAAGCCGGCTCCTCTAACTGTTGGTGCCTAGCAGGGCGTCGCGCACCCACAGCAGGGCAGACTTGATGTTATATTACATATGTCACTGCATGCTCGGGCTGGAGAGCAGCACCAGTTTCTCTGAAGGCCTCCAGCGCCTGTTCCACGGGGCAGCACCTCGCTGCCACTCGGCTCCCTCAGAAACCCCCGGGGAACACCCCAGGACCCTACGGGGCGGGTTTTCAGCCCAACTCTCCTCCTTCAGACCCGAGGAGAGCCCAACACGCAGCGCCCAGCCCTCAAATCTTTATTTTTTCCCCCATTTTCCCCAGCCGTGGCACCGAGAGCCCCGAGGGGGGGGGGCAGCGCGGGCCCGGCCGTGAGGAGAACCGGGCCGTGAGGGGGGGCACCGGCCCCGCCGCCGCACTCACCCCTTGTAGTAGGCTTTCACGCGGACCTGGTGGCCGCCGTCCCCGCCGAGGCCGCCCCCTCCGCCGCCCGGAGCCGACATGGTGCCGCTGCCGTCCCGCTGCGTCGGCATCCCCGGGGCGGCGGCGGCGGCCGGGGCGGGCCGGGGCCGGGAGCGGGCTGGGGCCGCGCTACGAGGAGGCGGCGGCCGCGCGCCCCCCGCCGTCCCTCAGCCCGCCCAAGCCGGGCGGAACCACTGCGGGTTGGAAAGGGGGGGGGAGCGGCGGAGACCAAGAGGCGCCCGCACCCCCGTGACGGAGCGGGGCGGGCGGGGCTCAAGGGATCTCCCCCGCGGTGTCCCCGCCGCTTGGTACGGCCCGCCGGGAGCGCGCAGCGGCTGCCGGGCAGGGGGCGGCCCCGCGGCTGCGCGGGAGCGAGCACGGGCAGGGGCAGCGCTCGGTGCAGGTGGAGGTTTAAATACAGCGAGTGTGGTGATTTGTGCTTTTTTTTTTAAAAATAAAACACAAAGGATGCTTTTTAACTAAAAGATTGGAACGTTTAAGATTTAAGAAAAGGTATTCTATTAGAACTATTAATCATAAATTAGTTCTTTTAGGCTTTCCTTATTTAACACCACATCGGTAGCGTTGTTGATAACCCGTATTTATTTTGGCCAGCAATTCCTTGAGAGGTGAATGTTGCTGGGATTCCTAAGGAATCAATAAGCTTTGTTTTGTTCTGACACTGTACAAACACTTTTTTCCCCACTACCTCCTTGCTGTAATCAGCCCCTCACCCAGATGTTTGTTAACGCAGCGCGGAACTGAGCCGCTTTGTGCTCCGCAACAGGCTGCTACACGAGACCTGCACATTCCAGTCCTGCACCTTGCTTTTTTTTGTTTGTTTGTTTTTGATTATAAAGTAACTTAAGGCCCCATTTGCTGTTTTCCTTGCAGGAGGTGACAAAGTACATTAGTTTTTGGTCATGCTACCTGACCTTCCTGCAGCGGGTATTTTTCTTCCTCAGAAGAAATTTACTTGCTCCACCCAGTTTCCAAACAGTCTTGCATCAATTTCATGCAGCAGGAAACACCTTGCTGTATCTTAATGATACCTTGCTCTGTGACTTCCAGCATTTTTCTTAGTTTCCTACAAGATCTCTAAGAGTATTCCATCATGAAAGCATTTTATGACAGAGAGATGGAGACGTACTGAGTTTGTCAGGATATCCCATGCAAGATTTTAGTTAACAAAGTTAAAAGTACAGTGGTTACTTGGCTGTGTGGAGGCTGGGCTTTGTTCTTCTATGCCAGGTAGTACAAAGCAGCTGCTACCGCCTACGTTTGAGAAGTAATGGTATAATTCAACTCTGATCAATTATATAGTCAGTTCAGAGGAAGAAACGGGCATCCCTACTGCAGGGAAAGGCTCAGAACCAACATGCTGTAGGAAGGAACTGGAAGCTAGGCTAACAGATCTAAAGCTCTTCAGTTTCATATTACTGAGAAATCAGGCATTCACCACCACCTCCTGTTTGAGGCTGCTGATGTCTTTGAACAACTAATGTAGAAAAGTACTCAAGGAGGGCCTTTCCCTGACCTTAACCTTCACACAGCTCCCTCAAAACACACCTACAGCTACTGCTCCAGACTTATAACATCCATTTGCTGAAGAAAAATTCGAGCAGCAGCCCGCGTCCCAACGAGCCCTGAGGGAGACCGAGCCCCTCACGCCTCCATCCCACCACCACGAAGCGACAAGATGGCGGCGGGCGGCGTCACATGGAGGCGGCGCCCAGCGCGCCTGCGCAGCGCCTCCCCGGGAGGGAGGCGACAAGATGGCGGAAGCGGAGTGAGCGGCTGGGCCGAGGCGAGTCTCCCGGCGGGACGCGCGGAGGAGGAGGGGGAGCGGCAGCGGCGGGGCCCGGCCAGGCCGCGGCGGGGCGGGGCGCGGAGGCGGGGACCGGCGCCCTGACAGCGCCCCGGCCGCGGGCGGCTGCGGTGGGCCGGTCCCGCGAGGGTGCGGGAGCCTCCTCTGCCCCCCTTCACGCCCCTTTCTCCCTGGGGCTGGGGGCGGAGGAGCGCCGCGAGGCCGTCGCTCGGGGCTGGGGGAAGCCCCGGGCTTGGCTCCGGGGGCTGTCGGCCCTCGGGGCCCGGCCTGAGGCGGGCGAGGGGCCCTGCCCGCCCGGCAGCCCCGGGGTCCCTCAGCGCCGCGGGGCGGGGGCTGCGTTCGCGCGGAGCGTGGCTCTCCCAAACCCGGGTTTTGGCTGAAAAATAACGTCCGAACCCCGTGTAACCGCGCAATTTGGGCGAGATCGGCGTGTTGGGGGTGTGTGTGTTTGGGGTTTGTACAGAAATCCGCCTAGGGGTTAGGCTTGTGGAAAAATTTTATTTATTTTCTGTGTCTCGTGCGCGTAGGAGTTCTGCTGGGAGGTGATGAACGGACTGAGTAAATAAATGGTTTAAACACTTAAATACCAATTTCCAAACATCAATTACGGTTGCAGAGTGTCAGTAGTGTTTGCTTGTACCATGTCACTACAAAAAATCAAAGTTTCTCAAACATGACTAGCGACATGCTCGGTGTGCATGTGCACGGTACTGTGCTGGTAGCTCAGCGTTACTGGTGTAAAACAGCAGATTGTTCTGACCTTACTTTGGATCTTTATTTTAACCAAAACCGTTCTTTAAGTCTTAGAACAGCGAGAACCTCTAAATATTTACATCATGCATGGTGTAATTTAAAACGATGTGGTGTCTAATACTCTCTCTATTTGAATAAATGCTTCTTTTAAATATAGTTTTCTGTTGTGTTTTATATTTTGTGTCCACTTTTAAACATATAGCGGTTATTCGAAGTCAGACCCACCTGTCAGAGAGGTCCAAGGTGGTGTTACTCACAGGCAATGTCACAGTACAGCCCCAGTTGTTCACTTACCAAATTTATTTGCACTGTAAGTTGGGAGTTTTGCTTTTTTGATGTTGAGTAGTTAGCTAAAATTTCAGAAGATTATTTTTAATTGTATCTGGGACCTATATTTTATAAATAAATGTGGTCCTGTTACATATGCAGTGTTGCTCTGATCTTTACGATGCTGTAAAGACATTTAAATTCTGTAGTGGTTTTCATGCTTTCTGTTACAAAGGATCCATCCATCTGCCAAATTGTTAATGGATTCAGGGTCATCTTGCTAAAAAATAACCCTCATTTTATGTATTTCCACTTCTTTAAACAACCAGCTTTTCGCTCCAAGAGACGAGAGGTTTTCTAACAAGCGTCATCTGTTGAAGCACCTCGCTGTGCTTTCAGCCAACAGAGGGCATGGTATTTCTGCGTGTCAGCGCTGCCTGCTGCAACTCGGCACTCGTTATGTTGCGATAAGACCCGAGGGGTGGCAAGTAAGCCTCCTGCATCATCTCTAATTGATTTGGGGTCAGACGTGCTAGAGGAGGGCTGGAGATGCACGTCAGTGCCGGGCCACGCTGATCAAAAATTTTTGAAAACGAGGCACTTAGCTAAAGAATTATCAACTAGCATTGAACTATCGACTTCTGATTCAACGGGTGCGGTGAGGCACGTTGCATATCTCGTTGATAAGTCTTAAATGCGGCTAAGAACTAAGATTAAACATGCAGTGTTATTTTTCTTAGGCTAATTTGAACAGTTGCATAGCTGCTCAGACAAGCTGGGCAAGTCTTAGGTGTAAATATTTGGATGTGCATTTAATACTCTCTGGAGGAGACTTTTTTCAAGGTACTTTTCATTAGCAGTAAGTGAAGTTAATGTAAAGTGATCTTAGAAGTGATGCTGTTTTCATTGTAACTGAAGTGGTAAACGCGTCAATGTTAACTTGTGCTCTCCTGGAGGTAGATAAATGGCATCTATAATACACAACAGATCTGTATTTTTACCAACAAAGCCATACTTTTCTTCATTTCTGATAGTAGGATCTGTGCTCTGAAAGCAAGCTTTATTGCCACAGATTGGCTTTGATGGCAAAATATAGGAGATAGCAACACAATGATGGGCACAGAGTCCCTAGGGGACCGTGTACCTGTTAAAGTTCATGTCTTCCAAGTAATCAGGACCAATGGCATCGTGTGCAGTGCAAGTCAGCCTGAATGTTTTTTCCTGGGTAGAGGATACTGTTCTATAAGTTCTCTACTTGCAAAGCAGTCGTGTTTTCGGAGGGGAAGGTAGCAGATTGGCAGCACCGCGTTCTGCTTTCAGCAGCGTGAGCTGAAACTCCTTATTATGTTCCTGTTTGATGCAGCACCCACTGGGCATTTTGTTGAGGACTTGGCAATGCTGCCTTCTTTTTTCTCCTGGTACATTGCAGCTCTCTAAATGATCATTTTTTCGGAGTCCTTCCTTATTGTAAGAAGGAAATACTTCTCCCCACCCGCTTTTTTAAAGCATCCTTTGAAAAGCAATAAACAGCAACTATGTTCTTTGTTAATCATAATACTAAAACTGAAAAGGAAAAGATAAACAACGCTCATATGTTGAGAAACAGGTTTCATTGCAATTTTAATGACAATGTTTTTGGAGAGAGGTTATACTCTGCAGCAGAAGGAAGTCTTGTTAGGCTAGGAAAACAATCACTGGAGATTCTTTTAGGTAATTTTTTTCCGTAACTGTGGCTGTATTTGGGGAGGCATTGCTGTAGAAAGTAAAAGCTTTTTCTCTACAGCTTTTCATTCTTTTTCCAGATCGAACATGTCGCCAGTGATGTTTGTCTAGAAAATGTTTTGCTGAATGTGCAGCACGGACAGCCAGTGGCTCGTGTGCTGTGCCACGGGGTAGAGGGATGCGGCAGTATTCCTGTGCAGCTAGTTGGACGTTCTGCATGCATTCCTAAATTGCCACCTATTGCTACTCTTGACGCATCTTAAAAGTTCATAACCGCGTCTGTCTACAAATTGCATCCAGTAATAGCAAATGCTATGAACCTATCCATTTGCAAACTGTCCCTTATTGTATCTCAGAGAAGCTCAGATTTTCTCCTTTAAAATCCGTACGTGCTGCTCTTCTCTTTGTGAACCGCTTTAAAATTTCAACTTCAATCCCACCAGGCTGGACGAACACTGCACAGCTATGGAGAATGAACCCAACACGACGACGTGTTCTGCATCTACGACTACTATCACTACCACCTCCACTTCCCGGACCCCGCTACCGCAGATATCTGTCTACAGTGGCTCTGACAGGCATGCTGTCCAGGTACCGGGCCATCAGATGCTATTTACCTCAAATACACGCGTTGCACAATGCTTAACACAAAATTAACTTTCCATTCTTAATTGCTGTCTTCTTTCTCAATATCTAACTTACTGATTTTCGTAAGGTACTGTTCACGGTATAGATATCAGACCACTTAAGAGTAGTGCAGGGTGCAGGCCTGCCTTCCAAATAACGGGAGAGAAATGCTATTGCAAAACTTGATTTTTTACCATTCCCCAAGGGTATGGATTATGAACGTGAAATTTTACAAAGTAACACAAAAAGCTGTTCGCTTGTCCACCATTGACTAGAGGGATCCAGAGGCACCTTTGCGTGCGTAACTGCTTCTTGGATCCATCCCCATTTTGCTGTTCTTTAAATAAGATTACCAGGAAGTTTGTACAGCCCGCTCTGTTGGGTTTGATATTTGAGTCTCGTGTGCTCTCCTGATCTTTCAAAAAAACCCACAATACCACGTAGGATAGAATGAGAGCCTAAGAGACTTGGATGTAGCATTATGAAAAATGCTGTACCTATATTTGATAACTTTGTTGAGAAAAGTGGTGGTGGAGCAAGTTCAGTATCATACAGTTGGTGTGAAATGGATGTTTTTGGTTTTATTTCCTTGTAAAGGTAAACTTCAGCATCATGTCAGTATGGTGTGTGCTTTGTAATTGTGATTAATTACCTCCTGATTCATCACAGGTTATTCAGCAGGCCTTGCATCGTCCTCCTAGCTCAGCTGCTCAGTACCTCCAGCAGATGTATGCAGCCCAACAGCAGCACCTAATGCTGCAGACAGCTGCTTTGCAGCAGCAGCACTTAAGCAGTACCCAATTTCAGAGTCTGGCAACTGTACCACAGGTGAGAGCGAAGATTGCTGAAAAATAGTGGTTTACTACTTTCTGGAGTAGGACTAGAGTTCTAGAGCATTGTCAAACTTAACAGCTTAAGTGCCTGAGCTTTCGATGTCTCACAATGATTCGCTGTTATATTTTAATGACTTTGTTCTTTTAAATTGTGTCTTCCTCCAAACTATTTGGAGGATTTTGTTATAGATGCTCCAGTAGGCGTTAGAGATGCTCCAATAGGCGTCCATTCCACGCTTAACTGCATACATTATAATGCATCATGTAAATCATCAAACAGGAGAAAATGTATATATTAAAAATAGACTACTTCAATCTTCATCCCATGAATTTTTCTGAAAGTTGATGGGGAAACAAATGAATAGCCACGCATCTTAGCAAAATCAAGTTCAGGTAGTGAATGTCTGGTATTCTAGTGTGTCTTGCCACACGTCTGGCTGCAGTATAAATAATGGCAACATTCAATTTTAACTCCAACTGCAGCAAAGTAGGAAGTAAATGACAAAGCTGTGTTTCATTTCTGAAGCAAAGCTTTTAACATGAAAGGAACACCGGAGTAGACCCATTGTGAAAACTCAAGCAGTGGAAAGACTTCCCTTGACCTCAGTTGACTGTGGATTGAGAATACTGTCTTGCAGGGATAGGTGACAGTTAGTATTTTTGTATGTAGAAATGCTAAAAGAGTTAAAAACTTCAGGGGTAGATACAGCTGTTTGATATCAGAACTAGAATGGACTTTTCTATGCTCCTGGCTTCTATTTCTTTACCTTTTCCATTAGATCATGGTAACATATTGACTTATTTTTTTGTGACGGATTTGTGCCTATACTGTTACTGAGATAGAGCGAAGAGAATCAGACTGGGCAAGTCTAAGAAGTTCTGTTCTGCAGTCTATTAATATATACATCTAAATCACTGTCCCTGTATGCATCTGAAGGTCTCGAATAGCGTACTGGTATACACACCTGATGTGCATACATAAACTGTCGTTCTAGGGGAAGTGAGGATGTTCCTCGCAGCATTTATAAAGCTTGTTTTAATTTTAGATGCTTCTAAATGTAATAAATTACAATGTGAGTTTTAATAATGACAGTTTTAATGATGTCACATTCTAAGTTCCGAGCACGTAGGTGATGAGCTAGCTGGTCAGGTAGCTCCATCATTAACAGTTTGATGGGCTTCACCTCTGATAGTTATTGTTCAGGTCTTGATCTGGGAGAGTCTGAGTGCCTGAAAGCTGGAAGGAATTCAAGGCATTTGACACCTTGCAGATTCCAGTTCAGAGCTTGGAGTGCACTTTGAAATCGAATTCCACTGAGTCCAGCGGTTTTGCTGCTAACTCAGTCAGAGGGTAATGTTAGAGAGGGGTGTTTTTGATGGTTTATGCAATAATGTGAACATCGCTTAAACACTTTTTGATTTCGGTATTTGACGCATATTCTTGCTATCTAGGCAAGCCTGTCAGGTGGGAGGCAATGTACTTCCCCCACTGGGAGTGTCACTCAGCAGTCAAGCATGTCGCAGACCTCGGTACGTAATTGAACAAAGCCCTGCATCCATTCTCAACCCCTGCTGGTTATATAATAGCTATTTGGCCAAACAGAAAAGATTTTAGTATTTAAATTTGTGTGGTTAAAAGGAGTATTAGAGAAACACTAAATGGAATTATGATGACTCTGAGGCAAGTGTTGGCTACGCTTCCAGTGTCCTCCTCTCATCCCAATGCTGGTGTTCCTGGCTGGCGTTGGAGGCTTCCCTGGTCCCAGCACACTCTTGGTGCTCTGAGGGGCAGTCGCTCACCCCGTGGGCACTAGTGACTGTTCAGACCATGGCAGGAATCACTCCCTGAGCTTTCATCTCTGACATGATTTCTTACTGGATGTTTCACATTAGTTTCTTTATTCAGGGCACTGTTGTGGTTCAAAATCATAACTCTGTGTACCAGTGATTAAGGAGCACCGAATCTATAAAGTCCGAGTCATTGCTCACTTACGTATATGAAACTGGTTAAATTGTTTATAGCTTTCATTCTTTTGTCATCTGTTATCATGCATCTTTTATGCACTTTAAATTACTTTATCCATATCCTAAGCATGTGCTCAGGTTTCAGTTGTTAGCAGCTCCGCGTTCAGTTCGTGCTGCATTTCCTTAAATGACATCTTCAGATACATAATTTGCACAGCCTTCTATGTACACTCCTACAGTTGTCCTCAGTAGGACGCTGTTAGTCCTACAGACATCCTGCTTATTAATCATGCCCTCAAGCTGTTCATGGCTTCAGTGCATAGCTTCAGTGATTTAACTGTTGTTTTTTTTAAGCTCTCATAGCACTGCTTTGGCTTACAGTCGTTAGAAGTAAAATCATTCATTCGTTATTAAATTTAGGAGGGAAAGTTTTCAAAGATGCCTAATGTTAAACGGAATAATTGGGCTTGGATTTTCAAGAAAATCTCAAAGTGATCTAAAAGAGCTGGGCACTTAACTCTGTTAGATGTGTTAGTAAAAACAAAAACAACCAGCTTTTGCTTGAGCAGATGCTAAAAAGAATTTTTCCAGGAGCATTTAATATGAAATTGTAGAAAGCTTTAGTCTCAGACCATTTTTAAGTGTGCATATGAGGAATCAGAGTCAAAGTATGGCAGCACAAATAGGCGCCTTGGTCAAGTTTCATAAAGAGCATCTCAGAAGTTGTCAGTCCAGTCAGATAATGCAAGCATTTCAAGATGCTTAAGTATTAAAATTCAAACATTTTTCTTAAAATTTGACAAGCTCATGCTACGTGTTATGTAAATATGTATTTCTGTGAGCTGTATTTTTTCAGACTTCATAACATCATTGTTTATATTCGTTAATGCTTATTACTGTGTACTGCTAAATATTGCTTGTAGTTTGAGAATGAAAATACTGTGTCTTGCCAGAATCTAGTTTTGTGATGTTTGGCTCAATACATTTTTGATACCTTTACAGTTCAGAGGTTTCAACTGACCCTGCCATTTTTGTCAAAGGCTTTCTGGCTTTAGACCCTAGGATGATTGAATTTCCATGACAGAAGCAATATTTTTGTTTCCTTAGATTAACCTCTCCACCTCTCCTACACCTGCACAGATAATAAGCCGTTCACAGACCTCCAACACCACCAGCAGCAGTATTACCCAACAGACTATGTTGCTGGGGAGCACCTCGCCAACCCTGAGTGCAAGCCAGGCTCAAATGTATCTACGAGCTCAAATGGTAAGTTTGGATTTTTTTTTGTTGTTGTTTTTGTTTTTTGTTCCCTCAAATTTTACTGTTCCAGTTCTTATTTATGTTATTTCTAGAAATTATAAGAATTTTTCTTTAGTTTCAGGTAGCACTGAGAATTTAGTTACTAATCTTTGCGTACATATCTCTGGAACACAGAGGAATAAAAGGATTGCTGTAGCTTAGTTGAGTCAAAATTTGTTCATGTGTTTTTAGCCTGGTCATACTATGTTTGTTAAATTGATCAAGCATGGGAAAAAAAGAAAAAGAGCATGTCTGGCTACGTAAAAGGACATATTAGAGTTTATGTTCAGGGTAGGTTTTTTCCAATACGTTGGTTACGTTCAGAGCTCAGGCCTTTGAGGAAAATTTAATTGCATTTAGCTAAGATTGTTCTTTAGGTTACTGTCTCTAGCATATGAATTAGATACATAGCTTTCATTCTCCTTAGATTCACATGAAACTCATCAGGTTCTTCCCAATTCCTATTAATGTGGCATTTCCATTTCTTCATGGGCAACTTTGAAAAATCAGTATAGTGATTTTACTTTATTTAGTTTAATATTCTGTGTAGTGAGTTGTATGAATTGATCCTTACAGGCTGTGTGGGATTTCACAGGAATTGCTGAAGTTACACGTGAATGCTCAGGTTATGATCACTGCTTGGTGGAGGCCAAAGATACTTCCATGGCCCGTGGGAGTTCATGACTAGAGCTTTCTAAAGTGTTACGTTCAACTACATTAACAGGAAGAATCACTGTTATGCTACACCAAGAGTCAGAAGTCTGTGACTGCAGTGGTGTATAAAATTAGATGCCGGCATGAGTTCTTGCAGGAACTGCACCTGTGAAGCATGTTTATGAAAGTTTTTTCTTTGTTCTTTTTCTGAGATTTTTCTTAGGCTTGCACAGAAATGTTTTGCTATGTTGAGCTTTTTCTTTGGCAGCTGTCCTTGCATGTTTACTGAAAAAGCAGCGTGAATTCAAGATAAGGATTTAAAGATCAAACACCATCAATTTGATAGTAAAAGGATTTCCTGAGTCTTTGGTTTGTAAGCAGACCTAGATGCTGAATTCACCTAGTACTAGTTAACAGAAAGTTAGGAATTCATCATGTCACTGCCTTTCAGTACGTGTTATCAAATTAGTGGTGGAAGCAATATGGCATGAGGTTGCTGTTTTTTTAGTAGCAATCTGTCTCAATGACATGGATTTTTGGATACAGTTTTCGTATCTATTTACATTACGTTTTAGTCCAGACTCTTTGTGTCAAATTTCTTGCTTATTTCAGTAACTGCCTTGCATCCCAGTTTTGAGAGAGAAACTTTGTTAGTTTCTGTTTAGGATGATATTGCAAGATCACTCTGTTCTTCTTGATAGCATGTCATAGCTCTTTCAATCTTTCAGTGTTTCTATCTAACATATTAAAATTGATGTTTTTCCTTCATTGTCAAGGACTTTCTGTAAAAAGGTCAGCTCTCATCTGTAGTTAATCTATAACAACAGCCTCATCACCAGCTTGATTCACTTCTGGCTAAGTAGCTTCATGTTTTCTTCCTAGCTGCTCCTTGCAGTTGACATATCTTTAAAAACAAGGGAAAGTGATTAATGGTCTCTCTGCAAAGCCTTCCGTAAGACTTGCCTTTGCTATACTGTCACCGAGGAAATCAATGACAATTAGGCATGCCGGTACACTGAAATTAGTAATTTGAGGTTGGTTGTGTGATATCTGTTCTTTCAATGAAACTTAATTAGCGTAGTTGAAGTGGATATAACAGCCCTGTTTGTTAAGTAACACTGTGACAGACTGGAAGATACTCCAAGTTTTCTCTCTTTACAGTATGGTAGAAATTGGCCAACTCTTTTTTGCCTTTGTTTCACTCGTTTGTAATATTGGAGGGAAAGCCATTTTTAAAATGCTTGTGTGAAAGATTATGTGTGTGTGTATAATATATGTTTCTGAATATGTAGAACAAATATTTTTTACGTGATTTTAAATTATCTTTTCATTTTATTTACTTAAACTACTGCAATAAGTTGTTACTAGAATAAGTTCCCCTAAAAGTAAAAAAAAATAAAAGAGAAGCTGTACATCACTGCATGTAACTTATATATCACTCTTTAAAAGTAAAATGTTGCCTTTTGTTGTTGTTGTTTTTTTAACTTATTTTTCAACGTTTCAGTCTGTTACCTGATATTTTTTTTCTTGCTTAACAGCTAATTTTTACTCCTGCTACCACTGTGGCTGCTGTCCAGTCTGACATTCCTGTTGTCTCATCATCTTCCTCATCTTCCTGTCAGTCTGCAGCTACTCAGGTGAGCTGGTGTCCAGTAGAGTATGCCAAAACTGAGAAGTAAGGAAACTGTGCTAAAGTTTTACGTCTTTATAAAAATTAGTAATGGGTACTGTTTCTGTACATCTTTGGTGTTTTCTGTTTACCATCGTCACACATTTAGAGGTGATCATGTTATATGTAAAACTGGGGTCCTGGATATGACACTTCAGCTCTTCATAATTCTCTCTCATCTTTATTACCTTGAATAACTTCATGTTATCAGCTGAACTAGTGTTGTCATTTCACTGAAACATGAAATTTGTGTATGATCTGGAAAAACATATGGGACAGCACAGATCTCCACAGAATGTTAGTCACCATCTCCTGCTGTGAAAAGCAAACATTTGTCCAACAAATTTATGCTGTCATGAAAGGCCTTCCCTTCTATTTTAGTGATTTCTTTAAAAGACTCTGCTAATGGACTTTGTTTTGAAACTTTTTGGAATTCCAAGTAAATTATACCAGTTGAATGTTCTTTGTGCTTGTGTTTGTGGATCCCTTCAGAAGATTCCAATAGATCTGTGAGCCGCTAACTGCTTTACAAAAGTCATTGCTTGTTGTAGGGCACGTGTCTGGTTCTCTGTTGTAATTTCTAGTACTCTAGCAATTGGAGGTACCAGATTTACTATTTTTACTTCTACAGATCTTTTGAACTACTTCTGAAAAGTCTGCATTGCGCTAGTTGCACCTTCCAGTTCTCTTGTGCTAAGTTTGGAGAAAGGTTTCCTTCTGTAGTTACTCTTCTGACATGTCATTCTTGAGGTCATTTAAAACTCTTACGGTGGATAAAGCCCGATCTTGGTAATTTGGTACTCCATTTTATAGCATAACCAGTTTATTTTTAAAAGATAATTGTGTTTGGCAGAATTTTGCAGCTAAAATGAATAACCCAGAAAATAAAAAATAAAAAACTTGAGAGTAGTTGCACTAGTCCTAGATATGCTGCCACTGTATTCCTTAATTAAGCAATTCATTAAACAGGAATGAAAAATCGCCTTGCACTATTTGGTACGTTATGTGGATAAGGAAGACTCTGAAAACGTATCCAGAAGCTGGTAGCTCTGTCCTTACTGGGGGCATTGTCCCTGTATCGTGCTGGTAGCTGCCTTCCCAGTCTGATCTAATTTACCTTTATTCTAGTACTTCCAGTAAATGAGCAGTTAGGTTTTTTATCTTCTGCTGCAGCGCCTTTTTTTTTTTTTTAAAAGGATTGTAGTGGAGCAAGTATTTTTTTATAGGTGATACTGCCTAGCTAGCATAACAGCTTTGGGAATTCAGCGCAGTGCTATGTCAGGAAAATTGTTTGTATTATTCTTGTTATTGCAAGAGGGTGTTAAAATGGGCAGTTAGCTAGGTCAAATTTATATGAGGGAGAACAGGAGCTGGCATTTATTCCCTGGTTGGCAAGCCTTTCGTAGCATGTTGGGGGAACCTTACCTTGATTATACCGTAGGCTGGACTGTGAGACCTGGGCTTTTATTTATCACAGGGTCCTGATAAAAGGTCGTGATAAAGCCTTCCTACTGTTGCTTCCAAAATCTAAGTTGACCTTTTGCTTCCCACACGGAATAGATTCATCTTAACTGCAGAAACAAAGTCAGAGTCTGACAGCGGAGTGCTTGTGGCACTGTGGGGGTTTTCCATGACTGGGTTTGTTAGGTCAGATAGGATATCCTTCATACGTTTCAGAAGCACCCCTTTCAAAAACACAAGCTGGAATGGGAATCTTCTTTTGGACTTTGATGGTCTTCAGGAGTGACAATATTAAATTTGGAGCATCTTGATTAGTGTAAGCCATTAGGCTCTCACAAACTCCAGAATAATCTCATCCCATTTTTATTTGCTCAGACATCTGCTTATTCATAGACTTTTCTCCCCTTCTGCAACAGCTAGGATTGCAGTAAATGCATCATGCATGCCAGCTAGGAAACAAATACAGTTGTTTTCAGAACAGGATTTGAGCACACCCTGTGGTAACACACTGAACAGTGAGAAGTAAAACGTCAACTAGTTCATTACACAAGTACTACTGGAATAAGAAAGAGCTTAAATAATCAAAAAGTGGATGGCGATAATTAGTCCTCTTTTTTTTCATGTAAAGCGTGATATACGTTAGTGCTCTGCAATAGTAGTCTTTGTCCTTGAAATAAAATTTTAGCTCAGCATGTAGGACTGGAAAGCTGGGGTCAAGATGCACAGAAGCTGGCTGCATTATAACACACACCAGTGAAAATCACTAATATGCATTTCAGAAGGCTTACGTTTTGTTTTATGTGATATTAGAGCTGTGGTGAAAAGGTATATTGGTATTGCTGTAGGAATAAGGTGCTCTCAGGTGTATTAAGACACAAATAATATACAGCAGATTCTTGTCACTACCACTACCCAAGGCTCTGGTTTATTTTAGTCTCTGCAAACATACTTTTTGGTATGTTTTAGTCTCTGCAAACTGCATTTTGGTAGTCTCTGCGTAAAAATAAAATTGCATTTGCTTAAGATGTGTTCTGTCATTCACTTTGAATTTACTGTAAAAGGGAGAAAGAATGCAAGTTTTAATTCAAATTAGTGTAATGAACAATTATCCTTTATTTTTTAAACTTCAGTAAGGAAAAAAGACTTCTGTATTTATCACTGGAGTACCTCAAGATCACTGTTTTTCTGTATATCTGGTGGCTTTAAGATACTTGGATATGGACATTTTAAACTTCTCAGATATTTTGATAAGGTGGGATGAGAAGTATAACAAAATTAAGAAGAGCTAATATTGTCTGGTTTTGTCTGGATGTCTGTCATAAATGTTTTTACGTATTTGTTTACATTTTACTCATTTCCCAGGTTCAAAACTTGACATTGCGCAGTCAGAAGTTGGGTGTGTTGTCAAGTTCGCAGAACGGCCCACCAAAGAGCAGCAGCCAGACTCAGTCGTTGTCTCTGTGCGCTAATAAACCTGTAACCAGTACCAAGGGCAGCCAACCGGATCCCTCAGAAAGCAATAGAAAAGGCGATAGCCCAACTCCGGAGTGTCGGAGTACACCCGTCACACGGACATCAAGCATACATCAGTTAATTACACCAGGTAGGATGAAAATGAAGCTATAATATAAGTTATTTTAAAGTAATTTGTATATTATAATTCTGTCAGGGTCCGTTGCTCACTGACAGGATCTTTTAGATCTTCCACATGAAGAGTTTAATCCCAAATTTACTTATTTGTTGATATTTGACATTACAGAGGATTTTGATTTAGCAGTGATACAACATTGTTTTGAAATCACAGTGTAGCAATTGCAACATACAGCTGAATCCCAGTACAAACATCATTCTCATTATTGGTCACTGTGCATGCTCACTGTCATGACACGTCATCTGCAAACATAGTGAAGAAAAATGTGGGTCAAAACCACCTCAAGCCTGTTGCTGTCTCCAAAGTCCATTTTGTTGGTTGTATTTCGTTGTCATCAGAATGATTTTTTTTATATTAAGTAATTTTAAAAATCCATAGGTAAGTGTTCCAGAATCTTAGTATTTTCTATTAAGTAATAGATCGAGAGAAGCATGCAGTTGGTTAGATATGCATTTACATTGCATGCAATGCATTTGCTTTTTAGGTCTTAATTTTGAAAGAGTAATGGTTGTCTAGACAATTGGTCTAAATTCTGGGGATTTAGCTTGGCTTAATGGTGGCTTTTAAAGAAAAAATAATGCTTGAGTTATTGAGCCCTAATGCTCTTGGAACTTGTTTCTGGAAGGAATGAAGTCCGTCTTTACTAGCAGAATAAATAATAAAAAAAGGCAAATCATTTCTCAAGTGGAAAAGGGAAAGCAAGAAGAGGCTTGCACATGGAGCAAAACGTGTCTGCATACACTCAAACACTCTAAGGAATTACTAGTGAGTCACTGGTTCACTTAGAGGTGATGTGATATCTCTGGAAGTTGCACTATTTTTAAATTCATACCTTTCTGTTTGTGCTTTCACATTCAGGCAAATACTTTAAATGCTTTTGCTTCATACTGAACTCCTGCTGTTTTGTTTGGAGTCTCTTATATTACCTGAAATTTAACTTAGCAGTTAGGAACAAATCCTGTTGTGACTTGCTTATTTCTTCCATTCCAATCTCTTTCAAAGGAAAGGTTAAATCCATTTGAATTTGTGTGAAATTCTTAAATAACAGAGAAGGCTGGATCAGCGATGATCTTACAACTAGCACCAAAAAGATGTGCAGATAATCTTATATATGTATATGTATTTTCTGTATATGTACGGTGTGTGGCTATGTTAATTTATTCATTGCTGCATTTGCTTTGGAAATTGGTATATTCCTTTACATTCTTGTGCACTATATGCTGTTAAAGAAAATGTTGCTAAATGTGGATCCAAAGGGTTGAAAAAGTTGTGCTGCACTTTAAAGTAAAAACTTCCTTTCTTTCAATGTTTCTATAATGTTCTCTGGACCTAAAGAAATAATTGCTGTCACTTTTTTTCTCCCTTCACAGCTTCATATTCTCCATTGCAACCTCACTCTCTAGTAAAACATCAGCAGATCCCACTTCATTCACCACCTCCAAAGATTTCGCATCATCAGCTGATACTGCAACAGCAGCAGCAAGTCCAGCCGATTGCACTTCAGACTCCTTCTGGTCAGGAGCCTCCTCCGTCACAGCACTGTCTGCCACTCCCAAGCCACGGTCTTCCTCCGGGTCCCAGCAGCGTCCATTCTCATTGCTCACCCATTCACATCCATCCTCCACCCCTAACGTTATCTCCCACTCCATCCCAGTCAGCTCAGCAGTCAGTAGTGGTCTCCCCTCCACCTTCTCACTCCCCTAGCCAGTCGCCCACAATAATTATTCACCCTCAAGCACTTATCCAGTCACAGGCAAACTCCCTCGTGCCAACAGCTCTTCAGCCCGAGCAGGGTGCTCCTCAGCAAACTGCTACCAACCCAGTTCGACCAATTGCACAGCCACTTAATCTTCCGCCGCATCTCCCACTTCCACCCTCCCCTGCTGTACACATAGGATCGGTAGATCAGCCCAGCTTGGTTTCCCCGGGCCAACAGATGGTGCCCTCCACACCACACCAGCAATATTCAGCCCTGCAGTCCACACCTATCCCTCTTGCAGCTCCTCCACAGCTGTCAACATCTTCAACCCAGATCCAACAACTGCCACTGCAGTCTGTGCAGTCGTTACAAGTGCAGCCTGAAATTCTATCCCAGGGCCAGGTTTTGGTTCAAAACACTTTGGTTTCTGAGGAAGAACTTCCTGCTGCAGAAGCTTTGGTCCAGCTGCCATTTCAAACTCTTCCACCACCTCAGA
Organism: Nettapus auritus; assembly: GCA_011076525.1. NCBI lineage: Eukaryota > Metazoa > Chordata > Aves > Anseriformes > Anatidae > Nettapus > Nettapus auritus. Next base: position 21,324,801 of record CM021773.1, read on the forward strand.
CTGTTGCAGTAAATCTTCAAGTGCAGCCGTCAGTACCAATTGAAACTCCGGTGGTAAGTGCTTCTTCTAATTTTAGGATTAAACTGAGAGTGAAAAATCTTTTCTTTGATGTTATCTGTGGCCACACAGAGCCAAGTCAACCAAACCTGTGAAAATACCTGCTTTCCCAAACCATTCTAGTTGTGAAAGCTGGCCTTAGAGAGACAGGTGACAGAGGTAGGTGAATACAGCGAGGTGTTTGAAAGTTATATTATGGGGTACCAGTCTGTCAAAACAAATCATCTTGCTGTCTTTGCAGAACTCTTTTTTCTTAATAGAGCGGTACTGATTCCACTGTACTTTGAAAGTGCTTCAAATATAACTTTGCTTTTTCTTTGTTGTGGGGACATGGGACAGTCAGGCCAATGAATACTGCAGTCCTTCATCCTTGACTTCTCTAAAGAATCTGGTCTACCAAGAGAAAAAGGAAGATGGTGTGCTCTGTATTTTTAATTTATATTGAGGGTAATGATAATCCCAATTCTTTTTTACATTTCTTGTAAAAATTGGGCAAAAAAAAAAAGTACTCAATTGTGCTTTTGAGAAGGTAATGTTTTACACCCTGATCTGCTAAACTAGCTGTCAGTTCTTAATGTAAATTTACTTTTGGAATTTTTAGGAAAATACCTTATAACCTTTTCAGTAATGCTTTTGATAGTCTTGGCATTCACTCCTGAAGAACTCAGATTGATTACACTTCTGTCTAAGACAGAAAACAATTTGCAGACTTAAATTATAAAGCTTGCATTTTTGAATAAGTCTATAAATGGCTACAAGTGTATGTGTAAATTAAAATACAGCAAAGTATAAAGATCTGGCCTTGGAAAAGTCAAGTTCTCTGGTCTGTTTGATATAATTATGCCTCTTTTAAAATTCTGCTGTTTTTAACAAAGTAACTTTGTTCTCAAATGTCATCTTGATGTCCCCAGAATTAATTGTTTTGTGTGCTGTTGAAAACTATTATTTTATTAGATTAACATATCTTAACACTTCAACTGGTAATTTGTTTAAAAAAAAAAACGTTTTATGCAACTCTTTTAAAGTATTTTGATAGACTGGAAATCACTAAAGCAATAGTTTGCTGAATGCAGATTTACCAGGTGGAGAATGTATGTGAAGAAGAGATGCCTGAGGAATCGGATTGTGTCAATATGGTTAGGACACCGACACCGCCGACTTTGTCCCCACCAGCCATAACCTTGGGGAATGGGGAGGCACTTAATTCAGAAGAGCCTTTGTCAGGTGAGAAGAGATGTAAAACTGAAGTAGCTGCTCTGCTTAGGAACTAGCTAGTGATGTTTTAAAGCAAAAATGTCTGATTTTCATCTTTTTTTATACTTTTAGATTATAATTTTTTAAGTAAAGAAACTGTATAAAGTATGCTAGAAACCCTTGTGATAGAACAAATTATTCAGTCCCAAAGGCCTAATTTATGTATGTATTTGGATAACGTAGTACGATAATAGCTTTTCAGCTCTTTAGTGTATACTTTTATAATACTAAAACCTTACCAGGAGTATCAGTCTCCAGTTACTCTTTAAGTGGTAGCTGTTTGATGTGAGTAAAGTATGCTGGTTTCACAGAATTTCACAGAATCAGGATCAACAATTAGAAGGAGCTGTCAGAATGGTTGCTTACATGGCGTGACTCTTTTGTGCATCATTTTCTGATATGCACAGTAAGGAGCAGTTGTAATGCAAAAGCTACCAATCAGTATTTTTCCAGAGAACTGTAGAAGATACACCTGCCTATACCAATTTTTTGCTGCAAATTAATGTAACTTCCCCCGATGTGCTGAATATACAAATTTCTGCTGAAGCTACAAAGACAGGATGCTTCACAAATCGGTTATAAATGTTCAGCTTGTTCTGTGCTGATCAGTTCCTGGAATAAATGAGAAAGAGGACAGAATATTTTTTTTCTTTGTAAATAACACATGGAAACCTGAAGAAGCAGATTCCTTTGTAGGTTATGAGATTGCCTGTATTTCCAAAGTATTTTTCAGAAGATTGGGTTTTCAGCAGAAAGTTGTGAGTACCTATGGCACTGTAAATTCACATGTGTGTATATACACAAATAATAATGAATGTATGTAACGTCATTCAGAACACCAGGAGGTGCAACCTTCCCAAATTTGGGTTCTTACACCCAGGTTTCTATACCTACAGCTGATATTGTGTATATTTGTAACTCTAAAGATTAGCAAGGCTCAGAGCAACCCTGAAAATGTTTTCTCTTTAAAAATGCCTCAGCGGCTTTGTTTTGAGAATCACATGTTGGAATAGAGTGGTTTCTGGTTTTGTCTCGTGGATTTGAGATCTGTATAGGAAGTCACTTTTTTCAAATGTTTTCTCATGGCCAACTATGGTTATAGTTAATCAGTACTTAGTGAAGGAAAATGATGCTTCCTTGAGAAGTGTTTGGTTGTGGACTAGTCTGTTAAGGAAAATCATCTGGTTTTGAGGGTAAAGTCTAAAAACTATAGAGAAAAGCCTGTGTTACAGGATCATACATACGAAGCTGGGTGTGCTTGTTTATCATTTCTACTTTCTAGAACTCTGAACGAATGTTTGGACATAAGTCACAAAAATAATAACATACTTTATGTTTTTCAGACCATGTGGGAATACCTTCAGTGACATCATCAGTCAGTGCCTCAGTAATTAAATCTCCATCTGATCCTTCGCATGCTTCTATTCCACCACCACCTCTTTTGCTTCCAGCAGCAACAACAAGGAGTAACAGCACATCAATGCCCAATAGCATTCCTAGTCTAGAAAATAAACCTCCCCAGGCTATCGTTAAACCACAAATCCTGACCCATGTTATTGAAGGCTTTGTGATTCAGGAGGGGTTGGAGCCATTCCCTGTAAGTGCAAAAGTTACTTAGAATGTTTTGCTACTAATTCTTAAAACAAACCATTCTTAAAGACGATGCTATTAGCTATTGCTAATAGCTATTAGCTATTTCTAATAGCTAATAATAATAATTCAAGGTCATTAAACCTTGAATACATTTCCAAATGCTGGGGTTGACCTTTTTTCCCTCTTTGGTAATCAATTTCTTACAGCACTTAAGTATACTTGTCTTATTTAATCTGAATTTGTGCTGCTGTTTGCCTTGCTAGTGTCACTGGATGACAAGGTACTAAATGAAACAGAGACACAGCTGAGTAGGCAGGCTATCCAGAGATGATAACAGAGTTATTTTAGGCTAACATTTGCACTAACTTTGTTTTATACTTGCCTCCTGGCTACCTCAATTTAAGCAATAATTTAAACCTCTAAGATGAGTCTTTGTATATAGTAGTGCTTTCATGTCAAAAACGTTGTTGAAAGCACCAGCAACCCCCTTACTGAGCTTTGTGTGATTAGTCACAAATACTGTTTCCAGTCATTCGTTCTTCAGTTAACCGTTGTTGCTTTGCTTTTATTGCAATAGGTAAGTCGTTCATCTTTGCTGGTAGAACAGCCCGCAGAAAAAAGATTGCTAGTGGAGGGTCAAATCATGAGTGTTATGTGTGTTGAATCAGACTTGCAGAATACAAAACATGCAGACAACTCATCGGACACAGAGATAGAGGATATGATTGCAGAAGGTTTGTAGTTCTTGTTTAAATATCCATTTTTCCCTTCTGGTCTGTATGTGTTACAGAATCCCATCCTGTCTGTAAATCTGGTATCTTTCTCCAGTCTTTACACCATCTCTAACAGATACTGTTTTCAAATGTTTATAATTAGCTATACATAATGACAGAAATTGCTGTGGGTGCACACCGATGTCAAGAAACTGTGTACTGTCCTGCTTAGATTACAGTGGTCTCTAACATAACTCATGAGCTGAAAGCATCAAACTTCCTCATGCAGTAACAGAAGCACTCATCATGGTTGTGGTTTTTTTTGTTTCTTTGTTTTTGTTTGTTTGTTTAGAACATGGAAATCAAGTATGTTAGGTCTGTTTGGTTGCAATAGTTATTTTGTCTTTAGTTTGTTACAGTAGATCTTAGTTCAGTTTTGTTTTTAGAAATATTCCCTAAGAACCTTTCAGTATTAATGCTGTGCTGATTCTCAGACGTCAAACAGCTTGTCTGTTGTTTCATGCAATTATTCAAACATTCATGCTTTTGTTTTCAGTTATCATTCCTGGAAGCTGGTATTAGGCTTATGTTCGCAATTGGCAACTACTCATTAGACAAGCTAGGAAATATCCACTATTGGGAGGCAGCCACATAGGCAGAAGTCAATCAAAGGAGATTTTCTGATGCTAAACCAAGATACAGATTGCATCTATATGGTAGAAGCACATAAAATGCAGAAGAGAAGGCTTTTAGCGTCAATTTTTGGTTTCATCTGTAGTCACCTTATTCCATGTGACATGGTTTGTGCATTTTTTTCAACAGAATGGTTTATTTGAAGGATGGATCTCCAGTCTGTATTTAACTTCATTTGCAAAGTTGGTCAGGTTTGGTGGGCTTCCAACTTCCAGTTGCTACTTCATGCGTGATGCCAACTTAAGTTGGCAACTTACAACGTGGTCAGTCTGACACTACCTAAGTTTTTGTTGACTTCAGTTATGCCTTTGAATCCTGATACATCAGATACATTATTCAAATAACTATTTCAGCCTTTTCAACTTTGCATTAGTGCTTTTTTATTTATCACCTTGTCGGCACACTAGTTAGTGAGGTAATGTCACTATAACAATTTTACAAATTCATAGTTAAAATCTCTTAATTAAGCCTTGATAGGTGTTTGCGCTAGCTGGCATTAGAACTTAAAGAGTTCTGAACAAAAAGCTAGTCTGCAATATTTGCAATGACTTGTGTAAAATTAAAAATCTGGATGTAGAAGACAAATAGCAAGAAGCAAAGTATATGAAACAGATTCAGGTAAATAAGAAATGTGGAAGAAATGGATGTCTGTTTAGCTCACTGATTTTTTAAATAAATATTTTGTCCACAATTGCAGCCATGTGGCATGCAGTTCTTTTGCTTATGTGATTGAACACAAAATGTTACCCTTTGATTTGTGCCAGTTTTGCTCCTAATGATTTATTTCACAGATGGTGCATGGGGATAGGTTTGGGTGTTTTGTTTTGCTTTTTTATGCCAAAAGGCAAGTTGGTTTGCAGAGATGGCGGCATTCTTCTAAATTATGTACAAACCATGCTCTACCCACAAAATTCTCTTCCAGCAGAATAAGGTGTAGACATTCAGCTTGTGACATACGCTGCCTTCTTACCTTGCACTGCCTCCTGGGCTTTCCTGCGTCTTTCACTGGTGCTTCTCTCTGCTGTTGTTTGAGTTCTTTGTGAGGAAAAGTGCTTCCTTATCTCACCAATATCATTAAAAAAAATACTGTTGAACAATAGGCTTCAAATTGGTAGACACTATAATCCTTTTTTTTAATATGCACGTTATCTTTTTTATAGATAAGATTCAATATCTTGTTTTCTTTCACAAGTTCTCCCTTTGGTTGTAGCTATTGCTTATTCAAAGGAAGTATTTCCAACTTTAATGCATTATTTCATTACAGGAGAGCTTTAATTTGGACCATAAAGTGCCCAGTTCTCTTAGCGAACTCTTTATAATCAATTTGTAGAGATTGTAACTATTTTTTTAGTTGATTGCTATATTTGAGGGCATACCTGCTCGTGGATGGTTTGAAATGAAACAAAAAAGCTGACTAAGTTCCATTAATAATTTTATTCATCATTCAGTTCACACAAGTTCTTTTGCATGGAGAGTAAAATCTATGATTTTCTTAGTTTGGCATAATTTTCTGTTCAAAGTATTTCATGACATGTATTAATTACCTGAAAGTCTTCTACCTGCCTGCTGAAGAGATGAGAAACTTGAACACAATTTTTTCATTGAAACTAACCACTTTGTACCTACTCCTTCCTCTAGAGGGACTGGATGAAATTGAAAATGATCTTCTGAAGTGTGAATTTTGTGGGAAAATGGGTTATTCTAACAAGTTTCTGCGGTCAAAACGATTCTGCTCTACATCCTGTGCCAAAAGGTATTCTCCTCTAGTTACTGCCTAGTGTTATCTGATTAATGAAGTAGCACCCAAATACTGTCTGATGTTGGAAAAAAAAGAATAAGTGAAAAATGTTTGCCTTCTGTGCAAATTTGCAGACTGTCTCGGTACAAAGGACTATGGTAGATTGACTGATTTCAAGACAGATCTATAGTTATATTATGGAACTCTTTCAGAGGATGCCATGAATGCTGTTGGACTTAGGAATGCTGACGGGTATCCATTAAAAGTTAGAAAGTGTTTGGAAATTGGTGCAGAGGTCTGTGTGCCACAAATCACTATATATTTGTCATATTCTGATTGTCTTCCCCTTGCAAAAAAAAAAAAATCATGATTTGCATAGAGCAGAATATACATAGTTAAACCGTAAGTTTAGTGTTTTTAAAGCTTCTCCTTTCTTGAAAATATTAAATGCTGCTCTTTGCTTGTCAAAGGAAAATCCTATTTCTGTTTGTCTTTGGGTTTAATACACTTTTTTATTTTGTTTTGGTTTAGAGGGACAAGTCATAATCAACACCTGAATGTAAAATCTTCCATCATTACAGCTGGGAGATTGATATTTAATCCCAAATATTTTAGAAATGGGGAATAGTTTTTAGCTGCCACTTATTTTATTTTTTTTCTCATCAGTGTACCTTGAGACCCCCTTTCTCTTATGTCTCCTGCTTTTTTTCATCCCCAGCCTGAGACACTCCTGCTTTAAGTAGTGGGAATGTATATGTTTTATCTGGTAGTTGTTGGGAAACTACTAGTGAAATAGTATTCAGAAGGCAGTTGGCCCTTCTTCCTTCATCCTCCTTTGACCTGAGTATAAGCTAGGTAGAGAAAATGGAAGCAAAAGATGTAATATGAAACTAAGCTTTTAGAGGATGTTTTAGAGAAGTAGGGTTGTAGTATGTGATAAAATCCAAAGCTGTTTTTTTAACATGGAAATTTTTTTAGAGCAGGAAAAATGGACGTCTTCCAGGGGTTATCTAGATGTACTTGATCTCCCTTCAAGACGAGGGGTTAGAGTACCTGGCCTTTGAGATACCTTTCTCTCTTACATTTGTGACACCTGTTGTTGTCTTTAATTAGGCAGCGTTTCTGTAGACAACAATGTCATTTTATTGCTACGTTGATTGAATTCAGTCCAACAAGCTATTAGTGCATTATTTGAATATATCTTACTTCTTTAGGCACAGCCTTAGTTGCACTAAGAAATTTGGGCTGTTTACATCAGACAAGACCAATCGTTGGAATCGGAAATCAGATAGCCAAAGTCTTGGGCGACGCGGGCGTCGACCGAGTGGCCCTGATGGGGCGCCACGAGATCATTTTCTTAGACAGGTCTGTGGAATATTTGCTTAAAACTATGGCATTGTTTTGGGAATTACAAATAAAATATAATACTGCAGTGTATTTGTGCGATGTTTTCCAGCTTCCAGTTACTTACCCATCCGCAGAAGAAGATCTGGCTTCTCACGAAGATGCTGTGCCGGCTGCCATGACCACGCGCCTGCGAAGACAGAGTGAAAGAGAGAGGGAGCGTGAACTTAGGGAACTAAGAATTAGGAAAATGCCAGAGAGCATTGACTTGTTACCAGTGGTGCAAGCAGACCCATCAGTATGGACTGTTGACGAAGTTTGGGCCTTTATACATTCTTTGCCTGGTATGTAACGTGCGAGAACTTGTTCCACGTTTTTAACAGTGAAGCTCTTTTGCTTTTTAGCATCGCTCTGAGGAGGAGATGGTGTGGTAACAGCACGAGTGTACTTGGTGATAGAGACTGGAATGTGATTTGTTTCCTCTCGCTTGTTCCTTCAGCACAAATCCCATGTTGATAGAACTAGTCCCACTTCTGCTGTTGCACCCCAGCTGATGGAGACTAGAGGTGTTCTTCCCTTCAGTCTGATTTCTCTCAAGAGGTCAGTAGAGAGATCAGACACACTTCTCCTTTACATTTCTTTCTTCACTTCCCTCCTTAGTTACTGCTTATTCAGTAGAAAAAGGGAGAAGGGAGTTCCTTCCATTTATGCAAGTGAAATTTTTGGGCTTAGCATGATGTAAATCACTAAAAAAGAATAACCTGGTTTATTTTGTAAAGCTAAATTTTGTTTTATATAGCTTTGCACAGTAACTGAAATAGGGAACTCCATATACAGATTACACACTCTTAGGTTAGAAGACACAGCAAAGGTAGTACCCGAGTCTGTTTGCAGAAAAACATCTTTTCTCCTCGTTTACACGCCTTTTCCTTAGCTCAGCATTCATGCTTGCCATTATGTCATCTTCAGGTTATTTGACATTTATTTGTTTGCCATTTCCTGATTATCATAAGCTTTACAATTTTACTCCCCTCTTTTTCCCAGGGATGCCATTCTATCTAATCAGATATCGTAATTCCTCCAGATAACAAGGCAGGTCTCCATGATAACAGCCATATCAGAATTTGTTGTTTATTCATGTAACTCATTTGACTAAACGCCGAACCCTGGCTTAGGTTTGTTCCTAGTTTTCTACTCTTTGCTGGAATGCTAAACCATTTTGCTCTGTATCCCATTAGACTAATAACCTGTAAGGAATGTCCTTATTGGTGAGTCATATGCATGAGTTCTGCCAGCTAATGTTTTATATAATTGATCAGGCAAAAAATGAATTAGGAATGTTTTACATCAAGGGTGACTTTCGTTGATTTACCTTTCTTCTGATGGTTTATAAATTGCAATTAAGTTTCATCATCTGCTTCTGGGAACTTCCAGTGATGCCTGTAAAAACAAACAAAGCTTCTTAGATTTAAGACATGGTCTTTCAAGTTTCTGTACTTTACCTGTGTTACTGGAATGTGGTTATATCGCTGCCGTTTTGATTTACTGTTTTTATAGATTTGAAGCTCCGAATAACTGAATAACTCCCTGATCTAAGGATCTGTAAAAGAATAAAGGATAGTTCCTGTTCTAAAAAAAAATACTTCAAGTACCATATAAACACAAATCATTTGCAAGTATGAAAACAAAGATACTGTCCTTAAAATGTGACTTATACTTTGAAACCATTACTTGTAGAATATTTTACCAGCTGCTAGATCTGTTTTTAAGTCTTTAATTCTATAAATGAGTTGATCTGTGAATTTAAACAAACTTTATATTATTATGTATTCAATGAATATTTATTACAATTACTCATTTCTATCCACATTAAGACCTAGTTCCTCATTTATCTATTGATTTTTAAGTTCAATAGATAGTTAAAATAATATTCACAACCTGCCAGAATTTTTGTTACGTAGCTGCATCTGCACTTCTGGCATTTTGTTTTTTTCTGTTCAGTACATTCTCAAACCAGTCTCAAAGAAATACTTTCTGTTACATATAATACATATTTTTCATATGGTGTCAGAATTGAATAATACAAGAAATAATGACTGTAATTGTTCTTTTGCTATGCTGTTTTTCAATAGGTACTTGTGCAGGCCATGCAGACCGTTTGCCATGTTTCAGGAAGCAGTGATTTGTGTCTACTGTACTTTATAGGCAGCAGGGACACCTGATTTGATTTACTGCCCTTTTTTTCAGTCTGTAAGATCTAACTATAAAGTGTCCTTGTCAGGCTTTTCTAAATTCCTCCAGAGTCTTGGAAGAGATGACAACAGTTTAATCTGCAGCAAAGTTGTTCCTCATTTCTTTCTTCAGTTGCCAGGTTAATAGTCTTTTACTCGCCTCACATCCTTTTTTAAGCTATTGCACAATGACCAATTGTGAAAGCACTTAAGAATACCCTGATTTGTTTGTATGAGGGAACTGAAATAGATTCAACTTCCATCTTTTGCTTTTCCAAAATGACTTTGAGAAAAGGCTGTGGGTTTTTCTTTAAGAAAAGCAAATTCATAAAGCAAATCCTGGTTAAAGAAGAAGCCTCCAACAATAACTAATAATCTATTTTCATAGGACCACTTTTGTTGCTAAATATACACACTTGTCTTGTTCTGTCAGATTCTTTGTAAGTGCTGTGGTCTGACAATCACCAAGATCAGATCTGAAGTCAGACACACAGTGAGGGATATCTTTCACAGAAATACTTAGGTTTGCCTTATGGAATCTTTGTGGGTTGTCAATACATAAATAAGAACCTTTGTAATGATATTAGAGCTGTTAAATCCTACTGAGACTGGTCAGTTATCCGAAGATTTTTCTCCATGTCATTGGCAGCATTATCTTCATTTTGTAACTGGAACTGGCAGAACCATTCCAGGTGTTCCCTGACAACTCTGAGCTCCTGAACAATGTTCTCATATTGATTGCACTACAGTTTGTAGCTGGGCTGCACGTACCAGAAATATTTTAAGTAAATGTTATGGAATACGTGCAGGAACTAAAACATTCTGATGTTTCTCTATTTTAGTAGCTGTCTAAATACTGTTTGTGACAAAACTAATTTCGCTTTCTTTTCACCACTCTAATTTCTTGTTACACAAAGTAACGCCCAAGAAGAGGGTGCTTGCCATGTGTTAAAGGTGTGTTGTTGTAAATGCTAAACAAAATAGTCCTCACTCCTGGTTAAAAGTTAGTCAGCAGCTAAAAAATGTTTTCCTTTTGGTATTGTAGTTTATTGATTCCTTTCTCTTAGGAGACCTTTTTCTTCTTACATTGTCTTTTTATTCTTGCCTCTTCCATAATAAAGTAGCAGCTAATTGTTATATGTGGGCTAGTTAATCCAATGGCTAGGGAAAAAAAAAATAAACTGTGCTTTATACTCTGTGAAAAGCTGACCTTTTCCAGACATTCCTTGAGCAACCTTTTGTTTCCATAGCGTTTTTCAGCAGAAAGGGGCCTTCAGTTACTTTGGACCATCAAATCCACGAAGGGTCCCCTTTCTGATGTTATAAGCCTCTGTAATCTGAGCCCATGTTAGTTCATGTTCAGAAAAAGAGTTTATCATTTAAAGAAAAAATCCAATCAATTTAAAGTTGCACTTGATGATAAATGATGATAAACTGCTGGTAGATGTATTAGTGAGACAGTCATGCCCACAAATCGCAATTCTGTTTGCTTAACCCAGTGGTGGTAACATATGGATGGAGTTAACACCTTTTGGAAATCATAGGTAAGTGAATTTTCTCACTGAGTTCCAGTTAACACTAGAATATGCACAGTTTCCAGAGGAAACCTACTTGAATTATCCTTGAACAATGGCTGCTTTTGTGGTATTTTGCAAGTATCTTCCAATTAGGAGATCACAGCAGTTGTTCGTTTGTATGAAATGAGAAAATTGTCTATGCTAGGACTTGAAATTTCCAATAAGTAATTCATCAATAGTTACGGTGTAAATGTAGTAAAAATGACTTTCAGATTATCTCAGAAGTTCCCATCATTACTGAACGCTTTCACATACTGTAGGTTTCACAAGCTAAAGGGACAAGCATTAGGAACTGTGTAACTAAAAAACTCTAGCACGGGCTGTCATTGCATCCAGGGATGTACGTTTCTAACGCAGTAATTCTTTTTTTTCATTGCCTGTAGGTTGCCAAGATATTGCAGATGAGTTTAGAGCACAAGAGATTGATGGACAAGCTCTCCTCTTGTTGAAGGAGGATCACCTTATGAGTGCAATGAACATAAAGCTTGGACCTGCATTAAAAATCTGCGCACGTATCAATTCATTGAAAGAATCGTAGGGCATGAACATGAAGGTTTAAACAACAGTTTCTCTGTGACAAAACCAGCAGTAATATGCCAACATCTTCACCATGGCATGAGTGTTACTGTGATGTTTTGTTAAATACATGGAGTTTTTCCCACACAGACTTAAAAGTATTCCTCTGATTATACCATGTAGTCTTCTGTAGTTTCCAGCAATTTAAAAGTTCATGGTAAAGCCTGAATAATACTTTGACTTAAAGTGGGAGCTCATGGAAAAACATGAAGTGAAATATGCTGTGATGGTTTAAATATTCACCGACATGTACTTTATCTTGTAATTTTAAGATTAACACCCCAGCACCCCCCCTAATCTGAGCACCATTTAGATTGTGTTACTGTATTCTGAAAGATGACTTCTCCCACATACAGCGGTTTTTGGACTGAAATAACAGAAGTGTCCACAGGCCCTGTGGAAGCACTGAAAACAGTAAAATGCTATGCATTTAGTTGTGCTCTCTGAGTTTCTTTTAGTCTGGAGCAAATTGTTTGTATGGGGTAGGTTGGCAGCCTGTTCTCCTTGTGTAGGCTTACTCTCATCTCCGCTGCTGTAGTATGTTCTTTAAGTCTGGAAATACTTTAAGCCATGTAGGCATCTTGTCAAAGTCCTCATTATCAGGCTACTGAAATGCAATGGCATGACATTTTTGCCAGTGCTAACCTAAGCACATAAGTTACTTTACTCTTTGTATGCTGCTATGCACTAAGAGGGCATTAAGTTGTTAGGTTTCCAGTTTTGCGTGCTGCTAGTTAAACTAGACCAGCAGTTCTCAAATGAGGATTCAGAATGGATCCTGAGAAAGTGTGAGCACATTCAGGGTTCAGGATCCCAAATGCCTAGGCGTGAGGGGTTGAAAACTGCAGCCAGAACTAGCTCATGTTGAGAGAAGTGTACCCTAAAGACTGGAGGTAAAGAGAAGGGGTAGCATAGCTCAGACCCTCTTTTTCCTCTTACCACTTCCTTTTCTAACTTGTCTTTCCCTGTAGCGCATTCCCATTGCATCACTGGAAGCTTCCAAGGGCCATATTCTGGCTGGTGTGAGCTGGGCTTGCAGTAGTCCGAGGAGGGAGCCCGGTGAGGTCCCTGCAGAGCTCGGTGCAGGAGCAGCTGCCGCAGCAGAGGAAGGAGCCTGGAGCCGTAGGTGAGCAGGAGGAGCGCCCCTGCTAGGCAGCTCTGGCAGAAATCTCTGGGGGCCCTGCTTTGTGCCTCTGGCAGGAGATTTTGGCTTGGATGCTGTAGACTCAGGCAGTGGGATTAGAGTTTCCCTCGGTGGTCAGTCTTTCACGCTCTGTGCAGAACAAATATATTTCCCCACTTACTGACACCCTCAGAAGCTACCTGGGCTCTGAGGCAGCAGCACCTTCTCGATCTTTGCTTCCCCATCATGTGTTTGGACGTTCGTGGATGTATTTTGTACCTTCTGTTCCTTCCCTTTTGCAGCTCCTCTCCCCTTATGGACAGGCCTAGATCTCTAAGCTCTTGTGTAGGGAGAGAAGGGCACGTGAGCTGATAGTTACTGTGTATATTTGAATTAAATGTGTGTGTCTACAAATAATGTATTTTGTATTTTATGCAAATTAATGCATAATATATGATTGCGTAGGGAAGTATTCAGGGGGACCCTAAAGTATCCCTAAAAAGAAGAGGAACTGATCTAAAGTTTGAGAACTGCTGAACTAGATCGAAAGAAGTCAATGCACATACACTGGCTGAAAGGAAGGGTTATGACAGGTCGAATAATATGTATATTATTTAACTGACCTTAAAGAGTCGGTTGAGATTACAGAAGTTGTGCTTCATTTTTCTTTAATTAGACTATCGTGTTCTTTCTATTAATAGACTTTCTACCATAATCTTCTAGAGATCAACATTAGAACCATTGCTTTTAATTACAGCTGCTTGAGCTTTCTAATAGCAGATGTTATTAATATTTTTATCAACCACTGAAAACTCCAAGTTAGAACAACCCATTGCAGTTACGTGCTAGTAAGTGGTGAGAGCCCTAATCCAAATGGCACCAAAGGCTTTTAAGAATTAATTGATGTCTGGGTTTATTTTGGAGGGAAGTTGCTAAGCACTTTCTAATTTGTTTTTTTCTGTCTTCAGTTACTGTTGTCAAATAAACTTAATTGAAGGTTCGATGTTTGGCAATGTTCATTTGAAAGATACTCAAATGATTGAAGACAGGTTCCCATCTGTAGCATTTCTGTAAGATACCCCGTGTAGTATATCTGTAACATATGTTCTAAAGAGTACGTTCTGTTTTGATGAGCTAATTGAAGACTAAAGATATCTTAGATATTTATCCTTTGGCTTTTGTCTTAAAGTTTTATTATTTTTATACAGAAATTTCACTGGCTAACTTTTAACCTGTTTTCTGATTGTACTGTTCTTGGGCGATGTAAAAAGTAGGTGTACTTACATGTGAATCGATAACGGCTTAAGGCATATTTAGAAGTGTGGGCTTATGTTGTGAGTCTTATTTAGACCTGCAGTTAATCAATGTTACGTGCATGAGAATTTCACGGTTGTTTTCATTTTGTTTTATGAGACAGCTTTCAGGAGAACCTCTAGGGCTTGTGTTTATATACAACTCTGACTAATCACTGACAGATGCCAGGAGCTCAGAGTAGACGTGCATTGGTCATGTCTGCTCTGGTTCTTCTGGTACACTACATTTTCTGTGGTTTTGGAAGAGCCGCAGATAGTGAGTTATGCTTTAAATATTCACGAATGCAGCAACTAAGAATGTGGGCCTTATGCTTACTGAAAGTTTTTTCTTCTTCAATTGTTTTGTCATTAACTTTCAAGTATAGCAAGTATTCTATTTCAGAAGCTTTTGAATTTACTCAGAAAATATATATAATACTTGGAACAGTATTCCTCCGGAACAGTTTTGCATACTGGTCATTTCTGTTTTGGTTCAGGTCAGCGAGGTTTTCCCAGGCTTATGCTACCATTTCTCTTGGCTTTCCTCACAGATTAAGCCAGACCCTCTTTCAAAAGATGAAGTCTTGCTGATTTTATTTGATGTTAGTTTTTTTAACAGTTGCTCTCTGGCTGTGTCTACCAGAAATCCTTTCATTTAGCTTTATTTCATGGGATTTTGTATTCTGCATTCAGCTTGCTGCTGCTGTGGGCTCTGTCTCAGTAATCCCTGCAAGAATTCCTGTGGAAAGGAAGGCAGGACGCTGTAGGATCTTAGCTTAAAAGAGACACATTAGATGGCTTTTTCCCTTCATTTTTCTCCACTGGTTTCTATCCTACCTTACTCCTGAAGGCAAAGTGCAGCATTAGCTCAGGGCATCCTCTCGCAGAGCACCGGGCTTAATGGGACTGTCGAGATTTATTCCAACAGAGCTATAACTATTACACTTCTCTCAGCTCCAGAGTTTGTTTCCATTTAAAGAAATGCCCCTGAATGGTCAAAATGGGTGCGTAATTATATTGCCCTAAATGATCACTGAGTGCCCATGCTTTGCCGTAGGAGCAGCAAGGAAGCTAGGCCACTTGTTCAAAATCAAGCCTTGTCGATGGACTGCTGACTTCTCCCAGCCACCCCATGCCTCATATTTGGCATATGTGTAAGGCTTTATCACCTCATTTATACAGAAGGTAAAAAACAGCCATCTTGTCAAATTAAATTCAGTTGGCTTGGATCACCACATTTGTGGAGTTTTAAACAGGCTAAATTGTAAATCCATTACATCCATTAATATTTTTTTTTTTAATTATTATTATTTTCCAGAAATGGTAGAGGGTAAAACTTTTCCTATTCTTGGGTCAGTATACCTCAGGTTTATGTCCTGCAAGCATTCATTTCCTCATTTATCTCCCGTGAAAGCAATTTTTTCTTCTAGCTTCTTGACAAATAAGTGAGAATCCAGCCTTTTGGGTAGAGCAGATGGAGTCCAGCATAACTGTAGACATTGCAGCAGGAAAAAAGAAACGTGTGAAAGTATTTGAGCAGGTTTACAATAGTTTTTGGATCACTTCTTTATCCTGGTCTTAGCTGTAAGGAAATGTTCAGGTGTAAAGCCTTTTGTTAAGTGTAGTTTGAATACAAGTTTATGTAGTGAGACTTTGCTAGCTGGTGTGTCACTAGCAATGGTGCTGCCAGTTTCAGGCTGCTCTCATCACAATATCAATGCAGGAACTTACAGTTTATTAGTGTAAGAAATTTCTTATTCATTGACAGATGTATAGCTCAAGCTGATCAAAGAACTCAGTGACAGCTGTGCGGTGAGTCCTCGTTTTGCAAATAATTAGGCATCCGCATAATTTGTAACACGAGTAGGTCTCCTGATGGCATTGAGGCTATTCATGTTAAAATTAAGCATGTATATTAAAGCTCGCAGAGTTATTGTCTCTTACCAATATGGCCTAGAGATTTTCTGTTAGCATATATTTAGACACATAGTTGTCTGACCAGACTTTTACTCATCAGTTGTTCTAGGCTAGATAATGACTCTGCAAAATAATCTGTTTGGGATACTTTTCTCCATTTTTTTTTTTTTTTTTGAACTTTTAGCAAACTTAGAGATGGAGAGAAGCTAACACTTCAATGGGTTTTGTTGCAAGCACACAGCTTCTGTTGAATGCTGAGTGGAATAGGGATGAACAGAGCTAAAAATGCATTATTTCAATGTAAAGTGTTCTTAATGGCTCGTAGTGAATACATTTTGAAGTCACTCTTGCGCAATTAACTGTAGTTTCAGACTGGAAATATTATGATGAGAAAGCAATTTAAAATCATTTAATGCTTAGTTCACTTAAGCAAAGTCTCAATTAAGATCTTTTTAAAGGAATTTGCCTTTGGTCATGAGAATTTAGTTAGGTTCTAAAGGGTCTATGTAGCTACATTCACTGGATGGCTTTGAAAATAGTGACATTAAAAAATAGGAAAGGTAATTATGATATAGACAAGTGCCTGCAGAGTAGATGCTATGTCCAATTTCTCTTCCAAAAGCTGTCCCTAACGAAGTCTAAGAGCTATAATCAGAGACTGGGACGTAGATCAAATGCAAAAGCAGACAGGACACGTTACCTTGATCCACATGAATTGGCCTGATTCATTTCTACCTTCTTCATAACACTGGAGGAGCTCTGTCATGTGCCATTTCTTCTCCATATGGATTTAGCACATTTGGTGTTCTTTGCCTTGTTGGGTCTCAGCTGTGTTGGCCAGAGCATTGTGCAACCTCTGTGTTGTAACTCATACACACCAACTTATTCACGTGGAGGTTGTACTTATTATTTACTGGTCTCACATAGCTAAGTGGAAGAAAAAAAAATCAAAGGTGTGAATATGCTTGTAATAGATATGTAGCAAGCTTATGGTCTGGCTTTTGTAGCTGTTGATCTAAGATGGTTCTGGGAGTCAGTGTTATCAGCAGATTTCAAGTTAAAACTTCTAAACTTCCAGCTTGTATTAACTTCCTGCTAAATTATACAAAATGATCGTTTTATAAGTAAGGATCTGGAAAAATATGATCTGAAGAGATGTTTCCATCTAGAAGGAATTATAATTCGAGCACAAATGTACATTCATAGAATAATGGCATTGCTTTGAATGCAGTACATAACGTCTAAGAAGTATTTTTAATTATGCATAAAAGCACTATTTTTACATAGGGTTGTTGCAAGGCTTATAGCATTGATAGCAGGTACCAAATAAGGGTCTCCTAGCTGACGGTGGGATTAAGCTGGAAGCACAAACACAAGTGATTTATGACACGTGTTTTGTGGCTCTGGTCAACATGCGGGAAGACTTGTGTTGTCCTGTCCTACCTGCTCAGTGTTTCGGCAGCTGGGACGTTATGTCCTCTACTTGGAAAGTAGATGGTGGAAAGAACAAGGAAATGTTCTGCAGAGCCAGCTTCCCTTTAACAATTCTTCGTGCTGTACTCTTAGCAAACCAGTACTGATTGGGAAAGGTGTGCGTAAGAAGAAAGGTTTTATGAATAAGTGCCAAGTTCTTTCGCTTAGGGTTGAAAACATACAGAATAGCTCACTAAATTCAACGCTGATTTTTAAGGGATTCTGATACAAGGAAAGTACAGAAGTTTCTCATAAAGGGTTAATGCTTTCGCCACTGTTACCACTAATATTATATAATTCTACAAGAATTAAAGGACTGTAAAATGTTTGCATGGCGTAAGGCCATTAGTTGCTGGCACAGCACGAGTAGAGGTTAGTGGTTATCTGTAGTTGGATTATTTCAGATATTACTACCTTCCTAACATAGTTTCTCCTCTTTCAGTCTTGCAGTGAAACTGTAATCCTGTTCTACAAAATAATGGTTTATGGTTTTATTGCTGTTCTCAAGGCTCAGTGTTATGACTCCCCAGAAGCACCAGGTAAAAGAAAATACAGAAAGAGAGGAAAAGTCTGTTAGGAGGATAATAGAATAAAGATTACAACTGGATCAGGTATCTCCCTCCATAAGAAGTCATGGATAAAAATGGGCTTAAAACGAGCTGCTATTAATATATTTTTAAATAGTTACACATCAGTAGGCTAAGATGCCACAGTTGGATGCTAAGTTGAGACCTGTAGTGCTGCTACTACCTACAGGTTGATCCTTTTTGACACTTTTTCCCAAAAAGTATGAAAGAAGGAGTTTGATTGTAACACAGGGATGTGACATCAGTATATTAATATTTGATGTGCCTCCATGTTGTGGCTTCCCTGTAAAATTACGATTTTGAAAACTTAAAATGTCTTTAGAAGCAGTGGAGCAACTATGGGAATTCTGCTGTGTTGGAACAGATGGGGATGGGTAAACTTTAATTACAGGTTGAGAATGTGAACCACAGTGATAAATACATCTGTACCTTACCCAGCTTCCTGCAGTTCCAGTTCTGTGTGCATCAGTGAATCAGAAGGGTGAGACTAACCGCACCAAAAGAAGCATCTGAATTGTGTCTTCTTGAAAATAACTTTGGCTTCATCTGATGTTAAGTGAATTTAAAACTAGATATTTCCCCTTGCCTGCCAAATCTGTAAGCATTAGATATTTCATGATCTTCTGAAATGCCTGGTGCATTACTGCCTGAGATACTTGCAGGCTTTTAAATGGAATTAGGTTTCGTAAATATTTTGTCAACCCCATTTCACTGGGTGTCCACTTTATATATAACCTGAGGAAATGCTGTGTCCAAAAATATGGTTAGACATATTTTGTCTTGCAGCATCTCAAGCACTAAATAACAGCAATTGGAAACTAGGTGCAGGGAGTGATTGCTTAAGGTCGTTTTTCAAGGTCAGCATTATACATGCTTTCCTACTTTTAATGTGGAAATAGAGCATAAAGGATGAAACAATTTGTGTGGTGCCAAACACTTCAAACTATGTTGCTGAACATTGCTGCCTCTTCTTACACTACTTTTAAAATTCAGTTGTTGATCCTCTACTGTCATTTTGATGGCCTTTTTAACAGATTTTCCAGAAACCATTTTCTGCTGCTTTAACAATGCTGTCCTTTTGGTTTCATTCCTGAAACGTTGTCACTGAAACCTCAAAGAAAAGTACCACCCACTGTGGGTCAAAGAAGCACTCTGTGGGGTGAAGTAATAAATCGGAATAATTGGACTTGGATATATTGCAGAAATGTAAGATTAATATATGGTACGTGATTGTAAATTCTTCTCATGGAGTGATATACTGGAATATTCTTTTATAAGAAATTTTAGCACACGGATCACTAAATTCTGCAATTAAAACGTATGTCTATAATTGCTATATAGCATTGTAAATGGTAACCCAAAAATTAAATTTTACAGTTGAAGAGCACAGCGAATATGTAAAAATATGATCTTCACTTTGTGAATCATTTTTTTTAAAAAGCACTTTCCTATTACCAACTAGCATGTGAATGAATTTTAGATTCTCTCATTTGTTATGAATCCGTAGAAGTGAGATTACTTTAATCTGTCTGTTAATGGATAAATTGATTATACAAATGCTGAAACAAAGCACCTTATACTATGCTGCTTAAACTTGCTTGTAATTGCACCTTTTGTTACCTGCAGATTTTTCTTAATGAGTATTCTTGTGTGATATCATTGTTCCCTGTGGGTCTGAGTGAATGATTAACCAACCAATCTGCAGCGTCCTTTACTTCTATAGTTTCTATTTCAATATTATATTGTACTGTGAGTTCAGTGCTTCAGAAATAAATGCTAC
Organism: Nettapus auritus; assembly: GCA_011076525.1. Taxonomy (NCBI): domain Eukaryota; kingdom Metazoa; phylum Chordata; class Aves; order Anseriformes; family Anatidae; genus Nettapus; species Nettapus auritus. Next base: position 21,344,749 of record CM021773.1, read on the forward strand.
TTCCATTTGTCTGCTGTGGTTGTGTATCACGTTTATCTCCTGCAAAATTAAACCGAGAGTTTAATCTTCACTGAACTGTAAGAACTTGAAAACTAATGAAATGCTTTTGCTAGAAGTCTGAATAATTTTTCCCCTACTGAAGTAGGCCTGCTTCAGCAAGCATAACTACTTCAATATCAGAGTAATCTTGGCTGCAAAATAAATTCTATTGTACTTTAACCTGTTCTTTAACCTCTGGCATGTACTTACAAGTATCAAGAAACCTTTGTAAGAGGATACGTCTGCTTAGTTGAGGGAGTCTAGCTGAACTGTTCATATTAAGCACATTTGTATTTGTTCTGCATTAAAGCTCTTACTGCTCTGTTTGTAGACGAAGAACTTTTAATATGCATATATACATCAGAGAAGCAGTAGCAAAGAAATAATGAAACATCACCTTTCCTGTAGTTGTGAATGTTACACATCTTGCAGTCTTGTATGTAAACAAAGCTTGTATTTCTCTAGGAGGTATAACTTTAACTAAAACAATTTATTCCTCATTAAACATATAAAAAAAAGCCTTAAGTTAAACTGACAAAGTTACTTTAACAAAGATAGACTCAAAAAAATCACAGTTGCTTGAACATGACAGTAGCTTATTCATATCTAACTGATAAAAGGGCTCCAGCTTAGAAAAATACTTTATTGCATTTTATACTATAAAACCTGAGACCATTCCATTTAAAACAAGTGTAACATTCTAGTAAAAACACAAGGTTTAACTGAAAACTTCTTTTTGGAAGTATTGGTTTTCTCTTAAACCCATACTTTAACCTTTTTGGACTGGCAGTAAAGCCTAGTGCCCACATCCTGGTGCCATATTTATTACTCTCCTTCTGAATTTTGGATGTTTTTCCATGGGTTGTAGCTCTGGAGATGCTTCTTTGTATTATCTGTAAGGACGATCCCAGAATCACAGAACATCCCAGTACGCCCTTCTGCCGCACAGCACTTGCAGTCTTTTCAGTCAGCAGCTCGTTAACAGATTACAATTACTGTGCCTGGCTTTTCAGCTGGCTCTGTGCTTTCATTGTTAAATGGCATAAAGCAGAATTTCCAGCTAACAAATGGGTCTGTAGACCACATCTCCTCTGTCAATTCAACATCGTGACATCGACACCAGTACGCCACTGCAATGAGAAAGCTGTTGATGAAGTACAGCCAGGGGACGTTCATCTCCATGTAGGCCGGAATCCGAGCACCAAGAAACAAAATGAGAAACTGAAGGAGCACAAAAGGTGCCCAAGTGCCAAGGAAACAGACGAGGAGTCTGGTCAGAAGCTGCCACTTAAAGCAAGTGCCGTTGTTGTTAGACGCGTAGGAGAACATCAGAACAGGCTGACTGGCGAAAGAAACCACCCTGACAGACAGTATCATGGTTATGACTTCCTTCCGAGAAACCATGAAAGCCATGCCTATGAGAAGCAGCATGGCAAACGAGACGGCGTAGCTCTGCACGCTGACATAGAGGGGACACTGGTAAGGAGAAAAATGGTTCCGAATTTCTAGTTCTTCGTAGATAGCAGGAACTTTCAGAATACAAAAAAAACCTGAAATCCATATGAAAATCACAACAAATGCATAAAATAGTCTTTGGCCTCGTCTAGGAGATTGAGAGGTTTGGGCTATAGTCATGTAATAATCCAGACCAGCCACGAGACATACTGGGTAATGCAAAATACCGTAAGTAAGAGAAATTATCTGAGTGAAGAGGCAAATGTGGTACTTTGTAAATCTTACACCCCAGAGCGCAAAGTCTTCAAAATAGAAAATGACAGCTATGTTGATCAGCAGGATGAAATCAAGAAGTGCCAGAGAAACACAGAAGTATCCCATAAAACTAACTTTCACATTTTTTTGCTTAACTTGCAACATGAAGAAATCAAGGGACACTTTTCCAAGCATAATCAGAAGCAACATGCAGCTGATTTCAAAAGGCTGGTGGACCTGCGGGTAGTGGTACTGACCAGAACAATTTTCACAGAATAGAGCAGCCATCCTCCGACAGTAAGAGCCAGCAAAAGAAACATCACAGGGCACCGTGCTTCATGGCTGAAAAGGAAAAAAAAAGTTTGTAAGGATTTATTTCTGGCGTAGTTCTACTCATACGTTATTCCCTATCATAGCAACTACCAAATCTATGTCTGAATTTTCTAGGCTCCTGAATTAAGGTTAAAAGCTTCAATAAAACAGGAACACCTACATTTTATGTTCTACGTATACTTTTTTGAGAGTTAAAAGGTCAATGTAGACTTCAGTTACTTTTCTACCTACTTTCCCAAGGAAAGGTTTCAGAAATAAGGTTGAGAGTGCTTCTTCCCTTTAGAAAGCACGGAGGTCTTTCTGTCCAGCTGGGCAGAGGGGTAGGCGGTTCAGCACCACGACGTATTTTGAATAAATTAGATAACCACATAGGACAGAAATTGTGCAACCAGCAGGACATGTTATGTTATGGCCTCACAGTTTGTTATGCTCATAGAATCTATACAGAATTAAATATCCCGAAAGCAGACAAGACATCAAAACAACTCATCCTGTTTAGTTGCTAAAATCTGGCAGCCAAAATAAACAAGCTTCATTAATTGACTGGGGTTTTTGTTCATCCTTTAGCAATATAAGTTTTATATTAAGCAATATAAGCAATCGGCACATCAGAATTGCTGCTTTTCCCCTTGGACTTGTTCTAACTTCCCTTACAATGACTTCCCATGTGTTAATGCCTACGAAAAATGAACAGGCTGGCTTCATGTACATCAACACAACATACCAGAAAAAGCTATCCACGGTTTCTTCTCTAAGGGAACAGGAAAGTGATCCTAGAATTTTTCACAGCACTTCTTAGAACCACAGATGAAAGCAAAGCATTCAATGTTTTCCCACTTTAACTCTGCTGTTCTGCAAAACTGGTTACTGCTACTTTGCTTATTTTGCCCTTCCCCTCCTAGGCAACGCAGGTGCCCGATACTTCTGTCTTTGGCTTGGAGAAAAGTGGATGTGAGGAAAGTTTAAAGCCTGTCTGCAGCCCTCATCTGAAACAGCATGTAGTGCAGGTCACCTGTGCTGAAGCCCACTGCTAGGAAGAACCTTAGGCCTTTTCTAGAGGTTGTTATTTTTGTTGTTGTTTTTAAACCTTTAAAACCCAGCGACAGCAGAAAAGAGCTGAGAGACCTGGGCAGCTGCAAGCAGCCTCTCAGCATCCCTGTGAGCCGCAATTTGCTCGTGTTTAAGTTGACACCAACATTTTACTACCAGTTTGCCAGAGCTGGTGAGCAGTTAGCCAGGTGTCTCCTGCAAAGCCAAACCAGACGAGCAAGTGAAGGCACCCGGCAGCACCTCTCCACCATTGCACCCTGCTAGCAGCCTACCTGGGCTCGCAGCTTCGTTATTCTTCTGCACAGGTACACCCCGTCCTCCGAAGCCAAATACGCGTTACGGAACAGTGTACACCGGCCATCTGCCCTGTGCATCTGGTCTTCGTGTTCGCAGGGAGGAGAAACCTGCACGCAGAGCCCTGTCAGACCGAGCCTCAGTCCCCTCCTCAGCGGGTGTGGGGGATCCGAGCAGAGCAACGGGGCTGTTAACAACGCTTCACCCCAAATCCACTCATCCTGGGGGCTAGGAAAGGATTTCTCTATGCCTTCCTGCCGCTGTCCCCGGCACTCTCCTGCCGGCGCTGCCGAGGGAGCTGCTGGCAGGGCACAGCACACGCCGCTGCTCCCCGCCTCGCGGGGCTCTACCCCGGGGCTGAGGGAGGCGGCTCTGAGGGGAAGCCGGGGCTGGGGGGTCCCGCGGGGTCCCGCCCGGTCCCTGCCCGCCGAGGAGCCCACCTGCCGCCTCCGGTCCCGGGACGTGCTCGGCTCGCCCCTGCCGCCCCGCCGCTTCCTCAGCCGGCGGCCATCTCCGCCCCTAACCACCGCCAGGCTGGGGAAGGGCCGGGCGGGGAGGGTGGGGAAGGGCCGGCTGCGGAGGGAGCCCGGGGCCGGGCCCGGCTGAGGCGAGGCGGGGCCCGCAGCGGGGCCTTGTGAGGAGGCGGCGGTGAGGGAAGAGAGGGGCTGGGAATGGAGAGGGGATGGCAGAGAGTGCCCAGCTCCTCGGACAGGGCTGGGGGGCTTCGGCCGTGCCACCGGGAGGGCGACGGGCACGGCCCCGGGTGGCAGCGCCTCGCCCTGGGGGTCCTGTGTGGCTCCTGGCTTGGGTGGGCAACTGCAGTGTGTACGGAGGTCCCTTCCCAACTGACCCCCTTCCCAAAGGTGTCACAGAAAGGACTGAGCAGGCTTTCAGAAAATTAATTTCTCCTGTTTCTTTCCAGGTCCCGCAGCTGAAAGAGCCCTCGCTGCTTTCAGGGATGCACCCACCGCATGGCCCCATCTGGCCCATCCCCTGGTGCCCCGCGTGGAGCAGCCGGTGGGTTTCTCCGGGCCGTGGCGGCTCACAAAGTGCCCCACGTCCATGGGCTTCCACAGGCACCTTTCCCTTCCCACACCAAGCTCAGTGTGTCCCCAAGCACGAGGCGCATCGCCTTCCTGCGGTGTCTCTGCTCTTTGATTGAACCGTAGGGTAAACGTACTGTTGGAGATTTTGGCCTGGAGTGCAATAATTCGCTTTTTCTATATCATTTGATGGTTTTATAAAACACTTCTGGTTTTGAAATGCAACCCCTCGGTACTGTAGGCATACCATTTTACATACAGGAACTTTCTCCACATAATATAGTCAAAGGGTTATATACAAAACACTTAAGGAATATTTCACTGTGGACATCGTCTTGGCAAAAAGATCTTTTTGCAAATGGCTCACCCAGCGCGGTCCTTCTCTGAGATTTTTAGCAATTAAGAAAAGTTTGGAAGCAGGTTAGGAAATGGCCATTGTTTGTTTAAAGATAATGGTGAATTCAAGTGGATAATCCTGCAAGTACAACATAAAACCTTCTAAATGGGCTGGCCTTTAGCTTGGACATCCTGTAGCAATCTACTTAATAGAGTTTAAAAATGCACAGAATAGAATTTTCTCCTCCTCCAGATCAGCCTACTAATTTAGTTTTCCATTTGTTGTTTTATTTCCCATCTAGCAACAAATGTAGGATAAGAGCACATCCTGCTGCTGGTGTGGCTCGCTTAGAGTCCTGAGCATTGCTTCTTGAGTTAATTGGAAGTGGTTTCCTGTTGACTACGGCTTTCTGTTGGCTGCATGTATGCAATACAGCTGTCATTCTATGGCATCTTTTTTATTTTCCCATGATGTGTTTGGTAATTCAGAGATAAATCTAAGGAGAGGCGTGGAAGCCCGTCCCATCCGTGCAGAATGGAGCCCAGATCCTGGTGCTGCCACTCCTCTGCCCCCCCGGGCAGCAAGTTGGCCTTGCCAGGTGCTTGTCCAGGCTCGCTCAGCGAGCAGGAGGTGCTAGTGTGAGTCACTGGGAGATCTGGGAAGAGATAGTGTCCGTCCTGCCTTTCTCAAAAAGTAGGTGCTGCCAGGAGTAAATGGCATCTGTTAGATGATTCCTGCGGGTTGGGCCACCTCCGAAAGGTAGGCAGAACATGTAATTTCTGGGACCTAATCAGGCTTAGGAGAGAGAAATCTTTGGGAGCTTTTCGGATTTAACTTACTCAGTTTAATTTAGTCTTTTATTGGGTCTACACTTCAGTTGTTAATCGTAGAGCAGCCGTATTCTTAGCATGTCTAGTGCCCATTGGAAGGGAAACATTTTTTTTTGTCTTTCTTGAAGGTTAAATAGAAAATCAATGATGAATCTATCCATGTTTGATCTGTATGTACAGAACTATCAAGCTGGCTGGTAAGACCTCTTCTAAAAGCAATTAACTCTCTGGTACTCTGGAATTAAATTCAAGTGCAGGTAGAGCACTCTTCTAATTTTTGTCTTCCCTGTTTCCTCTCACTGTTTAAATAAGCTCTCATTTTTTATTTTTTTTTGACAGACTACAATATCCCTCATCTTGTTTTTCCACAAACAATCGCTTTTTTTTTCCCAGAAGTTGAACTAATCTCGAGCAGCATTCGCACTGACATTATTTACTTATCCAAATAGCACTTACTAGGACTGTTACACGGATTGCAATGTAAGAAGAAAATGTTTACACCTGGAATGGGTATTTTACCATCGGAGCACCCAGTCTGCTGGGTGGTCCCATTCACCGGTATCAGACTGGCAATGCCCTCGATAATAGTTGACTCTCTTCTTAGTTCTAATCAGACTGAATGATTTTTCTCAGTGCTGGCTGGTAAATTGTCTTTTATTTTTATTTCTGATCGCTACTTTCTTTATGACTGCAGAAACTACTGTGCTGGCCTACACGGGGAGATACCCGGATGGTAGAAACGAGCAACCAGGAAGGGAAGGCGACGGTTTGAGCATTTCTTTCTGCTGATAAAAATCTTCATTTGTGCGTGACCTCCAGAGCGCTCAGCCCAGCATGCCAGCTCCACGCTTTCTGGGCAGGCTCCTCTGCGTGTCCCACAGGGGCAAGCTGCGTCGACTCTTGCAATCAAATTTTCTTTTGTCAGCTCAAACAGAGGAAGAAGGGATCGGAAGCCGCTTCTGCAGGCACTGTATTTTGGGATAATCTGCTGTGTCCAACATCCCCGAGTTAATGTTGGATCTACTTCTTAGCTTCCCTTTCCCTCTTCCAAGCCCCACTGTGGTGCTTGTTTGAAAGCTTGTTTATTGCTCACTGATGACTCTCAAGTGATTGTTTTCTGCTCCCGAATGCTACATCTCGTCTTCCTGTTTTTCAAACATAAAATAATGAAAGGAGGGAAGACCTCAAAATCAAACGCCTAGCTCTGCATGGGCAGCTCCTTCTCATTGTGTTAGGAGCTGCTCTCACTCACTGTTGAATAAAGTCAGGCTCTTTAGTATCTGCTCAGTTTGCAGCTTTGCAGGAAGATGTGCAGGTATTTGACAAATACTCTGCTCTTAAGTAATGGCTTGAGCCATGCTTGATCGAGGTGGCTGCGCTGACTTGCCTGTGCAGCTGTAGAAGGGTTTGAGAAATGACTCTGCGTTTGCATACAGGCACCTGTGTGTGGAGAACCAGACTGCCCGTTCCAGGAGGTGGGTGCTTGAAGTGATACGGCAAAGCTCTTGCAACAGCTTCTTTCTGCATTTTTCAAATCCTGTTGTGGTTCTCTGTCCCCTGCAGCTGTGAGAGACTTGGGTAGATGCGGCCTTCCTTCTTCGAGACGATAACAAATAGGACTTTGCTAGGCGTCGATAACAAATAGGACTTCTTTGCCGTCGTGTGAAGGAACTTAGGTCATGGTTCCTGGGTAGCGAGCCCTGAATCTTGTTTTTTCCCTCAGATCTTCCTGTCTGGGCCTTGCTGTGCTGCAGACACTAGTTGCCAGCTGCCCCTTCATTCAAGTGAGCAGAAGGAATAAATTTACACCTCATCCTTGTGTAGTTCAAGAAATCTCACGTTGACATCCAGGATACCCCAAGCCAAGTGGGAGCAAGACGGGGGGATCGAAGGTGTATTTATGCATTTTGATGTCACGTGGGAGGGCTATAGACTCTGGAGTGAACTTCTGGATAAATTATTATGAAAAATCAGTGTGTCCTGAGCAGCAGAGGTTTGGGCTGAGACTTAATTTGGTGGCGAGTGGACATACCAGCTGTGAGCAGAGCTGGCAGGAGCCCAGCTGGGTGCAGAATGTCATCTCCAGAGCTCGTTTGTGCATGGAGATGAGTGCTGGTGTGATGCAGCCTTTCCTGCGTCCTTTTTCTTGGGCAGGCCTTTAGCTGCCTAGCCCAGCTAAGCAACTAATGCCCTGTTAGATCTTATGCCTCGTCAGCACAGGATTAGCAATGTGAGTTTTGCAATGGCCTGGTGAGGAAGCATTGTGTAGTTGCTCTTCCTGAAAGGCCACGTCTCGGAAAGACATTAGGGTGTTTATGAAGATTTTAATAAAATATTTATCTAAGGAACGCATGTCAAGGGACAGCTTATTTTATAACGAAGATGGTATTTGATCTGGGTCCCATCTACAAGATGTTTTCATGTGCTTTTCAGGAATCTTTTAAAAGCACAGACATTCCTTCTTACTCATCTTGCTTTTTGCAACTCAGAAGAAGTAAGGAGGGAGACAAACGTAACAAATTGCTTTGTTACTCAAGGCATAGAGGTGAGAAGAAATTTTTACTCATTTTTGCCAGCACTGCTCATTCTTTCTGTGTCGTTACCTTCATGTGGAGGTTGCCAGTATTCAGAAGGCATGAATGTGTCGGAATGAATGCCTCCGTCTCACTAGTATGCTGAATAAAATAAGATGTTTTGCCTCTGGGCAAAGCAGATTGAAAAGCTGGGTTTTCATAACCTACTCTTCTTCCTCTTTCAGGTGAAGCAGTCGGTGTTCTGCTTCCTGTTTTCCTTTCCTCGTGTCTCTGAGCTGTTTGAAAAAGGTTTTTGCAAGAAACTCCTATTTCAAAACAACGTACTTTCAGGTCTCATCCTCCATAGGCTTTTGGTACATGATGCGGTTGAGAGGGTGTTTGGTTTTGCTTTTAACTTAGCTACAAATAACACCTTGTGATTCAGCCTATGACAGATCCTCTAAGATTAAGTTCACAGGCTGGAACTGAAATGTGTTGAAGTCCAGATGTGAATCTGCTTTCTTCTGGGCATTAGTTGTAGTGGCATTTATTTTTTTTTTCAAAAGGAAACCTTTTTCTAGGACTTTGTGTCATTTACATCCTTCACTGGATCCTGGCTGCAGAGTACTTTGAAGGATCATGAGCTTGGCCTTTCTTCTGTTTGGTTTCTGCTCTGCATTATGAGGATTAATGATGGTCACCACCTGTGCAGAATATTTTGACCTGTATCCAAAGCGTGATTGGTGTCCCCCGAGTCATTATCTCTCTCTTTACTTGAACTTGCACTGAAACCATTTCCACAGTGCAATTGCTAACTCGAACTTCTCTCAGAAGTCTTTTATCATAAAACAATTATTGTTCTGGGTGACCATTATTTTCACATAAAAACCCTACATGTGGCAACACGAATGCCTTCTGTGTCAGCCAGTGAGTAATGGACCCTTTGTGGGCACCATCAGGAAATGTGCCTTTTGTTTTCCTGCACCTGTTGCTGTACTACAAATAAAATCATCCAATGTTTTATTAAAATGAGAAGCCCTAATGAAATTGTACCAGCCATTACCAGGAAGTCTATTGAAAACATTCAGCAGCTGCTCACTGGGAGTTCGTTTACACTGATAGAGTCGTTTTGTCTTTCTCCGTATGTGCTAAGTGGGAAAGCCACAGCGCAGCCCTAGCAAACAGCAGAGCCCTGGCACATTTTATAGCTCCAGCTCCTTTTAAAGTGCTTAATCAGAATCTGTAATAAGTCCTGATCAACTGTCAAGCGTGTGGGACTTGTAGAAGTTTGTTAGCAAGCAGTCAGCAGACAGCTAAATGTCTTCCAAACTACAGCGCAGTGGCAAAGCAGGTAAGGATGTATCATGTTATTCTCATTTTATAGATTGGGATTGTTTCGGAGAGGCTCAGAATCAAGTCAGTCAATCCTGGGAAATCCTCTGGAGTGAGCTGGGGGTCACCCATGTTTAACACAGCCGTGTGCCACCAGTCTTTCTCTAAAGGCCCCTCAGAACTGACATCGCTCTCCTGTATTTGTAAGCTGATGTGTGTCACGTAGCTGTGCTGGCAAGTAGGTGGGGACCCTTGCACGGAACAGCCTAGTTCCTAGCAAGAGTTGCCTGATTTAAAAGAAAAGCTAACCCAATTGGTAATCTCCACGGTGAATGATAAACAGCGTACTTTATATTAAAACTCCTCACAAGTTGCATCATAACCATAGCTGCTGTGTGTGCAGGAAAAGGGTTGGTGAAGACTTCCTGGTAAAAGTAGCATACGAAAAAAATGCTCGCTTTCAAAAACACCTCGGATGCAAAGCAGTTGAATGAAACATCAGCCAAGCAGCAAGTGATGCAGCCCTCCCTTCCCACAGCAGCTGCCTGTGAGCAGTGCGAGGCCCTGCGGAGCCCGAGCATCTCCTGCCGGAGCGCTCCTCCTGCACTGCAGTTCCCTTCCCTTTTGGGGGGGGCAGAAACATTATCGCAGAGCCTGCCTCCTGTTCTGTTTGTGATCTTACAGATTTGTGCATCTCCTCTGAATTTATCCCAGTGCGACCCGTGAAGAATTTAGACTCAAGTGTAAGAGAGTGAAGCGAATACAGCTTTCCAGAACTCGAGTCACGGTGACGAGCTCCTTCAGCAGGGCTGGCCCCCAAAATCCCGGGTGCCTGGAGACAAAAAGGAGGACTTGATGCAAATTCATGTTGATCGAAATCCCTGTGTTTAACCCCAACTGATGGCAGTGGTAGTCAGGCCCACCCTGCGGTGGAGGAGCTGCTCTGTCCTCACTGTGGTGGCTCCATGGAAGAAAATGGTGGGTGCTGACACTTCCCTCTCCACAGTGGTATTTTTTTTTTCCTTCTTATTTTTATTTTTTTTTTCCAGGTGGTATTTAGGTTTATTTTATCTCAGAAATTGCTTAGGTTTATGGCTGGAGTAGATGCATTGTGGTGAAGGGGAAAGCAGCTTAACAACTGCACGAGGGGAGAAAAGGGCAGGGCACAGCTGCCTGGGGATGAGCAGGAATTGCCTTAAACTGGGCTCACCTGAGCTCAGTCTGCCAACAGATCCAGCAGGAGGTCTGATGGGAATGACCGCCTCCTGCCAGTAACAGAGCTGGATCTGGAAGGTGTTTCTCTGCTGCCCAGTGCTTTTGATGCCAGCTGTGAGGTTTGAGTATTACCTTGCTGTCACTTTGACCGTGTCAGAGAAGAATTATATCCTCGGAGCAGCTGGGAAGCGGCCTTGCAGGGCTCATACAGCTTAGTGCCACAGCGTATGACGTGCTGAGAGAAGCGCAGGTGGCTGCAGGAAGAAAAATGAGGGGCTAAGCCAGGCAATTCTATTTTCAACATTTCTACATTTAACGTTTACATACTCAACATCTAATGTTTGCGTAAGTCAGATGCTTGTCAGCCTTTCTCCTGGTATAACAAAAGGAAGACGAGGCTTGGTTAAAATGTAATTAATTGAGGAACTAAAGCGTTCTGCATTTTTCTTTGTTTTTCCTTGTGCTGTATGCAGTTCTATGAAAGCACAGGATTGATTTCAAACAGAAATTGAAACAGGTCTTAAATGAGCAGTATATATTCCATAAGATATGTATTTAACAATTAAAAACAAAATCAGCTATGCAACGCAGCAATGAAAGTAATGGCTCCCCTGAGCATCTGCTGCAAAGGTACTTTGCTATTAGGAAACCACCACAGATACAAGCATCCCAAGCAGGGCTGCAACATTTCTACAGGTAATGAAAAATGAAGTTTTGTCAAAGAAGAATTTTTAATTATTTCTTAGCTGGTAGAGAAAGATCTGACTATACGAATAGTGTAATACCAAAAGTGAGGTGAGGTTATTGGATCTGTACCAGAGCAGAGCTGGAGAGGAGCATCTCCACTAAATACTGATTTGCATTAATACTGATTAGCGTTTTCCCAGTGATTTTTTTAATTCCCCTAAAAGTTAGGAGTAATCACACTTTTCTTGCAAGGAAAAATAATTAGAAAATTATATAGGGTATATGAAATGCTAGGAGGAAAATCAGCAAGACCACTGTCAGATTTTATTCCAGTAAGGACATCTTGATAGTCCTTGTAGCAGTCCTTTAACAGTCTATAATGTTAAAAAGTTGTTTAAATAGCACTCCACTAACTTATGTGTTTATACTTGTTCCCACTAAGGTTACCCTGCACTCTAGAAGTTAAGTCAACACCGCTAAGAAGAAAGTTCCTTTGAAATACCTGATGTAAAAGTGGCCTGATAAATAACCAAACGCTGGGTAAGTACCTTTGTGATTTTCTGCCTTTGAAGTGTTTGTCAGGCACTGCAAGTCTGCTCACAGTTCTGTTAGTAGCACGTTGTAATCGCTTCTCATTATCTCATTCTAAAATAATTCTGAAGTATTTGGGAAATATTTGTGGAAAGTACTAGATTACAGTAATGGGTCTTGAAGTCCTTTACTTAACCACTGGCCACCTCCAGCAAGGTCTCTTTCTTCACACCACTTCAGATAGTTCGGAGTTGTTCACAGCAGATCCAAGTGAAAGAGGTAAAGGCTAATTTGGTTTCTACACCTGTGTGAGCCTGGAGCTCTGTTAGGGTGACAGTAGAAATTTTACGTGCCTTTTGAAACCTAGCTGCTTGGCCCTGGGGCCATGTATGGCAGCGTTGCTAAAATGAGTTTTTATTATTTGGCCCATTCAACTTTTTTCTCACCCATTCAATACAGAGATACTCTCACTTTTTGGAGGAAACGTACACTTAAATCTACAGAACTCATTTCTCCAAAAGCTGCTGGTAGGTCAGCTGCTGACTGGGAACCACTGCTGGACGTGTCGTCCTTCTATTGTACAGGGTTCAACGCACAGGAGTGCTCTCCAAAGTGCCAGTTTGCAGTCAGCTTCTGAAAGCTATGTGACAGATCAGGCACCCTTACTTCGGCTCCTGTTGGCATCAGCAAGAATGTAACCCGATGAACTGCAAGGATGGCTTCAGCACAGGAGATTTTTTTAACTCTCCACCAGCGTGGTTAAAAGCAAGAGCTCCCAAGCAGGCTGTGAAGGTCAGGTGCGCCATGAATTAGATGCAGCTAGCTGAAGAGGCTTGCACAGAAACGGGGTTGTTCTTTAGACATAAAGATGTGAAATAGAAGCACAACGAAAACTAGCATCTGTATGAGGGAAGCGTAAAATAGCTGCTTAAATGAGTGAAAAGCTTTGTTACTTTAGTCAGCTCTACCATACAGGTGGTGTCCAGGAGTTTGTGTTTTTGGGTAGTGGATCCTTTGATTTTTTTTTTTTTGCTAAATGAATAAAAAAGTGGTCCAATTTATGTTTTCTTATGGAGCAAATATTCAGGAGATTTAAGAGACAAGTGACACCATACCCGTGAGCTGTGTACCAGTGTACCCGTTATGATCGATACATCTGCACCATCTGAAAAACACTGGAAGGAAGGGGAAGCAATTTAGGATAGAAAAAAGTTCTCTGGGTCAGTTATTAAAACTTTTTGCTTACCCTTCTCTGAATGGGTTCAGGAAAGAATGAAATCTACGGTTACTGCTGAAGTGAGCTAGAGGAATGATGCCGAGCTTTAACTTCTTCAGTGCTTAGTCAACCAAACCATACAGCAAATCCTCCAAACATCCAGTAAACAGGGGATGCATAAGAGAAACTGCACAAACTACTGCAAGGTATTTATAAACAAATTATTTATGGTCACTTCATATTAGCTTTGAGTTACCCATATGTCTGAACAGGTGAATACTCTCCGGCCTCTTCCATTTAAAAAGTATTCCAGTTCCAGAAAATAGAAAGTTTTAACATTAAGGCATACATACAGCTATGTTGTTTGCTTTCATTTAATAAGGATCAATTTACTCATACTCAAATACATGGAATGTTGGCACAAAACTAAAGCTCTTGTGGAACAGCTACTGATCATACACAAATATTCTGTGAGGTCCTCTCGACTTGCATTTCTCTGATAGATACACCACAAAATGGCTTTAAGAATACAAACTGAATGCTGGATCAAATCTCTAAATAATAAGTAGCAGATAAAGTAAATGGTTTGCTTTATTTGTAAATTATGTACAGAATACATTTTTTAATTATTATGATGGAACAGGAGAAAGAAAGCAGCCGTCACTTCCAAACCATGCTGCTTCCTTCGCCTGCTGGAGATGACATCTTTCTCTGAACCAGATGTACAAAACCAGTTTGGATTTCCTAAGTTGCTGGCACATAGTCTGGAGAAACAGAGAGCACTGCAGCCAAATTCAGCACTACCAGCTTTTATATTTTCAGCAAAATACTTCTGCTAAAACTAGTTTTCTTAGGAAAGTTTTCACAATCTTTTGAAATAAAATCAGGAAAAATACCAAGGAAGTTGTGGGCTACGAAGGGCTTTACCTAACTAGCTATCAAATGAGTATAACTAGGAATAATCTGAGATTTGGTCATTCAACTTTTACCTGTTTTACAAAAGCAAGTTTGAGAAGCAAAACTAATTGACCAGTTATGCAAGTACCAGAAAGCTATGTTTTCAATGTTTGAGGACGATCTGGGCAATCTATTAATCAATAGAAAACTTGTCAGATTGATAAAACTTCTGTAAATGTGTATTAATGATTAACATAGTACCAAGTAATCAAGTTAATGGTTAAAAAATGAAGGAACTAGATATAAAACTGTTTGGTAACACGTATATTTCAGCAAACAAAGATGCTACTGTATGGTCTATGTTTTGGTGATCAGCCAACAAAGAAAATCCAACCATTTGCACATACTTAGTCCCAAAACCACAGTGAGTTATGATTTTTCATGTGAAGGCCTACTTTCGGTATCTTCCTCCTCCTCTTCCTCTTCGCAATCCCCTTCATCTGTTTGCTGTTCAAGTTCCTCTTTTGTGATCATTTCAAAGTCGTTTCCATTTCCACTACTGTGCTGGGACCTGTCGTCTTCACGCCTGTCACTGTCAGTGTCTGAATGCCGCTCGCCTCCCGAGCCTTCCGTTCCCGAGTTCCTCGTTGCTTCTGTTTTCCCATCTTCGTCTTCTTTCTTCTCGCTGTCTGACTTCTCCTCGCTGTCGTATTTTTGTTGCTTTTTGGATTCTGATTTTTCCTCTTTCTTTAAGTCTGCTTTTGGTCCTTTGTATTCATGTGTGTACAGGGGCCTGAAGGAGTCAATGAATCCCACGTCTGCTGTAAGATTTGGCAGGAACCAGAAGTGATGCCTTCCTCCAGTGATGAGCCAGATAATAAGGAACAGGATGCAGCGAGCTGTATTTAAAAAATGGGATATTTTGTTATTATAAGCATTTAAAAGAATGGTGTAAGAAGTATCCAGCACTAACAGGCAGCCAAAGCCAGTAATAGTGGCAGCCTCAGGGAAAATCCTCTCATTCTGCAGTAGCGCTATTTATTTAGTTATTTTTACTTACCAAGTCTTTTCCTTGCCCCCTATAACCACATACCCTATTTATGGTTTAGCTCTTAATGCTTTAAAATCCTGGTTACGCCATTCTCACTGCTGCATCTGTTTTTATGTTCTGGCGTTATGGTATTTATTTATTTAGGTTTCTTGTTTTGTTTTTAAACTGAGGCAGTGAACAAATCTCCACAATAGAGGAAGCGCAAACAGGTGGAACAAGCTGGAGACTTTTCTTTCAGTGGCACAGCCCTGACACCCAGTGGCCGCTAAGGAAATACCCAGGATCAGTCCGGCTACTGCTAACAAAATAATCCGAAGTCATTGAGAGCTTCACCCATCTGAGCCAACGTTTAAATGTATGGTATGTTTTGACCCTTTTAGACTTCACCTGTGGATAAAATGAAGATGACCGACACTTACCAACGGCAAGAAGAAGAATACTGGCTACAAAACAGCCTGCACCTACACTGAGGTAATAAACACCAACACGCATTTCCGCTGGCCAGAGTGGAAACAGGGTTGCAGCTATAACAGCGATCACTAGATAGGAAGATAAGAACAAACGTATGAGAAACGTGCTTCGTTCTTCCTCGTACACACATGAAGGTTTTAGGCTTACCATTTACTCAAGGTATTGGCTTAGCAATGTATGAGTTACACGGTAGTTTTAGGCCTTGACTGAAACCTTTTCTAGTTCCCCTGCTGTTTTTGTAGCGGGTAGACAGACACCAGTGACCACCGAGCAAGTCTACACCATTGTACTGAATCGAAAGAGAACAGAGCACTCTGGAAAGGCAATATGCAAAAAGCTGAGCAGGGAGCTGCCTACAACCAGTCCAGCAGGAAGAAGGCACAGGGAGCTGGGTGGAGCTCTTGGTGGATTGATCAGAGAGCAGAATATGGCCCCAGGGGATGACAGTGGTTCTCTAGAAAGGTGGTTCTCGCACGGCGAGGAAGCTGCAAAGTACAGGTCAAGGCCGTCGGACCAGCAGTGAAATTAGCTGTTAGCTCACTGATGTGAGTTAACAACAAGATTACATTCAATTAAAAAAAAAAATAGCTGTCTGGGCCTAAACTACATAAACCCAAGGGTCAGAAAGGTGTTATTTACAGTTCAAGTTAATAGCTTTAGTATCTTTCACATTTTTATGTAACCCACCACAACTGCCTATGAAGCAACGTGCTCATTAAACTGAAATAAACAGCTTGCACACTTGTACAAGTTCAGACGTTTGCTGAAGTACTTTTCAGCTGTCTTTAGCGTGTGTTTTGTTTATTTGCATGCGTCCTCCCTCCATCCCGAGATCAAAAATCATGCCACGTGACTGGTATCAAGTCATGCTGAAACTGAAGAGCAAAAACAGTTTGTCCAGGGAGATGACACATTTCTCCAAGGAGAGATACTCCTGTTGATATTCCCCCATTCGTGGTGGGCTTGCTGCTGTCTGCTCTTACTTACCAAGTACAAGTCCCATAGCAAATGTTTTAAAGTGAACGGGGTCATAGATCCACACATACACCTACAACAGAAATAATGATTAATACTTGAAAAGCCAGCGCTCTGATGAATAATTTGTTTCCTCACTCTAATGCTTAGTGCCTGGCTATGTTGCTCTGATCAGCACTCTGGCTGCTAACATACAAACGTTAAAATAACATCTCTGCCATACCATGGCAGAAGAGGAGGGCAAGGGGTTGTGTATCCTAAGAAGCGTTAAGGACTTGAAACAGGTTTGTGTCAGTGAAAGAACTGCGAAAAGAGACAAACTGGCCACGGGGCTGCACGCCTGCATGCCCCTACTGATTGCCTTAGGTATGTACCGATGGTAATCTGAGCTTGGTGGCAGGAGGCCTAAGGACGCTGTGCTGCTGAAGCGGGACGTGATGCAGAGTTTACCTTGCCGGGCCAAAGTCTTCATCAGGGAGGGAACGAACTTCCCCCTTGTTTAAGAAAAACACAGGAAATCTCAAACGAGATCTGTCAAAGAGTTGCTTCATAAAAGAAGTTTTTACGCAGATTAATTTACAGGTGACATAAAATCCCAGGGAAAACATTCAAACCATAAAACTGATGGGGAAATGAAAGATTCAGAACTGTCACCGAATCAAGGTGTTTTCTGTCGTCTTTTGTTCTTCCTTTACACATTAACATTGCTCAGCATGAAGCCAAGAAAAACTTACAAAAATTTCTCAAGTCCACCAGTAGAAACAAAAATTGCTTCTAGCTTTGAGAAGATTCTCGTAAGAGAAACAAAAACACCCAGCAGACTGACCATGAAACAAAGCATCAAGCTGAAACGCTCAATTCAGCTCAAGTCCCATCTGATGACCTCAGATAAATGTATTTGTACCCTCTGTACCACAGCACGCTTACCTAAACGCCTACCACTGCAACACTGAGTACCGAATGTTTGCATGAGAACTATGGCTCCGTGTGAATCACATTTGTTTAGTTTTATGAAAAAACCTTCGCGGTGAAGTGCAGTTTTCTTCAACTAGTATTATTTTTTTCCTTTCTCACCAAACTAAACAGTTTTTACAGTTACCAGTAGTTAAGATTCAAAGAAGCAGCTGACCACTAGCAACCAGGAGCCCTCATAGCAGTAGAGTTGATAAAAACTACCAAGACGACACCTTAGATGAGGCAGTTTTTTCAATGTGATGCAACAAGAAGAATTTAATGCTATTCTCACAGGGTATAAGAAGGGACTATATGCAGGCATTGCTCTGCTGCCACTCAACTGCTCTGCAAGCCCAGACTGAAGATCATGACTGGTGAGTGGGCAATGTAAGTACTGAGTATTACACACCGAGTGCAAAAGAATTAAAAAGAAAAACAGCTCTAATGTAAACACCCAAGGAATGGCTCTAAATTAGCTACTACTCAGGAAGATTATGGGAGTTGCAGCTCTTGAAAAATGGGAGCTCATTACTAAAAAATAAAAAATGTTAGGACACCGGCAAAGACTATTGCGCTGCTCATACAGCACTGCAGCCTCGCTCTGAATGCTGCATGCCATTCTGGGTACTCCACGTAAAAGACAACGGGAAGGATCAGATCAAGACAGCTTGTAAAAGAACCGACAGAAGATCAAAAAAGAGATATAAAAAGGAAGTATGTTTTCCACACAAGTTATTTATTTAGAGTTCACTGCCACATGTTTTGTAACCAAAGGGCTACTGGAATCCCAGGAGACATTCCCGTACAGTGACACAAAGCGTGGTGAGCACAGTTTATGTTTGCTGAAGTAAAAAGAGTTACTAATGTATCCGAGATCTTAAAAGCGGGAATATGACTCTTTACATTAACGGAACTGTTGAAGAATTAAATGATTTGACTTCCAGAAGAGAAAGGTGCAGAAGGTATTTAAGACCACACGCAATTTCAGTGGTAAAGCCAGGCTAAGAATTCAGGACTGCCCAAGTATCACCCAGCTGCTCAGATCACTAAGTTGGGCAGCCTCTGGATGCCAGATACTTTTGACTTCCACTCCTGGGATTGCATTTCATGTTCTAAAAGACTTGACGTTTGTTCAGAAATATCTCAGAATGACCACGGCCATAGGGTGTTTTGGGTTGGAAAGCTCAAAGAGCAGGAGCCTCACGAGGTCCGTTCCCCTGTTCAAAGCAGGGTCAGAGTGAGGCCTGACCAGGTCACTCAGGGCTTTACCCGACCCAATACTGAAAGCCTCTGAGCATGGAGACCGCAGAACCTCCTGCACAGCCTGCTCCAACACCTGGTTACACTGCGAGGACAAAAACTTCACCTCGTGGCCAGTAACATGTAAAGTACAGGGAATTCAGTTTTCTTTTATATTTTCTTTAAGTTCTGTTCTACATTTATCTGCCCCTAATCTCCTTGCAGATATCTAAAACCCAGTGTTTCAAGGTAAGCCACTGCATTGTCCGGTGGAAGGAAAAGATAATGACAAGAGTGTCTGCAGAAATGTAGTAAATTAAGCTATTAACTGACAATACACTGACACTACATTTAGAAAGTACCCATAAATCTTACCTCATTTCCATCCAAGAAAACTTGGTCTTCATGTGGCTCAAGTTTAAATTTCCTCTTAGTTTCCTTTTTCTTGGGCGTTCCTGGGGTCTCATCCTGGAGAGAAACACAAATTATACATAAAAAACATGTACAGGGTTTTAATTTCTGGTATTTGAATATACCGAGTCTGACAACTTTTTACCAATTAAAAAAGAAACAAGAAAAAATGGAACGGGATCTTAAGTGGAGATCGTATATTTACTATATTTCTTATTGTTCTCATTCCTTAACAACTGGTTATCTAAAAATAAAGGCAAATTGTAAGGAAAGAGAAATTGTATTTTATACATAGTACCTAAGGACGAGGCTGTAACTTTGGGATTACATAATGTGTTCAGACGCACAGCGAAGTTCCACTGACATTACCACAAAGTCTGCACAGAGATCAAGAGCAGAGCACGACACTTTATGATCACTGGCCCTCGTAGAATTATTGGGTTCCTTGGTGCCCTATTTACCACACGGGCATCCTTCCAGAATCCATTTCTGCCTTTTCATTCTCTACCTTCCTCTGTCCTCTTGGGACCTTGCGCTTCCCTCTCCCCCGCCTCCTGTTTCATTCTCTTTGCTTTCTTCTTTGCTAGAAACTAAATTTACAGTTTCTGCCCTGTGTTAAGTTAGTACCCAATGGCTTACATCATCCACTAAAATATCAGTTCAATAATTAATGATTAGTTTAAAAATTAACATTGCATCTAATAATAACGCTTCAGAGACAGCGAGTTGGAGGACTTCATAACTTTCAAAATCAGCACTGTAAGGTATCTCAAGAGTTAGGTAACCTTACTCTGCCTTCTCTGTTTTGACCGCCAGCAAGACTGTTTTGTTTCTCATTCCTTAATTAGCCGTGTAGCTTTAAGATCGAAACCTTTGTACACGTAGACTACACCTTTGATTGTGTGCCATTACCTCACTCGGGAGCGTCCAAACTGGAGTAACTTTTGAGCACTATCCTACTAACTCTCACTGGATTCATATCACTGTATACAGAAGACAAAATACATCTCTTCAAGTCTCTCCAGCAGATTCCTAATGTTGTAATTTATGATTTCTGTTCAGCTACTAGAATAAATCGGGAATGAAAATGTGAAGAAAACACATGTAAAACTTGTAGAGTAATAACAGTATGAACTGTACAGAAAGTAGATCAGATGTCTGCGAAAACTAGGCATTAAGGAGATTAATAACACAGCTCCCATCCACAAAACTGGCCCACTATTACACAACTACTACAAGCACTGAGCATCGCATTCCAGACATTCTTATCACCAAGCATGGCAGAACTGCTGCTTCGCTTTACATACGCAGCTGCACCGCTTTGAGACGTTAGGTCACACGCATACACGACCACCTACGCTAAGGTGCAGCTGCACAAAGCATCGCCACCCGCGGCAGCGGAACAGAAGCAGGCTTGGGTTAACTCAGTCCACACTACAAGGTCTGAACTGGAAGTCTCCGTTTTAACCTAAATCAGAATCAGAACTCCAAAATATAAAAAGCTGTATTTCAAAGTCCAAAACGGGAAGAAACACTTTAGAAAAAAAACAACCGTGTTTTTAACCCAATGTGTTCTTAACAACACCCGTTAATGTCTTCTCTGTTAACAGGTCTGTCTCTCCTCTTGCAGATCACACTTACCTTCTTACACTCTTCTTTTTCACCATCCTTTTTCTTTTCCTTCTCCTTCTTGGTTTTTTCATCTTTGCCGCTTTCCTTCTTGCTCTTCTTCTCCTCTTCTTTCCCACTCTCGGCCTTTCCTTTTTCCTTTTCTTTCTTCGTATCCTTGTCAGGTTTCATTTTCATCACTTTTAACGCTCGATGAAAGAACTGCTTCTTCAGGAGTCTTAAAAGGAAAAGAGGCGATACATTTAAGTGCAGCCGGAATAATTCTGTTTACACACTCTTACATCATTAGGTAGCAGTCTAGACTACCTAATATAATCACGAATAGCAGAACTGATTGACAGAGGTCACCATCGCAATGATCCCATCTCACCTCTTGCTCCTTTTTTGTTCATCTGTTCAGAACTGAGTAAAAAACACTTTCCTGTGCCAGTGTTTGGCACAAATACAAGTGAATACACAAGCTGTAGGATGGAGAAAGCCATCGAGTCAATTTCATTATCTTTCCCATTGATTTGACTACCTGACACGTATTTGCAAGTTGATGTCAATTTATTGCATCGCAATTTGATTCACACCCCTTGGTCAGTTGGGGCCCGCTGTCCTGGTTCTGACCCCTCCAGCTCCTGGTGCACCCCCAGCCTGCTCGCTGCAGGGCAGCCCGAGGTGCAGCAAAGCCCTTGGCTGTGTGTGAGCACCGCCCTGCAACAACTAAAACACGTGTTATCAGCGTTATTCTCATCCTCCATCCAAAACACAGCACCGCACCAGCTACTAGGAAGAAAATTAACTTTATCCCAAGTGAAAGCAGGACACGGGTTAAATAAAATAAATAAGAAAAACAAACCGAGCCCCAAAAAACTTCCCTCAGACAACTGTTCACGTTGTTTCTCTTTTGAGCAACAGAAAACCACTGGCTTGGGAGCTGTGGTTTCTTTAGATCGCTACGTGAATGATGCTGGTGATAAAAGTCAGAGAACAGAGGGTCAAACTGCTTTTTTTTGCATGCTACATCGGCTTTCACTACGCTGCTGGAGCTGAAGGACTCAACCAACTGCTGTCTCATCTGATGGTTTAGGAACTGAGGAGCAAACATACAGACACTTACCTCAGACCAAAGATTCTGGAAAGGAAGACATTTTTCTGCTTGCACTAAAATAATGTTACTTTTGCCTAAATTTTCTTGACTAAGTCAGCACAAAGTTCAAACAGCATCAGCCCTGCCTCAGCCCTAGAACTGGGGGCAGAATCTCACCTGCTGGATGGCTATATAAAAGAGGCCCCAAAAGAAAAAACAAAAATACAAAAATCCCTAAACGTAGTCTTTACTTGTAAGTGGCTTTTGCAGAGCTCTCCAACTGTGAGATTCAGCCCCAAAAAAGGACGGAAGGGTCAGAATATGCCACTCATCTAAACAAAGCACTTTGACTATGCTAAGCAGCAGAGACGTGCCACGCGAGAGGCACAAACTGAAGCTCAAAGTTCAGCCTTTGCCACGACGGCAGTCCAGGTCCACAGGACGGAGATATTTGAGAGCTCTCATCCTGCTGACATAAAATAACTTTAAAATTTAGGAAAAATTCCTGCCCCAAACAGCATAACAAACGCAGGAGAGAATCTGGGAAACAAAGGTGATGGAACTACATCGTTCCTATCTCCCATCTGACATCCTCAAACATTTTAAACTAAAATACTTTATTTTTACGTACTAATTCAAATGTCTTAGAACGCATCAAGTCCTTTTATCAAAGAAGCCTAAGCAAAATTGTTTCTAAGACCTCTTGACAACTATACCCATTAATAGAAGTGGTGGTTTAGATTAGGACATACCTGTTGCAGTATTCAACTACAGACTCTCGAGTAGTAAACAACGCTTCTTCTCCTTTCTTTGCCTTTGCCCACTTAGAATCCAGGAGGCAATCCACAGCTTTTGAGGCTAAAGGAAAAAATGGGGGGAAAAACCCAATGTGTTAGAAAGAATGACATTTATCTCATCATGGAGTCTACATTGTTTGAACCACATCAGTCAGCCAGTCCGTTCCAGTGCCGTTTCACACCTTCTCAATTTTTAAGGTAAATGAGTGGCTGCTATTCTGAAGTCCTTGACAACTACACACCTTTAAATCAGAGTGAAAGTTTATTGTGCTTACTTCAGATAAGATTAATTTTACAGCTATCCAATGCCTAGATAAGTTTTCAAAACTGTGCTAGAAGATCAGTACTTGTTAGAGAAAGCACAACAAAATCTTCCTCCCGCCACCCCCAGTACAGTGTTACTCGGTTTAATTCTGTGGCTACAAGTAACCCTACCGATAAAATAGTCAACTCGGTGGCCCATCATGTTGGTGGATTTTGTTGGACAGTTGAACCGTAAGTATTTAGCAACAGCCTTCTCCTCTTTGAACGGCTCACCGACCTCCTACAACAGAGAAAGTGCAAAATTAAGAGAGTCTTAAACACATGGGAAAAGCATTCGTTTGGGCTCAAAAATCAGATATTGCAGAGTCCTCGTTATTTTGTGGCAATTAGCCAAAACAAATCAAAGATGTGAGCGCAGGTCATTATTCTCAAGTGTTTTCTTTCTACAACATGCGAAGAAATAATCCCAGAATCTAGTGTCAGATGATCCAAAAGTAACGACTACGAACTCATTCAGCAGCTCTGTACGGAGGGCAAGGTAAAGGAGGAAGTATGACGAGAGCACTGGACACTTGGCAGATGGAAAGCGGCTTACAAGGCTGGAGGAAAACAGTTGTGAAGCTGAGAGCAAAGAAAAACAACACAGATAAATTAGCATGTACAAAATGACAGCAACACAGGCATACTGACAGAACACGGAGCAGCTGGAATTTCATGTCAGAGGGGTGAAAACCACGTTGAAAAGAAGTTGAAAGATTTGTGTAGAAGATTTCAGTACCACTGCATGACCACAACGTGACTTAAGACTCCAGAGTATCATCGAGGAGGTTCTCCCAGTCCGGGGACTGGGAACACCGGTATAAAGCGCAGCACCACGAGGTACACGAGCTCCACAACATGCGTTTTAGGAAAAGGACGCCCTTAGTCTACACACGCCGTACATTCACCAACTTGCAGACTGGTAGCACAATTACAGCCTAGTATTTGTAGGGGGGAAGGAAGACCTTTTTATATACAACAATTCACGCCAACTTCCTCCAAATCCTTTCTTTAAGAGCTCTTTCAATCGGCAGGGCTTGGGTCTCCAGGTCCCCTCCCCACCATGGGGGATCAGTGACACAGAAACCCCAGGAGCTTTCCAGACCGGCAGCACCTTTTCCGTAGCTTGAGCTGCCCGCAGAAATGCAGCACAGAAGCCACCAACAGACTGGGGGTTTACAGGGACACACAGAATGCAAAGATTCTGTTTAAAGACAGGGCATTTTTGAAGGCCCGTTCCTGCTTTTAAGCTATACAACAATAATTTGGAGGTAGAAACGCAAGGTGAAGCAGTCGTCGTTACCTCAGAATAAAATCTTCGGACGGGGGCGAGCTGTTAACTTTCAACAGCCTGCACTGCTAGCTTTCAAACCAACTGGTTAATGAGTTATCCTTTTAAAGGAGATTTTTGCTCTTCCTACCTTTTTAAAGAAAATCAATCAGGCGCAAGATATCCACGTTCCCAAGAGCACTCTGGTTTGCTCGTTTTGAGCCTGCTGAGATTCTTTCAGCCCGAATTCTCTGTGTGGATGTACAAATACGCTCTCACACTCGCCAGTTATGTTTACAAACACACGCCAGATGATCCTAACAGGCCTCGTATAGACGAAAATCTCTTTCTCCATGTTCAACCTTTCATTTTTCTGCTTTATCAGTCTGTGTGTAACAGCAGGTAACAACTGGCCATGCACGTATATCCATCACTGATATCCTGGGGTCTCACGTCCCCTTATATGGTGCAGTTGTTCCAGGAACTGTAAATCCCCCGTGACCTTACCAATTTTGGTACCAAACCCGATTGAATAGCAACAAACTACACCACAATGCACTGAAGGCAAACGGACGGACGTACCATACGATCACAACGCGGCACCCACCCCAGGTGCCATGGACACCAACGATTAAATGCAGCAGTTGCATTTCGGAATAAAGCTTTTCTAACACATCCTACCAGCACTTCACACTCGTGACGATTCGCACGGCAAACGTCCTTTAAAGCACGGTCCGTGAAACAGGCAGAGAAGTTAAAGATCCTCACTTCATTCCTCTGCCAGGACTTCCTGTTTTTCCCTGCCTTCAATATAGATGATCCTGCTCAGCCATGTGATGTGCTACACGGGCAGCGGCTGGCACCGGTTTTTTTGATTGCTCCTTATCTATTGCTTTGTCCTTTTCTGTGGGATAGCTGCAAGATAACCCAAGCAAAAAAGCTTTCCTGTGAGACACACTGCCACAGTTTAACCGATCTCGTTCCCAGGAAGTTTTTCCTGCAATGTAATCCCCATTTTTCATCCTATTTTCAGCCCTTTGCTTGCGGAGCCAGACTTCTGGTACAGTATTAAAGCAGATGACAGAATACTGAATTCCATCGTAAAGCGAAGTCGACAGAAGCACTGAAAATGTCACCTTGAGTGCAAGTTTTTCAAGATGCAGTTTAGATGTTCAGCTGTAAAAACAGGCTTTCTAGGCCCCCTGTATGTTTAGAAAAAGGTTATACAAATGAATCAAGGGGTAGTTCCCCATCAATTATGAAGCTTTAAAGCAGACAACACAGTTAAAGTGTGTGAAAACTCTCGGATATTTAAAGTTCGCTTTTATAGGCAAGACAGAAAACCTGCACAATGAGGCTTTCTGAACATTGTCCCTCCCAGATTTCTGAAGGCGCACAGTTTATACAAGTCTCAGATAAGGAAAGCAAGAAATGTACTGGATTAATCAGGTGCAGCCGATGCTCCAAGCTGAGAGTTTACATCCAGCAGCCTCCATCATCCCGTGCTCTCCTCCTCGCACCCTGCCTGCTCACACAGCTGTGCCCAAGTCAGCTCGTCCCGGGATGGTCTCAGCACGTGGGAGCTGGGCTCAATCCCCGGGCTATCTCCCGGCCTTGCAGACTCTCAGGATGCTGTTTTCTCATTTTGCCTTCAACAAGCCTTCTCCAGAGGGGACTGCCGTCAGAGGATCCGTTATCCCAAAGTCCCTTTCCACTCCCAGCATGGCACGAACGGCACAAAGACTGGCACGGGGTTCAGCTCTATTATCACCCGCTGTGGACCCCCACTTACTGCTGGAGCTGCGGTGAGACAACACGTACTTCGTGGCAGCCCACCAGCTCCTGTAACCACTGCCACCTGCTTACGAAGTCTACACTCAGCACGTGGCCAGTACCACATAGGAGATGCACACAGGCTAGAAAGCACTGACACTTACATCTTTAAGAGATGTTGGCATCCAAACCCGCACAGACGTTTGCCAGGACTTTCTAAATGCCTCAATTTTGTTACAGTGACGTTTGGGTGATCCCCACGTAAGGGACAACCAGGATTTTAACCTAAGAACCTCCATCTGAATTTCCTTCAGTGCCTACCGGGGGTGAAGCTGCCCGGCTCCTGCCCAGATGCCCACGACGTGGATTGATGTGGATTGCCCCGGGTCTCTCAAAAGGCCCCGTGGCAGAGGCAGGCAGAGGAACCAGTTCTTCTGCATTGCTGCGGCTGCCTGCTGCCCACAAGACACTAACTTTTCTTTACAGGAAAAGGTTAATGTGCTTTTGTCCTGTACATATCCCACATAAGTATTTGTTTGTTTCTTTGTTCTTTAGAGCTATCACTGATTTTCTGGAGAAAAAGCTGTGAGTTTATTTATCTACAACAAAATTCATGCGGGGTTCTAAAACCCATGCCCAAGAAGCAGCTCACGGTATTTGGA
The DNA here is from genome assembly GCA_011076525.1 of Nettapus auritus. Lineage (NCBI taxonomy): Eukaryota > Metazoa > Chordata > Aves > Anseriformes > Anatidae > Nettapus > Nettapus auritus. Next base: position 21,371,386 of record CM021773.1, read on the forward strand.
AGATAAAAGTTGCCAGCTGCAGTCTTCTAACCTGAGGCCAGCTGTTTGGACTTTCTCCCTTCCTATCGCCAAAAATCTAATTCATACTACAGGGATCCTTTTTTTATCGACACGGGGAGCTACTGTTTTAAATTCCTATTTTTCCCTCAATCTTTCTTTCTTCTTCCCGTACCACCCGATACCACTCCCTTTTGGAAAAGCTACTTAGCTGTCCTCCCCGGTTATCATCCTGCTCGGCTTTACCAGAACTTACCCGAAGATAACAACAGGGCAGCTGCATTTAAATTTGTGCTACTGGTGAATTATTGCGTTGTGATTGCAGAAGAGCCTTTCCGTACCCGTTCACAGGAAGCGGCGATGCAGCTGTTGCACGTTTTCCTTCCCGCAGAGCCCAGATCAAGGCGTGCAAGACACACGTTGGGAATGGTTAATACTGATGAGTCCACGTCCTTCATCAGGAGAATCTCAGAGCTTGCATCCAGCGATTCAAAAAGGGGGGAAAAAAGGCCAACGATGGAAGTACGTTCTCCTGTTACCTTTGGGGTTGAGGCGTTTGCCGAATCACTGCCTCAGAAGGGTTTTCTCTATTTATAAAAGCGGTATTCATACACGTTAGCATTCCGAGGGCAGAGGGCACAGCACTAGGATGCTACGCGAGCGCTATGAATCGCAACGCAAACACAAACAAAACTTGACATGTGCAGAGCAAAACCACGCACAATGGAATCTGGCCAAAGTAATTAAAACTTAATGCCGACTTAACAGTCCAAACGCAGACCTGCCAAAGTGCCACGTGTTACCCAGCTCAACGCTCGTCAAAGCTCAACACTTGGCGTTTCAGCCAGTGTTTCAGGACAGATTGTTTTTCCTGAGAGATGAAGTAGCTTTCATCGGCTTGCTGGAGCAATAGGCATCCAAAGACCTCCCCCATCTTTGAGAGGTATCTGTCTCAAGAAGAAATATTAAACTAGCCCTCAGACAACATAGGTTGTTTTCTTTTACCGAGTCCTTTCTACACATCAAGCATCCCTGATTTCTGAAGTTTGAATCACGTGGGAGCCCACTGGCTCTAGCAATCTGCTTCCCACAGAACAGGCTCTTTGCACTACTGCGTGCCTCCACGTTAATTACAGTTAAATTACCGTCAGGAATGACACCGACAATTTAACCTACAAAACGTCTTTACTCGGACTTTTGAAGTAGGGATTTCTGTAACTTCCGCCGCTTTCCCCTTGTTGCCAGAGGAAAGCTCAGCAGTCCAGATTGGGCAACGTATTTTGTTGTGAAAATGCACTCCGTACAACAAATCCTTCCTGGTATCGCTTCCGATGGAAAAGGAGGCTTGAGAGAACGTTGAGCTGTTTTATTGTGCCTTTTTTCATGCCTCATCTCACGTTCAGCTTGTTGACCGAAGTGCCACGATTCACATCTTGATGGCAGATACAAAACTATTCCAAAGCCTGTTTCTGTACACGCGGTATTTGTGATTTAAGCCTACTCCATCAGCTTTTTCCACAGCTAAATGCTCTGTCTCCTGCTACAGCCTTACTCTTGACAAGAAATTAGCGATGGGGTATTCAGATGTCAGACCCGCTCACAGCGTGGTAAACAGCCTCTTTGTGAGGGGTACACACCGCCCTAAAGTGAGCACCCGCTTCTGAAGCACCTCAGACACACACAAATGAACACCCCCCGCTCTTCCTTTCAAAAGAAACTTGCAGCGTTATCCTGAAAGATGATAAACATGCTGTAACTATGCCAAGAAAGTTCAAAAAGCTTTAAAAAAGGAAAAGAGAAGAATACATATTGCTTTATTCACTCTGACCAATTAAGAACACCCTCTGGGCATTCAACAATGTTCTTTGTTCCGTGTCTTGTCCTCCCATTGTCGTTGGGACTACGAGAAGGCAGTAGGGACTTGGCTGTACAACCCTACCACAGATTTAGGCCAGAATCCCAAACCTTCAGCATTAACACCTAGACACGGATGCAATCGGTAACAACCCAGGAAATCCTCCTATTGCTAGCAGGCTGGAAGTAAACATGTGCTTAAGCGCTTGCAAAACCAGAGCCCTGGGTATTATACAAAACGTTAAATTACTTTCCATTTGGTTTTGATGGATGCTTTATTGGGCTACTGTCATCCTTCCTTGGAAAGGGACAGTCTGGGACATTCTGGAGAGTGAATAATTCTGTAATGCCCACCACCTGTGATTGATAACTTATTTAACGAGCTTCTGATTAATTACTCTTTGCTTTCTTTCCCTTCACAGTAATTTGAATTAAAGGGAAACAGGCACCGCTGTGAGCACTGACACATCTCCATCTTCTCAGGGGAGGGGAAAGCGGGCCGGGAAGGAGCAGAAAGGAAGGGAAAGGAGCAGAAGGACCAAGTATGAAGCATCCATCTGTTGAATAGCTGTGTGATTTCCCTCACAAGCATCACCTCCCCTCAGAGCACAGCCATAAAACTACCCATTACTTAGCGTTAGGGTTAATAACACATACCAGGAACAGGCGTTCTAGCGCCTGATGCTGTAGCTATGTACAAAACCCGCATCAGGAACTCCACACAACTCCCTAAGCCCGGTTTTTGGCAGTGCAAACCCGCAGGTGGGGGTGACACCCAGCCCTCACCCTACGGCTCCAGGCGGCCCCGAAGCCGCTCGGGTCCATCTTCTGACGCGGCTGTTTGCGTTTCTCTGAAAAGCAACACAATTTCCTTCCCCCCACAGCATCACCGCCCGGCCTGGGAGCTTTGAGAGGCCCGGGGGTGGCAGCTCCCGGCTCGGCTCCGTTGTGGGGACCGGGGAACCGGGACCGGGATGGGCACCGGGAGCGGGGCTCTCCCCTCGGCCCACCCGCACGCTCCCTTCCCGGCCCCAAGCACCGCCACCGGCCGCTTCTCCCCGGCCCTACCGAGCCCCTCACAGCAGCACCGCGGCGCTTTGCTAGAAAATTCCGAGGTAAAACCCCCCTCACGTCCCGGCTCGGGGCTTCACCGCTTCCCTTTCCCCCCCCCCGATCCCACCCCGAGCGCCGCGAGGGGCCGCGGGGAGGCCTCGGGCCCGGGGCTCGGCCGCCCCTCCGCCGAGGCCGGGGCTCCGTGAGGGCGGCCAGGGGGCAGCTGCCGGCCGGGGGGCGAGGGGGGGAGGCCGTGAGGCCGCCGGGGCTCGGCTACCTGGGTCCGCTTCCTGTGCCGCCGCCGCTCCGCCATGTTGTCCCCGTCCGCTCCGGCGGTGACGTGGGCCGGGCGGCGGAGCGGGGGGTGTGGAGGCGGCGGGGGGAAGGAGGCTGCGGCCTCGCGAGAGGCGCCGGGGAGGCCGCGCCCCCTCGGCCCCTCACGGAGGAGGCGGCGGTGGGGGGCCCCGCTCGGCCTCGCGGACCCCCATCGCCGGGGCTGGTGGTGTTGTAGAAGCACAGAATCCTGGAAGCGTTAGGGTTGGAGAAGAGCTCCACGAGCTCCAAGGTCCAACCGTGCCCCTAGCACCAGTGCCACCACTGAACCGTGTCCCCAAGCACCACGTCCAGCCTTCCCTTGAACACCACCAGGGACGGTGACTCCACCACCTCCCTGGGCAACCCACGCCTGGCTGCTGTTTCTGAGGAGAAATGTCTCCTCATTTCCAACCTGAGCCTCCCCTGGTTGTGCCACCCCTCCTGGTGCGCACCCCGCTGCTCATAGGTGCCCGTTGGGCTGTGCCCATCGCCCCGCTGCACGTCTTGGGCAGCCATAACCCAGTGCATTTAGGGTCAGTGCACCCAACGAGCCAGTTAGGCCATGCAGACACCTGATGTGCCCAGCCTTTGTAGGTGTTACCCACTTAAACACACCCCGGGTGCTCTGGCCCTCACATACAGCTCCACAAGTACAAGTAGAGAGCATCCTATATAAAAGAAAAAGGATTTTTGTCAGAGGTCGCCCCGCATGCTTTTGCTATTAGGTCACAAAACTAGGAAAACGTATAATGGTTTATCCTGGCACCGTGTTTCCAGACCGCGCCCTGGCACTTTGGGATGGAAAAGCGTGTGTGGAGCTGTATCATCTTGTCCAGCCCTCTCACACCGCATTGCCCCTTCCCATTCCTGTGATTTTGGAGCCTCTTGGATTGAAAAATGGGTAATTAAAAAGCTGAGATTGCTTCCAGTAGCATATTTGCCCCTGAATCACCATGCCAGAATTAGTGCCTTTTTTTTTTTTTTTTTTCCTGGTGCAACGTCTTTCTCTTTTGAATGTTTTCCTCTTGCTGTTGCTGGGCAGAAAATCTATACGAGTTACAAATTAAGCTGGCAGACTGCAGAGTGAACTAGAGAAAGTATCATTCAAGAGAGGAAATCGTAAATACAGGGAATTAAAGTTTTTATGGTTACAATAAAGCAATCTCTCGTAAAATTTAGGTGAAATATATTTATTCAAAAATGTGTTTTTAAAACGGCAATCATTTTAACAGTTATTTAATGTGCTTACCTTACAGTAACATAAAAGCACATCTGAAATTGAGGATTTCTTGCAGAAGAACTTTTAGCCATCTGCAACGTATGGCTTGCTAATAATAACAATCTTCCATTGGTGCCGAAACGATGGTTTGGCAACTGAAGCAACCAAGCATTAATGATCAGGACTGAAGCACGAAGAATATAATTTGACAAATAAAACAATGAAAAGTGGCATGTTGCTGTCCTGATTTGCTGTCAGCCAACTGACCACCTCAAGCAGATCTGTGAAAAGGACTGAAGGACAGAAAGTGGGCCAGGGAATGTATTCTCCAGTGTGAGGCACTGGATAGAGAACTTATTATCACTGTGGAATGTGGAACCTATCAAGGCTGAATCTTGCATGGGACAAGCTCATTTGTACTCACAAGTATGGCCGGAGAAGAAGAGGGAGGCAAGTGGCAGAATCTCAAGAAAACCAGGCAAGGGAATTGGAGGTTCAAACTGCTTGCCTTTAAGGTAAGTGTCCGTGTTAACTGTGGGGCATGTTGGCAAAGGAGCATTTCAGAATTATGCAGTGAATTTACAGCCTCTTAAGTGACAACTGGCATTTTTGTTAGAGTAAGGTTTCCGAATTTAATTCACTTAAATTACTGTTGTGAAGGATATTGCATGCAAGAGGAGTGGTTTCCTTTGTCAACTGAAGCAAAACCCACAGCATTTCATTAGCCTATGTGTAATCAACTATGTTATCTAATATGGCAGTAGGGATGCTGGAAATTTAGCTAAAAAAAAAAAAAGATGCATTCATGAAACAGCAAAAAAAAAATCACCTCTGGCTGGTGTGTAATAGATCCTTGTAGATCCTCTGCTTTTTGGTGTCCTTTATTGGCCCCCAAGGCAGGACACCGAGGCAGGCAGTGTTCTACTCTCTCTGGTATATATTTTCTTCTACCCTTGCATTCACTTGTTCCTGGCAAATTACTGGCATGTGTGCTATTGGTAGTCCCATTGTATTGAGCCAGTGTCGGTCACGCTGGTAAGATGATGTGGTCTAGTTGATATGCACCAGAAGTGCAAGTACACATGTCGGCAACTGGATTACTGCCAAGCATGTCACAAATTGCCTTTTGCGTCACACTGCCTTCTGCAATACAGAAATTGAGGTAACACTAGAAGTTCGACCAAACATCTGTTCTGCTGAAGTAGCCATTCGCTTTTATAAAGCACTGGACCCATGGTTAATCCTTCTGGCTTTGGGGGAAGAGATGGGAGAACACGAATAAGAGTTACGTCAACCATTATGCTGACGGGCAGGAAGACAGGTAGGAGGGAAGGCAGGAAGAAGGGAAGAGCATCCATAGAGGGAGCTGAGGATGGATAAATTCCTGAACGATGCATTAGGAGCCATTTCCTAGAGCATCTATACGTGATAGCATGCTGCAGGCTCTGGAGTGACTTCTCATTTTATCCAGTCAGCTTCAGCATTGAATGTGTGTTCAAAATACAAAGAAGATGGGCCTCATACCGTACAGTAACACATACTTCCATGGCAGGTTTAGCTAACATCCACCCACAAACACGAGTCATTACTCAGAAGCACACTCCAGTGTAGACATATCCTGAGTCACTTCCATCTCAGAAGCTTATAAATATTTAGTTCACCACTCAGCTTTTAATTTAGCAGAGCAACAAAGATTCATTAGAAAAATCTCCAGAATTATCTTTTACTAAGGAGCTTCTGCAACAATTCCATTCTTGCAAGTTCCTTTTCATTTCTGCATAACTCAGAATTATTTGATATTTATAACTTACAAAAAAAACATAGTTGAACTAAGCATGATTTTCCCCTGATTCTATTCCTTCTGTAATCAGTTTCATCGATTTCAGATACCAGCTTTGTTCATTGCAAGAATAAGTGTTTATTTTACTGACTGGTGAACGCTAGTAAGGATATTACTCTCCTAATTCAGTTCTGCTGGTCCAGCAGAACCATACTGGAGTCAGTGGGGATGTACCTGGATATACAAAAAAGTTAAATGGAAAATACATCAACCCATTTCTTGAAGAACAAGCTCAGGCTTTTGCAAAAAAAAGGGGCTTGCTTATACTTGTGCATTTTTTGGCAGTGGCAGGAAGGGGAGGAGAATGGCAATAATTAAAGATCTAACATTAGGAAAAACTCATTGTTATTGTTTTATAAAACCATAAGTTTGTTGTTATGACTACAAGTGTTCGAGTTAAAATCCTTGTTATATAAAAATGCGATTCTCGAGTTAAGATTTCTCAAATTAACGGATTCAACCAGAAGCTGGTGAATGCTTTCCAGACGGTCAATGCAGACTGTTTACAGACTGCTGGAAGCCCGTGAATCACAGGTTGAGCAGCACTTATCTTGCCGAGCTGTTTGAACCTTGTAACTGAAAGGTAATCAGCAAAGATGAAAGCAGATTGACTTGTGATGCTTTCTTTTTCCCCTTTGGTTAGGAGTGCTTTTTCTGTTTGCTATTTTGGTTGATTGATTTTTATTTCAGTAGATCACACATGCAGAGGCCAGATACGAGTGGTTTTAAATTTTGTAAAAACAAAACATCAATTAGTGTCTTCATTGTACTATAGGAAAAAAATGTAATTCTCTGTGTAACGTGGGCAATAGGTTTCTTTTTTTCTATAACATCGGTAAAAGACTTTGTATCCTTAACAACAGGGAAATTGTTGTCCAAGAAGAACACACGGATAGTAGCAGAACTAATGTCTGCTTGGAAGAATACAGACTTAGGTAAACTTGGCAGTAGGGCAAGGGAAAGGAATGTATAAAGACTAAGTCAACAGATTTTTTTTTTAAATTATTATTATTATTATTATTATTATTATTGTGGCCTACAACAAATGAAATAGGAAAGGGAAGTTTTTCGCTTACCATAAAATGTATTCTTATTATTTTAGAATTACTATAGCATGAAGGGCTTAGTCAAAGCCAGGCATCACAGGTAGGAGAACCCTGATGAACACCCAGCCTCATTGAACTGCCTTGTTATTTTCCACTGAATAATGAGGGGCTGAGATGAAACTGTTGGGTCAAATAGGCTGATTCATAGAGCATCACGCTTCTTCCTTTGACCGGGTGTTTTGTAAAGGGCTGAAGCACGTACCTGCCCTGATGGAAGTCAGAGCGCATGCGATTTATTTATGGCAAATAGTAGGGGGAGTTTTAAAGCACAGAAGGGTTGATTCAGCAACTAAATGCAGAGTTTTGTGTATTGTATTAGAAGTAGAATGAATAGCTCATGTATGAAGGAGGCCTTGGGAAAGGTTTTTACAATAGTTTTGGATTACATCTATCTGATCTGAAAGCTGCATGGGGCTTTGACTATTAGGTACACAGTTTGTAAAATGCATTGCACATCCATGTTAGTCAAAAACTGTTCTTATTTGGCTTCTGTATTTGGGCTGTATTACAAAGCTCGATTCCATACTTTCATTTTCCTGGTGCTGCCAAGGATGGCACTCTTAAAAATACGGATGGCTGTATGCTCAGACTTACCATTTTAATAAGAAAATTATGTTTTGCTACTGTTTACTGCGTCACACTCTTGCAATGATGTGAACTTTGATGACTATTTTTTGCTTGTTTTATAAAGAGAAGTCTGCAAAAGAACAATTACAAGCAGAATGTGAATGAAGGCTGGGTGGAGGTCACCCAATGCTCGGATGTCCTAGCCTTTAAGTATATATAGAATAGCAGGCCATACTAATGGGAGGAGAGAAGGGAAAGTGTACACTTCTCCCCATACAACTGTGGTTTCTTATCACTGTTTCTTGCATTATCTGAGGAGAAGACAGTGTCACAAACCCATTGGAGAGCCAAGAGGATGGTTGCTCATGTAGCACATACGTAAGAACAAATTGATTTGAACGTTAGTAGCAACTTTGAGCTTGACTGGCTGTATTGCATCGATGTATTTTAAGGAAATCTTTAAATGCAGAAGCCTCTGCTGTGGTTTAGCCCTGGTAGGCAGCTCAGCACCACGCAGCCACGTGCTCACTCCCCCCCAGTGGGAGGTGGGGAGAGAGTAAGAAAAGTAAAAGTGAGATAACTCATGGGTTGAAATAAAGACAGCTCAACCGTTAAAGCCAAAGCTGCATGTGCAAGCAAAGTAAAATAAGGAATTCATTCAATGTTTAGCCATTTCCACCTGCAGATCTTGGTTGTCGGTGTTCTGCTTTTTGTTTTTCCCAGATAGGAAAAAACCCCACCTTTCTCAAGGGGGTTCAGTCTTAGGTATACCTTAAATGCTGCGTTTAGTTGTTCATCTGGTCTGAAAGCTCTTCTATTATAGGATTCTGTTAAATGCTGTTCTGTCACTGTTAGTTAACATGTAAGATGCAAAATCAGTACAGGAAGGCAATGAGGAATTTGGACCTATGATGCCACACATGCAGGTGACAGATCCTTCATTTTATTGAACCATTGTTTTTGGTTTGTGTCTGCTTTTATGCAATTTTTATCAAAATTACTTCTGGGTAGGGTTGGATGACTGCAACTCCACCCAGCAGAGCTGTTAATGCATCGGTGTTACAGCCTAACACACAACTGATGTTAAGTGAAACACCTCTGATGATGCCATATGTATTAAAATAAATCATCTACATTCCAGTGGGATTTAAATGAGTGCAGTGCTGGTATAGCCACCAGAAAATCAACAAGTACCACAGTTTTGCCAGCTCTGCTACTTACTTGTGATTGCTAGCTAAACCCTGTGCAGCCAGAATAAGCACTGAAAAACAAAAAACCACATGCAGATGCTGAGAATCAGCAAGGCCTCGAGTGTTTCGGTGTAAACATAACACCTGAAAACAAAACAAAAATGAAAGTATGACCGTCTACCGATTCTATATATTTTTATAATTTTAACCTTATTTTCCTTTGCTTTCTTTCTGAAGTGTTTGTCGGAGAGGAAACTTTCATTACTAGTGGTATTTCCTTCGTTAGAAATAGAAAAGACTATGTCCGTTTAGGTAAATCCCTTTCCTTCCTATTTCCCTCTAGCACAGTATGCAGTCTGGGCCTTGTTGCAGTTTAGCTGCTCTGACACGTCTCCTCCCAGTACAGGAAGCCATGAAGTCATTCCTTTTGTAGTTTTGGGAAGAAGAACCCGGTATGTGCAAAGGATCACATGCTTTTCTTTTTCTTTTTTCTTTTTTCTTTTTTTTTTTTTTTTTAATTGCAGAAGTGGTATCAGACCGCAAAGTTTGGATCCCGTCTTTCTCTGCTTTTGGAACCGTTCACGTCTGAGCCATTTACAAAAATAGTCACACTCTTCAGAACCAGATTTCAGGCTTTCTTCCCTGGCATATGGGATTTCGAGTCATGCTCCTCTGCTGCTACTTTAGAAAAACAAGTTCAGTTCCTTCACATCCTTGCTCTTGACAGGCCACCTGTACCCGCAGTGTGCTGCGTGTGTCTTTGGGGTGGATTTGGCTCACCTCTCGTAGCTTTGCAGCGACATCTTGTGGCCCAGTTGACCCTAAAATGCATCAGGCATGCCTCTTTCGGGGCGAAGGTCTCATGAAGATTAAGGTGAGGAGGTAGGGTGCCGTTGGAAAACCAGTGCATGAATTGTGTTTAATTAGGTAAGTGGCATTGCCAATATGATAGTCAACTTTACAAAAAACAAACAACAACAAAGTTAGAAATTGATTCAGATGCTAAACAAATTTGGTGTCCCTGATACTTTTACTATATAAAAATATTTGCTTTTTCACTGACTTTTCATGAAGAATCTACTTCAAAAAAAAGGGGGAAATCATAACAATTAAATTACTATAAAAGTAAAACTTTTCTTCTGATGCAAGTAACCTAAGAAGTTACATATTAAAATAACAAGTAGAAGCATTACAAACAGGATATTTTTACATCGATAATTGTGTTTCATCCAGAACCTGGAAAAGTAAACATTTTTATTATTAAGTTCAACATAAAACTCTCCAAGCTGCCTCACTAAGTTTTAAAGCCTTGAAAAAATATAGAAAAGTTAATAAAGAGAACAGAGCTTGACACTTTGTGAAACCCATTGAGACAAAGCAAACAGCGAACTAATTCCAAGCAAAGCCATTCCAAGATTAATCATGCTGTTGTACTCTTCTTAGACAGCCTTATGGAATTATGTGTAGGCTTTCCAATTTCAGGTTATAATTTTGCTTTTTCTAAACACTACTGAGTATTCAGTAAACAGTTCCTTATGTGAAAGATGCCCTCACATGATGTGTAAGACATAATCCAAACCCTCGTGTTAATGGAAAGAGTCCCAATAATTTCACAAGATCACCGAAGATTACTGCCAGCAATTTTGGAGTATTTTGCTGCATAGCATTCGCAGTTGTCCATCAGGCCTTACTGGAGTTTATCAGTTAACCCTAAAATGTAAACCCTGCTTACAGCCTTTGGAGATAAACACACAGAGCCCCAAACAGCCATAACTGGAGTCAGTGGCAGAGTGTTCAGCTAAAGCAGAATCATAAGTCCATTTATAAGCAAGACTGCTTCTTTCAGAAACGGAATGCCATAGATACTTGCCCTTCCTCTCAAGGCTGCAAAGTTTGGACAGCATAATTGGTAATTAGCCATCGGTAGCAGAAGTGAGGGGAAAATACAGTTTTGCAGAGAAAAGATAGCTTTCAGGCTACAGTTGGTGACCTCTTCCAATATGAAGAACACCGAGTACTCTGCTGAGTTGAGGGCTTTCTGTGGCCTGCCCAGGTGAGCAGAGGTGAAGGGTGCTGCTGCAGGGAGTGAGGCTGGAAGGAACTGGGAGCCTTTCAACCTGCCACCTCCGGGGATGTTGCTGTCTCTGAAACGGATCTTCATGGCAATGTCTGCCTGTGCTTCACTCTAAACTCAGCTCATCCATGCAGTCATGCAAAGCAGGTTCCAGCCCTGGCAATAAGAATGCCTCAGAATAATTAAAACGGCTGCTACACACAATATTTTGGTGTCCAGGATTTAATCTGTGTACCCTGCCTATACCCTTACATCCTTCCCAGGCACTTTGAAAGTCTTCGATCTAGAATGGGAATGGAATTAACTCAAATTGGTGAGTCTAGGGTATATTTCTCTATAGCAGGTAATACCATAGTCTCGCAGTGAATTCTATGTAAATTCTGCTGTATACATTTTCTGTGTAAATTTTGCTTCAACAGAAGCAGAAGTCAGCTACGCAGCTGTAACTTTTCCTTGTAGTTCCTCAGCAGCCTGCATAACTGTCCAGAGTGCTCTGAGCCTCTGACAAATTTAATGATGACACCAAACTGTAATGAAAATTTAAATGTATCTGTTAGCTGTACTGATATTCTTTTCAATGAATTGCACTTGAAAGTAATTGCACTAATATGTAGTCGCATTTTTAAAATGCTTTTGAGATACCACACTGCCTCATGCATCATTTGCAGCTTACTTCGTTCAGTCCCAGTCATGCAGGGGGTTCAGGCTGCAGCTATCCTCTCAAACACTTCGTAACTAGAGGTTCCTGTATCAGCAATTACATTTTATGTCCTGGACCCGGCTCAACTTTTTTGAAAAGCGATCATCGGGAAGTCAGCCTGAGATCCAGCTGTGTCACACGGATTTTCCCTGCTTTCTGAAACAATCTGTTCCACTGTTTTTGAAGCTTCTGGACCCTGCGAGCAGGGACTATCCAGTGCATCGCCACTGCTGTTGCAGTGAAGAGGGGAGGCGATGTCGGAGGGCTGGTCTGACGGTTTGCCTGGAGCAGACGGCAGAGGCACGGACAAAGGAAGATTCATCATGTAGAGCACATTGCCCAGACGTCGAGACACCTTTAAAGACAGAAACACAGTTGCAGCAGCTGCTTCTTGAGGTAGAGTTAACATCACTAAATGCTGAGGCTGGCTGTCACGTAGCAATGCCAGGGACAAAGCCTGGAAGGTGTGTAGATCCCAGCCATCTTATCAGTGGTTAGCAAAAGTGAAAAAATCTCTTCCATTTTCTCTCCCGTATTTTTCTAGGCTTGGCCTTTTTCAATTTTTCTTGTGGAAGGAGCTTGGCAATGCTCAGCATAGCCTGCCTGGGAAATGGTTCAGCGTGCTGGCTCTGACAGCTCTTGCTCTCTAGGTACTGTGGCACCCAGGAGACAGAGGGGAGGCAAACTGCCAGCCAGGAGCTGGGAAGGTGCTTTTAAAAAGAGAAGAGTGACAGAGAGCTTGAGATTAAAGAAAACAGACAGGCAGACAACAGAAACACATGGAGAGTTTATATTACTGGATGAAATGAAGAGCAGAAAATTTTAAACATAAAGGGACAGCCTGTCTAGGAAACGTGTAAGATTATATTCCCGGAAAGGCTGTAGAAACGTTCACTTGGCATCTTTAAAGGCCAGGCTGGAGCAAAAGCAAGTATGTATCAGAACACTTCTTACCAGCTGGGAAAGGAAAAGAGTGCAATGGAATAAATCCATCAAATATCTTTTCCATTGCCAGTCTCAGCCTAGCCTCCAGTTCAGTTGTATCCTCACTCTACTTGGAGCATCTCTCAAACTGTTGGTCCTCACAACCTCTTCACTTCCAGTGTCTCCCTGCATTGCTGTCCAAACATGCAGAGAAGCAAAAGCAAACTATGCTGGAGGCATTTTTTTTTTTAACCCCAATATTAACGGTCATTACCTTATCAATGAGAAAAAAATGTGTTTTAGTTTGGGAAAATATTATCCTGATAACTTCTGACTCCTTCACACCTTCGTGACTTGCTGGTTTTGGTACATTTGTTGATCATACCTGAGAGCGGATTTTTAATGCTGGTCCGAGTTTTAATCCCATCGTATCCAGGAGATGTTCCTCTGTTAGCAACGGGAGGGTTTCTCCATCAATAGCGTGGTCTTTGAATATCTTACATGAAACAAGAAAATAACATCATGGGGTGATAAAGCAGACTTCACTGGTTATTTTTTATGCTTAATCCTGAGGCATAGACAACAAAAGGAGGAAATAATTTTAGTGTTTTATCTTCAAATTTCTCTCTTAACTGTAGTGTGAGGCCGTTTGTTCAGAATGTACAGATAAATGCACAACTGCCTGTAGCAAATCTACTTGTTCTTCTGTCATCTTTCCATGTTGCTCAGTGAGGTTTTTGTTTGTTTGTTTCATTTGGGTTGTTTTGTTGGTTGGTTTGTTTTAGGAAACTTGAGCAGCCTGCTGTCAATGAAAGAGGAGTGTTCATCTTATTAGATCTTTCCCAGGAAAAGATTTCAACCTCTTTGCTTGCATTTCTCATGATATTTCACTTTTTTTAAATGCAATGACACTCCTAAGAGCTTGGGGGGGTAGGTGGGCTAAACCAATATCCAAGAATGTAGAAGTGCTTTAAAAATTGTGCAGGGTATGTAGAAAGAAAAAAAAATAAGATACTTTTTTATAGAATTGTTTTGCTGCTGATATCTTAGTACATGTCATGAGCAATGACTGCAGATTGCAACATGTGAGCAGAAGTGCATGCGACCTCTCAGAGCATGGGCTACTACTACATTTATAACTTTGTGACAACTAGTTAGCCTTTAACATATTTGTTCCACGACCTTTAAATCTAGGTGATCCTAAAGACCTTAAAATGTGACTGTGAATGTGATGTATGTTTGTAATCACCTGGGCATAATCTGAACAGCCTGGGAGGCTACCGATGAAGTTGTATACATCATCGACAGACCACTTGCGAATGTCTTCGATGGTAGAAATGTCTTCTCCATTCAGGATCAGGCCATGTGCTCCTGTAAGGAGGAAACATAAGTGTTATGTTTATAGGACTGCTGGCAAATCAGTTGGAAAAGACTGTTAACATAAGAATTTGTACACTTATTCAGAGCCCCAGATTTTAACAGCACTGCATATGAATTCTACATGTAGTTGCCATGACTCTGTTGTACCAAAATATTGCTTAAATCAAAGGGAAGAAACAAGTGAGCAAGTCATTGATAATAATAAATATCAACATGCCATTTTAACTGCAGACTGGAGACTTGACAAACCTGGAGTTAGCAGTGGGTTGCTGGGTACTGGAAATCCATACGGTAGTGCTGAGAATGGGATGGCAGAAGGGTACATGTACTTGTCATCAAACGCAGCACAAGAGCTATTAGATTCCTTCTCATTTGTGTTGCTGCAGCTGTTGCTTTCAGCAGAAATTTCGTGAGCTGCACAGTTTTTCCTCAGGTCTTGTTCAAACTCTTTGCAGTTTTTGGCAACCGCAGTTGGCTCAGTCTGATTTTTGCTTTGCTCGTGTTTGTTTGGTGTCTCCACCTCGGCTTCTTTCTTGTCCTCTTTCTCATCATCCACCGCGGTGGAAGCAAGGTCTGCAGTTTTGTCTTCAGCTTGGTTCTTCGTGCCATTGGCGCCACAGTCTGCGGTTTTGGGATTGCCAGCTCTTCTTCCCGGTCGGCGGCCCCTCTCCCTCTGCAAAGCACCGACTGGGGGGTACGGGCTGGCTGCCATGAGCATGGTGTTGCCGTGAATTTCATCGAGGGTGGTACGATGTACGTATAAGTCACTGGGAAGGTGGCCTTCAGGTAGTCGGTGCCTGCCGCGGAAAGCAATGGGGCTGGCTGGCATCCCGTGGTAAAGGAAAGGTGCTTCCAGGCCCAGCAGTCCTTTCCGATGAGCTTTCTCCATTTCTTTTTGCTGAAAAAGAGCACTCATCTCCATTTCCATCCTAAGAGACACACAGAGCACAAGCAGTCAGGGCAGCTCTTATCTTTTAGCACCTCTTATTTTTTTTTGTGTGTTAGATTTGACAGGGCGGCCTGCTCCTCTGGTGGCCTAGAGTACGGGGGATCACGGGAGCTTGGTAAGGGGCAGAGACCCTTCAAGAACAAGGATTGGGGCCCCTTTGGGCCCAGCACAGCTGCAGGGGTGCAGCAGGTTGTTTGATAACACCTGGTTATCAAAGCCAGAGGAAGTGGGAGAGCTGGGGGCAGAAAGCAGGGGGAAGTTGCTAGGACTGGCTCAAGAGTTGGGTAAGAGATTGTCTTGGAGACAGTTAGGCTCTTGGGGGTTTCTTGGGTTTGGTGGGCTGAGGGAAAACAGGCAGGGGTGGTGCTGATCCGGCCAAGGGGATATAGGCTGGCACTGTTTGTACCTAGCTATTTTCCTTGTTTTTCTTGGGGTTTTTACTGTGTGGCAGCAGTTATGTGAAGCACATTGTTGATGCAAATCTTGTGCTTGGATGAGTTTCAGCAATCAAGACTGGCTTACTGAAGAGCTTAAAACACTTCTGTCATAGTTCTCTTGAGATGCCTGATCAAAATTTATCAGTTTGTTGCTCTTAACCTCGCTATGCAAGTGATGCTGCAGCTCAGTGCTGTGCTGAATCCCAGTGCAGCTATAGTTGGGGTCAGAGTTTCTCTGTGGAAATGGTATGGCTGTGAGGGAGGGCATTAGCAAATACTTCACCAGCTACTGATTACACTGAAACTGGTACAAACAACCAGGCTCTCTTATAGTAACCCTGACATTCACATTGTTTGGTTAAACTGGGAAAACTGTCCACTCTTAGTGGGGTGGAGACGTGGCTAATCATCCCCAGGGCCCAGCTGTAGAGGCTTAAAGTACTTCACGTGATAGCACACAGCTGTAAAGTTTGAATTTGTTTTTGACTTTTTGTAACTTCAGGGTGTTTGGATCCAGAGCTCAAGGGCTGGGTCTGCAATCTGTAGCATGTTTGTTTCTTTAACCAAGATGAGGGGGTTGTTTCTTTTCCCTATATCATTTTAAGGCTCAAAGCAAAATAGGGGCAAGCAGAAAGTTCAACAGCCTCGGACCCTCAGAGATGAGAAGGCCCTCTGCTTCTCTGGGTGGTTTGAAAAACTATCTCAATGACTCCTCATAAAAAAATCAGCAAAGTCTGTGACTTCATTGCTTCCATCTGCCTTTGTTGCCCTAATCCTGGCCTGCACCTCAGAGCAAAGCTTACTCTCAATTACCTGGCAATATTTTGCTTCTGAACCAGTTCCTGTCTTCTGGCCACAGCCTCCATGGATTCTGGCTGGAGAAAGCTATATCCTTAAAGGGAAAAAAATTAAAAAATAGTTTCCTTAAGCAAATGCACAAACCCCAGAGCAATGCAAAGGCACTTCAAAAAGCTTCTTAAGGCTTGAACTATGTGCTTCTTCAGGAAGCTGATATGACTTCAAGTTAAATACTACTTGTGTTCATTACTTCAGTGGGAATATGTAGAAGAAGCATGAAGTCTAGGATCAGATGTGTCATGAGGTGCACCTGCCATTATCCCTAAAGGAAGGAGATAGCAGGGTTGTGTTATTTGGTGACTCTGAAGTAGTTACAGCTGCTCAGAAAATAATAGCCACCAGTTAAGCGAAGCAAATCTGCTCCTTAAAGACTATTTTCAGCCTAGGTGTTATGTTATTTTAAATGGCATTTCCTCTTCAGGTAGTCTTTTATTTGAGATCCACGTTCTGAAGCCAGAAATTTTGGTTGCAGATCTATGCAGTATCTACAGTCTGTGTCCTCTGGTCAAAGAAGGAACCATAAGATAGGACCTCTCTATATAAAGTGGTATATAAATTGATTATAAATAAACTCATGTAGATATATTTGCAGCATGATGTGCATACCACAGTTCTGCTGCCATGCTGTGCTATCCAGACTTCCCTTAGAGCTGTGCCCTCCAATTTTCAGTCTCCATTTAGGACAACCAACAAATCAATCTAAAAAGGATAATCTGTTGAGAGATAAAATGGCACCTGATACTGTGATTAGAGAATATGATCAATAAAGTAGTCTTTTAAAACAGCTAATACTGATACATGAGCATGAGTTAAATGTAGCAAAAAGGGTTGTTGATTGGACTCATTTGTTTAGCTGTAGCCTTCTGTACCTGTGGGAATGCCTGGGAAACAAAAAAGGAAAGAGAGAACACAAAGATGCAAATGGTTTGGAAATCAGTGTATTCAACAGAAGTTAAAATTGGTGTTTAAGAGCTAAACTGGCACAGTTTAGAATCCCTCGTAAGGAGACTGTCTCCTTTTAGTGAGACTATTTTACCAAAGAAAATAAATGGGGTTTGTAAATACTACTGATAAACCAGTAGAGGAAAAAACTAATAGCTACCATTTTTTTCTCAGTTGCATGTTGTCACTTTTCAGAATACAGACAATGCTTCATTACCTGGGCCTGGATAAACACGGTTGGCCAATACGTTTGGCATGTTTGTGTGCTGTGGGACTGTGGGCCCGAGGTGGGATGCTATATGAATTTGTCTTGGGTCAGCTGATGCCATCATTTCGGTTGAAGGTAACAAATCTCTGCGAGAAAAAAATATGTTCAGACATAGAAAGGACATTGGTTAATAACAATATAAGATTTTTATATACTTAAGGACAACACATTAATGTTTATTCTTTAATTGCATTATTACAGTAAAGTGATGCAAAATACCTGTCTACCAGTCGAGGCTCAAACTGGGAGGAAATCGCCTGCATTCTCTGCTGGCCGCTGCCCATTAGCGGGGGGTTTACTGCCATCAGCTGATTCCTCATGAGCATCTCCTGTCGCTGCCGCAGTTCTGACACAAAGCATACACAGTTTCTGCTGCCACCTTAACTGCTTTGCTTAAATAGTGTGGTTTTATACAATCAAAATGCAGTAAAAATAAACAGGATGCGCACAGTCAAGTGTATAAAAGGACAATTTACAATCTGCAATAAGTAATATATCACTATTAAACTGGAAGAGCATAGCCACGAATGTGAAGTTCTCCGTTTGAGGGAGTTTTCATTTCTAATACAATTTTTCTTTTAAAAAATCTTCCTAGCTGGGACTGGCCTTGTTGTGAGAGAGCAGCTCTAGAAAGAAAAGCCTGCAGTTAGAGCCAGAATCTCACAGCGTCCAGCTACGGCTCCTGTTGCTGAGCTCCTCTGTGGCCTTGACTCCTCTTCCAGCATCTCTTGGTCAGCTTCTGAATGCCAGGAATTTCCCCGTGTTAACTTTTAATTGCCTTAATAGCGAAATGCTTTTCCAATTATTCCTAAGAGAAATTTGAGATACCTTTTTAAAGGCAGTAAGCCTGTTGTTGGCTGTTTCTCGAGATTAGCACTCCTATGAACAAATGTGCCGTTAGGTTTCTTCCTGCTTACCTCCTGCTGCCATGCCACTTGCTAATCGGTACAAGTGCTTTTCTTCCAGAGCCCCTTGCTCCCCCAGGATAGACATCTTTCTCATGTGATCCCGAGGAGTCATGCTGTAAGGAGATAGCAATGTTTTTTTTCCAGGGGGAAGGACTGAATCAGCAGGCCCAAATAAAGGGGTAAGACATGAAACGATATAAGGAACAGTAGGTTTTACACAAGTTGTCCCATCCCTGGAAGTGTTTAAGGCCAGGCTGGATGGGGTTTGGAGCAGCCTGGTCTGGTGGTGTTCTTTATGTTTCTGAAGGTTGAAAATACTCAATTCTGTGTTGGCAAAGATTGTGGTCTTTCTGCAATCAGACAACCCTGTCAAGTCCAAGAGGAACAGCACTGTCTCCATCGTTCTTGACACAGCTATACGAATGTGTGCAGCCAGACATGTTTCCATTTGCCCCCCACATCCCCCTCCTTTTCTTTTTTTTTAAGGATACTTTAGACTTAAAGCGGTTTAAGATGCTGGGTGCCTCATGAAGAGCATTTGAGCTGCCAAAGTGCTTCTGAGCTGCTAAAGCATACTAAAGCTCAGTACTAAAGCGTTTTAGTGCTGAACTAAACTGTGCAGCCTCTCAAAAAATAGGTGGTAACTGCAAAGATGATATTTGCTGTACCATATTGGTCCAGTGAGCCATCTGGGTGGTTTCTGTTCATGGATGAGTGGTCTGTACTAAATGGTCTAGAAAATGCTGCAATTGTAAACTTCATCCTAACTTCTGTATAGCCTGGTACACCTCACTAGAGAATATGAAGGGACAAAGCAACCAGCAAAAGGCCTGGTTCTGGGAGGTTTTTATCTTTTTACTTTAGTAAATCAGGAAAGAAAAAAATTCAAAGTTAATGTTAACAGTGATAAAGTTTCTCCTGTCAGACGACTGAAATGCTGTACCACTTTTTCATTTTAGGAACTGCCAAAAAGCTTCAATTCCCTGCTCTGTTCACAGTGGGGAATGTATTTTATTTTGGGGAAGCTGTCCCTGTGTGAGGGGGAAAAAACATAGAATTGCAAGACGCTTTTTTTTTTATCAGGCCTACCTGTAACTCCTACACTTTTACCATTGTAGTAAAAACACCTTCCTAAAATCACACCTGTGACTAAAATTATGTGTATTAATATATATGTATATTCTATATTATATATATAATATGTATATTATATATTATGTCTATTAATATATATATTAAACTTTTAAAGTGTGGAGTCATGGAAAACCTGCTGGAAAAGGACCCATCTATTCTGACCCAACACCACCGCCTTCATGTAGGA
This sequence comes from Nettapus auritus, assembly GCA_011076525.1. Taxonomy (NCBI): domain Eukaryota; kingdom Metazoa; phylum Chordata; class Aves; order Anseriformes; family Anatidae; genus Nettapus; species Nettapus auritus. The sequence continues at coordinate 21,391,288 of CM021773.1, forward strand.
TCAAATATAACCTGCCTGTTTTAACCAACAACCAAGTGACAGTAACTGTGGTTAGAAACCATTAGCACCAGTATCACAGTATTATTTTCTGTAGGGTCTGGATTTTGTGTGGATGTGAAGCATGTTACACTGCTGACAGTGTCTGCCTCCTTTCAGAGCTGGAGCAGAGACCATCTTAAACCTTTTTCAAAATCTTTCTTTTATAAAAGTGAGGTTGTCTCTTGAATGCTGGCATTTCCACGGAAAAAAGGATTCCATTCCATATACTGCAGCATCCATAGTGGAGTTGATCCGTATGTTTTGATAGATTATTATCTATTGGATGACTAAAGATATGCCAAGATTCAGAGAGCATCACTTCAGGCAATGTTCATGACAACTTATCCTTGCAAAGGCAGACTAGGTGGTCTGTTGGTTTGATATGGAATAGATATTATATTGAGAAGTCATGGAATAATATAACTTAAAAGTTTATCTTCCACTACATCTGTAGCTTGCTGCTTCCACTGACCCAGTTTTTGAATCATCATGAGCCAAAAGGAAGGTTTGATTCCTTAATGAGGTTTTCACTGGAGTTGCTCAATTAAGCCATTCTGTTTTGTTTTGTTTTCTGCTGTGCCAGTCAATCCCATCTAATTTATCTTGGATTTCTTCTCAGATAAATTAAAAATAACTCTGGTATTTCTGGTAAAAGTTTTCAGGATGCTGTTTCCACTGAAACTAATCTGCTTTCCTAAGCTGAATGTCAGAATACCCGTATGGTGCAAATTTGATGCAAAGGACACATTTTGTGTATATGTTATCTGTATTAAATTACTCGCTAAATTCCCTCACTTTCCTGTTCAGGGAAGTATTGCGTTGATGTGGTAGGATACGTACTTAGCTCAACAACCTAGTATTCAGACTAGTATATAACCTTGTGTCTGGAGGAGATACTGAATTTGGTAATTTATGTTACACCGTTTGGAAAAACACCTTCTTGAGTTACTTAGCTGCGGCTCTGACTGGCAGGTCAAAATTAGGGTACTTAAGGCTCATACTATTTTCATAATAACTAGCATATTAGAAACCAACATCAGAAAAAAAAATCTCTAAGAAGAGAACAGGGAAAGTATACTTCTGATACATATATTAGCCGGGATTTAAGAGCAGCTCAAAATCCGGCCGCCGAGTTCATATAAATTCATACACACCAGCTGTCCAGTGTTGCATTCATATATGGCTCTTCTCTGATCCTATTGCACAAATCCTGGCTGTACAGCACATTACAGGGATGAAGACAAGTTAATCTCTACCTTTAGAGTCTTACCCTTAGCAAACCCTTCTTGGCAGCAGGCAGAACCACTCACCCAGTACTAATTCTGTCTCAGTTTATTAGACAAGAAGTGGCAAGACACGAACTTCATGAACCAGAAGCATTTGGAAATCTAATCATCCTCTGTGCGCTTTCAAAATGTCTGTAGCAGTTCTGTGTCCGTACGATAATACCATCTTATGTATAGTATAGATTTATTGTAAGAGTTATTTTAGTTAAATGCATTAAGATTTCATTGACTAATACTGCTTTGATATACATTAAATGCTTATAATTAGCATTTTTAAAAAGCAGTTTTGGGGGTACCTTTGCAATGAAAAGATCTGTGCACTCTTTGAAAGAAGCTGGGTGTTGTTTAAAATTTTCACGTAAATTTATGTCAGAGAAATCGCTTAGACATATAATACAAGCATGTATCCAACTTATGAGTGAAATACATGAAGCAATTCATGCACAGTATCATTTTCATTCCCATTGTCTCCCTTCTTAGAAAAAAGCTGTCCTGATTACTTGGGAAATCAGATTCTGGTTGAAAAAAAAAAAAAATGATATTATTAATTCTCCAGTGATATTAAGTGTCATATCGAGGGTTCTTACCTTTAAACTATGCTAGTGCTGAAGTTGTACTTATTCAAGAACCCACAACCAGTAAAATAAGTTACTTTTGGAAAACAAGGAAGTGGTTATACCAATGTTACGTTCTACAGGATCGTGAAATATGTCATCTTAATTGGGTAAGGTGCCAGCGGAGAAGTTGTAGGGCTACATTCTAATCCTAGGTACGTGGGCACAGACTGCTCAGAGACTGAGATTAGAGCGTAATCCTAAAACTGGATTGAGAACGATACATTCCCTAAAGAAAGGAAAATAACTATATTTATACTATGTGTGTGTCATCCAGTAGAGTTCGCATTGCATGCCTTTACACCGAAATGAAGACATGGATGTTTCACCATTTTGGAGCTAGCTAATTGTTAAGACTGCAAGCAGCGAGTCGAAGTTCTTTTAAGCGTGTTGGTTTGGGGAAGAAATCAAGGCCTAGTGCTGGTAAATTCAGTCCTTTGGGTACTAAGTTAGGCTGGCAATAGGAGTTTGTCTTGTTCCCACTGAAATGGGTGGGCAAAAAGGTAAGGTGATGCTCCTGTCTGCTACCATCAGCTTTACCGACTGAAACGGATGGTGGGGAGGCTTTGTGCTGAGCACACGTGCACAGCGAGAGCACTGAGCAGGTGAGACGGGCAGATGGTGGAGGGAAAAGAAGCAGCCCTCAGCCCTTCCGCTGTTTGACGTGGCGCGGGAGTGGTACGGATACAGGATTGTGAGCAGCAGAGGGGGGAGTTCTGCTTAGCCCCTCTCTGAGCTCCAGGCTGGAACCACGGGGCTGGGTCCTGCAGAAGTACGGTTCTAATGACTTGTAGTTGCATTCGTGGCAGCAGAGCAGAAGCTTAAGCATGCACACAAAAAGCTATAACTATGCTTGCTAAAAACATAGGAAAATAACTAAGCAAGAACTAATGAATATAGTGGTGGTAGCAGAGCAAGTGTGTGTATGTGTGCATCTACGTGTAACGCGGCACACCGACCCTTGTCTCCTGACAAACTGGTACGTGGCAATATGTTTATGAAGGTTGTGGCTCTGCATTACGTGGATTATATACAGAGAGAAAAGCATGATGAAATTTGTTTTCCTTATGGATTTATTTCATATTTGGCAACAACATTTGGCTTTTCATTGAAACGTTATGTTGTCTTTTATTCTTTTTGAAGTTGAAAGATTGCAAAACATGGCATGAGTCAGACCAGTTAAAAAACAAACTATTTTTTTACCTTTTTAAGATCATTTTTACTTTGAAAGCATAAATAAGGCTTTTTTCATTTTTTATTTCTAAATATTGGAAATGCCAGACTTGGGATCGAAACATTTCCGATGATCAGAGAACAAGGCAGGTATTTTCAAATGAAATGCGGTTGAATTGTAGTGGGATTCTTGCCTTGCTTTAACCTGAAACACCAGTGCAAATGACAACACTGCCAGTCCCAAAAGAAACCAGGCAGTGGAAAGATGAAGAGGTTTCAGGAAGGCTCTTTAAAACTATTTATATTTAACAACTCTTTGATTTCCACTGTCTAACTAAGAGTTTGAATCTTGAAAACCTGCACCAAATCCTCAGTACCTTTCCTCTTGAGTTAGAATCGCACCAATATCCTTCAGGCTTCCCAAACTGATAAAATGCAGAAAACTGCATTTGGGGTGTCTTAGACCAATATAGATAAAATAAGATGGTACTTTTTTTTTTTTTTTTTTTCTTTCTTTTTTTTTTTTCTTTTTTTTTTTTTTTTCTTTTTTTTCTTTTTTCCTTTTTTTTTCTTTTTTTTTATTATTAATCTTTTCAGGCAACTTCATTATAAATCAAAAGACAGCACAAACTGATTTTTAAAACTATTTGCAGGTATAGTTAAATATATGCAAATCAAATATCAGACACTAAAACCATCGTTATTTTCCACATTCATATAGAAAATTATAAACTGTAATACAAGCTTTTTCCCTTTACGAGAGTAACGTGAAATTGCAGACTAGATCCCGCATACAGACGCAGAAGTCAGCATCTTCAACAGACAGTGTTTTCTGTTCCTCAGTTTGTAGGATCAGACCACAATAAAATTACTTGAGTCAGGATTGTCTCTCTCACTCTCCCTATCTTTGGAGCTTGGGGCAGAGGGGAAATTCACGTATTCTGTAACTGAGCAGCTTGAAATTTTAGCTCAGAAGGCAATATAATAGTGCCCAAGCCTTTCTCGGTCTATAGTTAATTCCACCCACATAGTCCGATAATAACAAGATGTAAGGAACTCTTACAGCGTAATGATGTTATTTTTACAAAATATATCACACTGCATATGCTGGTGTTCTACAGAGCTGTTATCCCTGGGGTTTGTTACAGTGACTATGCATAGGAGCAAAACTTTAATTAGGCAAATCTAATGTATGCATGTCAGAATAAAACAGCCAAACGTGTGATGATAGCCTTGATTAATTCTGATTGCACGCTGATTTAGAAAATCCGCTGTTCTAGGAATTACCTGCAAAATATTGATTTTTATCGATAGTATTGAAAAAAGATAAATTGGCACAAAGATTCAGCTCTACACATTAACAGTCAATTATCTTTTAAGAATATTTTGTGACAGAAGACAGGGAAACATTGATTTAGCGACTCAGTCTGTATATGAAGCGACTCAATCTATATCCAATTTTCTCCCAAAATACTGACTTTGCAATGAAAAGCCTTCCCACAGCAAAACCTTCCATTTGTGTGGTAGATCTTTAAAAGTTTCCAAACAAATTGGAAAAAGTTGTAAAACAAATACAGAGTTTCCACCTGAACATGCAGGATTATTTACCCACGAGAATACACAGAAAAGATTGCTGAGAAACTGGTACGTAGTTAATCACATACTTTAGTTTTTCTGTATCACCCCTGCCTACTCCTAACTGTACTCTTTTCAATACGGTGCTGCTTTTAAAGAAAAACACCATGAAGGAGGCTCCTTCAATCTCTGCAGTTTCTATCATAAATCTTTCCTATAAAATATGAAAAATCATAGACTTCTTGCTTAGCAGATGTAGCATTGCCATTTACATTAAAAAACAGCACTATTTGGTTTTATCATGTATACTTACGTCTATCGTGAAGGCCTTAGTTTTGAGAAAAATGATGACACCATGAACGTCCGAGGGTATGTGCCTTCCCTAGAAGTCTTCCTCTCGAGCTGCCTCAGTAATGTGATTGGCAGCTTTTAAAACACATCAAGATTAACATGTCAAAAACTGCCTTAACTAACGCTGACTTTACTTTAAATACAAATTGAATTTATCTTGATTAGCCCTCATCCCTGCTTCTAAGCCCTACCCACTGTGACATCACAAGCCCTTCTCCAATAGCATCCTCTAACCAGGCTGTAAAAACATAATTACAAGAAGAGCACTGCGGTGATCTGATAAACCTATTTCACATTTAACCTGCTAAGCTGTTGTTAGCTTTTAAGATGCTTGATGCATTCACTTAAAATCTTCCTGTTCCAAAAAGAAATAGGAGAGGAGGCTAAGAAGTGCCCTGCTCTGGTGCATCGTGTTACCTCTTTGCGCTGATTTTCAGAAACGGTGTACTTCTGGCAGTTGGCAAGCGTTCCCCCCAGAGCTGCCTTATTCCAGGACTGTGTATCCGATTGGATTGGGGAGAACTAGAAGATGGAAATCCTGTTAAGCATATTGTGAGGCTAACACAGGGATCAGATGGTTATACTGCTCAAGCTGGCAATTTACTCTTTAATTCTCACTGTCGGTGGGTTAACTCGCAGAATGAATGCCTGGTAAGTGGCAAAATTAAAAATGGCAGGGTGTGGTTGGTTTCTGCTAATAGCCATGTCACCTGATGGGACATCAGAGGTAATGTTTGTTAATCCCTTGTTCACACACCTAAAGTTCATCAAATGCTCGCTGCAACATCGAAAAATTGCCCCGAGTCCTGTCAAATGCTAACACAATGCCTAAGCCTGGAGAAAATTCCTTATGAAAATTGCTCCTGGAGAAGCATTAGCATTAACAAAGGGCTGTAATTCGGCTATAGTTCAGAGTGACCTTACAGAAAACAAGCTACCTTTTTGTAACGTAATGCAAAACACATAGAAATCCTACATTAGATAGTATAAAAAAAATAGCAGTGGCACTCTAAATATTTTTGTTGTTGATGCTACCATGGCTATATTGTTGCTTTCTGAACCTTCTTAATTAAGAAGAAAATCATACCCAGAATTGTTGTTTAAAACAAAAATCAAATACTAGTGTTTTTTAAATAACCTGAGAATAATTTGCTTGTGACTTGAGATGTAATGAGTCAAAACGGTCTTGAGAACAGCTCCTTTGCTGGGATGTTTCAAGATGGTTTGGGCGAGGATGAACCAAATGCTTTCTGAGATATTGGGTTGCCCAAATAGATTAAGAGCAAAGTATTGCATCAGCATACATTTTTCATCAGATGTGTTAAGCCATATGAATCACATTTCAGGAAAACTAGGGAAGTTTAATATTAGGAAAAAATACTTCCTGTGGTAGAAGCAAAAACAATATAATAGGAATGCATATATATTTTTTTCCTATTTTACCTAATGAGGGAAATTTGGAGAGAGAACACTACTTCTCAAACCCCCCGGCAACCCGCCTTTGATTCTTGGCACAGGAGCAGGACTGCTGTATGCTGCAGTGAGGTGTGAAAACCGCAATTCATAAAGATGCTTTATTGGCCCCTTTCCAGAGAAGATCTAGATGTTCTTGGCTGGATTTCACAGGCATCAGGGTATATTTCTGAGTCGTGCAGTGGTCTGTCTATCTCTGTGGTCCTGTTTTTGCTGGAAAAGTGGTAGAGCAGCAACGGAGCAAGAGAGAGGGGGACGTAGAAGATGAGTTCTGAGTAGCACAAAGTAATGTGGCCTGTATCGACTCGGGCTAGGCCTCGGTCTGTCAATTAGTGTCACTGTTAGCTAAGATGACTTAGGGCAGCGTAGTCCACGTTATCCCCTTTGCACTGATGAATCTATCAGTAGGTGTTTCTGTAGCCTGACAGCTCTCATCCAGTGTCTGGTGGTTGTAGCCTGAGCTACTAACACTAGAGCCTTCCAGTATGGGATGCGCTGAGACAGCATCACTTCATCATAGAACATGAGGAGTTGGAATCAGAGTTTGGCAGAAATCGGATTAGAGTTTGGCAGTTTTTCTATTCTGAAGCTGAATTAAGAACAAGAAGACCCTTTCTCAATTTGTTTCAGAAGAAACAGCCACTGCTGCCACGTATTTCACAATTCCTGAAGTGCCAGAAAAGGTTAGCATACACCAGGATAGTAGTAGCTCTAATCTTACTGTTGTCACCAGATATTTTGTCAGCACTGATTTAAGTCAGAACTTTATTTTCTCCCCTTTTTACAAAATCAACAATGGACACATCTCAGCTGATGGGATGCATAGCTTTGGTCTTCAAAAATAGAAGGTAGATAACGATATTAGACAATTTTATTACGAGTTCAAGAACTGTAGTTTACCAAAATGCAATGATGGAACAGATTTGTATAAACAGAGAACCTGCTAAGCTAGAGTCTAGGCACGTTTTAATCCACAGTTTCCAAATGCTGTCTATCATAAGTGAGGAATCTGTGGAAGAGTGATAATCCTTATTTCTTCTCCTTATGAAGCTCACTGAAGCAAGATACGCTTCAGTGGAGCCTAACTTCTGTGTAATGAAATGAGCTGGACTGACACAAAACTTGGCAAAAGGCATCTTTATCACTGATTGCCCTTTTCCAAAATGAAATCTGTGTTCAAAAACATGACATTCTTTAGTGAAACCTCACTTTTTTCTATATTTCCCCAAAAAGTTTTAAATTAGAAGAGTGTTCACAGCTAAGGCATCTGTATTTATGGCAGCATAGGTAAGGAACAATGTGGTTTGGTTGGGAAATCCAAGAGTGATTTTGAACAAGAAGCTGTATCCTATAATTCTAGGGTTAGAAACAATAACTAGACTCTACGGTGATGTCGCTGGCAAAGAAACACATGGGATCCTGCCTTTGGGTCCACTCACAAGAAACTGAAAAATAACCAGAGAAGGGAATGGGCAAAGCTGTGCCCATTGGCACATAATGGAAGATGCACTCTGCTGTGCTTGTGTCAACTGTGGAACTTCTCTCCTTTCACTCTGGACATACATTTTTACATTGTTTTCATATTTGCTTGTTTGGGGATTTTTTTTCATTAGCCTATGTATGGATTTAGGGTATTTTTGGTTGTGGAAGGACAAATTGCAACTGCACTGGTATCACATTGAAAAAGAAAAGTGTGGAGTAAACACTATCTTTTGAATTAACTTTTGGAATAATGGCTAGAAATACAGGGACTCAGGTGCTGTCATTTAAGATGACCATAAAATGCTTGCCAACCAGCTTGTATATCAACATAAACGTGCTCTCCAATCTGAATATGTATTTCCAGGGAGTTCCACAGAATGCAATGGGGAGTTCCCAGACCTATCCAGACCCATTGTACCAGATGGTACCGTAAGGAAGTAACACTGAGCCTTTGACTCTGTTGATTTCTAATTAGGTTTCTAGTAATTAATATAGTTTGCAGGCCTTGCATGAACTCTGCAGATTACCCATTCATGTAAATGATTAACTGAAAGGGGATTACTCCTGGCATAAGTTCAACCAAAAAGAATTTTCCAGCCCTGAAAATCTTCTTTGACAGACTAGTGGGTAGTAACAGGGAATAAAATATTAAGTTTGTATTTGTGTAATTCCATTTCAAAAAGAGCGAGTCAATAGAAGAGTGTTAAAAATATAAGCATGGTGGATATAAAGATACATTTCTGGGATACATCTTTCAATCAGGCTTTTTATGGGATCATAATCTCTGTGAAATCAAAATGCACGTTCAGTGTGAAATAGTAGTTAGAGAAATCTACTCATCATTGCTATTATTTTATAATATGTAAGGTAAATTCTGGCTTTGGGAATAATAGCATGTTTTAAAAGTTTAGCCCTGTGGAAATGCTCTCAGACACAAGGTCTGATTTTTGTGTGGTCCTGTGTGGAGCCAGGAGCTGGACTCAATGATCCTTGTGGGTCCGTTACAACTCAGGCTATTCTCCGATTGTGTGATTTTACAGTTTGTATTTAGCAGCTTGGGCTGAAATTCTCATAACTATAGAACATCAGTGGCAATAGGGACACGTCACAGCTCTGCTCACGACAGTTCATCCAGCACATGCACTTGCAAGATTATCCTGCCGAGCCCCTTTAGCTCAGGCAGAGTCTACCTTTGCATGTCAGCATTGTAGCTCCGTAACTTTCCTTTTTGTTATGTTTTGAAGTGTAAAAGTACAATGAAAAGTCAAAATCTCCCTCAGCCTTTCCATCCATGAAAATCTTCAGTGAGTTTAGGGGACTGTTTTAAGGTTATTCAGAGGAATATGCATTTCTGAACCCAACGTTTTCTCTGGTTTAGCATATTATCCGTGCCTTTTTAAAAGTCTCCTGTGATCAGCCTATGGCTGTACATAAATACCGAATGAGGTGATTGGCTTTAGTTTTCCTAACCCAGTGAAATCTATTTTAAACAGCTGCCTCAGGACCTGCAGTAGGCTGATATTCCATTGGAAGGTCAAATATTTATTTTGTGGGAAACGATGAGAATACTCAGATACTTTGGACCAAATTTAATCCTCAGGCACGCACGCTGATCTCAGTGTGGGGAAGTCTGGAGTGGGTTTGCTTCAGGGAACTGTCAGCGTTGCACAACGTTTGTGATGGTATGAGACACAAATCATCCAGGTGTAGACGGTCCGCGTCCAGTTAGGGGGTGACACAGATATTGTGGGGCTGGCAACATACTGGCAGCGCCAGCTGAAAGCTTTGCAGCTGTGGAGACGAGTTATAAGGGGTCAGAACCGAGAAAAGGTGGAGGATGAAGAAAGGCAAGAGACAGAGCAGGAGAAGGAGCTGCGGGGAGTACAGTGAGGTCTGTGGGGCTGGGAAAAGTGAGCCAGGTACTGGAGCAGGCCCAGCACCAGGTAACGTGGCTCTGGCCGAGTCAGCAATGCATTTTTCCATCCAGTTTCTTGGCCCATGCGATGCCTGCTTCACCAAGGCAGCCCACAGCAAGGAGCACACCACGGAAGCTGCTGCAGGAAGCGACGTTCGTGCAGAAGGTGGGAAGAGAGCAGCAGAGGTGCGTGCTAGGGGAAGGGAGGAAGAAATAACATCGTAGTGACTCAGTCCCCTCCTACAGAGTGCTGGCTGTGCTGGGCATGAGTAAAACTGGGAAAGGGAGCAGCCTTCGGGGTAAGTAAACAAGGGTCGCTGTGTTACTGCATGCTACAGGACTCAACATTAAAAATCCCTAGAAGATAAATATCCAAAGACATTACATTCTGGGTAAATATTGAGCCAAATGCCTGCCTGGTATAACCGCAGTGATTGCACTACCGCAAGCATTCTGTGTTACTGTAGCCAGGTGCTTGGGAGGTTGATTTTCTTTAATGGATAAAAAGGGCCATTGAAAACAGTGTTGCTACCTTGCTTGAGATTCATTGAAAGACACGCTGCTAAAGGGAGAGGAAATCCCCAAAATGATACTCAGTGATTAAGTACATAGAATATAGGATTTCAGTGTTTGCAAATCCTTTTTTTCAAATGAACTTGTGGCACTAATCCTCTAATGGCATTATTTCTTTGGAATATATGCTGGATTAAGGAGTCACAATGAGGCAAAGTACAAAAATCCACATTAATCTCTCACCAGTGGATGCTGTGTGGGATGCAACTTTAACTGTTTTGTTCCAAAATCGGTTCTGTTCCTATCTTTGTACCAGGTCCACCCAGAGGGAGGTACAGCTATAAACAAATGGGACATTGAGCACTTGGCAGATGGTCACAAACCATGTCTCTGGATACAAAGGGGAAGGCGTTTATTATTTTTAAACTGCAAAAGCAGAGCCTGCCTGTGATGGACTGAAGGCAGTAGATGCATGGCTCCGTGGGGCAGGAGCAGGACAACTCTTCAGCAGCACACCGTGGAGGAGACAACAACTGATGCGGCACAGCCCGGTCTGCCAGCTAACGGGGGCCTGGCTGGGACTGCCATCATGTATGGTGCACAACCTGGCTTGTTGCAAAGTAATGCTCGTGTTTTCAGCCCTTGCTCTAGTCATCCTGCCGTGCTTTGGGGTAACCCTGCTGTCCCCTCGTCCTGCGTGGTTCCTGTAAAGAAAAGATCTGCTTTCTATGAAGTGGAAACTAGGCCGCTGCAAAACTGTGTGTCCCTTCTCAGCTGGTTGCAGGGATGCTGTCCTGGTGCCACGAGGTATTTTTACTATCGTTCAACAGCGTGAAGTGGTGAAAGAACTTCTGAATGGGCAATGCGTCACCTAGCGCACTGATGTCAGAGCACTGAAGCTAGCCCAGCCTAACCACTATGATGGCTAAGGATTTAACACACTTAAGGATTTCCCTGGTCCCAGGGAGCAGAGCTTATCAGATATTCCTGTGCCACCTTCCCATTGAGTGCCGCAGGCCAGCAGAGCCTGGCACATGGGCACGGACAGGGGTTGCCTTGTCTCTGTCTCATTCCTGGCTGTTCCTTTGTCAGGCACAGCGTGGGAAGTGGAAAGGGGACAGCCAACGCTACAGCCGACGTGGAGATCCTTCCTGGTTGGGAATAGAAGTGTGCCCCCTGTTCCTGCGGGGAAAGACTGCCCATCGCACTGTTCTGTGCGTCTTTTCCTACCATAATTGTTTCCCCGTGTAGTAGGGCAGGAGGATTTTCCTGCACTGCACTTTAAGTTTCTCTTTAAATCTTATCCTGTTGGCTCCTGGCAGCACCTGTGCCTCGTTCAGCCGGGTCTGAATCATTCCTACATTGACACACTGAGTCAAGTCGTCCTCAGGCCGGTGTCTGCCCGGCTGCTTTCCCTGAACTGTTGGGTTTATTGACCAGCGTTATCACTCCCCACCAAAGCAGTCCACTTTGCATATGTCTCTGGTGTGTACACAGCAGAGGAAGGCCCAAAGCATTTAAGGAAGTATAAATGGTGTTGGAACAGGTGCAGACCCAGGGCAGCAGGAGACGGAGAGTCTGCCCTGTAAGGGGAAAAGAGAAGTATTTGGGTGGTTTAGGCTATGAAAGTGAAGACACCGTAGGTTAGAAAAAATCACTGAAGCCAAACAGACTCAGGATAAGTGACCACTAGAGTGTTTAAACTAGAAAATGTAACACTTACTGTTACAGAACTCAGATTCTAGGGCAGACCGACAAAAATGGTATAGTGCAGTTTATGTGTTTAATGTGTTAAATGATTACCCCATAAAGCCGTGTCATGCTGCTGCCTACAAGCAGCCTGCACGGGACGGTGCAGCAGGACCTCTCCCCTCCTGTCTCATTGCCCTGCGGTGCCAGGAGCGAGCTGCCTGGGTGCCTTTCTCCTTACAGAGCTGTGCAACGCCCGGTGGCACGACACGCAGGGCTTTGCTCAGCCTCCAGCAGCCCTTCTGACCGGTATGGACAAAAGGGGTGGGAAAACAAAGAGCTTTTCTTCAGGTGCACCGCAACCTGATCGGTGAGGTGGCTCAGCCCCTTCCAGCAGCAGCTGTCAGGGCCAGGCAGTGGTTAGGGTGCAGCATCGAGGGCTGTGCTGCCGCTTCCTGGCTTCTCACCCGTCGGTGGCCTGAGCTGGGACATGGTACGGGCATTCAGGTGGCTTCTCGGCTGTCCCCCCAGCAAGGAGAGGCCGGCTGGTTTCTTCAGGAGGCCGTGCAGGGGAACAGAGGCAGCAGGAAGGAGCCCGCAGACTTGTTGTGTACAACTGCTGCTACCGGGCTGGTGAAGACAGAAACTCTTGAAAGAAAAGTATGTGGAAAGTCCTGTGAGGGAAAGGAGCGAGGTTTTGTTTGCATGTCATGGCTCTCTTCTGCAAGCCCTGAGAGTGCTGCAAGAGGTGAAACAAATCCTCAAGTGTACCAATGGAAAAAACAGGTATGTGTTTTTGTCTGTTTAGAATAATACTGTTCTACAGCATGAAAAGCAGCCAGGGTAACCAGCACTGCTTTTCTGTACCGGGGGCTGTGAGCACAGGAACCTGCTCAGGAGCCCTGACCCAGGTCCTTCCCCTGCAGTCCCAGGCACACAGCAGGACTCAGTACGTCCCCCTTCCACCCAGGCTTCACCCAGCAGAATCAATGATTGCTTGCTTGGTTTGTTTGAGTCACTGCCCGGTTAAAAGCATGTGTGTGCAGGTAAGTGCTAGAATTAGACCCGGAGAAAGAGTGTTATATTAACGTTTAGAGAAAAACAAAGCAGCTTAGAGCCAGCAGGTGATGATACAGTTTGTGTAGTACAAATAGAAATAAGGAAACAATATATTTACATTATTATAAAGTTAAACTTTAATTTACCTGTCAATTAGTCACTGAAATTGAGGTTATTAGAGCACTGAACTTTTTCAAACAAGTTGTCTGGGGGGGCTTGTTAATTTTCCCAGCATTGGCACACTCCCAGTGTTCAGAGCTGCAATATCGGGTTGTTTTCTGCACTATCACTGCTGCTTTGCTCTAAGGTCAATGGGGTTTCATCTGCTTGTTCCACCCCAAGTTGGGAGAGCGTGACATTGTTTGGGCAAAGATGTCCTTGTGCTCCCTGCTGCACACCTCCACCTCACACCTTCCTGGCCTCTGGACTGGCATTTGGCATGGGTTGCTTCGGTGCCAAACTTACTTAGCATTCCCTCAGAACAGGGATGTCTTTAATTTGCTGTAGGGGAAGCAGCAGGTTTATCCCTTCAGCCCCCAGTGGCCAGTGGGGTGGCCTCAGGAGCGGTCTGCATTAACAGGGCAGCAGGGAGTGATACCACTGAGTCTGCTGTGCAGATGCTGAGCCTCAGCAGGTCCTTTGGAAGGAGGGGAAATGAGTTCAGAGACTGGTCCACTAAACAGTGAAACTAATATTAGTGTGGAGGGGACGGTAGGAAATTCTCAGTGCACCTGCCATTATGAAAGAGGGTAAGGAAGAGTGAATGTTACTAAAGCTGATTCCTTCTCTGTCTGCTCATCCCCCAAAAGGAGACGCTCAAGGCTGCCAGACCAAGAATGAAGAGGACATCCCGAAGAGTTCCCCATTTGACTTTGTTATAAAACAGTTCCAAGGGAAGAGATCCTCTTCTGGGAAAAGAAAAGAGCAGCCTTCAGCCATCAAAAAATTTTTCAGTGGCTTTGACTTCGGGAAATCTGAAGGCAAGGATGGAGGGGAAACTGAAGAAACAGTAAAAGACAACTGCAGTGCTGATGATCAGAGTGAGAAGCAAGATCTCTCTTCAGACGGTAATGTTGGTACAATAAAGAAATCCATGTGCTTGTATTTTAATTTCATAGAGAATCATGTGCTTTTCTTGCTAGCCCTAATGTTGTATTTGCTGCCTATAATTTATTCTTTAGCCAGAATTTGCTTCTGATTGAAACATGAAGGATGTGCCCTCTAATTTAATAGGTGCCATGCAAGGAGTGGGACCCATGTTGCTGAGGAGGGATAAAGCTTTGGGGTGACCTCCCTCTTGATTTCCAATGTGAGAGGTCAGTGCTGGAGTCAGCTCATTAGCTGCAGAGCTTATTTGGTTTCGAAGCCAAGCTTTGAGCAGTAGCTTGGCTTGTTGTATTTAAGACAGGTCTCTGTCCACCCTGCTGCTAAAGCAATCTGAAGACAACAAGAGCAGATGTCTCCTACCCTTGGCACTCGTGAGGGGGAGGGGAAGGCAGTGGAGGTTCGTTATGAGTCTCATTTTATGCACACAAGAGTACTCTTTGCATCCACACTGGAGAAAATGAAGGTGTTTTTAAAAAGATGCTGGAAGGTGAGGTTTTAAATCCCATCCTTTGTCTTGAGAGTTTTGAGTATCTTTGGAAAAACAAGGAGGGGACAGCTACTGTGAGTGGGGTTACTATTTTGTGTACTTTGGGGCTGTTTGTTTGTTTCTTTCTTTCTTTTCCAGTTTTCTTGTCCATAACATTAGATGAAATTACAGATTTATTAAAGGGTTTAGTAAAGAATGTAAATGCAATTTTCCTTCCTGTACAAACTGTGCGGGGGAAGAATGTAAGGAAAGCAGGAACTGCCTTAAGCAGACAATGTATGAAAATGAACACAAGCTGTTCCAAGGCAGAAGATCACTACGCAACTGCAGGGCCACTTGGTGCAGACTGTACTCCAGCAATATGGCACGCAGAGGTGGCTGTATGACTTGTGCATCCAGAATAGCTGCAGCCCTGAGTTTTGCAAGAATTTTGTGTGCTTGAGCTAATGGTGCCAACATCCACTGGCATGGGTAGCATGGGGATGTGCGAGGAAGATTCTCATTGTGCATCAGGAGCTTTGTGCTGATCTGATCTACGCTGATCTTATCACTCAGGTTCTTGGTCCATATTGATCAAAAATAGACCCCAGTTTACTGGCAGGTTTAGTTCATTTTGTAAAGCCTTCACCTGGCAGCCACAGACAGGTTTTACATGCTGGGTTAGTTGCAGGGTTAACCAGGACCCTATTTCTTTGTTTCTCAGATGGACCTTCACATCCCGTTTCTGAAGTGGAGTCACCATCTGGTGAGCAGAGATTTAACCAGTTCATGCAGAAACTGGGAAAGAAACCCAACAGCAAGAATCTGGATCTGAACAATTGTGCATTAAGTGCAGCAGATGTAACAGAGCTGGGTAAATATGCGTTTCACTCAACTAGACACTTCATATATTTCTTTAATTCTTATTTGCCTATTCAGTTGTTCACTCTCCTCTTTCCCTTTCCCTTTTATATCAGGCCTGGCTTTATTTAACATTCCATCTGGTGGTCCCCGCTCCCTGAGAAATGTTAATTAATGAATTATATTAATTATGTAATATATATAAATATTAAAACCACGCAAGTCTGTGAAGCAGGAGAATGTCCTTATGCTCAAACTACTTATAAGAAAATACAAAATGCCATGATTTTATAGTGCTGTATTGGTTTTAGAAAGCATCCCTGTATTAAGATATATTCACACACAGGGTTTGCAGATAACATGCAAACAGAATGCATTTTTTCTCTTCTTCTTTTTTTTTTTTTCTTCAGCTTCTTTACTGCCGTTTCTCCCAGAGCTGGAGGAGATCAGCCTGTCCTGGAATGGTTGCGTTGGAGGGGCCCTGAAAGCCCTCACTGTGCAGCTCCCTCATGTGAACCTGTTACGAGTCCTTCGACTTAACAACTGCAGGCTGACAGCTGAGGATGTCACCTCCTTAGGTACAGGATGGCATTTGCATTGACTTCCAGACAGCTTGGGCGTAATGTAATCCACCTCGTTTCTTACCATTTCTTACCTCTGCTGCTTCCACACTGGACAAAGTAAACTCCCACTGAGGAAGGTTAGAAAGAAGTTGGGTTTACGTACGACCTCATGCATTTGAGTGGCTCTGCCGAGTTCATTGCTCAGATTGTGAAGCTGTCTCATTAAGAAGGGAACAGAATTCAGTCCCATTTGGAGAAAAGCATGTTTTCCATCTGGATTAGTATTTTTTTGGCTACTTTTGATATCTAATGGTAGACAGAAGGACTGAAACAAGCTGTTAGTCATAATAGGGTCAGCTTAGGACTTGATGCTGCAGGACAGATGCAGTGCTCATCACAAAATATTTGATGGTCTTTTGGAGGAGACTTAAAACCAGAAGTGCTGCCTCGGAGCTTTATGACTTGTTTTTGTGAGTCTGGGAGAAACTTATCCTTCTCTTACTTCTTTGCTTGGAGTGCCTGCAGCCCTACTTTTGCAAAGCATGAGATTTAAAGGTTTTAACAGCTGTGTTATGCACTCAGGTCGTGATGCTGAGTCACTTACCTCTGGGCCTGGAGTTTACTACTGGGGTGGGTCTGTGATACTTATCTGAAAGAAGGGCAAACTCAACCAACTAAGTTATTCTAGAAACCTGCTGTTTATTTTGCAAGTTCTGAAAACTGGTCTGAGTTTAAAGGCTGATTTTTTCTGTCATTCAAATCCAGGCTTTTTTTCAGGAAATATTCAGAAATAAAACAACATATATGGTAATAGCTCAAAAGTGGGTCATGCTATCTGTTGGGGAGGAAAAATTCATCTTTGCAAAAGCTGGTGAAAATAATTGGTCTGTTTCTGATGAGGGCAAAAGCTGTGTTTCATTTTCAATTGGATTTTTTCAAACATCTCTTTTTCAGCCCCCTTTCTCATACTTTCTTTTCTCTTTGAGTTTTATTGGTTATATTTTCAACTAATTTATTCTGTCTGGTTCTGCCATGCTGTTTCCTTCCCCCTTGGCTTGGTCTCTGCTGAGACAGACACAAAACTCATCATAGGACTTGAATTTCCAGTCAAAATTTGATTTCCTTGAGACGTGGAATGACAACAGTCTGTTTGCATTGATCTGCCTGCAATTTTAAAAATAACACACGTTTAGGCCAATGCTGCCTGTTTGACCTTGTCCATCCATCTGTGGAAATGCAGCCATCTGTGGAATCCGTGTATTCTGCTTGGAAATAAATGCCTCAGATATAGCCATAATATCAGCCCCTCCTATCTGATTGCTCTGAGCTGTGACTGTAAGAGGTGGTAGGAAGCCATTCCTGAAGTTATAGTCTGTTATTTATCTTCTGGGTGGAAAATGTGTCTGGAATGCTAGTTCCCACATCAAACAGAAACAGGCTGTGCTGCAGAGGGAAAGCCATTTCTCAGCTGTAGAGCATTGCTTAGTATTCAAAATTGAGGCAATCATTTAAAATAAATGAAAAAAAAAAAAAAAAAGATAAAAATTAAGGTTTATTTTTTCTCTCAAATCTGGATGTTCACTTACAACAACAGAAATAATTATTTTTGTATCAAAAATCTTTTGTGAGGAATTAGCTATGAAAACATACAGACAAGTTATTATTATTAAAATATAATTCTCAGTTTTTAGGTTGATGATGAGGTTTTAGATCAACGATTTATGTATGACACTTTGAATTGCATTTGCATATGGTCTGATTAATTGAAATGGGGTTAGGAGAATGTACATCTGCCTCTCCCCTGTGCAAAGGAATTTAGGAAGTTGGATTTTGCAGTGGATATTAGTGTTGCAAAGAAGTCCTAACACAGTTCCAGTTGGCTGGTGTCAAGTCTGGAAAAGGCTCATTTTTCAGAATTGGTGCTGTCTGCCTTGAAATCCTGGGAAAGTTAGTTTGGGTCAAAACAATGCTTATCTTGATTCCTTATGAAGTGAGTTGGAAATTCCTGCCAGAACCAAACCTTTCAAGTTTCAGAAATAGCAATGAGAGGACTTCTTTCATCCCATCCAAAATGACCTGTGGACACAGTACAGAGGATGCTGGGAGCTTGCCAAATAAAATAAGGAAAAACTATACAGGACAGTAAATTCAGACTTGTCTCTTCCCTGTAGACTAGACTTTCTGGGTCGTGGCACAGGTCTGCAATGATAGGCAAGCAGTCTGAAGAGTATTCGGGAACCTGGATAAATATCAGGTCTGCGTGTGCTGTGACAGTAACTTGTGATCTATATTGCTCCTTAGACAAGGTGAGAATTTATACAACATTGCTGCAGTAGCACGGCATACACCGATTTTCCTATCAAACCATATAAAATACAATAAGTTGAGAATTAAATGGCTACCTTTCCTCTTTTATGTATTCAAAACCTGTATTTTTGTCTTGCACTGATATTGATCTTTAGAATGAATCATCTTGGACTTCTGTTACAGGAGAGGCATTTGAAATTGTTCCTCAGCTTGAAGAACTCGATTTATCATGGAACAGTAACATAGGTGGAAAACTATCACTCCTGACAAAAAAACTCCCAAAAGGATGCAAGATAAAACTTCTGAAAATTACAGATTGTAACCTGACAGCAAAGGATGGAGAATCTCTTGGTAAGTGTATCCACATAGCTAGACTGAATGACTGACTTCACAAAAACATAACTCATTTGAGTTAGATGATGGCTGTATTCAGGTCAATATTAGTTGAGAGCTATTTATTTCATGCGTTGCATTATGTATTTACCACACAGTATTGACACTTAACGCACTTCCTTCCAAAGAGGAATGTTTTTCTTCCTAATCACGTGAGGGAGAATTGAGTGGAATCTAAACCACAGTCTGGCTGGACCAGTGGTCCAAGGTTGCTGCATCCTTTGAGACCCTGAGCAAGTCTCGTACACCAGCACTTCCAACACTGATTACTTGAAGTTACACAGCTGAATATGTAGCTAGCCGTGGGATGGAAAAGAAGGACTGAGGGGTAGGAGTTTAGGCTGAGCTGGCATTCACTTGCCATTCCTTCCCTCTTTCCTTTTACCGTAGCTTAATCCTTTGCAGTCTTTTGATCTGATTCTGTATTTTAAAAGATTTTCTCCCTAAAAAGATTTCCTTGTGCTCTGTTCTGATCTCCAGTGCAGGAGATGGCTCATATGCAACATATAGTTCTATACCTTTTCATTATAAGTTTTTCTTTCCCTTCATATTGCTGCCTTTTATTCCCCTGTATTTCTTCTTACTGTCTTGTATTTTTATCACATTTTTTTTCATCTTTTTTTTTCAGTGATTTTCTTGATTCCTATCAATTTCTGCTTTGCTGTGTTTTTTGGTAGAACAGAAACTGAATAAGCCTAAACCACACAAATAGGCAAACCCAGCCTGCCTCTTCCTGTTTGTCAGGGTGTTATTTTTTTCTAAGCTTCATCTGTATATTCCAGAAAATTACCAATTCTGTTTTTGCTTTTGTTTTCCAGCTGAAATACTAAATGTGATCCCAAACCTTGAAGTATTAGATCTCTCCATCAACAAACACATTGGCTGCAGCATGAAGGTCATTGCTCAGGATCTGAAAAATGTGCCAGGCCTCAAAGAGTTAAACTTGCACATGTGTGGATTAAAGCAAGACAGCCTCCAGGGCTTAGGTTAGACTTTACGTTCAGAAAGACTTTCATTCTGAATAAACTGTACATCTGAAACCCATTTAAGAAAGGCAATGAGGTGGGGTTTTGCCGAAGGTTTGGCAGTATTAATGGACAATGGTTATTTGCTGTTTGAGGATTGATAAAAGACTGCAGAGACTTTCAGCGGGTGTAGCATTTATCTTCCCTGAGCTCAAGCTTGCAAAAGTCAGTGGGGAGAGTCACCTTCCATGCCATTTATCTGAGACACATCTTAGGGTGGATTAATGGCCCTCTGGACATGCGTCCTCTCCCTCCAGACAGAACATAGGCAAGGGCACAGACAGGCTAGCTAACTTTTAAAGAGCTAATCCTGCTCTCAGAGGGGAATCCAAATTTACCATTTTCACTTAATGAGTGTCCAGTGAAGCCGTATGAAATGGGCTTATTATCTGTGGCTCTCCCTAGTGGAGGTCTTGTCCGTAAGACAAAACAACTGGCACCAATTAGCGCTTGCAGTCATCATTTCAGCTAAATGTTGAGGATTGAATGGATCTGGGGGATGAATTAGCCTCACCCTCACCTGCTCTTTTAAAGGAGAATGGAGCTGCATGGATTGGGCTTTGCAGTATTACTGTGTGTCTGCTGTGTTTATACATTGAAGCTTAGTGTAAGAGCTTTGACTTCAATAGCTTGTGCAAACTTTGACATTAAAGTAAATAAATGCTAAAGCTGTGATCTGTGCTATTGCAGCAGCCAGTGACCAGCACGCTGCCTTTTCCATTTCAGATGCTGCCTTACAGCACCTTGCAGAGCTAAGAAAATTAGATGTATCATGTAACAAAGAGATTGGTGGTAGCTTCAAAGACTCAGCAGCTCATTTGGCCAACTTGAAAAATCTTGAAGTCCTTGATCTCCACCAGTGCTGTTTAACAGAAGAAGATGTGACTGTTTTGTGTAAGGACATTTTAAGGAAATTCTTTACAAATGAATGATTTTGACTTCTACAAATACCTCTAAGGCGTAAGAGATTCTGCCCAACCTAGTCTAACAGATCTCAGTATAGTTTTTGTTAGGCAGTTCTGGAAGTGCTTTATTTTTGAGTTATTGTACACTCACTAAAACCAATATAGAATAATCACATTAATATAGTTTCAGTTAGCAGTGACGACTTTTGGAAATAACCCCCCATCTCATTTAATTTTAAATTCTCTACTTTTCCATCTAGGATTTCAACCAGGGAAATTTCAACAGGAAGCTGTGTCCTGACAACCTTCCGTACACTGTGTAATACCTAATTTCTTAAACATTCCTGCTGAAAACGTCAAGGCTGTTCATGGAGTAAAACATTACTCATCATACCTTTGAGTGTCAAAGCTTGGCCTTGACTTTTGGATTGATTTATAAAGAAAAGTAATGATGTCAGTCAAATTTATAACCACATATTTGTCCTAGATCAGTGACTGTCTAACAAATATTTATTGTTTTCAAAGCCCAGGTGATACCTTTACTCTCCAGTCTTCAAGAGCTGAATTTATCCTCGAATAAAAACATAGGAGTCTCATCTGCTCCTCTTCTTGGCAGACTCAGATTTTTACCAAAGTTGAAATCTGTGGCCATCAGCAATTGTGCTTTAGGTGAAGAGTCCTTTTCATCACTAGGTAAGAATGTTTTTTTTAAAGTGTCTCTATCCTCAGTGTCTTGTTGTGGGACAAAGATCTTAATTCTGCTGGCTGAACTCCAGAGATAATGGTTACGTTGTACTACCTGTCCTGAATAGAGAAGTAATTGTCTCTGCTCTGGTTGTCTTGTGATGAAATCAGTGCTTCATGGGATCTGGTTGCAAGGGAAGATTATTTTATGTCTTCCCCTGTTACACCTGCTTGGATGAAGTCCTTTTAGTCCTTTGTCTGATAGTGAGCTTTCATATACTGCCTCACATGGGAAGAGGCAGAACAAGATT
This sequence comes from Nettapus auritus, assembly GCA_011076525.1. Taxonomy (NCBI): domain Eukaryota; kingdom Metazoa; phylum Chordata; class Aves; order Anseriformes; family Anatidae; genus Nettapus; species Nettapus auritus. The sequence goes on from CM021773.1 coordinate 21,413,079, forward strand.
TTATATTATACTGCAATTACAATTTGGTTGTAAAACTGCATTTATTACATTTATAACAGAGGGATCTGTTAGTTACTGTGCATTGTGCAGTTCTGGTACATTTTGTGCTGTTTATTGGTGACATTGAAACCCATAGTAAAACTCAGCTTCCTTCAGCAGACGCAACGTCAAACTAAACTGTTGTGAGGTCCCCGCAGGAAGAGCACGATATTTATATCATTTCAATTATGTAAGGATGACATCATGGAAATCAGTGCTGTCAAAAGATACAGTGCGTTTCACCTTCCAAGGTGAATTACAGTAAAAGATTTTAAGGTTTTAAATGGATTTAAAAGGTTGTAAAAATGAGCAGTTCTACTAAATAGACTTCAGTGGGATGAGGTTGTAAATGTAAAGGGAAAGGCAAGAAAACTCTTTGGAGTCCTTAAAAACCCTCGTTACATTGTTTAATGAGCATAGGAAGTATGTTTGGGGGATTTTTTTGAGGGGTGAAGGGGTTGGTCTGACTTTTATTAAGACAAAATAAATCATTCTAAGCACAAGTAGGCAGCCTGTTAGGAGTTTATTTGCAGGTGAATTGCCGGTGAGGTGTCTATTGAGGCCATGTTGTTTTCTCTTAGTAAGCAGAAGTTGCTGGTCTTAATCTTTTCAGCTGAGGCTGCCCTTCACCTTCCTGAACTGGAGATATTAGACCTTTCTTGGAATAAGTGCGTTGGTGGCAACCTAAAGCTGCTTTTGGGAGCACTAAAGCTTGCAGCAGAGATTCAAGTGTTAAGACTGAGCAGCTGTAACTTGGTGGCGGAAGATTTGGCACTTCTAAGTACGTATGACATGGTATTTACTAGCAGTCAAGGAGCCAGTGCGTGTAGACCACAATTCAGAAGGGACTTGTTCCATGTGCTGAGCACGTTTTTGCATAAATCGAATGAAAAGATGGAAAATACAGAAGTATTTTTCCCGGAAAGGGTTTTCATTTTGCTGAAAGCTGTGTGCCCTGTAGCATGCACAGTGAAAAAAATGAAAATGATAAAAATGCAAAGAGTCACCCTCGCAGTTTTATGTATTAATACAAAACGGCAGCACTTGGAAAAAATGTAGGGTTTGAATCTGTTTTTTGTATCAGATGTTTAAAGCTGCCACTGAGGAGTTTTATTTTGCTCAATTGCTCTTTTTGGGTTAGTAATTTATGAGAAATGTACATGCTGACAGCTAGTAAAGCAGGCACTACCAGCTCTCAGTCCATTAGGTATGTTTCTAGAGTCAAACTGTTGTGGAAGAATTAAAATAGAAATATTTAACCTACTTCTCTGCAGCTGCTAAGAAACTCTGGAAAATGGGAACCCAATGAAGGAATAAATTTCAGGATCCTTTAAAAAAAAAGTATTTATTTTAAAGGCATCCCTGTGATTCTGTGGGCCTGACTCATGGGTTCTGAGTGTGAAATTGGCAATAGCTGTGCAATAGATATTGAGGCCCTGTAATCTGAAGGCTGGTGGAATAAAGCCTGAACATTTTTAACTTTACAAACATCACCCTTGATGGGTGGCTCTTTTGCTAATTATACATTAATGATCCCAGCTCCCTTTAGGGTATATTAGGTCCATTACCCTCCCATAGTGAGAGGTGGCTGTTGTAATCATGCAGCCTTACAGAGTTTTGCTTTTCTCTTTCTAAATCTCCCTGTAAAGCCTGCCTACCTATTTTAATTAGCACTTCATATAACCTCCAGCTGATTCTAAGGTGTTCAGATTGTTCCTTTTGAATTGTCTGTGTTTTAAATATTGTACGCACCTTCAGCTGTGATAAAACAGTCTTTCTGAGAACAACAGCAGTGATTGGCACATAGTATGTTGCCAAGGAGTTGATTCTTGCTGTTTGACTGCAGAAAGGCTCTAAATAATATGGTATTAAAACACTCCTCTTCTTACTTATAAGCTTTTAAAGCAATTGCTAGGATGTATTGATTGTGTTTGTGTGTGTCACTTCTTGCAGCGTTGCTGACGCAGGATGGCCGCTTAGCCAGACTACGGAAGCTGGATCTGAGTTATAATAACAGCATCTCTGACGAAGGGTGGATGGTTTTCTGTCATGGCTTAGCAGCATTCAAAGAACTCTCAGAGCTGGATGTCAGCCTTCGCCCCTCGTCCTGCCGTGACTGTGGGACGTGGTTCGGTGAGCTGCTAGCAGCACTGACAAAGCTGCCTGCACTGGCAGAGCTGGGGATGCAAAGATGGGTCCTTTCAGAATCACAGCGGCAACAACTGGAAGGCTTTAATCAAGACAACAAGAGAAACATTCGTTTTGACTGTTGATGGAGGTTGGAGGTTTCTGGAAAGCCTTTCACAAGCAGCATATGAACCAAGCATTGTGTGTCTTTGACTTAGAAAACTGCCCAGTTTTGAGTAATCTCTTCTGATGAGAGCTCTTGAAATAGTTCCAATATTATATAAAACAGTTATTTAACCTTCTGCAGACACAGATCCTTCCATTTATTAACATATTCTTTCAGATTCTCTGAGCCATGCTTATGCTGCTATGGTGACACTACTATATATGCCTAATCTTCCTGTGAATACCACAATGACTGATGGCAAAAGAGCAGTGACGATTTCAGATAGACACGCTGCAGGCTTGCCAGTGGAAGGAAGTGGCTGGGGTATGCACTGATGCAGACGGATGGGCAGTGTGAATATGGCCTCATGCCTATAAGGAAAATGCCTCTGATGTAAAGATGCTTAAAACCTCTATGTTTTAAAATTTGGTTTCTTCTTCCCCCAAACTTCTGCCCCTTTGTGAATGCTTTAAAGCTACATAATAGTGAGATTTGGAAAGCATCCCAACAACTCAGGATTATGTCAGTCCAGTAAGAAGAATACAGAAGGAGCTGTTCTGCCTGTGCTCTGGCCCTCGATGCCATCTGATAGTGTAGATGAGTTCTGCATACAGAATCAGCATGAAAACAAGGTAAGAAACAGTTGATTTCTTTGCAAGCCTTGGGCAAAGAAAATGCTGCAGAAGGTTAGATCAGATATGTTCTGCTATTTTAGTAAGGATTTAGAATACAGAGTAATTCATAAGCATTCCGCGTTGGGCTATGCAAAAATTTCAGGATACTTCAGGTACTCCTTCACATCCTCAGGTGTTCCGTCTTTAATTGGGTTGAGCTTCCTGCACTGAACCTTTTATGACATGCAGCACAAAATCAGACCTCGAGACTGAGGATTCTGATCCCACATTTATCAAGGCCAGTAGGAGTTCTTGGAGTGCCTTCATTCTGTCTGCATTTAGGATTAATCCATTAGCCTTTAAAACACCTTGTGACATAAAATGTGTTCTTTCTCTTACTCTAAACATGGAGGAAACCAAGCCAGGGAAGCAAAGGCTAATATTAAAAGCCCAGGGCAACCTCTAACTAGGAGCAGAGCGTTCTTCTTTACACCCAAACCTGTTAGAAAAATCACCAAATTGGTTCCATACAAGTGGCTCCTCTTTTTACGTCTGATAATTTCTTATTTGGCATTTATTGGATTTGCTTACACAGAACCAAATTCTAGCATGCTGACTTGTGTCATGGAGCCTGTTAACTCACACATGAGCTCAAAGTCTGCAGTGGGATTATTCATTGGTAAGGTATTTTAGGAAGTAAAGATATTGGATCTGCCCACTGAGTGAGGAGTCTTAGAGAAATCCTGAGGCAGCTTGAGGGATAAAGTACTGCTCAATTAGCCCTGAGTATGTCTACATGCTGCAGCAGTCTCCTGGAGGAGAGGCACAACAGGACCGTTCACTGGCGCTTTCCTAACTTGCAAGGACCCCTCAGCAATTCCTCCTGTGCAGATGCAGGTCAATATTCAGCTCTCAGCCTGGGTGACCCTTCCAACACCGACTTCTGACTGGTCAGGGCTATAAGCAGCAGGTAACCATGTTGTGCTGATACCTCTCTGTTGTTTAATCCGTAATTTCACGTGAGGGTCTCCCTGGACTTCCTGGTTCCAGTTTCAGTTTCACTTGACTCCCCCAGCTCTGAGGAGTGTAAGATGAACCAGAGTGCTGTGGTCAGAGGTAGCAGGGAATTGCTGCAAAATGGGATCAGCTGCATGTATGTTCAACCTCGGAAATGAAGCAAAGAGCCCCTATTGTATACAGGGCTAATGAGGGAGTCTTTCAGTCACTCAAGCCAGGAGGATTATTTTCATGTGGAAATACTATCACCTCTGTTTAACACCAGCACACCAACCTCTTCTCTCAATCACTTGTCTTCCTGTGACTTTCCTTCTCAAATCTGCCTTTGGTCCAACTGGGAAAACAATCCTCTGTCTGTTCTTTGGGAATCTCTGTGATCTCCTCTCTCACCTGAACCTCTCCATCTAATTCAGACTGAGGTGGGCCTCACTGTTGGGCTTGCTTGCTGTGCTGCACTTGGGTTCCTCATTCTCAGCTCGAGGGCACAGTACAGACTCACTGTTAGTAACCTCTCCACTTGCTTTTTTGGATCCCCTTCTCAGTCCTTCACTCTTTCATGATTCTGTCATGCCTATTCTACCACTAAAAAGCTTTTATTACATCACTTCTATTACCCTGTCTATCTGTCAGTCTTCCTGGAAATCTCTCTTCCAGTGTTTTCCTCCTCAGCAGTCTCTGAATCACGCTTTTCTCTGTGCCTCTTCACCTTCACTTAAGGTGAAAAAATTTCATAAGACACCTCCAGACAGTCAAAACAGCATCGGTTACCTAGTAAGATGGAAAACCAAAACTGAGCAATCCCACTTTTCTGCACTTAAAAGTCCCCAGTTCTCTCCTGCCATCAGGCCTATTACTGAGATTTCAGTATCAACAGGTTCAAGAGCCAAACGGCAATGAGATCCATGCCCTGGATGCGGGTGTAGCCCCAGCACTCAGAAGAGCAGAGCTCTAGGAAGAGCTGAGTCTCAGTGACCCTGCCTTCACCACCTCCTTCAGGATGCCACCAGCTTCTCTTTCTTTGAGGCAATGCAGGCACAGGGAGGGAGAGCAGGACTAAAATTCTGACCTGCCAATGAAACTAATTAGGGTTCTGCTCCCACCCGCTCCTGCAGTTTGGATCTGCACTGTGGCTGGTCCTAGCTCAGCTCTGCGCTGAATGGATGTTGCAGATGGAACTCTGTAGGAGTGTGAAAAGTGACTGAGCAAAGAATAAAAACTAGACAAGAATAGTGGATGTCTAACAGGTCACTGGTAGTCCTAGGAAGTGCTGTGCAGAGGTATGTTTGCATATAATCATTGCTAGAATCGTTGCAGAATTCTGCATTCTGCAAGCTCACTGTTTTCACATAACCCCGTTGTACACAGGCATTTTGCAAACTGTCACCAAGCTATCTCAGAGATGAGCTATAAAGCTAAGGATTTGACAGCTTGCAGTCATTCAAGGTACTATAACTACAGAGTGTCAAAACGTTAGGGAACATTATTACAAAAGCATAGAAATGCTTTGAAAACAGCTCTTTATCTTCTTGCAAGGCAGAATGGTACTGCAGACTGCGGTGGAAGTGTGTATGTTCTGGCTGCCTGGAATCCTGCTCCTTATTTCCAAACAAGGTTTTGATAATTTATGAATGCCAAAGTCAATAAATAGCTGCTAGTATGCAGGGCTACAGGTATTGTTTCATTCTAGGTATGGATGTACCTCACTGACTGGAAAACAGATTTCTCAGTATTGGATGTAAAATCCTTCAGAATTCAGAACAATGAACACTTCATTGCACCAGATTCCTGCAGATTAGATTAATTTCCAGTTAATCATCTGCCCCTATGCTTTGAGATAATGTATTTGGAATGAGAAATCTCAGAATATTTCAGCAGATTTGATATCTCCAGATTCAGCTGGAGCAAATGTTGACAAAAGAACTAAAACAAGCCTCAAAAACAAACAAACAAACAAACAGTTTTCATTGTAACACTGATTGAAGTGCTTTAATACTACTGCTTGTCTCCTACTCACTTATCTCTGCTCACGTTTGCTCTTGTAAATGAGAAGAGTTCTGTTCCAGTTACTGCACAAAGATCATTTTTTGGTGTTTGCTTTTTTTCCAGGTTTCTCTTTTCCCTTTTCTTTTCCTTTCTTTTCCATTTTTTTGTTTGCTGAGCTCTTCAATGCCAGAGGTTCAATCCCCTTCTTGGTCATCAACCCACGCCACAGATTTTGGATCTCCAAAAGAGAGAACAGTCTGGTTACCTTGCGGGAAAGGGTAAAAGCAAACAGTTGTGTGGAGTGGTATTACTGGTGGTTATTCTTGATGCAAAAAGTCAGACAAATGTGGTCTCCTAAGCAACTCTTACTCTGCATTCAACCACATTGTTTGCAGCTTGACTGACAGCCACCTGACTTGTTTTTATTGTGTTACTTTTTCAAGAGGAATTCCTTACCAGGGAGGACACTAACACTGCAGTCCTCCAGACCCTCTGAGTAGTAAATGGCTATGTCTACACATTCTTAAATGCCATCAATTAGTTCAGAAGATAAGTTTGGGAGAAACACATTAATTCATGAAGAAGTAGCAGACACTACAGAAGGAGAGGAAGAATTTTAGTATCGGAAGAATCAAAGGCTGAGTGTTTGCCCTTCCTCCCTTCTTGCCTCATACTTTTTTCTGAGTTAATTCATTCCATGGCCCGTTGGGTGATACAAACTGATCTTTCTTTGGGGGAAAAAACAAATTAACCAAAAAAGCCCTCCTACACAAAATATTTTGTTCAATGTGTCTGCAACTGTAACTTCAACTTTCTACAGTCAAAACACAGTCAGCAAGAGTGGCAGTTAGATTCCTCTCTAAACAGTGTCTTGATTTAGAGGACCTGACTTGTTTTTTAGGGGCAGTAACCATTCCCCTGTCACCACTCAAGCTCCATTGCGAGCTGCAAGGGCCGTACTGCTGGCTGTGACCTGGTGGGGCAGTGACAACCTTCTGCTGCGTTTCTGAAAGCTGCCCAGTGCTCTATTTCCTGGTGGTTCCCTGTGTTCTACCTTAACATGATCAGTTTTAGAAGTATGGCTCCACAGTAGCTGATGCAAACAACGTTTTAAGGTGTTTTTGATGTTGTGCAGATTGTTCTGTAGGTTGTTCTACAAAGTATCTGATCACTAAAACCACTGCTTGTGTGTGTACATTTGCGGTTGCTTTCTTAACACAGGTACCTTCGCGGCCATGGCATTTTTAAGCTTTTGTTCCTGTAAGTACTCCAAGATAGCAGGTGTCCCCTGACAGCACACTTCGATCGGAGGGTGTGCCATAGGGTTCCCGTCCACAAGGACCACCTCCAGCTGCTGCAGGCTGGCCAAATCCTCGGGCAGCTGCGACAGCTGATTGTTCTGAAGGAGCAGTTTCTGCAAACCTGAATAAACAAAAGCAGAGAGCTGCAACACAAAGAACAGGAATGATGTGGAATGCAGGCATTCCTGCATTCTCCCTGTAAAGAGCATATGGATGAGGCCCAAACAATTCAGTCTGTGTATGGTAAGAGCTTGTGTATTGAAAATTCAAAGTGCCTCTCCAAGAGTGGAAGGATGGGACTGGGGCTCTCCTAGCAATGCACTAACTTGGCAAGGTGAAGGCTTTCACCTGGCAGGCTGGTGGCCAAATCCAGCTTTCAGAAGTCCTGCTAAGTGGTGCACTGGCAATGCTAGTGAACTCAGCCACACATGGAGATGCACTGGGGAACTGGGGAAGATGGGAAGACTGGGGAGAAAGACCAGAAAACAGGTTCCTCACCACTGCCCTGGGGTCACTGGTGCTGACCCCTCAGATCTTCCTCCACCAGGGTTCTGCTTGGAGCTTGGAGACACCCCATCCCTGGGCTCCTGGGGTTGGGGTGGGTCACCTGGAAGGACATCCTGTCCACTTGGCTTGGGCACAGCACTTCCCTCACCCTCCCACCTCTTAGCCTCTGTTCGGTTTGGCCCTTACAATTACTGGATGGGCACTGCACAATGCACTGCATTCCTTCTCTCCTTCCTAACCCCAGGATGCTTACTTGTATTTGTGTCCTTAGGGTCACAAACACAAAGACTATTTTTCACCTTGTATCTGGCATACAGACTCTGGGAGCTCCTTAAGGCAATTGTTGTGACAGTCAAGTATTTTCAAGTGGGTCAATGAGCCGACCTCTGGGGGCAGGTATTCCAGACAGTTATTCTCCATATACAGTTCTTTCAGATTCTGGAAAACACGTGCACATAACTTTTCAGAACGGAAGGATTTTTCTTTAGCTTGCTTTATAATTAATATGCAGAGAATATCAATAAGTGCAGAAGTGAGGTTTAAAAGCTTATACACTATTGGGATAACTACCAGATAGAGAGAGAGAGAGTGCATGAGTTTTAAACACTGAGTATTGATATTCTTCCTATTTTATCAGCCCTGGCCTGGTGCTGTACCATGTACCTAAAAAGATTAGGAGAACCTTCAGTCCTGCATTTGGGAGCTGCTGAAGTCCACAAAAATGCCAGGCCACAGCAGCAAAAGATCTTCCCCCTTCTGTTGCTCCTACCTGTGATTTGATGATGTCTCCTTGTAGACTTGTGAATTTAATTCCTTTATTTTGTCCCAGGTACAACCTCTCTAATGATTCCAGGAGAAAGATTTCCATTGGAAAGATACTGAACTGGTTTTCAGACAGGCCAAGGCATTTTAAATTTGTCAGTTCTTGCATTTCCACTGGTATCTAGACAGTTGCCAAAAAAAGATACATTAAGTCATTTAAGGAGTAATCTTAGGGATTTTATTTTTAGGGGAAAATCTCTAGGAAAAAGCTGTGGGGCTGCACTACTGTTGATTGTTTCCTCTGCTGGAGAGATTTTTAATGGGGTTGATTTTTTTCTTAGCAGAAATATTTGTCTGCTTCTTCACTTCCTTTGTATGCTCAGTGCAGGGGAGAGTCATTTAAATGGATCAGCTCTGAAAGTGATTCTTTTGCGTGAATTGCTACTTGTGTAAATGTAACCCTTAAGAAGAAAATTGCACTGATGGAAATCTTGGAAAAAGGAGTTGCGTTTGCTTAAAAAAGGGAGGTGTATTCTCAGACCTAAAACTGAGTATGACATGCTTATATTAGCACAACTTAGAGTACGTATCTGTTCATTATCAAACGAACAGCAAATGTTAACGATGTTAAAGGCATTAACAATATCACATCCATCTTAAAGTTGCCCTCTGCTCTGGTTCAGTTTGTGATGCTTTGTTTCTACACAGGTGCAGATCTTTATTTTCCCATATATTCAGCTGAAACGAAGAACTTAGACTTTGCAAAAATGGGGGATCTCGATAAAACAAAAACAGAAACAAAGAAACAAATACCTCCTTTATCTGATTGTCATCCAGAGCCAATACTTCCAGGCTTTTCATAGTGCATATTCCTTTGGGAATTTCATCAAAGCAATTTTCACTCAGATCTAGTACCCTGACACTGGTTAACGTGGTGAAGGAGATGGGTACTGTATGCAGTCCAGTGTTCCTCAGATAAACACGGGAAAGTGATGTCCAGTAGCGCATCTGGTATGGGAACTTCTCCAGGCTGTTACCAGACAATTTGAGATCTGTCATTTCTGTGAGGTTCTTCAAACCTGGGGGAAGCTTGCGCAGGAGATTGTAAGACAGATCTAGCCCAGCCAGCTTCTGGCAGTATTGCAGTGTAGGAGGAATTGGAGGATAACTTATTAAAAGCTAAAAATAGCTTAACTAAGTTTGTCAACAAACCTACCTCTTGTGGGATGAGACTGATTAGATTTGCTTCCAGATCTATTATTTCTAAATTAGCAATTTGACAAAGCTCAACGGGGAAAATTTCAAATCTATTTCTTTTGAGGTAAATTTCCTTGAGTTTCGTCAGGTTTGCTATTTCTTTAGGCAGACACTGTAGATTGTTATCAGAAAGGCCAAGCAGTTCAACATGATGGAGGTACTTGCAGATCTGCACTGGGATTTCCTGCAAGTTTGTTTTGTAGAGCCTGAGCTGACGAAGGGACTGCAAGTTGCTGATAACCAGCAGTGAACTGTAAGAGAGGGGATTGTTACTTAAATCTAAGCTCAGAAGATGTTTCAGCTCCCCCAGTTCTTCACATATGTCCTGTATGCGATTCTGATTCAAGTAGAGAACCTTCATGTTCCTCAGGCGGTTTATGGCTCTGGGGATGCTCACAATTAGGTTCTTTTCTACGTGCAGCTCCTCCAGACACTCTAGACTGAAGACCTCTGGTGAGATGGTTTGCAGTTGCTTATTGGCCAAATCAATAAAAAATACCCTGTCTGTGATGTATGTGGGACAAAGAGCTTCATTCTCTGGAGATTCATTCTCTATTATTTCTTGTGCAGTCTGAACAACGTCATCCTCAGAGCAGACAGGTTCATCTTTAGGGTAATGAATGTCCGTTGTGCTGGCGTCCATGCTCTCCTGAGACTCAACCATCTGTGCTCCTTATTTTTAATTTCAGAAGAGGAAAAAAAAAAAAAATCAGCAGTACTCAAACACCTTCTTGCACTAAATAAAGACTGGAAAAATTCAGCATGTAGGGACAGGTTCTAATCATGGCTGTACCACTCCTAAAAAAACCTGCTTACATTCCTTGACATCAAGGGGATGTGTGTACAGCAGGACTATGACTTGGAACCCAGTGTCCTGACGTGCCCCAACAGCGGGATCAGGGGATGACCTTTGTGAAGTCAGTGGGGCTGGAGGAAGCATCCTCCATGGTTATTAATTTAAAAGTGCTGAGTTCTGTCTTCGGCTGTGCTGACTGTAAAGCTGACAAGAGTCTTCCTATAAAATGGTGGCACCTTCTTCTGTAACACTCGGTAGTTTCTGAGCTGGAGAGACACCAGTAAGCCTGATATCTGATAACCTTTAAATTGCAGTATTTGTACTGTGAAAGAGTAAGAGGTGGAAATCAGTGACCACCTGGCTGACTGTGTCTACAGGAGTGGGTGGAGGACACCTTCTGGCTGACATTTCAGACAATCTGAGAGAGGAAGGAGAGACTGAAGTTAGGAGGCAGCCATCAGTCACCTCCTACCTGAGGCCCTTCACATTCCCCAGGTGCTTTCCCCAGGTCACCAGAACAAGGAGGAAGAACTGAAACAACGAGGTGGGGGAGACCCATGCTAAGCTCTGCAGTCTCACTCAGCCATTGTAAAAGAGCATTTTCTTTTTTTATTAGTTCTGAATTCATCATTCTGGAGTGAGCCCTGCATCTTGTGGGTTGAGGAGAAAGCGTGATCCCAGCCCAGCCCTGGGTTTTATGGGGGTCAGTGGAAGGATCTCCTCAGTGGGAAGGATGGGTTAGGGCACCTCCCAAGTAACTGTTAATCTCCATAGTTATGCTAACTTGTGCCAAGGCTCCTCGGAGGACACACGCGTGCCACTGACTAACATATTCTGGGGCTAAGCAAGCCTGTTGTGATGGGCAGTGTGACGGTGACGCTGCCCTTGCCTGGCATCCAGGCCTCTCCCCGCCGGGGTTGGGACTGCTGCCAGAGCTCTGAGGGGATGCCAGAGGCTGTGGCCTCCTCCTGTGCTTCTCACCCACGAGCAGGCTGAGGCTGCCCCCCGAAAATTGGGCTGGGACACTCCTTTGGATATCAGCTCTGTGGTAACGGGCCCAGCCTGTGGTGCGGATGTGCACGGGGAGGGTGCTGAGGAGCTGGGAGCAATAGCGGGCCCGCGGGATGGCGGCTGTGGGGATGTGCTTGCTGGGTGTCACCGGCTGTCTGGCAGCCTCACATCCTCTTATGGGCTTTAGGGGGACTCGTAAGGGCTGTAGATGCTTGTATTTTACTATCACCAGCAATTTGGGGCCTTGTATCTTTTTGTGTGGATGCTGGACACTAGCATTTGCGAAGAGCAGGGTGCTGTGGTGCTCGGTGTGAGCCTGCTGTTCAGGTGGCACACCTGAGCTGAAAGGTGCCTCCTGTAGCTGCCACATGTACCCCAGGTCCCTTTCAAAGCTGCTGCTTTTGTATTCAGATCCCAAGACACCGGTGGCAGGAGGGCAGTTTGCTGAGGGCCTTGCAGCTTTGCTGCTCTCAGTGAGGCTGAGGCTCCTCCCAAAGCTTCCCACCTTCATTCCTCTGTTTGGGCTGATTTTCTTAAGTAACCGTGCAACACTCTGGATTAGATTTCATCACAGACTGCAGGAAACAGCCCTTTTTACAAGGACAAGGGATCTGTCTATATGAATATTATGTCTAAAGGCTCAGATCCTCTGTGGTGGCAGATCAGGAATATATACACAAGCCCACATTTTTTCCTTTTCCTTTTTTTTTTTTTTTTTTTTTTTTTTTTCCTCCCTCTGTATGTCTGTATCTATCTGTTATTCTTGTGTTACATTTGAATACTTGTAACCCTTTTCAGCCCAAGCCCATTTTTATTGTTACATATCTCCCAGCACAACAGAACTTGCGTCCATGGAGATGTTGCTAGGCTGCTGTAACAATGCAATAACTGTTTGTTTTATTTTCAAGCACTGTCATGTCAGTTCTTCCAGACCTTCACCAGCAGTATTTGCAGGCTTGCCAAAACCTGAGCCAACCTGAAAACCCTTTTGTTGCTCGTGTGCTTCAAGAAGCTGATAACAGCGATAACATGTAAGGAAATAACAAACAGCATTTTTCAGATTCTTCTGAACTCCTTAAACAAGAAGCGGGACAAGGAATTGAACAGTGAGAAAGTTTATGCAGTTTCAGGCTTAAACACAGATCACACTTAACATTTACTGCAGAAGTTTTGGTTTGACTCATCTTAAAATCATCTTTCAGAAGTTTGTAGCTGTATATCCCTTCTGGACAGCTTTACAGCAGTTAAACCAAAGGTGAAAAGGTACAGAGTAGTGACTTTACATCCCTTAGAGAAGCCAAGCCCAGTATCTATAGTCATTCTAACTCCCTTCATTTTGTCTTGCTCCTGTTTAAAAAGCCTCAGCTGCATCCAGTTAGCTTCCAGCTGGTAATGCTTTCCTAAACTGTCTCCGAGTCCTGACAAGGTATTAACCACCCAAACTGTCTCTCCTTATGTGGCAAGATAGGGCTTCCTCTCATGGATATTCCTGGGGGCAGCATTAATTATCATTTGGAGAGAGAACCCAAGAGAAGACAGGGTAAGGTAGTGGTTTGTGTTAGCTTTTTACTCTGGGGGTGGCATAGAGTAGAAAAAGGACAGGTAACAAGATGACAAGGTAACCTCCAGGACATTTTTCTCTATTTTCATCTGCTTTCCCCTCATCTTGCTGTTTCCTGCTCCCTGTGTATGTGTGGTCTTGCAGCTATGCAGCGACTTGAGAGTATCAAAATGGATAGTACTTAGGTACGGGGTGAATCATATTGTCTGTTACAGCATTACCACAGTTAGCTATAGCAGCTAACTGCATGCAAGAGCACCAGTGAGGTTGCACATAGATATACTTCTTATCTGGAGAGCGAATTCATTTTTCTGTATCACTTTCCCTCTTCTGATGTGCTTACATTTTTGTGTTACAGGAAATGGACAAAAGGGTTCACAATAAAAATAGCTGGAAATAATCATTTAGTGCCTGTGCAGAGAGTTACAGATGAAGATCTTCAAGTTCTTGCCTTTGTCTTACACAGTTCTGTATTTGTCACAGGTGATTTTTTTTTTTTTCTTTCTGTGTTTGATGTGCAAATATTGTGGTAGTTTAACATCAATGGGCAGCCAAGCATCATATAAAAAATAAAAAGCATAAAACATAAGCAGTCTTGACTTCAGCCTTAGTTCATCCTTGTATCTTTTTATTCATAAATCAATTGATTTTAGGTACACATTGGTCTCATTCTTCATCTTTTTCAGGTTTGGATCTTAGGTATAATGTATTGACTGATGTTGGAGCAAAGCACGTGGCAACGTTCCTCCAGGTGCTAAAATGATGTTTGTTTCAACTGTATGATTTATTTGGCTGTGTTAATATTTCGGTGGTGTATTTGAGACAAGAATGCATTGGTTTGGCAGAATTCCACTAATTTTGACTTTCGTATCTGAATCCATCCCACTAAAATCTCAGATTGTGTTCTCTGGGGGAGATTTTTAACTTCTGATATTTATCTAGGGTGTCATGAAAAAGGAATGGTGGAATAAACCAGAGGGCTTTTAGGCTTACATTCAATTAAACAAAGGATGTAATGGTAGTGTCAAGTGTGCCAGGGCCTTTGTTTCAGATACTTTATCCTTTCTATTAGCCTTTCTGTGGTTCTAAACATAGGAACCTTTAACGCTTCCTTTCTGTCGTTAGCACTTGAAATACAGACTGAAAGTGGTGAGTTTCCACTCTGTGTCTGTATTTCTAGAGCTCAGGGGAGTGCCTTCAATTTCACAGACTACCTGGAGGTCTACATCTGAGCTTAGCCACCTGCCTTGTTTGGTCATATGGGTTCCTAGGTGGCTATTGTAAGCCCCATGAGGATTTACACACTGCATCTTCTTCTGTCTCTCCCTCATCTGATGTACTTCAGCCTTCTCAAACCACTTCTCCAAATCAGGTTCTGTCTGTAGAGCAGTGCAGGCTGGAGGTTGTAGGTACACGTATGACACATCTTCTTTTTGAAAAGTTCAGGCATGCTCTAGAAAAGAAGTCTCATTGCTTTCTGCTGTATTTGTTCCTAAGGGAAACTCAACTCTGCGGTACCTTAACCTGATGTTTAATGATATTGGCACAAGTGGAGCAGAGCTGATAGCGAAAGCCCTCCATGTGAGTATTAGTCTGGGAGATTTAGACGTTGGCATCCAGTTTGATATTTTTTTGCTTTTGATGAACAGCACTAGTTGTCCTGCCAACATCAAAGCTGGCTGAAAGGGTCCTCTGTCTTCAGCCCATTCAGCGTTTTGCTGTAACACAGGGATTGCTTGTTTTCCCAAGGCAGCCTTCAGAAATCAGATTTCACACAAGAGAAAGTTGCGCTGTGCTGCCATTAATACTTAATTATCACAACTATCGCTCTGGATTTTTCTGTGTGAAAAATGCTATGCTATGCTCCAAGTTGTATAATGCCATCAATATTTTCTTTTGAGCTCTTTTAATTTTGTGTTAAATTTGCCTCTACCTTGATGTCAATGCTTGTCTCAAGTCAAGATGTCTGAGACGTATTTTCAAAGCTTTGCCTCACAGCAACAGCACAAAAACATGTTAGTGGTTTTTAACGTGGTTTCCTAAGGAAATGAGGCTTGCATGTAATACTTGTTGTGTTTATGAAACAAGACTCTCGTGGGCTCTTTCTTCCTCCTTCATAGTCTTTGAACTAATTTCAACTAAATCTGGGAGGCCTCCAGAACACTAAATTTGTACGGTGGAGCTGTACAACATTGGGCTTGCCAGCATACCCCAAAGCTATTTGTGCAGCCCCACAGCAGCATTTGCTGAGCTCATCCTGCAGGCAGGTGGCAGGACCTGAGCTGGGCTCCCTTTGGGTGAAGGGGGAGCAAAAAGGACGGAGATGCTGTAGGGAGGCACTGCACTGGGGGAAAGGGGACCAGGGACATGTGGAAGACGTAAAAGCCATACGAAACCAGGCTTTGTTATATCTTCTGCTCACAGAACCGCTTGTTTTGTAATCTCTTAATTATAATATCTTGTAAAGAGTACTGTGGTGCTCAGGAATTAAAAACAGAAAACTGCTCTGCATTGCACTTAAGACTTTATCTGTTTAAAAGGTGTTTTGTGTCCATTGAAATTCTATGGAAAGGTGGGAGAGCCACTGACTTCTCTCAGCCTCTGATCAGAACTTTCTACTGGCAGTCCTGCAACGACTGATGCATTGATTTGACTGCGTAAAAAAAGTCCTGCTGAAATTGATTGTCTTTGCTGGGCTTTGATTTCAAAGCCTCTGAGAAATACAAGCAAAATGCTTTCTTAAAGGCTCTTTGTGTTCTTGTTTAAGTGAGTTTTGGTATAACTTGCATTTCAGTTGCCAATATATGCCGAAATATCTGCCTGCATTATTTTCATGAGTGTGCAGCTTGTGAGCTTACCTGGGAGAAACAGGTTTTCAAATAATTAAGTTTTGCTTAATTCTTTATGTGCTTCCACTGTGGAAAGCTTGCGCCAGCTGCTTAGTCAGCGTTAACACTTGGGTGCAATTCTAGAGGGATGTTTGGTCTGTGTGGCAACTAGCAGGATTCACAGGAAAAAGGACAGTTGTTTAGTTGTCCTTCTTGTCATTTGATTTATTTATTTATTTATTTTCGTCTAAGGGAACGAAACCCTTGTATATTTGAGAATGACTGGAAACAAAATAGGAAACCAAGGGGGAATGTACTTTGCTTCAATGCTGCAAATTAATTCCACCTTAGAGAAGTTAGATCTTGGAGACTGTGATCTGGTAAGTAAACCAGTAAAATTCTCAGCAGTTGCCTAAGTAATTGAACGTGTCAGTGTTACAAAGATGCCGCAGTGCTTGCGTAGAGGAAGTGCCCTCTGTTGCCATTGAGTTTGCATTTTGTGATGGCTGGAGGTAACGCCATGTATAATATTGCAATGCGTGCTTGGAAAGGTGTGTTGCATAAAACACTGAAGTCATAACCAATGACATATTTGAGTCATTGTCCCAGGAATTCAGGTGCTTGGATTTCACATATTCCAGTATTGTTTTTGTTGTTTGCTTGTTATGTTAAATCCTCTGTGATCCATACTGAAGAAGGGGGTTTTTCTTCTAAAGTGTGCAGTGCTATAAAGCCTGAAAGTCACCCTCCCCATAGCTCTGTTGCTCCTGTCAGAGCTTGACTCATAAAGGACTTAGGCATGGCAGTGCTGAACTGAGCAGAAAGGCCTCTAATTCGATCTCGGGTAACTTGCTGCCTCCGAGGTGGGTGCTGAGACTCCCCCCAAACGGCACTGGGGAAAGTCAGGAAGGTAGGAACAGGTCAAGGCACTAAACAGAGCACTTCCCGCTCCAGCCAGTAAAGACCAATGATGGCTTTACACACCTGTGAGGTTATGGCAGCAGGTAACAACTGGAGCTGTGAATGTCCTCCAGGTGCTGCGTCCTTGTGAGGCAGCCTCAGTAGGGCTGCAAGGTGGCCATGGTTCTTCTCCTCGCCTAGGAGAACTTAGTCCGGTGTCTCACCTGGCAAGAGAGTGCTCTGACCAAGCCAGGAGTGAAATCGAGGTGGGCTGCTCTCAGCCTTCTGTTAAAGCTGCTCACTTCTCAGGAGAAGTGTATGTGGGGCATACAGAGTTAAGTTGCACTGTAACATAACAGTTGTGGCTGTCACCTGGAGGTCAGATGCAAAACTTTATTATATTTGTTCACTGGAATTGCAGAACTTGCTCCCACACTAGAAGGGGGAATACCTTCCGGAAACTGTGAAGGTTATGAGCACATAAACAAGGAAAGTGTGGCTGGAGTAAGATTTATTCGAACACTTAATATGTTTATGCTTGGTAGGAAGCTGACAGAGTTGTTTTAAAATGAAATAGCTTCAGGTGTAGACCAGCCTAATTGGAAAGGAACATAAATGTAAGTTAGTGACCAAACCAAGGAAATACAGAAATCCACATTGGCCTGTATTCTAGGCTCCGACTGCTCTGTACCACATTAATTCACTTTTAGTATGCATTTATCTAGTGGATAAATGTTAGCTAAGACTTTTACTGAAGACCTTGGGGAACACACACAAGCTATAATTTACTTCATAAATCAGGGAAAAATGAAGTACGGGATTAATTAAATAGACAAAGATCTCTCTGAGATGCATTATTCTTGCTTTTTATTTTCAGATTTGCCAAATTTCCTGGTCACTTGTAGTTCTTAGTCTAATTCCATTCTGTTATTCCGCAGGGAGTTGGCGTCGGTGCCTGTAAGCATGAGCCTACAGCACTTACATTTCTCCAAAGTACAGGGAGGCAGAAATAACAGTATTTCCAAGCAGAGCCCATTCAGTGTTCTTGATCTTCTGACAATCAATTCTAAGAAGTCTTGGTAATGTACTAGCTTGATCTATACTTCGGACAGGTTTATCTAAAGGCTTTGTTTATTTTTCCATTTGCAGGGTACGCAGTGCGTGATAGCAATAGCAACAGTCCTGACTCAGAACAAATCAGTCAAAGCAATCAACCTAAATCGTCCTTTACTATACAGCCAAGAGGTATGTTGGTAGGCTGCAGTGCCAGCTCAGTCAGAGAGAAGCAGAACTAAGGTCAATGCTGATGTATTTATGCAAATCTAGACTACAGGACTCTGGGTTTTCTTACAAAGTGACGTAATAATAATAATAAAATGCATGTAGATTTTTATTAGTATTTTTTTCTGCCCCAAGTTTTGTGCCCTCACAAGCCGCCCTTGTTTAACTAGGAGGCTAATTTTTTTTTCATCTTAAATGTCTTTCTTGGTATGTACGCGTTTGTTAAACAAAGGGCTAATGGAGATGACTCGGTATTACTGAACCGAGCATTCCTTCCGCTGCCAGAGCATGGAGAGTTTTATGCATCGTTCAGCAAACCGAGGGATAAAAGCTGTTTAGCAGAAACCCAGGGGAAGAACAAAAGGCTGCTTTTTATCTGAGCAGTGTGATACATGGGCAATTGCCAGAGGCTGCAGCCTAAGGAAGAAAGGCATACTTTAACAATATGCCATATTCACTGCGCTCTGTGGTTTCGTTGTTTCACTGTGCGAACTTGCAGCTTGAATTTAACAAGTGAATGAACCTCAATGTAAAACCTATGATGCATTTGCGATCCAAAACAAAGACACAGACCTGCCAAAACAATCAGGCGCTGAAAAGAGAATCAGGAAGGCAGTGTTTGCTGGGGGCAGCACCACAGGCCACTGGATGGGCACTCGCGCACAGAGGTGTGGGCTTTCACCTGCAGGCATGCAGCTTCTGTGCATCCCTGTAGGCTTTCACCTGCGGGCATGCAACTGCTGTGAATGGCTCCTGGTCCTGCTAAGTCTTGGCCGCAGAGCTGGTTCTGCCAGGCTGGCAGCAGTTTTCAGCTGCCTGTGATGCATACCCTATCTTCCTGATAGCAAGATAATGTAATTAAACTATCACGAAAGCCAGAACTTCCCATATCCCAAAGGTGATTTTGCAAGATTAAACAGATTATAGTAGTTTCTTTTCTACCAAGACAAGGGTTTGATCTGCCTAAGTACAGTTTTACAAATAAATTTAAACTACTGGCATTGAAAGTAAAGGCCTTGTCTGCATCTGTGAGAGACTTTCTATTTGCCATTGTTCCCACCTTCAACCCAATCATCTTCTGAGGCCTCTGGATTGCTCCCTTAGTTTTGACTCAAAGAATTCACTCAGTTGTTCTTGTAACCAAATGTGACAACTTCAGAACGAATTCACTGTGCCTTACAGTGACAGGGCATATTTTTCCCCACAGCAATTCTATCTCTTTTCATGAAGTAAGAGTGTCATGGCAAAATGTTTTTGATGTTAGTGAGGGCTGACTGAAAAAGTCTTTTAAAAGCAATGTCTGGGAGGGAAATTGATTAGATATAATGATTCAAGCATTGATGCTCCTGATATTTGTAGGGATGTATATAGTACTGTAAATCTGCAAATACTTTTGTTATTGTTCACCTTGTTTTGAGTTCTAATAATACATTGTTTCCTCGCTCTTTTCAACATGAAGTTGTAATATACAAAACAGAACACTACTGATGAAAAAGTATTACTGTTGTGCATCTCTTTTACTGAAACAAGACACTATCTTGTTCTAAAATAGAGTTTTATTAAACTTAGTGTATACTTCTAGGAAGGCACCACAGCCCATGTAGCTTCGATGCTGAAAAATAACTCTTCTCTTGTGGAACTACATTTGTGCAAGCATGAAATTAAAAGCTTTGGTGTAGAGCGACTGTGTGAGGCATTGTATGAAAACTGCAGTCTGAGATACCTTGATCTTAGCTGGTAAGAGTTACTACATGACATAGCCTTGACTAACATTAGACATGTTTTCTTAGCGTTCTTTTAAAATATATACATATGCATAATCTCTTTCAGTAATCGGATAACTCGTGATGATGTAAAATTTTTGGGAGAACTACTGAAACGGAACCAAACCCTGGAAATATTAGATCTTAACTCAAATCGAATAGAAGATGATGGAGCCATCTACTTAAGTGAAGCTTTGACTTTGCACAACAGGACTCTTCAGGCGTTAGTATTTATATAACTTCCCCCAGGGCTATAGGCATAACCACTCATGGTAAATGGAGCTCAGCCTTCGCATTGGCTGAACTGACAGGAAAATTATGTTTTTATGCAACCAATCAAAACAGATAAGTCAGGAAGTTCCAAAACTTTTTGTCTAGCTGAGAAGGAAAAAATGTGAGTAACAGATTGTGTGGGATTAATTTGCCTAAGCATAGGTGTCTTTGCTGTTTGAGGTGCCCTGAGGCCTGTGAGAGATTTGTAGGGTGCTGCAGGGAAGCCTCACGGGTTCTTTTGGAGACCTGCAGCTAGAGGCGAGGCAGGGCGTACTGATGTGTCTTACAAGGCACGAGAGGCTCGTGTTTGGCTAACTGAATGAAGCCCCCTGTAGCTTCATGTGAACTATAGGAATAAAATGCTAGGCCAAGAAATGCCATGCAGGCCAAAGTGCTGATGCTTCACGTTCGCCTTCCCTGCCTGTACTTGCTTTGTTCATCTTGGGTCCATTGCTGCGCAGCCTGATACATGCTTGTTCTTCTGTCTTTGGTTTTGGGTTGAAGCTTAGATGGGTTTTGCAGAGGGTCTCAGCATCGTGCACGCGATTCACAGCCTCTAGTCATTCTAGGGGGGATGAGGGAGGCAAAGGGATCGTTGTTCTTTTTGCATAGGTCCCTGTGGTGCGCAAGCGTAAACAAAGCAGGATCTGTAGGGCTTCCCAATTTTAAGATAATCAGATTCCATGCAGGGATAAGGCTCTATATTTGTTGATTCTGATCTTCAACAGATAAGAAAATCCTCTGTTGAAGTTAGCTTCCGGGTGAACCCAAAAGAGGTGTAATCTCTCCATCAGGGTGTATTTTGTAGCCCGCATTAAACTGTACCGGCAGGATGTAAAAGCTGATCAAAGGTGTTACCTGAAGCCATCGGTTTTAAGTAGCAGACTGAGGAGGTGGTGGCTGCTAGGTGCCTCTGAAAGCCTTCCAGGTTCACTAACATAAAAATAACTGCCAGGCCGCAAAGATCAAAGCTTAGCCTGGCTCCGTGCCAAGGCCTGGGCTTCAAAGCAGACTCACAGATGAGATGTGGCCACCACACAATAAGTCACTGATGCTGGAGAACTAAACAGTGAACAACCTGGCTGCGTGGGTCACGGAAGTGCCTTAAGAAACAGCACAATTCCATGGCCCAGGCTGCCTCCAGCAGCCTGAAGAAGGGCTCAACAGGACCGGACTTAATACAAATACCTCACTGCATTATTAATAACAAGTATACAATTACATTATCCATATAAATATAGAAAATCTATAATAATATAACTCAGTAAAAAAATATTTTAACTAAGATATGGGAATTGAGTGGTGTGGCACCTTTGCATAACTATTTTCTCTGTTTATTAGGTTATCAGTAGTAAGCAACAATATAAGCGGCAAAGGGCTCGTAGCTCTTTCACAAGCAATGAAAACAAACACGGAGCTTTCCTATATTTATATCTGGGGGAACAAATTTGACAACACCACCTGTATGGTAAGTGTTTGCTTCTCAGCTCTTCTGAGTTTTTTTTTTCTTAATTGGTTTTCACAGTCGCTGGGAAGACCACAGCACTTGGTGAACAAGATACTTGATTTACTTTTTAAGAAAATACTTATAATGTTGTGCTACTGTAACAAGTCACCTGATATCAGCATACTGAAATGACCAAGTCGTTGACTATTATGTTATAGTGTCTCGATCCTTCCTTGCAGTCAAAATACAGTATTATATGTCAGATTTTTGGTTTTATTAATTGCAGGCATTTTCAGAATTAATTCAGACTGGCCGCTTGAAACCTGCTTGTACAGACGTGGAACCGTATGAAGTGGATGGACGCGTTTACCTTGCGGAGCTCTCCCACGGCCTTAAGAAGCATTACTACTGGACACCCAGTTGTGGGGAGGTAACGAACAAAGCTGCTAATGCCAGCCTGGCACTTGGAGCTGTTTCAGAATATTTGTAAGGTAGAAGTAGCCTGAAGCCATAAATGCTTGAGGTTTTTCCACCTGGCTTCTAGTGAAATGGGTGACGTCGTACTTACTGCATGTTCTTTCTTCAGGGACTCTAGTTTAGGAGTCTAAAAACATTTAGAAATGGTGTTAGAGATGAGATGTTGAACCAGCAGCCATAACATTTGTTACTAAATAATGCCCAATCTATTAAAAGCCTATTAATGTGAAAATGCATTAATTCTGCTAGTCATTTCTGTTGTGCATGCATCTCCTTTAGGGACATGGCTTCGTGGGTGATACTGGCTGTAGGGGGATTGTTGGAGGTCTGTTCCAGCCTTAATGGTTCTGTGATTCCATGATTCCTTTGCCTTACTGTAATTAGATGTAGTTCCACTGCCTTTCCTGGGCTGCAGTTCCTGCAGTCAGGCTTCCCTGTAGCAGGGAGAGCCTGCAGGTAGTGTTGTTTTGTCTCAGCAGGCTGGAGGCCAGCCAGGCAGACTGAACTGATAAAAGCTTCCACCTAGCACTGCCGCTGGGCAGCAGCTTTGCTTGAGAGCAAGTCAGATATGTGGTAGAACAAGATTCCTGTTGAAGCTAAGAGGCTGGAGCAAATGCATTTGTCACCACCGCTCTGTACGTTCTCCTTTTACTTAAAAATTGCGTGCTTGTGTTCTTTATCCAAGAGTACTTTTTTTTAAACTAGGTTAAATGAATTTAAGCTCTTAGCCACAAGAATGTATGAACTTTAAAGCTAGTAAACCTAGTTCACAGATACACGAATGGTATTTTGATTAACTTGCTGTATGTAGTTCTTTCTTAAGCGACAAATGAAAAGCACCACTGAACTTAGTGTTGTTTCTTCCTGTCTCTTAAACTGAAAGCTCTTCCATCATTACAGCTGTGTGGCAATTCTGACATGTAAATAACACAACATATGCATATAAAGCTAGTTAAAATTTGTTTAATGCTTTGGATACAAGCTGCTTAAAAGTTTGGGAATCACTCAGATTGTTTCTTTTTCCATCCATTCTGCTTATACCTGTAGGAGCACAGATCTTGTCAAGTGTAAAACGAAAAAAGACTTAAATATGACAGAGGTTTGCTCAAAGGTTTTCACTAATGCAATCTTCTGCAGATCTAAATGTGCCTGATTTAAAACAAACAAAAAAACAACTAGTGTCAAGTATACGTAACAAAATCCATAAGCACATGTGCACACAGGCAAGATACCTGTAAAATGAAAGTCAAAAGAAAAAAATAGGAAAGTAATTTCTACAGTCTACTTAAAAACCAGTGACGTGTATTACCACAGTGGTAGTGTAGAAACAGAGGTGTACGGATACGCTTTATCAATCTGAAATGACCAGGGTGGTAGTGGTAGCTAATGTGGTGTTGTTTGTTTTAATATTTAGAACATAAATTAGCTGGGCTTTGTTGGTCCAAAAATCGCTTAGTGGCATCGGAGGACTTAAACCTCTTCGTCAATCAGCTGCGTAGTAAAACAAACGTACCTGCTCAGTGGACTTACCTCTGTCTCTGCTCCCTCAACCTGCTTACCTGCTAGCTCCAGTGTTTAGGACCTGAGCAAGTTTTCTTCACCCTCCTGACCAGGAGTTCCCCCATGTTCTCTTCAAAGAACAGCTTAACAGATGTAATACCCAAAAAGTGAGTGCAGAGCCGGAGAACAGAAGTTTATTTACCTTAACCTGTGACCATCTAGGTTAGCACTAATTTGGTCTCCGGTCACCCTGCGAGAAGCCTGTCCTAGACAGCTGCTTGCGTTTTAGCTGTTGTTGCACAGGAAGAAGAGAACAGCAAAAACAGCAGTTGAAGGTACAAAGAATGTAACTGTTTGAGAGGGACCTGCACTGACATAACTGAGCTGTAATACTGGCTTGCATTAGCAAACATTGTTTTTCTGCATGTTGCTTCTTTGGAGCATTGCAGGTTGTACTGCGATACTCCAAAGCAAGTGTTCTTAGTGCCGATCCACTGATTGGAGAATTTCTTGCCAGAAAGACCACTACAAGATTCAGATTTAGGTATCACTTTTCCCTGTATCTGTCTTTCCCTTGTCCCGTACATAAAGTTCAGGCTAACTTCATTGCCTGAAAGTTAAGTCTTAGATCTGTTAAATCTTGTTAAGCTGCTGTGGTAACAGGAAATCAAATCTTTCAAGTCAGTTTCAGCTCTACCACCAGCAGTGTTTTATTTTTAGTAGCTAAGGTAAGATAGCAATGCTGTTATACACAAAATTAACAGCATAATGGCATCACATTCAAAAATGCGTATTTTTTTTTGAAACATTTTTACTCCATGCTCCTTATTTATCAGGAGCACTCTGTTATTGACGAGATCAGTAAGAATAGCTCCTAACAAAAGGCTGCAGTGTCATTCTTACTGAATTATGTTTATTATAAACGTTTGTATAAACAGATCCCTGCGAGCTATAACAACTACTTATTTAAAAAAAAAAAAAAAAGGTTTTGTTTAAAGTGGCCTATGCCAAAGACTGCTTTCCTTTCTCTGAAACCCCAGCCCTGAAATTCTTAGAAGACATCTCCTTGTGCTCTTTTGAATGAAAGGATTCACGTAGGCTAGAAATTCTTGCCATGCTGCTGTGGTACTAAAACAAGCATAATCCTGTTCTGTAAGCAACTTTTTGCAGCTGGCAGAACTCAGAGCACCTTTCAGAATGGCAGCACGTTGGCCTCGCTTTGAAAGGAAGGAAAACGACTGATCCAGCAGGCCGGTGGTACGGTACAGGTTGGCTAAGTCTTACTGCATGCTCTACTATACCACCTCCTGTAAAATTAAACAACTGAGTAAAAATAAGTTAAGATACAAATTCTGATAAATAAATCCACTGAATATCTACTTGAGCAGATAAAGTACACCTTCAAAGCACTCGGGGGAAAAAAAGAACACCACATCCCCCACCTCTCAAAACAAGCATGGGGAAAAGAAAGTGCTAACCTAAGAGTGATCCCACAAGATTACATTTAGAACAAAATTCTTATTTAATTTGGTTTGAACAGATCCACATTTTTTTCTATCAGAGAAATCAAGTGGTTTTGCTGCCAAGAAAATGCACTAATCCTTGCTGTGGTCGTGTGCTGTGCCAAGGGCAACCTTCCGTCTTTCTGACGGGGTGCTTTAGTGGTGGTTATGTTAGACTGCTTCCCTCCGCCTCTTGTTGTTTCCCCTTGCAGTTATAAATAGCACGCACAAGGTGAGGGAAAAATACAAAACAAGTTTATTAAAGTCTAACATAAAACACTTCAGGCTGAATATGTACAACTCCCTTCCCTTCCCAGGTGACTATAAAAGTGAGAGTTGAGCTATATACAAACAACAGAGGAAAAAATGTATATACAGGAAAGATACTTTAAAAATAATTTAACCTCAAATCAGTCATTAGTCTTTATCTTAATTCTGCAAGGCTTAGTGATAGCCTCTCCAAGATCACAGCCCTGAAGTCCTTGACACGGGACTTGTCCATACTCAAAAATGTTATGCAAATACATGATTTTAGGAAAGTTGTCATGCTTTGTGCCCACATATAGACACAAATCCAGATGTAAGTGCCACACAAGGAGTTATTCTAAAAGAAATATTTGGAAACAGCCAATTCAGAAACTTACAGATGTAGAGAATCTATTCAGGCAGACCTCACACCAGCTTTAGTGCAAAACTGACTGAAACTACTGAAACAATGGCGTTGCTGAGATAAATGATGCCAATCTCTCTAAATTACTGTTAATGGAATTATTAATATATCCTCTTTCGCTTTGCAAGTAAGTTTCAAGAATGAGAATTCTCCCTAAAAAACACTTCCATTCTTCTATTCGTCCCTTAAAGAAATTACCAATATAAACCTTGCACCTCCAAAAAGAACTTGGAATCCTTAAGCCTATGATTTAATGTGCAGCTGATTTCCATGCATCTATCAGCAAAGGTACAGTGCAGACCTGCTTTGTCAGGCCCTACAGCACTCAGAATGAACATTCCTACAAATTTAATATATATATATTTAATATCTATATATATTTAAAATCTATATTCTAGTAAATGAATACAGTTAATAGAGATCATACCTCAGCAGCTGAGATATCTTCACGAGAGATGAGGATAAGAATTGAGACTCTCAGATGAGGACTGAAGAGTGCAGGTCACTAAATTATTGCTCCGAGACCAAACTACGAGCCTGGGTGTTGTACTAAGAAAGGTTAAAATTGTTGTCTTGTAAAAAATAATGATTATCTTCTTGTCTATAAAGAAAACTAAATGACTACTAAAGAAAGTGTTACTGTTTTTAAATATCTAAACAAATCCTGTATAAATCTAAGTACTGTTCTTTAAAAAAGTCTGAAAATCTAAGAATACAGTATTAAGCTATAATTTTAGAAATATAAAAACAGTCCAAACAAACGTTATTATGGAATGCATTTTCTGTGTAGGAATGTTGGTTTTATTTTCTAGCGCTATTTCTCTCTTGCTGTCCTTTATCCTGGATATATTAACCTTCACATGCTTTTCTTCAGAAAACAGCAGTGGATCATGACTTTATCTTCCCAGGTTGGTTAAACATTAAATGTATCAGTTGTACATCTTTGTTCTTTCTTTCAGCACTCATGATTAAGTCTATATCTAGCCCAAGACTTCTGCTCTATTTTCAGAAAGAGAAAGTAAAGAGGAGCCTTAGGGCGAGCTCCACGGCTCACTTTTGTTAACACAGGGTCAAGATCTTTGCCATTTGTCAGTGCCAGCTAGCTAAGGAATCCTTCAGCTACCACATCAACAACAGAAACCTGAAAAAAAAGGGGGGGGCAATGCCAATCAAGAACATCTGAGAACTTCATCTCTTGGCCTTTGCCAGCATTATGAAGGACAGCAGCTGTTCATAAACGTTGTGCTGTGAATAAGCAAACAGAATAAAGGTGAGGAAAATACAGCAGTAATTAGCTTTGGGGGACAGTGAGAGATGCCTGCATTAGGAATGTTCCTGGGGAACTCCACGCTGTTCGTGGTAGGTTTTTATCAAATTAGCCATGATTAAAACCTAAAATAGGATCAAGAAGCAGTTTTAAACATGCAGCCTATGAAGATGATCAACACAAAGAAGCGGAAGCTCTATTACCTCACAAGCACAACCATGTAGAAATTAAAGGAAAATGACAGTCACGCCCAGGAGTCAAGGGACCGTTTGCAGAATATTTCAATGAAGTCCTCCAAGAAATTTTTCACGAGGCTTTTTAATTAAGGTGCAGATTACTTATTACTCCATGTAGAACAGAATTAGTTAAGAGGTATCTCCTATGCCCTTCGATTTATCAGTGTCTGGACACAAGGCATCAGTGGGAAGAAAATGCTAGCACCAAGTCAATAACCAACAAATAATATCTTAGAACCTCTTGTTGGTACAGCATTACGATTGTTTCTCACTAGTTGACGATCACTTAGATAACACTTACATTATGCTAATGGCACAAACTGGCAAAACGGAGCAGAAAAGCACTCCTACCGTCAAGTGGTCTTTAACTAATGACCCTACCAGGACACTATGGATGTTGCTTTTTTAAAACTTAACTTGCTAATAGTAAAACAGACCTTCACGAGGGTCTTGCTAGATACCAACTGTGTGCAGTTACACTGGACAAGCAACGTGAGTGGTAAAGCAATACATAAAGACTTCAATTAAAACAAATCAGTCATACTCTAATACACCCATGCCTGGAAAATTAATCTGCTCTGTTGTACTCTTAATGCCCCCGCAGGTAGCATTCATTCAGTATTTTCACAGTGAAGGGCAGTGTTTGTTTCTTCTTCTGTACCTGCTGTCTAGCACAACAAGTACTGCTGTCACAGAAATGATCATTATGAAGCTATGCTTCACGCCTCACAATTAAGTCAACGTCTCTTTTTGTCTCATCTACAACGTGCACGTTCCAGCGCTTCTTTTAGCGAATGCTGCTGTTTGTGCCAAACCCGGGGTGTTTCAGAGGTGTGAAAAACAAATGTGGGACGAGATGCAACAACGCTAGATTCACTTTAAAAAAAAAGAGTGACTTGTAAAGAATAGGCAGCAGTATCTACGCCATTAGAGCCATGCTGAAGAAGCTCCCCTTACTTGCCTTGTCAGGGACATTACACCAAGCTCGCTTTCCCTCTGGCCAGACTGAACCGAAGACAGGCTGCTTCTGGCCGACAGCAGTAATTCTTTGACAGGACCTCGCCGGAGCGCTGCCCTGCCTTCCATCACGTACACTCTGCCACCTCAGACTGCAGCTGTACAAGCTTGTTAGCACAGTCAAACTATGAATTTTCCCTCTAGAACTGGGGATTGATTTTCCTAAACTATCAAATATGGCTTCAAATGTCTGTTCTCAAATCGCAGAATGGTTTGAGGTGAGAAGGGACCTCTGGAAGTCCTCCGGTCCTACCCCCACGCCCAAGCCAGGACACCCAGAGCAGGTTGCCCAGGACCTCCCCAGGAGGGAGCCTCCCCAGCCTCTCCTGCAACCGGCTCCGGTGCTCAGATGACACCGTCACACATCAGATCAGCAGGATCACAAAGTGACCTCCAAAAATACATTAACATACTTAACAGAGGATTCTTAAGGCAGGTGTTGCTGGAAAGGAATTGTCTCCTGGAAATCTGTGTCAATGACAAATAGAAATTTGATTGTAGATTAGCACAATTCAACCAAAGGAAAAAAAGGGGGAAAAGACAGCACTGTACAATGGAAATGCCTTACGAGGATTTTTACACAGAGAAAAAAAAAAAGAACAAGTCCAATTCAAGAAGTGTGACTGCTTGATTATGTTCATCTTTACCAAACGTACGCAAGTTCACTGCTGGGTTACCTTGTGGCTCTGTTCTGCTGTCAGTATAACTGCTGCAAGAAAATAAACTGAGGTTCTGAATAGCCAGTCACAGCGGATCTTAGCAATGTCTCTGACGAGGGAGACTGACTGCCCGCCACAGGAAGCAGCATCTGATGGTCTTCAGTCCCAATGGGAAGGGGAAGCGGTAAAGACATCTCAGAGGGCTTCACGTCTATGGACTCCGACAAAGGACTTTTCTGACTCTGAATGGATTCTTGTTCGTTGAAAGAATTATCGAGTGTATTAGAATCGGGGGGAGTTTCGGATCCTGGGAAAAGAAAAAAAAGAAAAAAAGTTTTTCCAAGCATTTATTTTATTTTCCCAGCAATTAACGTAAGGGAAAACTTTGCAAATGATGCAAGGATTGCTGCTAGCAAGAACCAAGCAAGACTTGTTCTCAGAAAACAGGGCCTAACTGCTACTACAAATCTTGCTACAGGTAGCACAACTCAACAAGAAGGAAAGGCAGCACCAGTGTCTTTACACGGAAGAATTAAAACAAACAAATCCAACGTGAAAAAATGAATGGCTTGAATGATTATTTAGATCTTACCAAGACATTCAGATTCCCTACCAGATTGTCTTGTTGAGGACATGTCGTGCATTGTATGACCTATCCTCATGTGTCTCATACCGTCCCTCATAACTTTCTCTACAGGCACCATCTCTCTTGGAAACCATCTGAAGAAACGTTCAAAAGCTCCTACACAAATTCTGCAGATTCTCTTTCAACTGACTGCCCAAACAAGCACGTGGCGTGTCAAAGACTGCCCGGGCACTTGTGCTGTCAGTACCTTTGATGGGCTGTGAAGCCAAAACAAGCTGTAAACACAGGGTGAAAACTGAGAATCACATCCTCTGCTTCCTGTGACGTGACAAGCAGACGGATGATGAATTCTAGCTTGATCTCTACTTGGCATGGTACAGAAGATAACAAATCCTTAACATAGAGAACAAAGGAGCTTTGGAGAAAATACAATGATGACGGTTTCCTTGGGATTTTCCACCCCCGAAAACCTATGAACCACAGCCACATAGTGCCCAGCCCTCTCCTCGCTCACTGTTGCTCACCGCACACTTGCTTCCACCCCCTTCTGGCTGCATTAGCACCTTCCTCAACGGGGCTTCCCGAGACTTTGACCTTCAAAGCTGCCTCTGCGTGTGACTCTTGTTTTCTCAGCCTCTCCCTAGCCACGCCAGACATGCACGGACACCGATCATTCCCTTTTCCATACGACAGAGACAAGGGAATTAGGGCAAACACACTTAAGGATGGACAGATAATGAGGTACGTGGAGCCAGTGTTCAAAGAGACCGGCTCCATTCTCGGAACATCTCCTGAGTTTTGTACCATAACCAAGCAACACGTCACATTTCTTCCTAATCCAAATCTGGTATGGAGAGCAGGATTTGAATGTATTTGAAAAGCCTTTTTTTAGGGCAGTATTTGCAGCAGAGAACATTTTGCCGGCTGTCTGGTACCGTGTTATTGCTAATCCAGCTCAGACCTGGATTAACATCGACTACGCCTTGCATTAAAAATATTGGGTCCTGCAAGAAGTAAAGTCACGTAACCGGTACGCCTTCTTCATTCTAATCAGTACCCTAATAGGGACATACTCCAAAAACAGATTCAGAAGAAAGAAAAAGTTACCTACAATTCAGAGCATGCCTTAATGTGGAAAGCTCTCAGCTTATTCAGACAATAAATATTCACGTACAAAAATTCTTGTCAGCAGCAATCCAATTCTCTGTTGATCAAGATGTGTTTGCTAGCAACGCAAACTGCTTGAAAATTTGTCCCGAATCTATTTTAAAGCATATCCTTTGGGCTTTGAAAGGTTTAGGTACTTCTAAAGCAGATGCTTTTAGCGCTAAGGAGAGCTACCATCTAATAATCTTCTAAATTTAGAATATTTCCTAAAATAAAAGTGTTCTAAATTTAGGCCAGTTTGAGCAAAAAAAACCACCAACAACAGAAATTATTTGACATGGAGGAAGACAAAACAGATGATGAAGTTTCTTAACCTCTCCTCGCACGAGGAGCTCACCTGTGTGAACTTTCGTTTTGTGCTTCTTAAGATTTTTTATATCTGTGTAAGAATTTCCACACATTTCACAGATAAATGGTCTTTCACCTGAAAGTAAATACGGGTTTGGCAGTTAGTATAATCTTGAAATTGAACGAAGACGCAGTTACGGATGAAGAATAATGGATTTTAAAGTTATATTTTAAAATACAGTTTTTTAACTGTAAGGTATTTTTTCTGTCTGTATTTAGAGTAAAAATAGTTTTCCAGAACAATAGATTAAAACAAAAGAAAAAGCCTCTGTGTTTGAGGTAAAACCATGATCATACGTCAACACCTACGCAGTTACACACAGAAATCAGTCTGAAAAAAGCAATTAAAAAATTCATAGATATTTTCTTTAAATTATTTTCACACAGAGATATATAAATTAAGAAACGCTGCTACTTTCAAGTACAGCACAATGGGATATATTTTAAAGGCAAAAAGGTAAAAGTGGAATATTATTTATTGTGCAGGAAGCAGCCTGTCTGGGAACTGACCTGTATGGGACCGAAAATGTTTATTGAGCTCTCCAGAGGAAATAAAACTCTTTCCGCAAATGCCACAGATATATGGCTTCTCTCCTAAAGGAGACACAAGGAGTTTATTTCAATATATAAACCGTAATACGCATAAAGAACAAGTTAAAATAAAACAGAGGTAACGTCCAATGGGAGAAAGAGCTCCCTAATGTGAAGTGAAAGGGAAAGAACGTGAAAAAGAAGCTGGATGAAAACACCAGAGGTCACTCCCGGGTATCCCAGTGCAGAGCTTTCCTCTGTCTCCCCTTACCTGTATGCTTTCGGGAATGGGTGATGAGAGAACTTGAGACAGCAAAGGCTTTTCCACAGGTGTCACACACGTAGGGCTTCTCCCCTGTGTGGCGACGCACGTGGTAGGTGAGCGTGCTCGCCTGAGCGAACCGCTGACCACAGCGGTCGCACACGTAGGGCTTCTCGCCGCTGTGCTTCCTGCGAAAGAACAGGCAGCGGTGAGCTGCTGGCAGGAAGGGAAGCAGCACCCACGGTTAGTGACTTTCCTCAGCTCTCCGCAGCCTTCTCCAAGGCTCCTTGTGCTAACGTTCTGTGAGCTGATAACAGCATCCACTGGGAGCGGATTTTGAGCTAGCAGTTTCTCACCGAGTAAAATTCGTTTTCTGTTGGCTTGGGGAATCCGCGCGTCAATGATTTCATGGCAGCTGAATCAAACTACGGGCCCCCTGCACGTAACAGTCACTGTGAGAACTCAGCAAGTGTTGCATTACAGCGCATGGAAAGAGAAAACAACGGTTCCTAACAAGGGAACATGATTTGTGCTCCTGCCAAAAAACACAACAGCCCCACGCCGGTTGCTGTGTGCAGGGAGCCCGGCTCTGTTTCACTTCCTGTCAAGGACCGCTTTTGCCTCCAGGTGTTTCAAAGAGCTTAAAACAAACGCCTGTCAGTGCCATAAGGATACCAGTGCGGATGCTGTAACATTCAGAAACTGCTCCCTCCCTAACGAGGGAGGACACAGATGTACGCATTGTTATTGCGGTGTGAGACAGGACCCAAGGTAAAAGGAGTAAGAAATGACTAAATTATGAGTGCAGAACTCTTGCTCACACCACAGTCATTTACTCTGTTGGAATAAGCACGTGGATAAACATCTGCAGGATCTCACTTCCCCCTACCTGGCGTGGATCTTGAGGTTGCTCGAGGTCGCGAACTGCAGGTTGCACACGTCGCACTTGTACGGCTTCTCTTCGCCGTGGTGCATGCGGCTGTGGAACACTAACTGGCACTTCTGGGCAAAGCCTTTGTCGCACAGCTCACATTTGTATGGCTTCTCCCCTGGTAAAAAAAAAAACAAAGCCCTTGTACTCTCTGGATGCACGTAAGCAAGCTTTCCGATCCATGGCCTGGCCAAGGCTCAAGGGTCTGTTCTAGCAGGTCTTACAAATTACATCTCGGAGCGTCCGGTGTTCAGCCCGCTGAGGTGCAACGTGCCAGCAGCACAGCGCACAACAGGCCTTTAGGACATATTGCCATTTGAAAACAAAAGGGAATAATTCATATTTTTAATAATGCCCTTTCCCCCCCCGTTATTTTCAGAAAGCTACTACTGCTTTTTCAGATTATTCAAGATTCGGAGTGTTTGAGAGGAACAACCAGCAAATCCCCTGCTCTTTCCTGCCTCTCAAACAACAAGAGGTGTCCAGAGCTCTTTGTGTCTCACTAACTTCTCGCCAGTGTCCGCTGCAGAACGCCACAGGTACCTCTCCGACTGCCTGTGGTTTCTCCGTGGTCAGTACATCAAAGGACTGTGCAATGCCACGGTCTCAGATGACAGCATGAGAGCGCCTCTGCGTATTGCTGACAGTGCACAGCCAAACCAGGAGCCTGACAACTCCTAAGCACACCGTGTGCTTAAGAATAAAAGCACTAGGTGTCTAACCTGCCAGCTAGGAGCAGCAAACTGTCCCCGAATGCTCCTCACAAGCTTCACCTTGTGTATGAATCTTTAGTGAGTCGGTGGCTGACGATATTTGAAATCCTCTCCCTTGGTCACTGAATGGGAATGGTGTTCTGCAGCTGGACCTCAGAACCTCCTGCTGGAGGCTCTGCATCCTATTCCTCTTCTGCATCTTCACAGCTTCCTGGAGAGAGCTCCACTGCTCACCTCTGCTCAGTTTTCCAATGGGAAAAAGAGCAAAAGGAAGTGTTTTTTAAAAGTCTTTTTCACTGTTACTTCAGAATTTGGAAGGTCAGAATTCGGAACTCGGCACAAACAACGTCCCTCTGCCGCTCACTGGGTTTAGTACAGCAGCAAAGGCGAGAGCAGCACAGCTACACTGGATCAAATCGAAGACAGAACGAATCCAGTATCAAGTCTTCCTTGTTTAAGGAGCCCTTGTCCCTTTAAAACTGAAACTATGATTTTGTACCGAAAAAATGTCAACACACTTTACGCTACTAGGATACAGACGCTATCCCCACAGTACCAAGAGCAGACAAAACTTCCAGAGGAACAACTCAGAACACAAAGATCTTTTTAGTCCCGTATCTGTGTGCTGCTATCGCAGATCCCCACAGTCCAAGCCAAACCAACAGCTTACCTGTGTGAGTTCTTACATGGGTTTTCAGCTGGTTGCACTGCGTGAACGCCTTCCCACACAGCTGGCACACGTAGGGTTTCACTCCTTTGTGTATCCTCATGTGCCGGCGGAGGCTGCTGGCCTCCGAGAAGACTTTCCCACACGTGTTGCACACCGGCTTAGCTTTGGAGTACTTCTGGTCGAGTTCCTCTCCTGAGCTTTCCAGCTGGTAAGTGTTCTTTTCGTTGGCTATGTTGGACATGCAGTGCTCCTTCAGCGCGCAGTTCTGCTGAGACTTCCCCCGCTTCTGTTTTGCTGCAATAGTCTGAACTAAAATATCTTGCGCTGCCAGCGTTTCGCTTTCCACCACAGCTGCCAACTGGAGCTCGGAGTTATCGCTGCCTTGGGCAGCCTGCTCTGTTATCTGCGTGGCCAGCTTATTTGCATCTAAAAACATTTCAATCGACGCGTTCTCAGTCACATCGGTCTGGTACTGTATTGATTTGCTCTGTACGCTCTTGGGGGAGCTGAAATTCTTCTTTCGCTTTTTGGTTTGAGCGGATTTCTTTTCTAAAGCTGATTTCTTTGCCTGGGGTTGAACCAACTCTGCAGGAGGAGCGTCTGCTTTCTCCCGATTGTTGTAATCTCGGAGAGTCAGAAGGCAAGTCTGCTGATTCATCTCAATGTTTCCAGTGATACTAGATGTCTCTGTAGAAGAGGGGTTAGCGATAAAAGCAAAGTCTTCCATCTTTATTTTGCATTTAGTCACCACTTCTTCTACTTTGAGATAGTCGGCAGCCTGGTGAATTTCTTTGACATTCCAGCTGCAAGGAAACAAGACTTAGGTGACAATATTCTGGACAAAGCAGTAATTTGTTCTGTACCAGCTGTAGTAACGCAGGCAGCAGAACTACAGAGAAGTTACGCTGTTAGAAGAAATAATCCACAGTCTTTATTCTGTATGAGCTACACTCAGACGACATCAACACCAAAGCAGTCCTCATTTAAGCTACTACACGGTATTTTTCAGACCCTGCAACGTAGACCTTGATGATATAGAAAAAAGAAATCATTTGAAAATGGTGGCAACAAGTACCGGTTGATTTCTGGCAGTTTAACTAAAGATTAATGGTAACAACAACATTCTGTCTGTCTATTTCACAGCAAACATAACTAAATAATCAGACAACAGGCAGCTAGCCAAAATTATTCTCTGTCCATGCTTGCAACTGCCTCAGTAGCTTGTATGACACTAGCACTGAGCTCCAGGTAAACCCTCCGGGGTTCACACATGCCACCGCTGTCACGGAAGACAACGGGGGTTGCAGCAGGGATACACCCCAGGGTGACAGGTACACGCCAGCAGAGCTCCAGGTGTCTACACAAACAGCTCTCCCTGGGTAAGAGCAGCACGTTCACAGCCCACTGCTTGCAGAGATCCCAAACGCTCAGAACGAACCCAGAAACTTGCAAAGCCTAAGGCACCAACTTCAAGGCACAGCTGTGGCAGTCGTCTGTTACTGTTAAGACTTGTAGCTAAGTTAAAGACAGAAGTAACATGGAAACAACACCCTGCTCCAGGCTTTTAAAATTCTCCAGTCTGAATTTTCAGACATCAGCAGCAACAAAGTATTTTTGGGTGCATCTGACACCAGACGTTGCAACAGGAGTTACACTTCTGGGCTACCTGCTTCTGAGGAGTCCCAGCTGAGTGAGCCATACTTCTTTCTTTTCCCTGAGCGCTGCACTAGGAAGAACCCTCACTGTGCACAAAGTAACACGACATGCACAAAAACACCTCCACGAGGGGGAAAACAAGTACGGTTTCTGTGTGTTCACTGAAAAAAGGGCTCCTATAATCCAGCTTCAGGAAGAATAGAGTTATCCCTCCTTCTCCCAGTAACCACACGAGATTTTTAATCCTTCCTGATCCTGACAGAAAGCCTCAAGAGACTGAGACCATCAGCAAAACGTCTGACAACGTATTTTTGCTTTGGCACTCACATGCCGAGTGCTATCCTGGAGCATGCAAACAGATCTTCAGTGGTTTGTATGCATCACATCCACTACTACGCTCCTCCCAAATGCATTACAAAGAACAAAAACCCCACTACTGCCTCAATACAGTTTATTTCCCTATTTTCTTTCCCACACGAACAGCACGCGTTACCTGTCAAGGTTTAAGTTCCCCGTGTAAATAAACTCCAGGAGTTTCTGGAATCCATCAGCCTTCACTTGAGTCTGATCCAACACCACGTTGTTGTCTGAGGCGTCTCTGTAGAACGCCCCGAAGTACTCGCTGAAGGAGGCGAGCACATTTCTGTGCGCCTTGAACTGGAACTCGCCGATAACCACGGTGCAGTCACAAAGGAAGCCGGCTTCTCGCTGCTTGTTCAGCCTCTCCAGCAGGTGCTCGCAGTGATGGGAGTACTGCATCCTGGCAGCGGGCCTGGTCCGTCCTGGGAGAGCGAAGGAACCCCGTTATACACCGGATTTTACTTTCCCCCCCCCGCTCTCCCTCAAAACAAAGTTAATAACGACCAATACGCCAGCGCTGAACCCTCCCCGTGGCCGGCTGCGCACCGGGACCTCCCTCACGGGGCTCAGCGGCCCGGTTCCCTCCTCAGGGCCGCGGGGAGCTCCCGGCCACCGGGGCTGGATCCGGGGCGCACCGGGGGACAACGGGGGGCGGCAGCAGAGCCGCCTCGGGGCACGGGGAGCGGCCGGGCCGCAGCCTCACGGGGCCGGGCCCCTTCGAGGCCCTTCCCCAGGCCCCACCAGGCCCTTCAGGGTAGGGCCTGGCCCGCCCCAGCCGCCCCCGGCCGCCTCCCCCCCGGGCCCGGCTCTGAGGCGGCGGCGCCTCGCGCACCTGCGGCGGGACGAGCGGGAGGAAGCGGCGGCGCCTCCGCCTCAGGCCGCCATGTTGTGCCGCCGCCGCTTCCCGCACGCCACTTCCGGTGCTCCCGGGACCGCCGGGGCTCGGGGAAGGGCTCGGGGGGGCTGCGGGAGGAGCGGGGACACGGCGGGCAGCGCCCGGAGGGGAACGGGACCGAACGGGCCGCGGAACGACTGCCGGGACGGCCGGGGAGGCGAGGACTACAACTCCCGTGATGCAGCGCGGCGCGGTGGTGCTGGGGTCTAGGGTGGTAGGGAGCTGTGCATGCTGGGGGATGTAGTCTCGCTGGGGACTGAAGGCTCCAATGTCCCTCCGCGTTGGTACTTCCAGTTCAAAGTACTTCAGGACACCGGTTCAGCAGGGCTCACAGCTATTCCAACAGCGCCGGCGGACCTCGGTTACTTTCCAGCGCGACATCAAGAAAGACAAAAAGGAAGAGGAAGGAAAAAAAAAAAAAAAGGGGGGTGCCACCCGCCGGTGTTTCCGCCCGGTTTCGAACCGGGGACCTTTCGCGTGTTAGGCGAACGTGATAACCACTACACTACGGAAACGCCGCTCGGACACAGCCTCTGCAGCAGTCGTCTCATGGTACCCACCTCACTGAAGGGCTGGGGGCCTCCCACCCTAGAATCCCCAAATCATTAAGGCTGAAAAGCCCTCCAAGATCACCTGGGCCAACCACTCCCCTCCCACCGCCATCACCCACTGGGTTTTTATTTGAACCGTGTCAAAAATCTTCGTTGCTGACTGGGAAAGAGCGCTACCAAAAAATCACAGCATTCACGTGACTGTGAGAAACTTTGAGATCTTGATTTTCAAAATAATCCATTTCGTTTTCCATATATTTAAACCTGTATACGTAAGTAAATAGAAGGCCACACCTTGGGTTAATATTTCACACCAAAGCCTCATTTGAAACCATTTTCTCTTACAGCGCCAAATCTACCTCCTGGGGTGGTAATAGGCCCAGATTTCCGCCCCTGAGCCCAGCTCCAGCCCCAACCCCCAAATCCTAAACTCCAAACACGAACCCCCAGGGCTCCGCCCCTAGACCCCAGCTCCCACCCCCTGCTTCCGAGACCCTGACTCCACCTCCTGGACCCCGGACGAAGCCACCAGGTACAGACTCCGAGCCCTAAACCCCAAACCCTAGACCCCAAACGCTAGATCTCAAACCCTAGACCCCAAACCCCAGCCCCCAGGTCTCTGCCCTTAGCCCCAGGGTCTCTTCCCCTAGACCCCAGCACCCTACCCCAGCCCCAGCACCCGACCCCAGCCCCTAAACACCCCAACCACCAGGTCTCTGTCCCCTAGACCCCAGCTCCCGGCTCCCAACCCCGAGTCCCGGTCCAAACCCCAAGCCCAGACCCCATTAGGGATAAAGGGGGGGGTGGGGGAGACGCGGGGAGACCCCAGCCCAGCGCGCGGCGCGGAGCACGTGGTGCAGCCGGCGGGTTCCAAACTCCCGCCGCTCTCCCCGCCCCGCCCCCTAGGCCCCTTTCGCCCAATGGCGGCGGAGGAGGGTGCCGCCTCGTCCAATGGGGGCGCGGCGGCCCGGGCTATAAAAGCCGCACGCGGGGGGCCGCGGGCGGGCCGCGTGGCGGGTGGCAGGCCCCCGCGGATCTAACCCTAATGGCGGTTGCTGCGCTCCCCGCGCCCGCCCGCTGTTTTGGTCGCTGGCTTTCAGCGGGACGGGGGGAGCCGCCAAGGGAAGGGAACCGGGGCGGGGGGGAGGCTGTGAGGGGGGCGGTGGGACCCTGAGGGGGCCGCGGGACCGGCGAGGGGGTGTGGAGAGGCAGGGAGGATGGGAGGGAGCGGCGCGGGTGAACCGCGATCGGAAGGAAATGGACCAATAAAGGAGAAATGGAAATAAAGAAACAAACGCACACACACACACCAAAAAAAAAAAAAAAAAAAAAAAAACAACAAAAATAAACGCCAGCGAGGGCT
Source organism: Nettapus auritus (assembly GCA_011076525.1). Classification (NCBI taxonomy): domain Eukaryota; kingdom Metazoa; phylum Chordata; class Aves; order Anseriformes; family Anatidae; genus Nettapus; species Nettapus auritus. The sequence continues at coordinate 21,452,073 of CM021773.1, forward strand.
CGACAAGCGCCCGTCCGCTCTGGGGTTCCCGGCTGCCGGGGGCCCCCCGCCGAGCCCCCCCGCTGCCCCCCAGCCTCAGGCCGCGGTCGGCCGGCATCGCCTGCCCCTGCCGCCGCGAAGAGCTCGCCTCTGTCAGCCCGGGCGGCAGCACGGGGGGCACAGGACAGGGGGGTCCCCAGCCCCCAGCAGCCGGGATGGCCCCAGCAGAACAAAAAGGGAACAGTGGCGGCTTTCCTGCAACCCCTCTGCCGTGGGGTGCACAGCCGGACACGCTCCAACAGCACCGGGGGCTCCGAGGCGACCCCTGGGCGGGCAGGGCGCTGAGGGGACAGGGGGCAGAGAGAGGTACCGAGGGGTCCCCTCTCTCCGTCCCTGACTAGGAAACGGGCAGCGGGAGGCTGGATGTACGGCTGATCTCATCACGGAGGGCCTGGCGGCGATGGGGACTTGTTGCGGCCTTGAGGGACTTGATGGGGGCTTGAGGAACGTGCGAGCATCCAAGGACAGGCAGCTGGCGATAAATATTTGGAGAAGGTGTGGAGAAGTGAATGACGACGGATCCACAGGAGAAAGCGTCCAGGCTTGTTTGGAATCGCCTCCCCTCCAGGCTAAGGATGCTGCCCAGCAGCGCATGAAGCTGCCACGCACCGAGCTACGTGGTGCGAAGAGCTGGTCTCGCCGCGCTTTCCCTGACCGACAGGCTCTGCGTGTAACTTCAAGGCCAAAATCACTGCCTGAGGAGGATTTCCTCCATCTAGGACCTACCTCTTACAGGAGACTCGCCAGAAATACAAACCCACGTGCACATCATGCGTGATGGGAGCCAAGCGTGCGCCGCTCGCCGCAGATCGCGCCTCAGCGAGGAAGAGACGTGGCCCTGGAAACTTGGGTTGAACGCGGCTCGATGCTCATGATTTATCACCTGTCCGATGCTTTCCTGTGTGTTTGACCAGTGCCATCTTGTGGTCTGTTCTTCTTTCTTTGCACAGAGGATTTGTGGACTTGGGTATTTAATTTTTGTAAAAGTGTTTGAAAGAAACCTGTTGCCAGAATGAGTGGAAATGCGAGAGTCCTGTATCATCTGCCTGAAGTTGTATAGCTCCCTCCGGCCAGTGGGAGCTGAACCTCTCTTAACAAACCTGACCTGGCTGTGCCGTGGTTTGGTAACATGCCTTCTAGTTTCAAAGTAACATGTTTTCAGTGTTTCAGATCTTGTTTCTGAGCAACAGGTTTCACTTGGAATGAAATACTTTGTCAGACTTGCAATTGCAAAGCCAAGGTACTTCATGTGCTTAAGGCTTGTTTTTTTCAAATGAAGCTTTCCTTGCCACACAAGTATCGGGACAAAACATTATTTCATGGAATGTATCTCTTTTGGCATTCACCGTGTGTTTTTTTTTTTTTTCCATGTTGCTTCAGAAAATGGTGATAAGCTTAAATTACAAATTTCTGTATGCATGAAAAAATGTGGATATGTTCAGCTCATTCATGTACCAGAGAATAAACATTTAAAAATGGAGAATTTGGTCTACTTTTATCTCTGTCTGTTCACTGTAGCAGGGAAGACTTCGCACAAACATAGCTGAATCTGCTGTTTCCGAAGGGTTTTCTGCAGCCTCCTTCCCATGCCTAAAGATCACCGAAACAGCCCAGAAAGCGGAGACGGCAGCTTTTTAGGAATTGTAACAAAATCTCAGCACTTTTCCCAGAGTACTTTAAAGACATTTGCAAGTGATACCTGCCATTGCATATCAAAGGAATTGTAGCTAATGGCTCTTCTCTAAGCGGAAGGAGAGAATCAGCCCCGTGAGAATCAGCAGCCTGGGAAGCGGGGCTGCATCAGTCTCTTGTTAATATACCCGCTTGTTGTTGGGTTTTGTTTGTTAGTTTTAAATGTATTTGCTGGTTTGAAGCTTGTGTGCTCTGAGGAGTTTATCACCATTAGCTGCGTGACACAAAGTGTTACAGAGGTGATGGCATCTGGGAGGAGTCCGTGTGCTCGAGGAAATGATCAATGCACCTTTCTGAGGGTCATTCTCTAGGCTGCCATTCAGATTACTTGAGAACTAGGGTTATGTGTCCAGGCTGACTTACTATCGAGTGTCAGCTGCCTGGAAATTGACGCAAAGAAGTCAGGACTTCCTCTAAGGATTGTTTAGGTGGGGAACTTTGAAGGATGCCTTGCTCACATCTGCTTGAGACAGATGTTTTCCCTGTTTGAGATCGGTCGCATGACATCTGGTTTGGGTGCATGGGAAGTGCTTTGGCCAAAGGTGATGCACCAACTTCTGTCATGCTAGCACTAAGAAATGGCCTCACCATGCTCTAGTAAAAAGTGCATTCCCCTTGCATGGCCGTACTTCTTTTTCTAAATGTCCTAAAGTTTTTTGTTTAAATTTGCCTTTTATCCCTTTGAGACTGAGGGATTTTTTTTTTTTCATTTATGTTGAGAATGTTAAAAACAAACAATCAGCACCATGTGGGTTAAAACCCTTAGGAGGCTTGCTCCGTGGGACCCGGGGGTTGGCAGCAGGCGTGACATTGCAGTTCTTGTGCAAAGAGCCCTCTTCTGAGGGCGTTTCGGGAGCGGATAGATTTGGGAATGTTGGGCGGGTGAGCTTACCTCCCCCATGGGAGTGGGTTACTCTGCCTGTGGCACTTGGTGGCATGGGGGGTCCTGAGCTGTGCTCCAAGCCTGGGTCTCCCTGGGGCTCTGCCTGCAGCCACCCCGCAGCAGCGGTGCCCTCCTGGCATCACAGCAACACTTTTCCACTCCAAAGAGCTCACTGTGTATGAAAGCAGCAGTATTTCATCTCATGCTGATTTCATTAAGCTGTTTCCAATTTGTGTTTTAGCTTTCTTGCGTTAATTTAGAGCCATTCATGATTGGGATGTACGTGATTTGCCAGTACACAACAAACCAAAATAAGAAAGGTCCAAATCTGTTCAAGAGGTTCATATGTGAAGATACGTGAATTTCCATAAATTGGTATAGATTCACATCCCGGTATGTCTTTGTGTGCGAACTCCAAATGCACTTTGCTGCATTCTTCAAATAAACAACAGAAAAGCTGGGTTTCTCTGCAATTACTGAAAATTCTGCTAAGTATTTCCAAAAGCTCTGGGCAAGGATGCCAGGACATGCAGGCGTTGTAGGAGCAGTGCAAGTGGAGTTAACATTGAACTGCAGCACTCAGTCTAACAAAACAGTTCAAGCTGACCTTGCTTATGAGACAACAAAAAAGTGTCTTAAGAAGAAATAATAATTATCGAAGAGTAAAGAATGGTTTAATTCAAAGGCTGTTTAACCTCTGACAGGTCTGGCAAACATTAATAGAACCTACCCTAATGCTGTTGGGAGCTCGCCTCAACAAGGGGCACGTTCAAAAGGTGTTGGGTGTCGTATCTAAGGGTATTTATCAGCAGAAAGAATGGCAAAAAGAATGCATCTCAGCCGTGTTTAAGAAACCTAATGGCAACGTGAAGTCATGCAATCTAATCTTTGCATGTGTGAAAAAGACTGACTAAATGTTGTTTAAGCACATAATGAATTTATGCGCTTTCCTTTATACTGCTTGCGTTCAGCTTGACATAGCAGAGCTGCGAGTTATTTTATCCAAAAGCTGCCTGGAGAAAACAGTCCTGTGAGATGCTGTACGTACAACAGAGGCACTTCAGAGAACTCTGTTGGTATTATCTGGGTTTGGCCCTGTGCAGGGTGGCTTTGACCCGCTCGATGGGTCAGATCAGGTCTGTCTGCAAGCAGGAGCTCAGTGGTACCTGGCCCTTGCATGTACTGGGAAGGTTGGGGCGGCTTTTGCCTCCTGCAATTGTCATTCTCAACTTGCAGAGGCATGACAGTAGCTTGGGTACCTTAAAAGTGACCCAGTATTAAAATTAACCTTTATTCAGTAATCTTTTATTTTTTTGTGATTCAACTCTAGCTATGGTAATCATGGGAGTTTTACAATCTGACCTGTTCAAAAAGAACAGTTGTTGAAGTCTGGATTTATGCATACTTCCCAGGCATACCGGACATAAAATGAGAGTGGTTTAAGGGACTTCTTTTCTGCCTCCCCTTGTTCAGTCGAACCTTGTAGTTCAAAGTTTTCAATGGAGTAAGCTGCTCTCCTACGGCTTGATCAAGTCTGTTTTCCACATTTTGTCTGTGCTCTGAAGGCGGTCTGTCGGATAGGCTCCTGCTGATGATTACAGTTTTTCCAACAGTAGATGGCAATAGCTATTCATTTGTAAAACATGAGAGCAGAACTCAATGCGTTGCAGAATTTATGTGTAAGCAGGATCATGCTTGGCTATGGATTTTAAGGGAAACTATTTGTAAAAACATTATTTTTTTTCAAGTACAGGTAAAGTGCCATTAAATAACAACCTTTGCAATTTAAATAAAAATGTTATAGAACCCACTTCAAAGCAAAAATGCTGAAAGATATTATTTAAGCTTCATAACAATGTACTGTAATGAATTGTCATGCCTGTGTAAGAAGGCATTAAAAATGCATTTTGTGATGTACACTTTAGCAAAGCTCAGTTCATTAAGGCATGCTCTTTAAAAATTGTTTTATTTTTTATTTTTTGAATTTAAAATTTGTTTTTAAAAACAATTGTTTTAGAAAACAATTTTTTATTACTTTTCAAGATTGCTCAAATCAGTAGTAATTTTCATTTTATGTTTGTCATAGAAAGTAATTAAAGCATACATTTTCTCAAATTAAATATATATATATTTTCCTGTTCATAAACTTTAGGATTCACCTTGACAAATTAGTTTGAAACCTTGACCTCCATTGAAAATATAGTCAGAGATTAACATCTGCAGTTCTTCAATTTTATCTTTTCCTCTACAAAAGCATTGCACAATTTGACACTGCAGGTGCAAATGTCAGCCTTTCTAGTTTGTCAGTTTCTTGCCCTCCCCATTTCTCACTTATTTAAACAGATTTGCAGTTTGCTTTTGTGAGAGGTATATTTTGTTTCCCAAACACAAATGGGGGAGGTGTGGGAGGGAGGGAGGTAATCGTCTATTGCAAAGTTGTAACCAAGTCACAAGACTTTGGGGAATTTCACAGCTGCAAACCGAAGTTCTGGTGCATTATCATCGCGTTCTGTTTTGCCATGATAACAAGTTTAAAGGCAGCACTTCTCTGTATTTTTTTGGAAAGATAATCAGACTTGTACATTAATGATGGAATATTGGCAGCTCTGATAATTTGGGAGCAAACATTTGAGAGCAGCAATTAGTATTCCAATAATTTTTTTTTTAATTATTATTATTTTTATTTTTCTTGCATTGCTGTTATGTGAATCATGCATTTGGATGCTTCACTGTGCTCTGAGGGGGACAAAATAGGGCAGAAAGGGCAGAAATGGACTGAAATGAAGGGGGGTTGGTCCCAATCCGCAGATTCCAGATGTGTCCCGCTGAGCACTTTTGCTTGGCAGATCCTCCACCTACGAAGAGGTGGTGGTGACACCAGCCTCCTCCGAGGTCTGTGGGTGAGAAGTGCTGCCCAGTGCTGTCCTCACTGCTGTCCTGTGCCAGGTCAGGATATTCACATGTAAAACCTGTGCTGCAGCCTTGCAGGACCAGGAATATTTACCCAGCCCGCACACTTAAACCTTTTCTCTCTGTTTCAGCCTCTGAGCCTCCTAAAGCAAGGAATTCCATCACTTCTTTCATCACTCTAATATTCCTTTAAACAACTGTATCATGGGATCTATTGTACTTAGCTACACCACGTCTACCGTACAGTCCATGTTTTTCATCACAGGAAGCAGCTTGAACTGCTTATAACACATGGAGTATACATTTGTCTTGTTGCAGAACAGCTTTATATCGTTCAGCTGGCTTTACAGCCTCTTATGTGTCTAAAGATAAGTATGTTTGAGTATAATCCTGAAGTTTTTATCTTCTGTATCATCAGCCTGCACTTTACTTACCACTCCGTATTATGCTTCTCCGAGCAGTTTTGAACAAGCCTAGCCTGACAATTAAGGGAGTGAACTGGCAAAACTCTGCTAATTTCTCTCCCTTTCCTTTCACTCTTATCTCGTTCCCCAAGGTACACGTCTTTATCTACCTGTTTCCAAGAAGGTGTTCAATTAATAACCCAGAGGAGTTAGAGCTGATAGGATCTTTTCATGTATTAATTTAACTCTTCCTTTTACAGAGGGTGCCAGAAAATCGATGTTTTTATGCTTTCTCTGTTTATTCTGGGCGATGTTTAATTTTATTTTTTATTTTCTTACAGTGTTGAAGTTGCATGCTACAGTTCTTTGATTCTGCTCCCAGTAAATTATCGGTGATTACAGTAGGACCTTACAGGTAGCTGGGGTTCTCACTGCCCTATTGAATAACTGTTTCCTTCTGTATTAATGTGGATTTTTTTTTTTTAATGGTGTTTTTATTTGCAGCAAAAAAAGTAAACCTGCAGACGCTACCTAGGATCTAGAAATATTAGGTGTTTTGTTACTCAGCCTCTTTGTGTATTTCTGGTGACAAGAATGATACTCATCAATGATGAGTACAACTAAATTAATTTTCAGTGGAGACGATCACAAGACTCATGCAAAGACAGAGTTGTTTGTGTGCAGCAGTCACTTAGCAGCTGCAGAGAGCAATGTTTAAAAGCTCCCTGTTCTTTCATTAGACCTGAATGAGAATATATTTAGTTTCCATTTGTGCTGGTCTTGCGGTGTTCAAACTTGCAGTAAATGTTAAGATGAATTGATACTATAACAAATACTCTTGACTTGTATGCAATTTAAATTCATCTCGTCCCTAGAAGTATCTACATCATTGATAATGTGAGGTGAGAGATAAAATAAAATTAAAAAAAAGAGTTGCTTTTGGCTAGAGCTGGTGATGAGGACACACAACTCCACAGAAGAGCGGGTCAGTTAGTGAACGTGAAATGAATGAATTTCACTGAAAAAACAGCCAACAAGCCAAAATGTGAAGTTCTACACTGGAAAAAAAAAATCATTAAAACCAGAGCCTTTTGTTTGTTTTATTGGAGGTGGAGTTAATTCTTAGTTAATTCTTTATTGTTTTTAATATTGAAATATACTGATAAAGGATTTTACAAATTTCTATTCCTATGACTTGTAAATTACTGTTCAAATTGCTTTCAGAGGGAGTAGAAACCATGAGTCTGAAACTACCAAAAATGAATAACAAATACTGCTAAATGACGAGCGGAATCTTGCTCTTGATTTTCCTTGTTGAAAGCACACAAAACTTTCAGTGAACAATTTTCCTGGAAAACCTACAGAATTCAAAGGTAATGGTATCTAGTGCAGAAATTGTTACGAAGTACAGAAAAACAAGCAAACAAAAACTCTGACCATTTATCAGCTTTTCAAAATTATCTCTTTTTCTGCCAAGTTGTTTTTTCATTCACCACAGGACTCTCCATACAGATTTTTTATTTTTCCCCCTTGGAAATGCCATTTTTCAGGTAGCAAAGTCATATCACCAGGACAAAAAGTTGGTTTACATCCAGTGAGGATCATACAAAAAAATGTGGAGTAACAGTTAAATTACTCATTCTGTGATTAATATCAACCACTGTTTCAGTTCTCAGTCTATTTCATGGAAATCTTAGGAGTGTGAAGTCCAAGTTAAATAACCTCTGGGATACGGCAGCTCTGGAGTATTTCCAGTGCTTTGTTCCTATTTGCAAGTTTATCTCAGTGGTGTCACTGGAGCAGATGACATGAGAAGCTGCAGGTGACTCGCTGGCTTACAAACCTGCTGTGTTGGAGGGCTTGGCTGCCTCATGGTAACATTAAACCTCTTTAAAGTAGGGTTTAGTCTTGTAATATCAGCCAGCTCGAAGCATTTTAACTGTGCTTCTCAACTGTAGGTTCTGGCCAAGGGTTTCAGATAGCTCAGGAATATGGTTTAAAGAGGAGTTATTGCAAAAGGGAACAATACATAAAAGGTGGAATTCTGCCCTCCTGAAGCCAAGTTCTGCAAAACTTTTTTTTTTTTTTTTTTTTTTTTTTTTTTTTCAGTATTCAAGTATTTTCCTTGATAATTGTGCAAAGTGAAACATAAATGATTAAGGACAATAGCCTTAGTTATTTTTCTATACATCTACTCAGATTGACAGGATTCTGGACAGGTTACTGCAGCAAATAACATCAAAGTGAAGGCAAGATACTGGATGTGGCAAAGGCTTGGAGTAATTGTGAGCGACCTATTTGACTGAGAAGGATACACATTATTTCTTGGGATCTGATAGTTGGGTTTGTGATTTACCAGCTGTTACTGCTTTTTCATGGGAATCATCGTGTACTAAGTGTGTCATTTAAACTAGCCCTTTCTAGTAAATCAGGGATAGGTAAGTCCATTGGTTGAAGGCTTGGGGAGTGAATCCAAAGCCCAGAGGAGAGGTTGTTGAATGCCCATGGGCAGAAGCCAGGGACCTCAGGCTGCTGCGGATTCCCAAGTGCTGCGGATTACCGCGTGCTGCTCGAGAAGGAAGAATACGTACTGACAGTGTTCCTGAAGGCACGCTTCAAGGACAGAATTAAAACATTTCCGTAGGGTGTAGCCATCAATCACCAGAAGGATGTTCGTGTACACCAAGTACAGCACCGCACAGCTTTCCAGCGACCTTAACGCGCTAGCCAGCACAGGAGCTGCTAGAGTAATTACAGATTACATTAAGTATCGAGTAAAAGCCAACAGCCAACTACGAGGCGAGCTTTTTATGCATTATTAAAATCATATCCTTCCCAGAAGATTCAAGCAAATAAAATTGTATTTGATAATGCAATCAGTAAAAAGTGGGTTTGAAAAAACCTTGCCTTTGTTGATAATGTCCCAAGAAATCCCATGTTTTATATAATGCCTAATATGCATAAATGTGGAAATAATCCCTTAGGTAAATTAACAGGTTCAGTTGCACCGGCTGAGACTGTCTTGATTTTTTTTAAAATAATTATATTTTATTAAGAAATAATTGTTATATACCAGGCATGCATTGCAGTTAGGTTAACAATTAAAGACCATGGTCACCTGATATTTCTGCGAGTAGAATATAGAAAATTATTGTAAGTATGAAATTGAAAGAATTGTTCCTGTGTATCAAGAAGCTAGTCCTTCTTCCCAAGGCCAGTTTGTTTTAAAACAAGGCACATGCTATTCCCATGTATCACATACACAATTTTGGAAAAAGGTTGACATTGAAGACTATTGTAGAACAGGGTTAGTTGCTGCTTCTCTCATCCTACCTGGTCCTGGAGCAGGCTGCAGAGCTGTCAGCAAACGGGCTGGGGCTGCGCTGACCATCAAGAGCATGCCTCAAAGCGGGATGCTGTGCAGATCCTCTGAGTAGGTGGCAAAATGATTAAAAATAAATAAGGATAAATCAGTTTTGTGACATGTTACACACAGAACACCACAACTGCAAAGACCTCACTCTTCCATCATCAGCTGGCATAGCGGTGTAAGAGCTTTCCCCCACCGTGCCTAAACGAGGACCTGTGTGCTTAATTGTTCTTTAATTCCCCAAACCTGTAAGAGTTGCTGCAGCTTTGTGCACCTCACCAGAGCCGTTACCCAAACAGCAATTACTGTCTGGTCTGTCCCTCCTGGAGCACAAGGCACTGCTGCTTCCAGCGGGAGGCAGCTGAGAGCTTGTCCTTAATTTAGGCAGTTTGTTGGCTGATCTAGATATGGCCTGAACCGTGGTTTTTGAATCAAAGTTGCCCTAATAAATACTACTTTTTTTTTTTTTTTTTTTTTTTTTTTTTTTTTTTTTTTACTTTCTAAAAGCCAGATTGCTTATTTAAAAGACAAAGCATAGGTTCCTATTTTTTTTTTTTTTTTTTTTCTAAACAAACCAGAACCTCTCAGGCTGCAGACCTAGGCTGGGTTTTGCTGTTTGCTGTCGCAGGGAACCTGCCCATGGCACCAGGAGCAGGCACAGAGCCCCCTGTGAGCCCTGGCAGTGCGTGGAGGTGTGCCTGCTGAGCCTGGGGCTGGATCTGGCCCACCATTCTCCCTGTGTGAGTAGACATCCTCTTTCAGTACTTCAGAGCTTTGTAATTGATGTTTTCCACCCATTTTCTTTTTCTGCTGGTTCCGTATTTTGGTCGAGTGGCGTTTCCTCAGCTTTCAGATCTATGCTTGAACGCTGGAAATGCTCACTCTTACGCATAATGAAAGAGGAAAAGTTGCAGGGGAGGAATTTATTGGCTACGGTCTCCATTCCTGCTCTATATCTTGCTCCACAAGCTCCCACAGCGAGTGAGTGGTAGAGCCAAGAATAGAACAGCACTTCTCCGACACCCAGTCCCGTGCCTTAACCCCTGCCTCCCGTGAGAAATTTTGTTTCGCTTTTCTGTGCGGCTCACAGATAAGATCATACTTTATTTTGGTGTACAAATTGATCTCCAGGGTGAATGAATAAGGTTGGGAAATGGCCAGAGAATAGCACAATGTAAACAGTGAAACATAAGGAGGAGATATATATAATGCTGCGGCTTCTCAGACTGCTGTCTGAGAATTAAGATAGAGTTAATTAAAAATTATATGAAGGGACAGAGTTCTTGCGAGTTTGTGTTGGACAGATGAGCTCTTCTTCAAGGAGAAAGAGGGACTTCTTTTGCTCTTGTGTTCTCAGGGGGCAGGCAGAGGAGGTGCTCTTCTGCCAGTGGCACAGGGTTGTTCTCTCTGGTGGTACCTGCCTTGTTGGGCATATTGATGGCAGGTGCAGCAATGCCCATTTCAGAAACCAAAGGCATTTGGGAAGAGACAGGGTTAGCATGGGTTGGCTGGTGAGTTCCAGCTGCAGAGTGCTGCTATTTTTGTGGGTTGAGTCTAATAAGGAGTAGCACAAAGTCCCCAACTGCACCCAGCATTCACCACTGGCCATCACAGCGGTGGGCGCTGGGAGTGCTAGCTCAGCACCCTTGGCTCCTCAGACAGTCACTCCTTGAAGTTTGAACAAGAAAATAATACCCTTCCCAAAACATCTAGCTGCACTGGCTTAAAATGAGCTCGGCTGATATTGATCAGACTCAGGATCTCGGAAGTGATCTTTGCACCCAACTCTGGATCCCACCTCCCTTTTAAAAAGTCTTATAGGTTTGAGGAGTAAATATCTGAGAGAGATTTATCTCTAAAATCTCTTCACACATCATGAATGGGTGTGTATGTATATACGTGCACACACATATATATGTACATATATGTGAGAAAAAAATAGGAATCACTGTGACAGGATAGATTAAAAGTCATGGTAGCTTTGTGTGTCCGTTATTCATGCTTTTTATATAAGCATTTACAATACAAACTGCAAATATGTTTGGAAATGACCCCTGTTATTTTCAGCACCTAACTGAGCGCAGGCAGAAGCAAATAGCTGGGGTAAGCTGAGGCATGTGCTTACAGCACCGCTGGGACACAGAGATCCCTCTCTCCTGATGTAAAGTAAGACATTTGCTTGCTCACTGGCTAGAAATGATCGGGACTTTTTTTGGCAGTGCTTTACACTCGGGAACTCTTTATTTCTCACCACTGAAGCATTTGGTGGGAACATGCCAGCTTCAGTGAAACTTTTGTAATAAAATTTTGTTTTCAGGCTAGAACTGAGAGGGAGTGTGTCCTAACCCTGAGTGCCTGTCTGAGAAGAAGAACTTAACCCCCAAATCTTCATGTTCCTGGAGAGCCCTAAGTCTGGGTTGCAGTGTTATTGGAGTGCTCTTTTCCTTTTCCTGTGATTCCGTAAAATCAAAACAAACCAAAAGCAACGAACAGAACCCACTTCTAACTGTGTCTTGCTGCATTTGGGAAAACTTCTGAAATTTTGTAATGATTTCTGGGATGGGAAAAATTATTTTTCTTCTTTGCACCTCAGCACTCTGTCATGAAATTTGCATGCATCTGAGGTTTTGCTCTTGATGAACGAGCTCTCATCCTTACAGCCTGCTGTGAAACAGGCTTAAAGACTTCCTTGAGCAACAAAAACCAAAAGGCTAAACCACAGATACCTTAGGAAATGTGAGGAAGGAGAAAAACAGATCTTTGCTTTCCTGCCTTTTCTATAGGGTTTTAGCATTCGTCCTTCAGCCAGATGCCCTGGTGTGGAGGTTGGTTGCTCTCGCTGAGCAGGATATGGGAGCAGAGCAGCGCTGTGCCCTCTGTGGGGCTCCAACCTGGGGCTGTAGCTCGAGGGCCTTGCAGCGCCTCACCAGCACTGCCCCAGCTGCTTCATCCAGACAGGCTGGGCTCTCACGAGCTTTTTGGTTGCTGTAGGAAAAGTTGAAGAAAAGGGCAGACCTGCAACAAGCATGAGATGCCATTCTCTGCCTTCCCCTGGTGCTGAGCTCACGGTGCTGAGCTCACAGCGCTGAGCTTTCGGTTGGATTCCATCAAAGGCAAAAGAAACCTTGCAAATCACTGCACCGGGTAAGCATCCCCCTTGGGGAAGATGCTGGAGAAGAAACGGTTGAACAGATGTGTGCTATTAAAATGTGCTCAGATTAGGGTGATGAGTGCAAATGAAAGAAACAATACAGAGCAGCAAATGGGAATATTGTGGACATTTTCCCAAAGATCTTTTGAAAAGATTACTCAGTAGTCATAGTATCAGGATGCTGTACTTGATGGCTCTAGAACAGAGGGACTTTAGAGTACTTTAGGTTTAAGTGTGGTGAGGTGGTGATACCCAGCCTTTGGAGAATCCTCAGCCAGCAGAAAGGGCTGAGCGACGTTATCTGTGCTTATCTCCTAAACAGATGCAGCAGACTGTGACACAGGAGTGAGTGATTCCTATCAGATGGGGAAGGAATGGAGCACACTCGGCTTCTGCCAGATGCAGGTGTTGTCTGCATATGCCCTGTATTGATATGATGTATTGGTCGATACACATTTTCATAGAAGCCTCAACAAAGAGAAGCAACAGTGCTCTAACACTGTCTTCCTTCCTCATGCCTTGTAGAAATAGCTGTTGAATCAACTACCAATACAGTAATTTTCCATGCATTTATGCTTTCATATTAATGAATGCCATATAAGAAATAATTTGAAAACACTTCTAAGAGAACAAATGCAAAGAAAGAATGTGGTGGAGCTCAGCCACTATGGAAGTCTTGAAAGTCCTAGTGAAGGTTTGCACCAGGGCAGAATATTTGCTGGGAACTGGAGAGCAAAGCAAGCTAAAAAGTCATATGTTTTCTGAATTATTTGTGTGAGTACCTCAAATTTGCCCCAACAAACTTTTTAATTTCAAGTTTAATGTTAATAGATTGAAGAGTTATTTTTTTTCTTCACCCCTGACCAATTCTTACTCAGACTTTGAAGCTGATAATTTTAATTCAGCAGGGAACGGAGGATTGTGTTTTATGTTTTAGTGCAATAAACATGCTGCATCTAGGCACCATTCTCTCTTCCCTGTTCTCTTTTATTCTTTATATGATGCTATTTGCATGTTAGCTACAGCAGGCATCAAATAAAACATTTAATTAAAAATTATTATTGGAGGTCCAACGTAAGCTCAAAGATCACATGCTCTCAGAGATCCAGTACCTCGATATGGCAGGAACAGGTACCTTAGAAATAGTCAGATGGGGTAGATTAGATAGTAATTTATGCTACCTTGTTTGCTTTTCCTTAGTACTCATTCCAGATACTGTAACCTGTTAGAGGTTTTAAGAAGAAATTGTAATTTCTAAAGTGAAAAGTAAAAGGCTTCCAGCTTAAACAAAACTGATAAAAAAAATTATGGAAGTAGGAAAATGAGACCTTTAGAACAAATATGACCAAAAGCATAATAAACACTGACTGGGAGCATAATCCTGAATGCTAACATAAATCCGTGTGTAGTAACAAACATTTAGTCTAATTTAATCTTTGAGTGTGTTACTGCCAGGAAGAAAAGGTTTTACAGGCTCGAACGTGTTGGTTACTCTAAAAATTCAACTCCAGCTATTGATGCCGATAACATTTCCCGCTGCAAAGACCATTTTAATTACCTTTGTCATCCATCTCAGTGAAGTCTATGCATGTGTATTATTTACAGATCATTCTTCAAGCTGCTAATAAGTTGGGTATGGACACGGGATCGAGAGATAAGATGAGGCGGCTCCTCATGCAGCCCATGGATGTTGATGGGGTTCGGCAATGTGCTCTTACCTGCGAGCTTTTGTTTTACTTCTGAGTCACTTTGACTTCAGATTAGGTAATCTAAACGACTGGTAGGGAACAGTAATTTTTTTTTTTTTTTTGTATTCTTTCATGCTCAGAAGTTATTCCAACAGTTCTTCCGGCTGATAAATCATAACCAAGCTGGTTTCTAATGCGTCTTAATGCTCAGCCGGTATGCGCAGAATGTTATCAGTTGTAGTGTTATAGATAGGGGAGGTGAAAAAGTGGTTTTAAAACCATGTTGAGCTACTGCAAAGAATTTCCATTTGCTTCTCAACCGTTGCCTTCTGCAGTCCCAAGGCAACTGCATCTACCTGGTGGGGTCTGCCAGGAGGAACGCTCTGCGAAACGCCCTTTGGACCCAGTGGCTCCAAAGAAGTTGGGAACTGGACAAAGTGCCATGACTTCCCAGCAGGGCAACAGAGAAGACCTATGGCTTCTTCTTACCATTTCCTGGCATCTTTCCCTAAAAGACTTTACATTTTTTTTTTTTTTTTTTTTTTTTTTTTTTTTTTTTTTTTTCCAGAAGTGGTTTTTGTAACAGTGCAGGAATGGAAATAAACAAGTAAAGTTCAGTCTAATCAGGCATGCTGTTGTCAAAACTTCATTACTCTTAATTAGCCAAAAAAAAGGCAAGTAAAAAATCCAGCGACGGCAGTGCAGAGGTGCACTGTCACATCTCAGACTCTGTATTAACAGAAATATTTGTGAGTGCCAACAGAAAGCCTAAGATCCCAAATTTGGTACTTGGCTTCATTCTTGGGAGTGACAACTGCTTTCAGAAACGAACTCAATTTAAATATCCCTATATCCAATGGAAATGGACGTCTTGTTTAAATTCAGAGGCAAAAACAAGCAAACAAACAACAAAAAAAAAACGGGGTTAAGTGCAAGCTCCACAATTCAATTTGCATGTTGAGTAATCTGGACTGTAAGAGCAGCTCTGTCGTGTTAAGGTTAGGTCTTTCCTGTGGCTGTTCAAGTGGGCTCTGAAGACTTTTTGCCGTGTAGCAGGATATTGAGGGGGGAAGGTCTGACCTCCATCCATTTTTCCAGACACCCTTCTGCAGGTTTCATCATGCTCCCCGTGTCTTGTGTGCGGGACCTTGCTGAGGGCAGGATAGGTGCCCAATTGCCTACATACAATTTCATCAGGAAAGGTATATGATTTATTGCCCTGTAAAGGGTTTTGACATGAAGCCTGTGAAAAGCACTATATAAATGCCAATACAATATAAAACGTCACACAAATACTTTACTCATTAATTCCGACCCTGTGCTTTTGGACTGGAGAGAAATGGGAGTGAAATATGAATGTGTTCCTTATGCTTTAGAGGGAAAAATGGGTTTGTGGATTTTATAAAGGCTGATGTGTTAACCTGTCTTTGTGGTTCCTGCAAAGAGAGGCCGGAAGAAGCCTGCGCTTTGCTGGCAGTACGGCTCCGAAGGAAAACAGCTAAAGGACCAACAAAGAGAAACTCCAGGATCTCGCTGACAATCCTGGGTCAGGGTCCTGCTCTCGATGACACAAACTGACTTTATTTTTGACTCAAAAATTTCATTTATTCCAGCTTTTCCAGCCAGGGGCCTTTCTGCCGTCACCCCGTTATGTTTCTCCCCTTACATTTAGTCGCATTATCTTGTTCAAGGAGCCACATAACCTAACCTTCCCCAGCCTCCCTGGTATGGGGCAGGCCTGCTTCTGCACAGGGCTCCAGTGAAAGAAATCATGATCTGGGGGACGGCAGAGCCCCGCTGGAGCTGCTGGGTGCTTGTTGCTCTGTGAGCACTGAGGTAGAGCTCACCTCCTTCCTTTATTTTTACTTGGGATTGCTTTTCAAATCCCTTCCCCTTTCTGTCTTTCTCCACGATTTTCATTATTTCAATTTTTGCTTTTAATAGGATGTTCACTTTCGGCTGATCTCTGCTGGCATTTTTCCCTTTTGATTTGTCACACGATCAATTCCCCTCTGCTCAGTGTTTTGTCTACGTTCAGAACATGTTTGTTTTCTCTCTAGTGACCTGTAATTACTTTCCTCTCCTGCCCGTTAGTTTTTCCTGTTGCATCTCCTTTAGGAGCAGGCAGACCAGGGGTCACCTCCTGAGGATATGAAGACACGACATTTTTGGCCACGTGGTGCTCTAATTCTTGGAGAGGAGCTTGGCTTGAGGCATTGGTTGTACCTCTTTTTGGTAAAATAGTAAATAAATGTTATGTTTGCAGCTGGGGGATGCATGAGTCCTGCTGTGTGTCCTGGGACGGCCCTGCCCTGCCTCCTCCTTGCAGGGCCGGGGGCTTTGCTAGATGGGTTCCCCACTGGTGGGGATGTTTGTGCCTCTTTGAGGCCTTTCCTAAGGGTTTCAGGTTTTCCATGAAAAAGGTTAAATGTGCATTTTAGACCTTTGCATTGCATTGCTGAGGTGCCTTGAGGCAGAGCCCTGGGGTCTTGTGAAGCCTCCCTCTGATTACAGGAGGCTGCAAATCCCATGCGAAGGAGCCCAGAAGATCCACAACGAGGCAGAAAGTGAGAAAGCCGTGCCCGCCGACACCTGGGGACGCTGGGGGCAGCCTCGGTGTCCCCCCCCAACCCCCGAGCCCTGCAGTGCCGCGCCGAGGCCGCGCGGGGGCGCCGCAGACCGCGCAGGAGGCGCGCAGCGTTGCGCGGGGCGAGCCCGGCCGCGGGTGCGGCGATTTGCGCGCAGAGCGCAGCGAGAAGCGCAACCCCGGCCGCCCCTTTGCGCTCTTGTCCGCGGTGCTGGGAGCCCGGGGGTGTCGGGATCGGGGTTCCTGCACCGGGAGGGCACCGAGGAGGGTTTGGCGCAGGAGTAAAATTGTGGGGAAAAAGAGAAAAAAGTGTTTTTTGGGGGGTTTGGGGAGGGAGTCGGTAAGTTGTAGGGCGCAAGACGAAATGTCTGGGGTTTACACGAAGGCATGTTTTACAAGGGAGAGGGAAACTGTGCAGAAAATGCGTGCGCTTTTATTGCTGGGTTTCATTGCCCGCGTCGCGGTGGATGCTTTATGCTACGGGGAGCAAGTTTAATTGAAGCAGATCGCTGATTTCGCCTAACAGGGGGCACGGGTTTTGGGGTCGGGGTTGGGGGGGGGCTGGTTTCCGAGTTAACCGTTTCGGGGAGCACAGGCAGCCAGCAACGGGCTCCACAGCCTCCTAGCTCGAGCCAGCAAATAAAAACCCATTACATGAAAACAAACACCGAGCCTGGCTATCGGAGCTTCCATCTCCCTCTATTATTTTCCCTCGTATTTGGACCTATTTTTTTTTTTTTCCTTTTTAATCACATCTGTCGTTCCCAGCCTTTCCCAGGGCCGCCGAGCAGAGCGGACGGCTTCCATGGGACCACCTAGCGCAGGAGGCGTTTTCTACTGGGAAACTTCGGAGCCGTTTTCTCCCTCCCTTACCTTCTGGGAGCTCAGAAAGGAAAATTTGCAAGCTTCCCAGCGATTATATCCTCCGTATTTGTCTTCAGACTCACCGGCTCTACCCAAACTTTTGTGTGTGTGCGCGCCCCCCCCCCCCCCAGTGCATTTGTAAAGTAGCCCCATCTAGCAATGATAAATATCCCTGTTGATCACTTGATTGATTACCTCTCGGAAAGGTCACGCGGGCTCGCAGTAATTTCCTTTTGCCTAAGGCTCCCTTTTCACTTTTACTCCCCGCACGACAGCTCCAAGCACACGGGACCCGTGGGTTGGGTTTTAACCCCTCCGTAGCTCCCCGAAAGCCGCCGGGGAAGCCGGAGGCTCTCGCCCGGCGGGGTCCGGCTCTGGGAGCCCCCTCCCCAGCTCGGCTTGAAACAACCAGACAAGCTATTAATTTACCCGTGCTACCCGGGGTCCTGAACCCAATTAATTTCTAATAATTACAGCCCAAGGGGGCTGGAGGGATCCCTCTGCCTCTTTCTAGCCTTGCCACTCGGCGGCACCGAGGTCAGCGTGTAATAATACAGTGTATATTTTGAAAGTGATCAGCGGAACAGTGAGTTATTGCAATGAATGAAAATTGTTTCCATTTTGCCTAATTGAGCCCATGGCTGAAAAGCTGGAGTTCTGAGACTAAATAAAGAGGGCTGTTTCATTTCAGCGTGGGCTGGAAATCCCTGCCTTGCTTTTTTTTTTTTTTTTTTTTTTCTTCTTTTTCGGTCGCCCAGCGAGGAGCTTAATTTCTTCCCAGCGAACCTGCAATCGAGCGTTGGGTAAACAGTATTAATAATTGCCTTACAATGATTAAATTAATCTTACTGGTAGCTGGGAGAATATAGATTGCGACTGAATAGCACGACGTAAAGTTCACCGCACAAAGACAATAGCCCAGCAAAACGCCTCGACGAAGAATTCCAACTTTTCTCCAAGTCGGGCTGCGGGGCTCGTTCCAATTGTCGTGCGAGGAAGAGAAAATTTCCTGTTACGGGGAATGTGCGAGGGGGTGCCCGTGCTCTCCCGGCGTGTACGAGAAAACCATCGCCCACCCAATAAATAGTTCCGCGTGGCCGTGGACCCGCTGCAAACGAGCGCTCGGCCGTGCGGGAAGGCAGAGGAGGCTGGCGGCGAGGCCGAGCCTTCCCCGCGTCGGGAACGAAACGGATTTCCCCGGGGGGTCGTCGCGAACACGCGGGGACGGGAGCGAGCATGGGGAGCCTGCGGCTGCCGACCCCCGGGGCCTCGGGGAGGGCGGGCGGGAGGCGGGGGGCGGGCGGGAGGCGGCCCGGGATGGAGAGGGGGGGTCCCGGAGGGTGGCGAGGCACCTGCCGGGCTCCCGAGGCCGTCGGGATGAAGGGCAGGTGGCGGTGACAAGAGGGAGAGGGGGGGTGAGGGCTGCCCGCCCCGGGAAAGCCGCATCTGCGCTCCCACGCGTGTCCTCCTCGCGGGTGGGAAGGGGAGCGGCAGGCAAAGAGGGGGGGCGCAGGGCTTGGGGCTGGCCCCCAGGAGGGGCTGGGGGCTTCGAAGGGGCTGCGGGGGGGGGTTTGCGGGAGTCCCCGCTGAAAGAGGGGGAAGGGGGCTAGGCGAAGGGGAGAGTTTTGCCAAGCCCCCCCCACGAGGGGTTTTGCTTTTTCCAGACGTGGGTCGGTCCCGAGGGTGTTTTGGGGGACCCCCTCCAGGCAGTCCCTCCTGGGGGGGGCCGCCTGGAGGGGCTGGAGGTGGAGAATAACGCCCGGCCTCCGAGGGCAGCCCCGCAGCCCGGCCCCGAGCATCACCCCTGCGGCGGGCAAGGGCTGCGGGGCTGGGAGTTGCCCCCCCTAAAAAAGTAAATAATAATAATAATAATCATCATCATCATAACCATCGCTAATCCCAAATAACGCCCGGCATCAGGGGCGGCTCGGCAGGGCGAGTTCCAGCCCTCTGGGGAGCAGTGCGGGAGAAGGGGGACCCCCACCCCGCATGGGGCCGGGGGGGTGCGGGGGTCCTGGGTTGCGCGGGGGGGGGGGGGGGGCGATCCGCAGCACCGGCAGCCGGGGGTGATGGGGAAGGGGAAGGGGCGATGCTGAGGATTTTATTAAAACAAAAAGTTGAGCAGCATGTATGTACTGGCGCAGCACCGAGCCCGAAAGATTGTAATTTTCTTTTATGGTGTCTGGCAGGATTTGCAACAGATATTAATGGGAACATAAATAGCGCAGGGAAGGTATTGAACAAAACTGTTTAATGCAAGGAGGTTGTACCGGAGGAAAATCTATATGTAGCCGGGATTGATTCATGCCTCGGACACAGCCATCCCCTAAAGGAGTTCCCAATTTCTGCGCGCTCCCTCTTTGATTGGCAAAGGCTGTAATTAAAACAGATTAGGGCGCTCGGTGTTTCTGTTTTAAAAGCGCTTTTTTTGCAGCCCAACGGGCGGTGGCTGAGCAGAGTTCAAGGTGGGGAAAGTGTCCGCGCCGGGCGATAAAACCCCCCATCGCCCGATCTCTGCCCACCCGTGGATCCTCGGGGATCCACGAGCCGGGTGGAAATAAACTTAAACCGGGGCACGGATGCCGGCACGGCGTTAATAAGCGGAAAATAAAAAGGAGGAAAAACTAAAAAATGGGGGAAAAAAAATAAAAATAAAGTGGCATTTCTTCCAGCCCCGGCCCCCTGCCCCGGAGGGGGCGCGGAGCTGGCGGCTCGGAGCCCTCCGGCGGCGGCTGCCCGGCCCGGGCCGGCCCCGGTGGCGGCTGTCAGGGTCCCCCCCGGCGGTGATGGATCGCTGCAAACTTTTTTTTGGCGGCGCTGAAATGTTGAAGAGCGGGGGGGAGCCGCCCGTGCGCATGTGCGAAGGTGTCCGAACTGACAATGCTGGAGAGATAGCGAGCCGGGTTTGCGAGAAAGGGGAGAGCGCGTGTGTGCGGGAGAGGGAGAGGACAGAGGGGGAGCGAAAGAAAGGAGGAAAAAGAGAGGAAAAAAAAAAAAAAAGCGCCCCCCCATCACCACCCCCCCACCCCCCCCACCCCGGCAGCAGGACTGGCAGCATGCGATCCAAAGGCAGGGCGAGGAAGCTGGCCGCAAGTAGGTGCAATCCCCCTTTCTCTCGGCTTTCCACCCTCGCTCTCTGCCATGATGCGGCGAGGAGCTCGGCCGGCAACCTGCAGCATCCCCCGGCCCGGCTCGGCTCGGCTCGGCTCGGCCGGGGCCGGGGGGGGAGCCGCGGGGCTGCAGCCGGGCACGGAGCGGGGCCGGATCCCGCGTGGGGGCTGCGGGCTCCCGGCGGGAGGTGGGGAAGGAGTTGAGGAAAAGTTCAGCGGCGAGCGCTGGAAGTTGCTGCCGCCGCCGGGGGCTGGAGGGGGGGGTCGGGGGGGGGACGTGCGAGAGGCTGCGGGCCCTATAGTGGGCGCTGTGGGCTGCGCGCGGGGCTGGGGGCCGCGGGTGGGGGGTGCTCCCGTAGCCGGCCCCCCCCCTTTTCCCTCTGCTTGCGCCCCCACCCCTAAAGGAACCCCCCCGGGCCCTTTATCCGCGGGTCTCGGGGCCGATCCCGCCGAGCGGGGGGGCGCGTGGGAGCGCGGCACGCGTGGGGAGGCTGCGCCGAGGTTGCGCCGAGGTTGCGCGGGGCTGGGGTGGGGGGGTGGGGGGGGCGGCCGGGGGCTTGGGGAGAGGCTGGAGGCAGCCGCGGGTAAAGGGAGCGAAACGCCGGGCTTTCGGGAGCCTCTCCTGCGGTTTTTTTATACGCTTTGGCCGCCCCGAGGTCTCTGCTCCGCGGGGCCGTCCACACGCAACCGCCGAGTTATTTAATTATTTGTCTCTTAGGCTCCGTCCATCTGTTTCTCCTTCCCGATAGAGATCTTTGCTTTTAACTGCAGCAGTGTTTTTATTTTATTTTTATTATTATATATATATATATATATTTTAAGAGGGAATCAACAACCAAACTTTGCCAGCTTTCGCGTCCTATTTTAAAAGCAGCTGATGTCTTTATTTTCCCTGACACATCTGGGCAAGTTTCATTTGATAGCCGTGTCGCTGGCAACCCACACTCCCGAGTGAAAAAAAATAATAATGGGCAGGCAAAAAAAAAAAAAAAAAAAAAAAAAGAAAGAAAAAAAAAGAAAGTCAGCTGAAATGTTGCATAAGTTGCGTGACGTAAAAAGCAGATGCTTATTTACCTTTTATTTGTGAAGGGGAAACCAAAAAAAAAAAAAAATAGAGGAGCGTGGAAGAGGGGGAGAGAAAGATCTCTCCGCATCACCCCCAGCTTTGCCGTGAACCTCAGCAGTACCGGCAGCAACCTGCCTTTGCTTGGGTGATTTTGGAGCGGGGAAGCCGGCGCACACAGCTTGCAACCAAAAACGTTGCTCCGGCAATAGCCCCGTGTCAGCGGGTACATGAACTGATCCTCCGGCTGCAGTCCGCTCCTAAAGGAAACCGGGGTTAAAAAGCCGGGATTTGGGTGTTTGGAGAAAGGCTCGCTTTTTTTTTTTTTTTTTTTTTTTTTTTTCCTTTTTTTTTTTTTTTTTTTTTAATTAATTTATTTTTTTCTTTCTCCCCCGAATCGCGGCTCACTTTCACGGCAAGTGGAAGCGACCCCTGCGACGTCGTCGGGAAAGTTTGCAGCTTTTCGGTGCTTTCTTTCGGGGCTGGGGACAGCAAACATTTCGTAGCCTTCAACCTCTTCCGTGGCAAAGCGGCAAGGATGGGGATGCAGCGCGCCCCTTGCATTATTTCACTTTTACTTTTTTTTTGTGTGTGTGTGCGGCAAATAAAAATCGCCCCGGTTTTGTGGCTGCCGCAAATGCTCAGGAAAGCTTTTCCCTCGTCGTTACAGGCGGGGACCTGCCGTGAACATTTGCTCGGCCTCGGTGTAAAACTGCTGAAATCCAGTGTGGAGGTGTCCCCCCCCTTACCGTGCGCCCTAAGTATAAAGAACAAAAAAATTAGAAGAAACAAAAAGAGGAATAACTAGTTAGGAATAACTAGTAGGGAATACTTAGTGATTTTTTTTAAAAAGCCCGGGTTTAAAAATAGGGGAAAAAGGGAGCTGAAGCCCTCCTTGCTGCCGCGCTTGCGGAGCGCTGTGCGGGGCCGGGTGCGGGG
This sequence comes from Nettapus auritus, assembly GCA_011076525.1. Taxonomy (NCBI): domain Eukaryota; kingdom Metazoa; phylum Chordata; class Aves; order Anseriformes; family Anatidae; genus Nettapus; species Nettapus auritus. The sequence continues at coordinate 21,474,773 of CM021773.1, forward strand.
GTGCGGGGCCGGCCCTGGGGGTGCGGATCCAGCCTTGGGGGTACGGATCCGACCCTGGGGGTGCAGCTCTGACCCTGTGGGTACGGATCTGACCCTGGGGGTACGGATCCTGCCCTAGAGGTGCGGGTCCAGCCCGGGGGATGCGGGGCCGGCCATCCGCAGCCGCGCTGCACCTGCGCGGTCCCCCGCGGGTCGCGCAGCGCCGAGCAGCCCCCGGGGCCCGGCAGCTTTTTTGTGCCGGTCCGGGGGGGTTGTGTCCCCCTGGGGATCCCTTATCCCCAAATAACCTCCGCTACAGCCCGCAGCCCTGCAGCCGGCCCGGGGCAGCCCCCGGTAGCCTCATAAAGAGGCAGAAGGTGATCAGCTTAGGGGAACACACGTGAAGAAGGAGGCACTTGTTACTTTTACACTTTATCACCACTTTTTTTACAGGCAATTTAGTGCGGCCAAGGTAGATCCAGATCCCCCTAACCATCTGAGATAGTAAAATAACACTTTCCTAAGTTTCAGCAGCTTTTCCTGCGCCTGTAATTTGCCTCAGCCTAGTACTTAAAAAGCTCCGATTGAAAAACAGAGCCGGCAAGTTTATTTGCCTGTTTAAGACTCGGTCCGGGGATTTGTTTTCTAGCAGGGAAACGTTTGCCGTGCCCGAGCTCCCAGCCCTCGCGGCGGGGCTCTTCGCTCTCCCTTGCTTTTACCCGTGCCTGTACCGCAGCCGGCGCCGTGCAGCCGGCACAGCTCGACCCAGCTCGGCTCGGCTCGGCTTGTCCCGGCTCGGCTTGTCCCATCTCGGCTTGTCCCGGCTCGGCTTGTCCCATCTCGGCTTGTCCCGGCTCGGTTTGTCCCGGCTCGGCTTGTCCCGGCCCGGCAGCATCCCGGCGCGGCGCTGTCCCCGGGTGGCTTCTGCGCGGCGGCAGCAGGCACGGGAAGCTCCGGGGCCGGCCGAGACAACCCCGGTACATGCCGGGCACATCGGCCCGAGGCGCTGCCTTAACCCTTGGCAGGGTGCAGAGCGGGCGGGGGGCTTTCCTCACCCCTTGCTTCCTTTCCTACTTTCCCTCCTCATTTTCCCCCTCTTTTTTTCCCCTTCATTTTTTCTCTTTTTCGTCTTTTTCTTTCTTCTTTTTCCTTTTTATTTATTTTTATATTTTTAAAAACTTTCTTTCTTTCTTTCTTTCTTTCTTTCTTTCTTTCTTTCTTTCTTTCTTTCTTTCTTTCTTTCTTTCTTTCTTTCTTTCTTTTCTTTCTCTCTCTCACTCTTTCTCTCTTTCACTCTTTCTCTCTTTTTCTCTTTCACTCTTTCTCTCTCTGTCTGTTTCTCCTTCCTTCCTTCCCTCCTTCCCTTCTTCCTTCCCTCCTTCCCTCCTTCCCTTTTTCTTTCCACCCTTCCTCTTTCCTTCCCTCTCTCCCTCCCACTCCCTCACCCAGTCTCTCCTTTCCCTCCCCTTCTCTCCCTCCCTTCTCCCCCCCCCAGTTTTCCATCTCCCTCTCTCCCTGCCCACCCCTTCTTTCCCCCCCCAGCAGCCGCCACCACATCTGGCACCGCCGCCTGCCCCTGGGCAGCCATCACTGCCTGCTGCCCCCATCTGCCCCTAACTGCCCCCAAATGCCCCCCAGTGTCCCCTATCTGCCCCTCGTCTGCCCCCAGCTGCCCCCGTAGCACCAGCCCGGCCACGGTGAGGGGCAGGGGCAGGACACAAAGGGAAAGGAGGGTCCGAAGAGCGAGCTCGTCATTAACGCGGCCCTGCTTGTAAATGAAAAATGTAACCCTTGTTAATTAGCGCTGTTTACACGGGGTACAAGAAACTTAAGAAATGTTTCTACAAAGGGGAAGGAACTGTTTACAAAACTCTTTCAAAAGTGTGACATATTGCTGCAGTTCCAGCACTAAAAAGCCAAACACACTTACACGCCTTTGAAGTTGGCTGGCTGAGGCAACATTATTTGACTCGGATTCAGCTATTGCTTGTGGGTATAACTAATGGCTTTTACCTCGTCCGTGGGCTGGGAGGGGCGAGGGCCTGGGCGCCGCGGCCATTGGGTCCCCCCGGAGCGCCGGGGCTGGCTCCCCGCCAGCCCTGCACAATGTCAACATTGAATATTTGAATTCCCAGACTCTATTTAACAACTTTCTAAATAAATAAACTCATTGTGTGTCTGTGTTTAAAATTATTTCACCTCTTGCAGAAAAGCTGCAGCATCCTATTACACCGGCCTCTCGGGCTGCTTTTTCCCCCCTCTTCCCCCCCCAGCACACGCGAACAGGGCCGAGGGGCTCTGTCTGTGGCCCCATATCTGCCCTGATCCCTTTCTCTCCGTCTCTTCGCGAAGCACGAGTGGGAGCCGCTCGGACACCTCCCGCCCCGCGCTATCTAATCGCTCCCAAAAACAAAGCCAGGTTCACAAAGGCGGTTAAATATTAATCATTTCCAAAAGGAGGCCCACGTGAGTGCCATTGCTGCGGCGGTGCCCTGGACGTACTCAATCATTTTGGCTGCCGTACCATAGGCGGGCTCCAGGGACAGCTTTCATTGTTGTTGCCATAAATGGCTATTAGTGTTCATATTCACCTATTCACCTAGTTATTTGTGTCTATGTGTGTGCGTGTGTGCCCGCGCCTGCTGTGCTTGTGTGCAGACGTGTGCATTCACAACACACCTCCCTGTTCATGCCACGGAGCTATATAAAGATGTATGATGCCTACATGGAGCTATATAAAGATACCTATAGAGATACCTATATGTGTGCAAACGTACAGCTGAAAAAGCAAGTAAACATATCAGATATCTACAATTGCAGTCAATGCATGTGTTGGGCTAGAGAGGGATCCCCAGGCTCCCACGGGTGTTTGCAGGCTGTGCAACCACAACTCCACGGCCCCAGGGGCTCAGGATTTTTGTGGCTGCCTTCAGGGAGCTCAGACCCAGAGCCAGGACCCGCGAGCCCGGACGTCGGTCCCTGGCCTGCGTCCCAAGCACATTAATTGTGGACTTCCGTGGTGGGAGGACGCGCTGTGAAATATTTATTGACTTCACGTGTAAGCAAAGACATTTGGCCAGAGAAGACATTTCTGGCCATCTCAGGGAGCATGGCTCCCTGATGGTTGCTGGAGGTGAAGGCAGGGCGTGCTGTGAGGACAGGTACCTGGTGCGTGGTGCTCAGCCCAGCAGCTGGAGGGTGGCTGAGGAAAGGGCAGTGGGAAGCAGCCGGAGTTTTATAAATCTCAGCTAATGAAGCCTTGTCCACAGGAATTGCCCTGCCTCGCTGTAAACCAGTTTCTAAACAGATGTACTTTAACTTTGGAAGGGACTGCTCAGACGCTCAGGTTTCCAGCTAAGAATTCAGGATATTTGTTTGTTTAAAATTTAACTAGGTTTGCTGTCATTTTTGGAGCGGGTCAGAGCTCTTTTGCCATGATTTAATACAGTCAGTTTTACATCATTTTAGTTTAGTTAGGCAAGGCTGTGAGTTCCTACATGAAAAGCAGAAAGAGGTTTAATCATACATAGCTTTTCCAACTAGCAGATACAAGTGTAATACTATCCAGTAGACAGAGCTAGAACTGGGCAAATGCAGATTAGAAATACAGTTTATATTTTAAGTAGTGGAGGTATTTAACCATTAAAACAATTTACTGAGAGCTGGGTGGATTTCAACATCACTGGAATTCCTTTGTCTTAATTAAGGTTGGCTGTTTTTCTAAAACGATATGAGCTAATCCAAACAGGAATTAATTTAGGGAATTCCTGTAGCCTGTGTTGTGCAGGGGGTCAGAGCAGACCATTCTTCCTGGCTTTATACCCTGTGCACCTAGTCAAGGCAGCGCCTTTCATACGGAGGCATTGACTCGAGGCTGGGCTCACAGAATTGCTCTTTAAAAAATGAAATGGACATAAACAAAACAAAACAAAACAAAACAAAACAAAACAAAACAAACAAACAAACAAACAAACAAACAAAAAAACAGAAAAAAAAACACAGGCTTCGGCTCAGACAACGGAGAACCGATGCGTGGCTCAAAGTCCTCTGCTCTTTTCCATCACTGCTGCTGCTTGTGTCTGCTCTGCAGGGCTCCCAGCACGTGCTCCCCATCTCAGGGGTGCCCAGTGCCTGTGGTCAAAAAGCAGAAGTCTTCAGAGGGGTTTCACACAGGTGGGAAGGTGAAGGGAGCCCATGGGGTTAGGATGTGGGGAGGGGTCCCGAGGTGCTACTGCAGGTGCTCAGAAGTGGCTGTTGTTACCCACGGAGCCAGGACTCTGCCTCTTGGCATTGCTGCTTTAAATATGAAAATGAAAATACCCAGGGTATGGAGCAGTCCTGCCTGATATTCACAGACCTTATGCTCCCTCCTTTTTGTGTGCACTTCCAGGCTATAACCGGGCAAAGCCTTCTCCAGGGCTTTTGCAGGGAAAAGGCAGTCCCAGAGCTGTGTAGGAGGAGGGAAGCTAGCCTGCAATGAATATTGTGTTTGGTGCTAAATATGTAACAAAGAGAAAGAAATGTGAGCTAATCCAGCAATAGGAGCTGAGAAGTGAAATGCAATTTGTTTTATTTCAGGCTTTAATATTGTGGTCTGTTTCGGGGGAGCATTATCTTTTAAACTAGGATATCTGTAACGACATAAAACCCCACTACCTTGAGGGAATGTCAAAGCTTGATCTCCAAAATAAAGGAAATTCAAAGTTAAGGCTGAAATGTACCACATGGCCTCCGAGTCCCAGAAACAACGGGAGGCAAGGAGGGAGCTGAAAGTACGGCTGTGTGTGGAGACTGCTCCAGCAGATGGGTGGCACGAATCGAACAGGGCTGGCACAGGGTGGAGAGGGGCTGGCTCAACAGGTCTGCGATGGGCTCAACTCTTTTTGCAATCCTTGGCTGATCTGCGATGGGCATGTGAGTTTTATGGTGGACAGACTGCCTGATAGGGCTTGATTTGTACAATAGGAACACTCATTCCCCTTTGGCAATGACAGTTTTTGTTTAGAAAATCTCATATTAGGACAACATTTTTGGATAGAAAAGAGATATACAAAAATTACATTTTTTTTTTTCATCAAGAATTGCTCATATGTCTGATCGTGTGCACTAATTCTTAGCCCTGTTTAAACTCTAAACTAAATTTAAATTCCCTGTAAAATAATACCCAAAATGGAAACTGCCACATGACTGTAGCCCCCTCTCCCCGACCCCAGCCCGTGTTGCCTTGCAAAGCAGTGCTTTCTGCTTCAGGACTGCAGCAAGCTACAAACCAGAGGAGCAAGACTTCTGTAAAGAGGTTATTTTTGGCAATTGCATCACCGATTATGTATAAAATTTCAAAAAATATGAGTTCTGCCAGTCTGATCTCGGAGAGGGCTACAGAAAATGGAAAGCCCTGAGACTGCTGTAACATCATCCTATTTTGTCTATTAGCTCTCATTAGATTACCAGGATACTGAGAGCTCCGTATCGGCCAATCTAACAAAATCTCCCAGGTGGCTTAAATTAAAAAAATTAGCCATAAATATATTCTGCATAATGCAATTTATTATGGCTGTTTATTGCGTGTGGTGGGAAAACGCTCGGTGTCGGATGATCCGAGTGCAGCGCGTGCCCTGCTGAAGCTGGTTACACCACGAGGGCCCCAGCTGAATTTGGAGCCCGGCATCCTACAAAGCCACACGCATGTGGCACCGGCCTTGGGCAGCCAGAAACTGCAGCTGTGGCAGGGGAGATGGATGTCATGGAAGGCGGAGGGTGTCTGTAGGCAGAGGTGCTTGCTGGAGAAAGCAGGGGACAAATGGTGTTGGGCCCCAGCATGGATAAGCCCAGTTGTACTGGGATCAGGGGCCTCAGCTGTAGCCCCCTGGAGGTTTTTCCTGGATGAAAGGCAGAGGGGATGGGGCTGTTGGGGACAGGGATGGCACATCCACCTGCTGCTGGGGAGCTGCAGCAGGGAGCTGGTGGCTCCAGAAATACCTCCTGCCTTTTTGCACCAAGTCAGCACTCCAGCAAGGGCGAAATCATTCCTAGGTTTAACAGAAGTCTCCCCCCACCCCCCGGCTCCTTCACACATGCATGAACACCAAACTGGCAGAGCTGATGGAAAAGGATTTTGCATTTTGGAAGCCGAGCTGGCTCAGGGCTTGCCGCAGGCCCGATCCCAAACCCACTGGTGGAGCCCGTGGAGGTCGCACCAAGTCCCAGGGGCTTCGGAGCAGGTCTGACTGGAGTCACCCCCCTCCCTTCCTCCTCCAGGGCTTTTATCAGCAGCCAGTGCTCCACGGTGAGCCCTGAGATGTGATGGTGTAACAGATCCCTGCATTTACATTGGCGTAAGTGAATTATGTTGGCCCTGTAATCTGGCCTCATTTAGGAGCCGTTTCAGCCATTAGGATGAAACATGAACGCTGCTGGTGGGACTGTGGTGAGCCCACATGCTTGTTTCCCACTGTGCCCCCTCCCTTCAGCTGTCCCATGGGGACAAGGGACCTACACTCTGAGAGTGCCCGTGTCCCTGGCACTGCATTTCTCCAAAAGGCCCAGATTTGCATCTTCTAACCAGATATTTTTGCTGCTGAACGTACCTGGTACCTGCAGGTATGTGCTGCTGTGTGTGCTCTGTTACTGCCTCCCCACTTCATCCCATGCAGAAGGTGTGTGAGAGATGAGCACTAGCCACCAAGAAAAAACACCCAAACATGTCTAAAACATGACGTGAGTACCCACTGGTGCTTAAATTTTTGATTTGAAATCTATTTAACGTTTCAAGCATTTGACAGAAGTGATTAACTTTTCCCTCTTGATACTTCTCTGCCATTTGAACTCAACGTAGCCATGTTTCCATCGTGTTTTATTCACTTGCACCTTGTTGGGGAATTAAGCAATGCTTTTGGCGTGTTTTAATCCTTCCCGTTCTCTTTGTGGCTCTATACAAGGGGAGAAAAGGAAACATGTTGCTTGAAAGAATTCTGAAGTGATGTTTCTATTTCACTTTTTTTAGGCTCTTGGTGTATTTTTGGCTGCAGGGACTGGCATGGGGACTGGTCTAAGAATACACGACAGAAAAATAAATTGGCTGTATCTGTGCTATCAGCGCCGCTTTATACTCTTTTTTTTTTTTTTTTTTTTTTTGTTTTTTTTTTTTGGGGGGTTGCTATATCATGATAATGGTAATTTACAGCAATAATTAAGACCTGTGAACAGGAAAAGATAAATGGTATTTGTTTGTCCTGATTCTTTCAGTTCTTATAGTAAGTTGTTATAAGGAGAATCCACCAAGCAAGGGCTGGGTAGTGTTGGGCTTTCTGCTTGCTTGTTGGTGGGTGTGCTTCATTTTTTATCCCATCACACCTCTCCCTTTGCCTTCCTTCACTCTATTTTATAGGACCCTATTATTGTTGGCTGTGGCTGTAGCCTCGCGTGACCAAGCCACATTAAGCCATGAGGATCCTGCAGCATCACCCACTTGCTTTCAAAGCAAAGATCCCCGAGATTGGTGGGGAAGGAAGGGGGCAAACCCAGCAGATAATCCAGCCCCACGGAGCCCTGGGGCTGTGGTGCCAGCATGTTTCCTGCCCCGGCACTGCCAGGGGGATGTGAGCGGTGCGGCTGGCCAGCGCCAGCAACCAAAATGTTCCCCAAGCCTGCACAGCTTATTACAGTTCTTTTAATGTCAGTGCCAAGAAAAAGGGTGCACACAACCTCCAAGCGAGTCTTCATAAGCACAGTTTTATGGTGGGATAATTTGGAGCCAAACCATCATGGATTTTGCATAGAGAAATACCCCACGGAGCATCACAGACTGGGAAGAAAATATATTGAGGAAAGAGAAGACTGATAATTTTATGGCTTTCCTTGAAGTCAGGCAGTAAAATGGGCTTTATTTAGCAATTTCCTCACTTCTGATTGCAATTTTGTTACCAGTGCAATGTTTTTAGATATAATTTTCTGTGAATGTGGAGAAACTTAAGATGCCCGGGCTTTGTGCACTGTGCCCAGAGGTGCCACAGCTCTTCCCAGGATCTGCCCGCAGTGTAAAATGGTTGATTTTGGAGCAGATTCCTGGGCAGGGTGTGCTGGTGGCACTTAGCTCTGCTCTTAACGCAGTGCCTTGAGCCCATGTGGCTGAACAGCCATTCAAGGGAATGGTACGAGCATTCAAATGCCAACTGCATGGCTTGGTCCAGGTCATGGATGAGGGACACACATAATTTTTCGAGGATGAAGTATTTCTAATCTGAAATTTAGAACCCAGGTGAGGTGATTTTTGCACTCTAAAAGCTCATCTTCCCAAACAAGGGCTATTAAAATCCCTTCTCTCTTAGCCTTTTGGCCAAAGCACGCATGCAAATCCCATCCAGAATCTCTGACGGGATTAAGAAAACCTCCGCTATGTTTGCTCTTTGTGTGAGTAGTTATTTTTCACTCAGCATGGTTCAAATTTAACAAAAATGTATTTCACAATGTAATAATTCACACCCACTTTTCTTTGGGAAATCATTTATAGAAGGAAAGTTAAATGTGGGCAGACATTAGCGGGAGTACTGCTGATACATGCAACATGTCCAAATGTTGAGGGAAGTAATTGTGGGTACAGCAGAAGATGCCATCATGACCTTGGCAGTTTGTTTATTAGACACAAAATCATGGATATTTCTTCTTCCAGCTGTAACTGGTCTGAGAACTCAGATATAACCTTAAAAGCCCTTTCTGGGGATGTGAACAGAACTTAAACCTCATCAGCGCTCAAAACTATTTATGCAGCTTGAATGAGAAAAGGGAAGACACCACGGGAAAGGAAAAAAAAGGTGCAGAAAATAGAGAAAAAAAGGTTTTTCACCCTGATGGTTGAATTTCCTCTTCAGAGAGTTGTCCCTCCTGGTGTCACTGCACAGCTGGAGAAGAGAATAGGGGAGCATTTGATGCCTTTCACCCACTGTGTTGACGCGCCATGTGTGCACGACAGCCGGTACCCACTGGGCTCCTCCAACAGCCTCCTGGGTGCCATGGGAGGAAAGGGCTCTCCCTGGCCATCGGCAGCAGAGGTGGCACTGGAGGTAAGGCAGAAGAAGCCAGAGAGCACGCAGGTGCTCTGTGAGGAGCGGACTGACAATGGGACATACCAACGGACTGACGGACTGCTGTCAGCCCCCCAAGCCAAAGCAGGCAGGCACATCCTCTCCAGTGGCACCTTCCCACGCAGGAACGTTAAAGTAATTCAGGACAGCAGATTTAAGAGGTGATCAGTATTTTTCAAATACTAAACAGACCCTGGGTATGCTGTACTTGATGGTTTTCTCCCCTCAGTGCCACACCACTAGCAAGCTGATGTGGCAAAGTGATCCCTGTGCATCCTGACCTCCTCCTCCCAATGCTCAGTGTGCATGAAGGTGCTGGGCCTGCCCTTGGCCCCCTGCCTTCCCTCCATGTCCCTGAGCAGCAGAAGTGGCTGTGCTTGGCGGGTTGGGGAGATGCAGCTGAAGGCTGTGAGGGCTGGAGGGAGCAGTGTTGCTTTAGGCTCCCTGCCCGCCGAGCGACATATCAGGAGGGAGAAGTCTGAGCCTGAAGCGGTGCCGAACAGCATCGGAGTGGGCTGGAAGGCTGAGCTCCTGCAAGAAGGAAAGCAAGGAATTCAAAGGCAGTAAAAGAGAGGTTAAGGAGAGAACAAAAAGGAAAGGAAATAAAAGTGATATGAAAGGCTAGAAAAACAGCTTCATCCAGATATTAACCACTGCTGCTGTGTTTGGACACCACACTGAGTTAATAGGAGTACTTGGTGAATGCGCATTTGAGTGGAATAGGAGACAATTTCAGAAATGATCTAGATCTTCAGAAACATGGAAAATATTTTAGCAAAACATATTTTGTGTGCATGCAAATCTGCCAATAGCTTGAAGACGTATTCTGCAGGAGACAATCAAGAGAAGGTATGGTTTGCTGTTGGGATTTTCAGCCAAACTCCCTTGCTCTTAGAGTTTGAGATCCCTTTCTTCTCCAAGATGCCTTTCCCCAGCTGTCAGAGGAGCAGGAGCAGACAGACCCGTCCTGGGCCGATCAGATGTGGCTGCCTGGCAGCCACAGAAACCACACAGATAGTGCTGCCTTGGAGGATTTTGTTCCTCCGTAGCGTGCTGGAGCAGGAGGAGCAGCCCCAAAGCTGGTGTGAAGGTGGAGGGTGGCGAGGGGCTCTGCTGGCTGCTTGCCCTGGGATCCAGCCAGGGAGAGAAGAAAACAGATGCAGGGCAATATCTTCACTCTGTCTGGGGCTGCTCCCATCTCTAACGCTCAGGAGAAAATCCTGACAGCTGTTTAAAACAAGGAGCTTCCCCTCCCTGTCAGATCTCTGGATGTTCCTGGGGACTGCGTTCTTCCAGGAGCGTCATTTGTTTTGGAGTGCAGCATCACAGCCAGACAGCCTTGACTTTAATTTCTGGGAACATCTTTATAGGCTGTTTTCACAGCCACATAACAATGTTATTTTATCTATCCATCTCTCACACCATTTCCCGATATACAGAATTATCAAGACTACCCATCAGTCACTCCTGTGTTTTCTAGTCATCAGTGCCTTTTCCAGGTTTAGGACATCTTTCTGGTATTACAGCTACACTGATCTTGGTGTTATTATTATTTTTTTCTTAAATTACTTAAAGTCTTTAAAAAAAAAAATCTGTCGAGATGTGTGAGACTAGCTGAAGAGAAGCAAAAGATTAAGCTGCAGTTATATCATTACTAACTTCCTGAATGTTCGAGTGAGGAAAGGCTGTTAACTTTTTTTTTTTTTTTTTTTTTTTTTTTTTTTTTTTTTTTTTTTTTTTCATGTGAGAGCAGGACATCTGCTTTTTTAATTGTGAGCTAATGAGCTGGGGCTGCGCACCACCTGAAATTGTCCTCTGCAGCCTTTCAGGCATCCAGGCTGCCCAGCTGCTTTCTTCCTGGGCTTGCACCAGGGTTTTTCCAGTTTTCAGAGAATCCATGCCATGTTTGTACGCATTTTGTGCTGGATAGTCTGGGGTATGATGGGGTTAGGTGGGAGATAGATAGGAAGAGAGAAGATTCCTTGGTGCAACACTAAAGAGATTGGGAAGGTAATTCCTTACCCTCCTGAGCTTCCCCTCCTCATAGGGACCCTGCTCAGCTGTACTCGATCATGGGGAAGTGGCTCCCTCTTTTTGGGGAGGGTTACTGATGCTTTCCACCTGCTGCTGGTTGGGGTTGAGGTTGGGGTTGGTGCAGGCAGAAGAGGAGCTCCAGGGCAGTCTGGGGGTGCTTTGTCACTGGTGAAGCTGCCTCTTTGCTGCCTGGGTTTCCCCTGTGCCCAGGGCTGGGGGATACCTTCTCTGCAGTATGGGCATGGTGATGTGCTTCTTGGTGCAAATTTGTGCTGTAACAGCATCTTATGGGGTTGTCTAACATCAGCGCTGATGATGTGCTGTTCCCCTGGATTTCAGGTAAAACCTAAAATAAATTAGTTTGTATATTCTTGACAAATATATATAGATTTTTTTTTTTTTCTTTCAGAATCTTCACTTGTTTAGTGTTGTGTTTGCTGATGTTGATTTTTTTCAGTGTTAGTTACAACCTCCAAAAACAACAGGAGAGCTTTTTTCTCCTAGTGTTCTTCTCAGATGATGCTGGAGATTAGCTTGAGCGCCGGACAAGCTGCTCTTTTCTCAGCAGTCTCCTCACCCGCAGCTGAAATGCTATGGGGATAGGTGCTCAATGCCACATCTTGTTCTACTTTCTGCCGTAACCTTGAGTGCTGGTGCCTCCTTTTCCAGCCCTGGGGTTCTGCTGTGCTCTGTGTGCTTCCCTCAAGGCATAAAAATGTTATAATAGGAAAAAAAATCACTTGTGGCTGTAGGTTTAGGTTGGTGTCAGTCATCAAGTAGAAGCCAGTCTGTGTTTTGGGCTTCCCTGTGTCTAAGGCTTTGAGGGTGCTCAGACAATGGGTATCTCCTGAGAGCTGGTGGCTCCTTGTGTTGTGCAGGGACCTTACAAAGCCCATGGCAGGGGATGTGGTAGAGCAGCCCAATCTCACCCTGCTGAGAACCTGTAGGTCCCCATGGAGCTCAGTAGAGCTGCAGAGGTGTAGGCTCTAATTTTTTTGTCCCAATAACTTGAAGATGACTTTTTCCATATGGAAAGGGACTGCCACCTCTGATGTCACAGGTGAGAGAGCAGGAGGCATGCAGAAACCTGCAGAGCTGTGTTTTGGGGCCATGCCTACCTGCCTGTGGGGACCTGCAGCCACTCCTGCTCCAAGCAGCAGGAGGTGGCAGGGGCTGGTGTCACTTCTTGTGTGTCTGTGGGCTCCGTCGGGGCTCAGCATGTGGTGTCTGCTTCCTGGGCTGATGAAAATCATGGGAATGAACTGCTGGCCAGAATGGAGCATCGCTCGCGCACTGAAGTTGTGGCTCTCTGTCTAACGTTAACACGTGTAGCATAAATGAGTTCCTATACCCTCTGCTGTTTCATTAATGTCACTTGTTTATAAGTGCTCTACGTTAACAGCTATTTGATGGTGTCTATTAGCTTTTCCTAGGGTAGTGTTATATAATAAAGCTAATGCTAGCCAAAAGCAATAGTAATACGATAAACAAAAAATCCAAATTCTGGGTGAGAAATGTAATGGAGCGAGGGCTGAATTCTGGTGGGAATTTGGTTTAATCTAAAGGTTAAAAAATGTTATAATTTGGGTTTAAGTAAATTGGCTCTCTAGTCCCAGAGGTCTCGCTCTTGTACTTCTCGTGCCTCCAAAGCTTCCACTAATGCCGATGGGAGTCCTGGGCGCACAAGAAATGCGGGTTCAGGTACTAAAGTTACAGATTGGCTTGGACCAAAACCCCTAATCCAAATACCTCCAGCTTTTGAAAGCATTTGCCAATTGGATTTGAATCTGGACACAAACATTGTGGCTTGAGCTCATCTGAGCTCACTTACATCTGTGTAAATCTGTAGTATGGCCCCGATCCAGCAAAGCACGTAAATATGTGCTTAATTTGACTTCAAGGGGGCTATTGTGCGCTTAAAGCTAAGCATGTGTTTAAGTGCTTTGCTGGACTGAAGTCCAAATACATTGGAGTCAATGAAATGACACCAAATAGTGCAGCGTAAGTGAGATTTGAAATGAACCAAAATGTTTGTATTTCTACCTGGAAATGAACACACTGTTCATATCCTACATATCCTGCATCCACTTTGTGTTTTCATCCATCTGCACATAATGTATTCTTTAAGGCAACCTGTCCCTTCAATACAGTAAAGAAGAAATATACTTTGAATTTTCCTGCTCTATTACTCATATTTCATGAAACGTGTTCTTATGCCAACTGTCTGTTTATATATATTTATACATGTTGTTTCTTTATTGGTATTGGCAAGATACAAAAAGAAAAGAAATATTTTACAGTTAAAAACTTGTAAACAGTTTTATCCCTCATTTAAAACATTTTTAAAGAGTTTACCTGCCCACGGTCAAGTTACTTTAACTTATTTTCAGTTTTGCTAGTCTGACAATATGAAAAATGTTTGTTAAATGCATAGGTTTGTTTTTAGTTGCCAATACGTTGTAAACAAGGGTGGTGTGTAAGTGATATATGCCTTTACACTTAACTATTAAATGCCACTTTTGTACTTGAAATCCCATGTTTAGTGATCGCCATACTACATAAAGCTGTCAATGAATATTTTCATGCAAATATGTTAATACAGGTTAAAAGATCATGCTTTGTTTTTTTGACTGCTGCAGCTTCTTGCAGAGAGGACTTGAGAGTTAATTGGGCCTAGTCCTGGAAAGGTGGCATGGGCATCCGCTGCAATGGGGAGGTAAAACAAAAACAAAACCTAAAAGAAACCAAGCACAACAAGGAATAGTACTTGTGCCTGTGTGTGATGACCAAGATACCGACATAAAGAGCTGCATGTTGTGAATGTCTGTAGCTTATTAATGAGGTAATAGAAGCAAAATTAGGTATCAGCGGGGCTTGGCTCTGAATAAAACAGGGATCTTTTATCTCAGAGTGTTCTGCTGAAGACTTGTGGGCTGTAATGTTGTGGCTGAGGTTGTAGGAGCTGACTGGTGCCATCTGAACTTGCTGGTGTTTCCCACTTTGGGCAACCAGATGCAGGCTTAGTTGCAGAGGGCAGCTGGCTGGAAATGGGGAAAATGTTTGCAAAGGAATTAATGGAGAAAAGATGATTTTTTATGTTTATTTTTGAATGTAATGAATATTTTGCACTGGCTCTGTGTCTGGGGCTAGGTACTGGGTTTTCCTCACTGTCAGCATTGAGAGAGTGTGTAGAGGCTGATCTCTTGCAGAGAGTGATCTGCCCAGCCTGTCTGCAGCCCTGCAGCCACTGCAAAGTGACAAAGGTCCCGTTAACTCTAACGATGCAGAATCAACCCTAGGTGGGGAAGGTTTCCCTTTAGGAAAAATCGCTACGGGCTTCAGTTGTACCATAAATGCATTCAGAGATTGTGAGGTGATTCTGGCGCACGTACAGCCAAACCCTGAATTCCTTCTCCAGTAGTGCTGGGGTGAGGATTGATTTCCACCCCTGCTCAGTGTGACCAGCAGGGCTAGGGAGGTGATCGTCCCCCTGTACTCGGCTCTGGTGAGGCCGCACCTCGAATACTGTGTTCAGTTTTGGGCCCCTAGCTACAAGAAGGATATCGAGGTGCTTGAGCGAGTTCAGAGAAGAGCGACGAAGCTGGTGAGGGGCCTGGAGAACAAGCCCTACGAGGAGCGGCTGAGGGAGCTGGGATTGTTCAGCCTGGAGAAAAGGAGGCTCAGGGGTGACCTTATCGCTCTCTACAGGTACCTCAAAGGAGGCTGTAGCGAGGTGGGGGTTGGTCTGTTCTCCCACGTGCCTGGTGACAGGACGAGGGGGAATGGGCTTAAGTTGCGCCAGGGGAATTTTAGGTTGGATCTTAGGAAGAACTTCTTTACCGAAAGGGTTGTTAGACATTGGAACGCGCTGCCCAGGGAAGTGGTGGAGTCACCATCCCTGGAGGTCTTTAAAAGACGTTTAGATGTAGAGCTTAGGGATATGGTTTAGTGGGGACTGTTAGTGTTAGGTCAGAGGTTGGACTCGATGATCTTGAGGTCTCTTCCAACCTAGAAATTCTGTGATTCTGTGATTCTATCCCAAATGACTCCACTGGCAGTGATGGCATCGCTTTTGATGCCCTGTTCAGGGGCAGTGTGTGCACTACCACCCATTTCCATTGCCCAGGAGGGACAGAGATGTCCCACAGAAATGGCAGATGCCCTATAAATCTCTGTGGCTTTTGTTACCTGCTGCGGTATGTGACTGATGCCTTAAGGTAAAGAATGGGTGTTGGAGGAGTGGGTAGTTAACAAAAACATCCTTCGGTGCTTTCTGCTCAGCCTCCATGACTGGGGTGGGCAGGCAGGCAGGCGTGACTTGCAGCCCCTTGCCCCAAATGCAGGGACCTGTGGGTTTTGCAGTTGCTGGTGCCCACCTTGCTGCAACATTTTTGGTCTGCAGTTGGTTCTCCAGAGCATGGAGCTGCTCTGAGAGCAGCCCGGTGAGAGTGCATTAGCAAAGTGAGCCTGCAATAAAATATCGCTGTATCCAGCTGCCCCATCAGTGGGTCAGGCTATTTGTCCCACCCAGACAGAGTGTCTAGCAATTCTGGCGGTGTCCCTCCCTTTGGCATGGGAAAACTTGTTTTGTTTGGCACTGGGGAAATAATATGCATAAATAGTAATGCTTGAGCCTAAACGCTCCCGTTGTCTTTAGGCAGAGTTATTTTATGACAGGTATTTCTTTTTTCCTGAAGGACTTGAATCCCAGCCTGCAGAATAGCTGCTGTTGAGTGGAAGCATTCCTGCTATTTTCCCTCAATTCAGAGGAAGCAATGCACTTGTTGTGTTACCTTGGTGAATCGAAAGTGGTTTTCACTTCCCTTAATTAAGCCTCCTTTGGCGATGGCCCCTCCAAGGTGGAGAGCGGAGCGTGCTCAGGAGCACCGCCGCTGATTTGAATTCCTAAATTCCTCTCCTTGCAAACTTCAAAGGCGAGTATATTGCTCTAAGAGGCACCAATTATGTAAACCCTGGGCTATTCAGAATGTTCCATAATTATTTATTTTCAACGACAGAGGTTTTAACCCAAACTAGACAGAAAACTGGCGTTTCTCCAGTTATTAGCTTCTATTGAAAAAGGTACCAAACAATGGGCAGGGTAACAGGGTAGATTAGTGTCCCTTCATCTTCCTGACCTGGCCATGTGTCAGAGCTGACCAAAATTACTTTGATTTGATGGCTATTAAAGGTCATGAGCAGAATGGGATCAGATGTCTCGGCTGAGGCTGAAGTGCACAACATTATATATTGATAGTAATTAAGTTGTTTCATTTAATAAGCGCCATTGGATTTAAAGGCATTGTTACAGTATCGGGGCAGGAGGAAGAAGGAGGCAGCCTGGATGGAGGCTGAGGGAGAGAGAAAGGGCTCTGGAATGAGTGAAATATGTCCCCGGAGTAATTTTTTATTTTATAAACTGAATGCAAACCTGATGGAGAACTATGGAAATGAGCAGTCATGCTGGATACATACATACACTCTCTCAATATTCCTATACTGTGGGTAATGAAAAGTGCCTTCAGGGATAGGGTGGCCTTACCATTCATCAGTGCCATAGCCTTAAGTGGGTAATAACTAAGAGCTCCCATATCTAGTGTGTATATAAATTCTAGCTCCTCAGTATATTTGCTGCAGACCGTATTTAATTTATACAATTCCTTAGCTTTAAAGCTGTCAATTGATAACATTCAATCTGTGAGTCTGGCTGATAAAAGGGAAGGGAAGAAGTGCTCTCTGGTGGCTGCAGCAGGAGAAGTTGTGGGGGCCAAAGATTGTGTGGGGAGTGGGGTAGTGCTCGTGGGCTGAGCCATTCCCTTTGCTTTCCTCTTCATCCCTTGGGGACACAAGCTGATCCCTCTGCTGGGCAGGTACTGCACCTGTGTAGGCAGCAGTCTGGTTTGAGGATGAAGGTATCTCTCTGGCCTCCAGAGGTGGTGGGAATGGCCTTGCCATGTGCCTCTGACCCTTGTGAGACTGGGAGATGCCAAGAGAGCTTCAGGTGGTTCCCCACATCCATGTCCACAGATGTGTGGGAATGATTGCTGTACATGGAGGGTTGGCAGTGGAGTGTGTGTTCCCTGGAAGGAAGCCTCCAGCACAGTGACATAAAGGGAGGCTGGTAAGCGAGGGCTTTGTGGAAATTAGCTGTCCTGGGGCTGCACAGTGGATGTTGAACTTGGCCAGTGCCTGCAAATGCAGGAGCTGACCCAGCCTTCAGTCACAGCAGCAATGAGGACATAAGTCTCTGTGACCAAATGATTTGTAGGCGCTGAAGGTTTTGGCCAATGCACTGAGCACAGACATAGATGAGGGATGTCATGGGGCAACTGCTGGCCAAGGCAGGGCTTCTGAAGAGCTGTACTCACTTCTACTTGCTGTATGGTTTCACATTGTGCTGATGGAGAGCCCTGGAGGTTGACCTGGCTTTCAGGGTAATTTCCTCCTCTGTATGGGAGTCCTAGAAAAGTAGTGTTTTGCTTGTGGAAGCTCTTTTATTTTCTAAATAAATGTAATTCTTTGATTGGAAGGGACTAATAATGAGAATGGGCTGGTTGCAGAGCTTGTTGCTCTTGTGGAAGAGTCCTGCAGCGGGATGCTGGTGGGGATCTGCGTGCCTGCTGCTGAAATCTCACATGCCATAATCGTCAGGGCCAGCCAATTCCTGATATGTCCTTAGAGGACCAGCTCTGCCACCTGCCTTCCAGGATTCCCCAGGAAGTCCAGACTTTGCCTTGAAATGCAGGTTGACAAAATTATCTTTAATTCTGAGCTGCTATGTTAAGTCACCCCCTGCTCAGGCGGCAATGCCATGGTTAGGTCAGAAGGAAGTGGAACAACCCCTGGCGGTGCCTGCAGGAGCAGGACAAGCATTGTTAGAGTTGCTGAAATAAACGGGCAGAGCAGCCTGTGCTCAGTCACAGCATTAAGTATCCGAAGCCTTGGTGCTGACTGCAGCCTGCTCACGTGGGGCTGTTTGCGTGAGCTGGGAGGTGCCGGATGCGGCCGGCAGCAGCGTGGGGCGAGCAGGAAGCAGCGTGGGGCAGGCGCTCAGGAAGGGGCTGTCGGGAGCAGCGGGCACGGCCGCGTTCCTGGAAAGCTGAGCAAGGCTGCAGCATGCTCGGCCTGCAGGGTGGGAGCAGGAGTGCTGCTGGGGTTGGGTTTGCTTTTGGCTTGGGTTCAGGAATCAAGTTTTTTTTTTTTTTTTTTTTTCCTTAGCTGTGCCCCAGCAACTCTACTCACTGAGGACATGTTACTTGGAGATGTCTCCAGTATCCCCCATCTGCTTCTTCTCCAAACTTTTACTGCTCCCTCTATCTGTGACCCAAACTCTTTGAGCAGTCCATTTTTCAATCACCACCAAGCACCTTATTTGAGCAAAACAACTCCATTAGGGAAGGGTCCCAGCTCAATCAATAAACAAGCACAGAGCAGAGATAAACTTGGAGAGGACATCATAATTAACCTGGGGGGGCGGGGGGGGGGTTGTAGGTGGGAACGGGGATGGCACAGATGGACGCCAAAATGATTTGTTGACTACTGAAATTTGGCATAGAAATTTTCAGCTGGCTCCTGCTTTGCTGAAGTTCTTTCAATGGGAGAAAGCTTTGTCAAAAAGAAAAAAAAGAAAAATGGCCCAAGCAACCGTAAGGAGCTTGCAAGCATCCAAGATGGGAAACAAAACAGGAAAATTTGCCAAATAAGGGCTGCAACAGGTCTTGGAAGCTGGAGGGCTGTGATGGAAATAAACCTGTGGAAAGCTAAACAAAACACATAGCACCCCAGCACAAAAGAAGGAAGGAAGGTGATCACTGCAACAGGCTCCTATACCCTTCTAAGAATAAGTCTTCCAGTATATGGGTCAGGAAGAAGTGTGGCTTCAGCCTGGATGCATAGGGAAAAACAAAGCGATTGTTGGGTGGTATGTTAATGTAGCAGGTGCAGTTTTATTTAAACAAGAGGTAGCTATTGTTTTCTGGAAGTGTGGTGATTTACAGGCTCATAGTTTATCCCGGAGGATCAGAGTGTTAAGTCATGTGCATGTATGTGTGTTTTACCCAGGGTGGCCGCTCTCTGCTCAGCCTCTCTGAGGCGGGAGGAGCTGAAAGGAAAGGGCCCTGTAAGCCTACTGAGATCAAATCATTGAGGTGTAATCAGTAAATTGCTCAACACGGCGACGTGGGTTTGGGTTGAAATGGAGATATGGTCTCCAGCACGTTATGGGCTGGGGGAGTCCCAGCTGATCTCAGTGGGATTTGTACGTGGGGATCTAGGAAAGAACTTGGCCTTAGAAGCTGTGCTTGCCTGGCAAGCCACAGGAGAGATCAGGAATTAACAGATACCTTAATTCCTGACAACTATGTCAACACAGTACCTTCAGGGTTGAGCACAGAAGGAAGGCTGGAAAGAGCTGTATCTTGTCCTGCTCACCTCTGCAGTTGTGTTTTTGTTTTGGTTGTACCCCAAATCTTACTGTTAGTGCACAGGTATGGACCCAGCCAAGCTTCTCTGTCCCTGCTAGTTATTTACATCTGTTTATTTTCCTCTCCAGACTGGAGAGTGTTTTTTCCAGAATGGTCAGGTTGTTCTTAGCGTGCTTGGAGTCCAAAAAAATAATAATAATAAAAAACCCTACAGAGATGGGATAAAATAGTGTATTCCACCCTGAAAAGCCTGCTATGCTACTTTAACCAGCGGGGGGTGGCTTTTCTCCAGCTGAGGAAAAGCAGGGGGGTGTCTGGGCTTGATTCTTCTATATCAGTCTGCTGCAGAATGAGAATAACTTCATTGGGATATGTGCATTTCCACCTAAGTGTGAGCAATGTAAAGAAACATTTGAAAGAAGCCCCAAATTGTGGTTAATCCACTTAAAACCTGGCAGATCCCTCTTGCTGACTGCAGATTCTTACACTGTGGAGTGAAAATCACCCTTTCCCCCACGCAAGCCCTGGGACTGGGTGAGGGTGTTGGCAATGCTGCAGGTGATGCTCAGGGCTCCCTCCCTGCCCGTTTCCTCACTGGGCTTGGGGATGAGATGGCTGCTGAACACTAAATGTTGCACTTTCGCTTGCGGTGATTAATATTGCTCTGATATTTGCCTGATGGGAACTCCCACTGGCGGGCCAGGCAGCGCCCTGTTGTGCTGTTCATTGTCCAGTCCGGTGTAAATGACCGTCCCTTCCTCTGTGAGCTCACAGGCTAAAATTAATAACGGGTTTGAAATGAAGGGTGCTTTATGAGTAAGGGCTGTTGTTATCTTATTTTTTTCCATAGAAACAGAACATTTTACTACTTTTACTGAAGAAATCCACGTTATCAGCTTCCTTTCATGCAACAAAACACGCTTCTATTCTTCTTTAATAAACATGAATTGCGTAAAGCTTGTTCTGTGCTTTGCATGTAGAAAACCCTGCAGAAACGCCAAGTATCCTTTTCTCTTTTTCCTCCTGAAGCTTCCAATTCCCTGAGTCCACCAAGCCAAGATAACACCATCTCAGCAGGCCAGCACCGCAACAAATTTACAGCCTCAGAGCTTATATCTTTGCAGGCAATTGTCTTCAAACAGACAGTGCATTTCTGCGTGTCGGAGGCGTGGGGCTGGAGTTTCTTCTGAGAAACGGCCGAGTGTGCGACTGCTGAACCCCTGAGTGACAGCAAGTGCTTTTCAGCTTCTGTCGTGATTTTATTCTTTTTATTCTTTTTTTTTTTTTCTTTTTTTTGGAAGGGTTGGCAGTCTGAGCTATTCTCAAGGATTTGGAAAAGAGCCACAAACAGGAATTATTGAACAATTGCTCTGTGAAACTTAAGATAACAGTTTGTTCCACCACAGTGGAATTGCTTTGTGGGAGAAGGAAATTATCTTTTTAGCTCTTGATTAACATTATGTGAGAAAAATAAAATTAAAGGTTGATTGTATCTGTTGTCAAATGGAATGCGTGTTCGTGTGAGGGGAAGGGGGGCATGTGTTGGGGTGACACGTATGGAGATGAATGCTCCTCAGATCTTGGGTTATTTGAAAATTAAGATTTTTAATGTTTGGAAAATTCCTCTGCTGCTCTATTATCGTCAGGTTAACGCTTATGCTGTGCTCAATGTGACTAAATACTAGATCATTAAAGAGTAGGTACATATCACACTGTCTTGTCTATAGTAATAGTTTGCTGGTGGAGAAGGATTTGTGTGCAAATTGAGCTTTTTTGATTATATCCCAGATTTTGGTGGTTTTGGCAGGTTAATAAACATTACGATAACAATAACTTGCATCTCCAGTTACTCTGTACAACAGCACACCTACCTACTCATGTGCTTATCTTCAATAAGCATTAGTGATAAACACTATTATTGAGAGTGCAAGAACATTTTTAACATACCAGCCTGATCCAGCTGCCCTTGAAGTCAATGGCAGACTTTCCCCTGCAGTCGGAGCAAGTGGGATCAGGCTGGGGCTGAAGGCATCAGGTGCAGTGACAATGTCCAGGGTATTGCTGGCAGAGGGCTGCACCTGCAGGGCTGATCTGCCCTGTGACTGCAGGATTTTGGTTCAGCAAGCCCTATGTCAGGTGCATGGCAGTGCAGCCTCCTGTCTGTAAGTGCATTCACGGGTGCCCTGACAAAGCTATGCTCTGTGTGGTTTTTTTTTAGCTTTCAGATGACCCCCAGCTGAGGGTCTGGTGGCAGTGGTGGGAGCCAGACCCTTGCAGGAAGGTGGCTTGTGGTCTGCTGTGGCTTACTACCTGGCTGCAGCCATCCTGGGGCTTTTCAAGGAGCTGTGGCCTGCAGGGGCAGCCCAGGGCCTGGAGCTCAGCTCCATGGCTGCCTTCCTGCCTGCCCCAGAGCCCTGGCGGCGGCTTTGACACCCTGCGACTCGGAGGGAAGCGCTGAGGATGCCAAGATCCAAACATGAACTTTCTGGGCAGGCCAAGCCTCGGCTGTGATCTCTTAGCTCTCTGCGTGTGCTTATCTGTGCCTGCAACACATGCTGGGAGATCAAAATGTGCCCCTTCTGAGGCAATAGGAAAGGGACAAGATGCTTCTTTAATCACGTCTGATAAATTCTCACTTGTAATGAGAGCCCTAATTAAGGGAAATTACCTATTGGAAAAGAGTTAAAAGGGGCCCCCATACTCCTTCCAGCAAACTTAAAGACAAAAGGAAGTTTCTAACAATGGGTCACTGGAGATGCATTTCCGCTGGGTTTTAAAAAACAAGGTACTGTCTAGCTGATGAGCGGTGAAGGCGAGCAATGCCGCTTTGATGAGCCTTCTCCTGCTTCCTGATATTGTGACCCTCTTAACAAACACTGCAGACTAAAATCAGCATGCCTTCGGTATGCTGTAAGTGCAGGCAGGCTATCTGAAGAGATGCCTCACTTGCAGGATATGGTTTAAATCCTGTTTTGAATAAGGTTTACATCCTTGTCACTGAAATAATATTTTTGTACCGTAAAAATCAATGTGAAGAGACAAGCAGAGAGGTCCCCCAATATGTAAACAACCTATCTTTGATGTCACATCTTGCCAATTTTTTTTAGTCCCATGGGATGCCCAAGAGTTCAGCTGTTTCATTTTACTTTTACACGTCTCTTGTTGATGCCAATAGGTGTGCACATTTCTTGATTTTTGAAGTGCTAGGATGGGAGTCTCAAGATCTGGGGCCTCTGAAGCTGGCTCTCTTGCATCTGCTTGGGTGGCTTAGGAGGTTCTGGTTTTCTAGTCAGCTCTGCGATTAGAATAACAACAGGAGGGGTTCTCTGGATGTAGAAGGGAAAGGAAAGAGGCTCCAGGTCCAGGAGTTTTGGTCATTGTTATCATCTGGAATGAGCTTTCTGTGTATTGTGAGTTCCTCCTTGGTGGCACGTGCTGGAGGGGGCTGTGTGTGGTGCTCCAGGCATACTTCACATACTGATCTCTCTTCTGCCTGGGTAGGTCTCAGATCCCGGCGTGTCCTACCCACAGCAGCCAGTGTTGCTGAGAGGCGATGTATCTGCTCTCCTCCTCATACGTAAACTTCTTGTAAAGTGAAAGAAAGGCTGTACATGCAGTAAAAATACTGGGGGTTGCTCGTACATAGTGAGGGCATAGTGTTGGTGTCAGATTTTAGTGTCAGGACCAGGTGATTAAGAACAGCTGTCTGCAGCCCTCCCATCAGGTTTGCTGTGGAGATCCAAATTGCATCTTTGAGCATCAAATATTCAGTTGGCATCCAAAATGTTTGGCTTTCACCAGCTGCTGATGCAAAGAGCATCACTGATTGAAGCAGAGCTTTGCTTTATGCTATGATGTACTTACTTTTTACAAAGCCAATCATCAGCAATTTTCCCCATTAATATTTTGTTTGTTTGTTTTGCATAACTTCAGCTAGTGGTGGTTTGAATTTTTTTTTTTTTTAATGGTTAGGCGTTTGTAATTTTATTGCCCGTGACATGGATGAGGTGGTGTTGCTGTTGGCTCTTGTAGAGAACAAGGAACCTGGGGCACACAGAAATGCAACCACTTTCATAGGAAGGCTGCAGTAGGGATGGATGTATGATTCGGTGGCTCATTGTCCTACCCCCAAGCTTCTCTTGGCCCTCTGAAGTAAAATGCATGCGAAGGCTTGGGGCCATATTGGGGGGACAGGGCACTAGCACCACTGAGAGCTTTGAAGGGATGCTGGCCTTTCTCATTAATAGGATTTTCCATGTATCGCTATAAAATATTGGGACCCTACTCACAAATGTAAAAGCAGACCACAGATCTCTGCCACCCAGTGGCAGGGTGACCAGAGCAGGGCTGGAGCTTTGAGAACAGGTAGCCCAGTTGTATCCTGAAATCCTCTGGCTGTTGCATGTCTCCTTGCTGTTGGGGGCATCTCCCAAATTCCCCTGGATTTCTAGGTGTTGGTGACATTAGCAAACCGCAAAAACACCAGCTCCTTATCTTTAGAGAAATGCCCCCCAAACCTTCGCCTTTCTGGAGCTGATGCCTGCACAGGGAGGAGCCCGGTGGATGTGTGCGTGAGCAATGTGCATTTAGATGGACTTCTGGTGTAATTTGAAAATTGGTTTGTTTTATACCGGCCTCAGTTGCAAACAGGAATGATTAACCAAAACAGGAGCGCGCGCGTTACTCACCTTTAATTATGTTTGCAATACATCACGGTGATACGGGGGAGCAGAAAGCCTTGCTGTTTTCCAGCACGCTTGCCCTGTAGCATATGGTCCTAGGGAAGCGGTTTTGATGCAGAGCCCCCAGCAGCATATGGCGACAAAACCGCCCCCGAAGGCAAATTGAAAGTAGCGGCCGGGCCTGGGCCCCGGAGGAGCCTGCGTCTCTGCCAGCCGGCAGGACTGGGGCTGAGCGTGTCACCGTCACACTCATCACGGCGGTTTTATATTTGGTTTGGGACACTGGTGCATGAGGTTCGGGATGTAAAAGTCAGAAGAGATATGGTTCCTGTAATGTCTGCAGAGATCCTTGTGTCGATAAGGTCAGCAGCAAGTTAATAGATTTTTATCTTCTCATCACATGAACTTAATATAGTGCAACTGTTGGAGGGGAGGGGGGAGACCTCCCTGCTGCTATTTCCTGATGTGTTTCAGGGGGGTTGAAAAGACAGGGTGTGCCTGCACAGCCCCGTTTTGCTTAAAGTGGAAATCAATAGATCAAAAATAATAACAAAATACTCAGATACGAACCAAAGGCTAACGCTGCGCAGTAGCTGCAGTTAAAAGTAATTACAGCTGGGGAAGAGGAATGGGCTTCTCTGTGGTGGTGATGGAGCAGCTGATGAGGGGAACATGATTTCCCACCCAGTGCTCCCCACAGCATCGGGCTGCGTTTGCTCATGCCACCGAAGGACCGCGGGGTAGCGTGGGAGCAGGGCGGCAGGCTTGGCGCTGCAGAAATAGCCACAAGGGATGCTCTGCACTGCTCCTAAATCAATACGTGTAGGGGAACCGAGGCCCCCACCGAGCTCTGGTGTGCCTGCAAAAACTCTGACTGAGGGGGTGACAGCCCTGATGGATGCAAGGGCTGCTGCCAAGCTGGGATCGAGGAGAGGGACAAGGAGATGGGGACAGAAAGAGGCTCCATGGCCGTAAATACATTTTGCCATGAAAATTTGGTGTCGCTCATGTTGCAGCCACCATCCGAACTGATGGGTGGAGGAGAGGGTCTGTGGTGGTCGGGGAGGGGCTGCTCCCATGCTGGAGACCCGGGGCTGAAATACGGCATCGCTGTCAGGGGTGAAATCCATGGAGGGACACCGCCGGGTCACGCTGACTAGTAGGGCTCAGCGATCAAACGTGTCACACCTGTCTTGGCCACGGGTGCAGGTGTTCTAGGTCAGCTCTCGCTGTGGTTATCAATCGCTGACAGTTGACAGTTTAATTTTACACCACAAGTACCTCATTACTTGTGTAGGCACTTGAAGAACATGTGGGCACTGGGTTGGATCAGTGATCAATGACAAAGGTTGCGCAGGGTGCAAGTGGTAGCAGTAAAAGTGAAGGTCTCCGTGCATGAGTTGGCAGTGGTGGGGATACATGACAAGGGGAGTTTAGCTGACAAACAGTCTGTCAGGGCTGGAAGAATGGAGGCTCGCCGGAGAGCTGGTGCTCCATTATAAAATACAGCTCGCTGTTTAGAAAAAAAAGAAAAAAGAAAAAAAGGTGGGGGGGCTGGCTTTGAAAAAGTGTTTAAACAAATTTAATGCATGTGGGGGGCTGTAAATTTTTATTCTACAAGCATTTATTCTGTGACACGGGAGCATCCAGGTGTTCAGGAATTTTGCACACCGGCAGTGCGGAGGTGCTGTTTTGTAAGGATGCACGTGAGTGCTGCTGTGGGTCCGGTCCCTCGTTGGGCATGGACAAGGGGTGCCCAATGTGCACCTGGGTCCTTCCCCACGAGATCTCCTCTCCCCATGTATCGATAGGATGGCTCGCAATGAAATCTGCTGTGACAGATTTCCTCTGCTGCAGTAGGGGAAATTTGTTATTTCAACGCACTTTGAAGCGGTGCTTTAATCAATACCATCCAACTTTCTGTTGTGTTGCTTGTTTTCCTCTGCGGACTTTCTGACATTCTTTTGCATGTCAAATCCAGCAGGCGGATTATGTCACTGGGGCGATGACTGAAGAAAGAGACATATGGCATTGGTTTGGTACAGCCGTGTATCTTGCATTAGGATGTAAATCTTGTTTGCTTGAGAAACCGCCTTGAAAGATACTTTGCTCGAGGTATAACGTAGCCGTGTTATTGAGTGCACCTTATAATAATTGATATGGCGGGAGCAATATTAATGAAAATAATGTGAATTTCACCCAAACTGTAGTAAATAAGGAAAAGACTAATAGTCTTTGCCCTTTGCTGAATTGAACACATCTTAAAAAAAGACGCTTGATTATTTCTCGCACGCTGATTAGGTGTAGGCTAACTTTGATCACATCACCTACGGTTCCCACCGAAAGGACACGTGCGGCGCGAGTCGCGTTCTTTTGGAATTGTTAAAATGATTGAATAAGCAGCTCGGAAAGCACACAGCTTTAAAAAATGAGATGCATGCTCTCTGTTGGTGCGCTGTATCGATTTAATAACACTGGAAAGCCCTCGCGGGGCTGGGTGTGCCAGCAGAGAGGTCCTGCTCCCACCACTCGCCCTGAGGTGCCGATGGCAGAGCACCACCACCTTTGCTCCTGGTTTAGCCCCAGGGAATGGTCCGTCCTTGTCAAACCTCAGTGGAAACAATGGACATTGTGTTAGAGATGGAGAAAATCCTGGAAAATCCTTCCTGTGAATGGAAGTGAGGGACCTGAGTCACCATGCTGGGTTCAGGTTCCTGTGGGCTCTTCATTAGCTTCTGAAACCAATCCAGGCTTCCCCAGAGTTTGGGATTATGTTCTTTTTTTTTCTTATTCGCTGTTCTCTAATATTTATTTTAACAAAACTCTAGACTGTAGTAAGGAGAAGTGAACTGGAGCTTGGGTCGCTATTATGGTTAAATGAGAGAAAAGGGACTCAAAGCAGTGGAGAGGAGCAGACCTTCCACAGGGAGGAGTGAACAGGTAGTGAAGGAAGTAGTAAGACATGGAAAAGTAACTAAATTAAGTAATAATAATAAGGTTTGTTCTTACTGCACTCTGGGAGACCCAGTTTTCTGTCTGTGTGGGTCCACTTGTGCAGATAAAAACTGGGGGAGCCTCCAGTGGAGTTGCTGTAGTGTAAATGAAGGGCAATTTTTGCCAGCAATGTGCAACAGAAAATATCTGGCATAAAGCACCAAGTGCTGTAGTGAGCTGCAGTCCTTGCGACTGGCTTCACTGAGGTTTCACAGTTGGTGGAGGGGCAGGCAAAAACATGTGTATTTAAGGAATTACTGGGCCAAACATTTCCCTTAGTGACAACGGTGCAAATCCAGGGCAATCCCACCAGAGCTGGAGGCTGCCCCAGCTTTCCGCTGGGTGCAGCCACTTGGGTTTGGCCAGCGGAGGTCGCCTGCGGAGGTCGACTTGCTGCTGTTGGTGTTGTGCCACTGTAGGTAACTGAGAGAAGTTGGCTCAGGATCTGCTGAGGCGACAGCGTGGTCACTTTTTTCCAAGTGCTAGGTTAAATATAGGGGATTTTTTTTTTTTTTTTTTTTTACGCTTGTAATTAAGAGCTAAGAAGTGACTGGTCTTTTCTAACTATGTTGAAATCTTGCCTTTTTTTGTCCCTTCTTTTTCTTCTCTTTCCCCAAGCCACTTGTTTTACCCTCTGAACTGGCCAAAAAAGTTGGAGAAGGAAAGAAACCTCAACCTGGTGTCTGGAGAACTTCCTGGGTTTCGCATAAAACACAACCAAACTGATTAAAGGGGGGTGGTGGTGGTGATGGGGTGACCCTGGGCAGGAATTCTCCAACCCTTTGGGTTTAACAGGCCCAAATCCTACACTCCTGCAAGTTTGGCTTTGTTGGCCATTAAGGAGTGATGCAATTTTACACCAGTTGAGAAATTAGCTTGCTGTTTTCCAATCCCATTTAGCACATGGCAGTGGCAGGGACTGCACGAAGCCTGTTGAGCTTCCCTTGGCAAAGGTTCACTGGGCATCACTTGGATTATTTAAAAGCAGTTTTTTATCACTTTTTTTTTTAGGGTAAAAAATCTTCAGATGGGTGGCTAGCACAGAAAGGGAGCTGGGAGGGCAGGCTGTCGTATAGTGAGGTTTGAGGCCAGGAGACATGGATGCTACCTGCTTTGAGAGATGGAAATGTGCTGGGACCAGTGGGAAACAACTAGTGTGCAGTGGGCAGATGGCAAGCACCTTGAATAACAGCACGAGGCTGGATTTGCCTCCAAAGGCATGAAGAGACACCCTGCCTTTCACCAAATAGTGTCAGAAAGCCAGTCAGACCAGGGACAAAGGGCGGGCGAAGAGGTGACATCTCAGCCTTGCATGGGGGTGATGCAATGGGACCCTCTGCACCCTCTTTGCTGGCATGTTGATGCTGCTAGCATTCAAGTAGATGACAGAAGCAGCATTTTAAAGGTACATTTTGTTGTCCTTTAGTGCATGAAGGAGGGCCGGTTCCCCCGGGGAGCGGGACCCAGGGGTGCACCGCGAGTGCCCAGTGCTGTGCGCACTGCCCGTGTTTGGTGGGCTTTAATTTGGCATTACATACGCGGTGCTTGTCTGCAGCTCGCATGATTCAAAGTTCTCCGTGGGGTCTAATGTACAAGGCTTGCCCTGTTTTCATTAGGTTTCCTGAGCTCTCCTCTGCTCTCCCCAGTGTCGCAGCACAAAGACACTTTTGTCAGCCGATGTTGGACTCTCCTCAAAATCCAAGCACTTTCAGGAAAGGACTTGGAAGTCTATCTTCTCAGTTTCCATATCCCTTTGCCCTCTGCTCTGGCATTTGGTTTGATTGGTTGTAGAGTCCCCCATTTTTTTTTTCCTGCTTCTTTTTGCAAAGCTGATCTGTCTGCTCCAGAGGCTATCTTGAAGGGAAAAAAAGTGTGTGTGTATATATTTATATATAGAAAATCATGCAATGCATATCTCTGAATTACTGCACATTTTAAAGCATTAACTCCTTCAGTCCTCAGCTGGTTTAAGTGCTAGGACTGAAATCACGAAAGGAATGTTAAGGGATTATTATTATATTTTATGTTCATTGCCACAAGTTTAGTAAGAAACTTAATCCCCCCTCTTCTGCTCTCCCTCTCTCTGCCTCTTGAGAGAAAGAAAGAGGAGGGGGAAGAAAAAAAATGCTGGCACCAAACTTCCATTTGACTTGGCAACTTTTTCCCTAATGTGATTTGATATGCTTTACTAGAGAGGGTAACGTGCTAATGTTTCAGAAGAGGCCGATTTTCTATTAGTGAAAGTATGGTATATAAAAGATCAGGCGTTGCTATTAAACTCTTCAGTCAATGGATTTATAGCCTATTCTAAGTGGTAATGATATAATGGAATGCAATCGTTTAATATTAAAAAATATGTCTGGTTTGACATTTCAGGGATTCCAGGAAATACTGTTATTTATATAGCTTCAGCTGTGCAAAAATTAAAAACAGGGAAAAAATACAACAAACCCAGCCAGATAAACTGAAATCAAGTTATCCAAACACTTTCACAACGCATTACATAAAATCATCTGTCTGATATTTTGCTTTATCTGTTTCCTCAGAATATGCGTCATGATTTGTGGAACCCCTAGTACTGACACCACAAAGAGTGGCTGTGTACTATTTGATTTCACATGTATTTAAGCTAGTTTGTAGGTTACTTTTTCGGGGCAGAGGTGGAAATAGTATTTCTGCCTATGGGATATAATTATATTATGATTACTACAGAGGAGGACATAGTTCAGCCCCAATGTTTCAATTAATAATGTACTGTCAGCTCTGAGAGATGATAGGAAACTGCATTGTATCAGAAATTATCCCCATCAGCTGAGGCTGCAGCTCTCTTTGCTTTTCTTTTTCCTCCTTTTTTTTATGTGCCTGATCGACTCTCTGCAGTTTTTGGAGAATAATATTTTGCTTAAAAGTAAAATATTACATTTTTGCAAGGCTGATTAGGTTACTTTCAAGGGCAGGAATTGGTTCCTTGCCTTATATGAGCAGATGTTAAGCTCCTTCCATTATATTTTAACATCTTACATTTTGCATATACCTTTTAATTGTTAATGTGGTCAGGCAATAAATTCAGTGTCTTAGGGGAACTAAGAATAATTTTTGAAATTTCATTCTCTCCAGCCAGTTGCTAGGAAATGAAGTGCTTTGGTTAATAATATATTTAAGATATTTGCAATGTCTCAGTTTAATATTTGTTCTATATTTACATGAAATTCTCATCAAAAGGGAAAGCATAATTAAAATATATTTAGTTTTTGGTAGCATTTAGCACTGGCTTGAAACATATTCCTAAAAATTATAAAATCATTTTGCAGACGAATAGGAAAATATTATTTGAAATCTGACAAGGTTTATTTGAAATAATGCTTACTTTTAAAAACAACTCCTTTTAGATCTTAGAGTTCCACACTTCTTACTGAAAAATGGTTTCCCAGTAGCATACATATCCTGTATCAATGTAACTAAATTTATATTGTTATAAATTTTTGAGGTTGGATTCTTGAGTTTTGAAATTAAATAACTACAGTTAACTGTATTAAGTGTAGACTTGAATTTGATCAAAAATAAGAAAAGCACTTATGACAACCTCTGTAAATGCTTAAATACTTTAGTTGTGTTTGTGAGCATTAAATTGTATTATAAGGAGCCAACACTGAGTATATGGGCTCCTGTGGGACAGCTTTGACTTTTGGGAGATTAAAAAAATGTGCATTAATGAAATTCTGCAAGTTTTTTATTTAATAGATAGTGCTTTTCAGGGTATGCAAAATAATGAGGAGTGGAATGTTATATGCATCTTTACGCTCACACCGCATAATGTATATAATTACTTGGAGAAACTGCTTAACTTTAATGGGGCATTTCTTGATCATATAATAGGAAAACTAACAGCTTTAATTAAGATTTATGAAGCAGAGAGGTAATATATTCTGCTAAATTAGGTAACCATTGGTGGGTAGTGCATTTTTTAAGCAATTAAGGGCCCAATCCTGCAGCTCTTAGGCTGCAGAAGGAGTTGCCAACTGATGCACGCAGTCCCTCTGCCACGTGAGGAAGGGCTGCGGAGAAGGGTCCTGCTTCTGCTGCTGCTTTGCTGTCCCTGCGGCATGGCAAAAAACAGCTACATACCTGCCAGGCCTGTTAATGGCTTTAGGTGTGATTCTGGGGTCTGTTTTTCCCCTAATACTCTATGATAGTTGTCAGATAGATGAAGGTAGCATCCCATGTGGAGAGCGATAGGTGTCACTGGCTGGGGCACCTCCAGGCAGGTGATGCAGGTGAGGTTGTTTTGGGATGACTTTAGGATAAGGAGCAAGTAGGATGGTGTTCCCCTCTGGAGAACAAAACTGGCCATCAAAAGAGAGATGCAGGGGTCCCTTGGGAAGGTTGCATTTTTTGGGAAGGGTAGTGTGCATGCTACAGGCAGTGTGGTGGAGCCATATGCTGGAAACTGATTTGAATATGTACAGAAAATAGGGTGGGAGAGAATCCTTTGTTATTTCCATGGTGCAGGCTTCTACTCCATTTTCTCACATGTTGCACCATGAATTTCAGATTATTTTGGTGAAACCACAGGTGAATAATGCGCCTCAGCTTTGATTGTGGCCACTAGCTGTATTCCCTCTGCGTGCAGGTTCGTCGTGTCTTCGTGGAGCTGGAGGAACAGAGTGGCACAGCCACGCATAGACCCTTGTTTCCAAAAATTCTTCTGTTTTTCATTTTAAACTGCAGTACGTGGACTGATCTTCTCTAAGTAGCTGCTTTCCAACCATCTACCTGACCAGGAAAGTACTTCCCCAAGGTACAGACACATGATCCGTAGGGACACCCCAAAAGTCCAGTAGCAGCAAGATCTGGATTAGTGAGGAAGAGCTTTATTATTGAAACATGGACCAGACCCTTTGATAGTGTAGTGTCTGGTTTAAAAAAAAAAAAAAAAAAAAAAAAAAAAATTTCTCCCAACAGAATCTGCAGAATTCAGTAATTACTCATTGCACAGGTAGTATTTCTATTGCTACCTGGTACAGATCTTTCCACTGTGCTTTAGAGAACTTCATTTTAATGGCCTTATTTTGCAAAACAGTGAAACAGAGTCCGGGAGCCTTGACCAAGACCACGGGTTGGTTGCTGGTTCTGCTGGGCTGTGAAACAATTTTTGTGTTTTTACTTGTGGAAGTGCCCTCAGAGCCCATGCAAGTCAAGGTCATGTTTAGAAGTTACTTGGCCTACAGCAAAAATAGTTTTGTTTCGGTGTTTTTGTGTGTGCTTGTTCTAGTTTCATGTTTAAGCTAATGTGTAAAAGCTAATAGCTGAGAAGCAGTGCTTGAAAATGTGGCTTGGAGCACAAAGCCTAGTATCTCTTTAAAATACCTCATGAGTTTTAGGTCCCTGCTCTCATAATCCAGTATTTTGGGATCCTGCACGTTGGCACTTGGCAAGGGTGCTCCTGAGGTGGGGGTTGGGGGCACCAGCCCCAGGCTCGTCCTGTGCTTTCCCCACTTGTGTGCAAAAGCACACCACGTCTGAAAGCTCACATATCATCGAGGCAATATTTCTAGCGAGTTTGGCTTGGGAAACATGTGAGCACTACACAGGAGAGGAGGGCCGTGGGAAATACATTTTTAAAAATACACCCAACCAGATAAATAGACTTCTTAAAACCAAAATAAACAGATAGAGAAAACTCACTTAGGCAAAGGATGCATAAATTATCTTTACCCTGAGGATGCAGGACGTTATTCACTCTTTACATTCAACATCTCTGTGCTTTCTAAGTCTGTATTTCACGTCCGATCACAAGAATGCCCTCTTTGACTTCACCCGCGCCAGCAGTCGTGCCCTTTCCTGAGAAGGGCCCATTTGTCATGTGGGGAAAGAGGGTTTAATTAACTAGGGAAAATGTACCTAAGGTGGAAACTGTGAGCTCTGGAAAGGTTTCCACAGAAAGCGCATGAAAAACATGTATAGATGATCCTAAACCATTTTTTTTTTTTTTTCATGAAAGGGCATTTTTTTTTTTGGTTCCCCATTTCACTCATCAAAACCCAAAGAACGTCTTTTATGTAGGATTCCCATCCGTCTTACCCAGAGCAAGTGTGGAATGCGCATGCATCCCACACAAAAAATACATTTTTCAAATTCATTTTTTCCCTCCGTTTCCTCTTTCCCTCTGGGAATGCAGCAAATGTCTCTGTGCGCTCAAAAAGGAGTCAAGGTTTTTGAACAGGGAGGAACTGAGAAAAAAGGCGGCTGGCAGGTCCTGTGCTGAAATTCCAAGTGTTTCTTTAAAACAAACAAAATTGAAACAAACAAAAGGAAAGCTATCAAAGGAAAGTGTTGAAGTTACTGGAATGTTAGGGGAAGCCTTAAATTTCATGCCAGCAAAAAAAGTTATGTGAGTTTTATCAGAGCTTTATTTACTGTTGCGCTCAATAAGATGACCGCTTGCTACAGAAAAAGCAGCGATGGGCAGCAAATATATGTTGTCCCCGAGATGCAACGTACACACCAATGCATAATGGACCTGCCTGCAGCTTTTGCTGTGTTTTCAGAGTGACAAAAACTCACTGGGGTTTCTTGTCAGCAAACCCATGGCTGCAATTTCGCCAAGGCGCCAGTCGTTGTCTTCGGGTCACGAGCAGCCCTATGGGGCTGTCTGCCCATGCACAGGTGTTGTTGTCTGTGTGAGGCTTCGCAGCCTTCGTCCCTTAATTTGTACCAATTTGTTTAATTTCTCAAAGCCGTCAGTCGCTATTTAGCTATGGTCTCGCCAGGTGAGGACAAGCGGCTATTCTGACAGAGAGCCACTGGGTGCCGGGAGGCAGGCTGGTGTTTGGCCAGGGCTTGAGTTTCCACGCTGTCATCTTGTTCCCGCTGACAAAATGTGCCTGAAGCTGCGTGGTGACTTCACAGGTGCATTTGAGATGCTGTTTCAAAGGAGACATCTGGCAAAGAGCTAATTTTGCTTCTGTTAAAGTTGGTGGCAAAACTCTTACAGATGGGTGAAAGCAGGACTGGGATGGTGTTGTCCTGCGCACGGTCCCAAACCGGCCTTTTCTGCCAGAAGCATTTCCTAGGAAATCTGGACTTATCTTCTGAGGCTGTGAGTTATTCTTCTCTGGGCTGAAATAAGATGCTGTCAGGACAAAGGGACAAGGGGTAGTGGAGTGACAGAAATGGCAGGTCCTCTCACAGGGCTATGGAAATGTCGACACTCTTGCAGAAGGGATGAGAGAAGCCTTCTTTCTCTTTACATGAAAAGCATGGGGAGGAAAGGGAAAGGGCTGCAGCATTTCTATCATCTATAATCCTCCACTTAACCTATGAATTAGCCCTTGTGTGAGCAGAAAGGAAAGCTGGTGGCTAAACCATAAACCACCCCCCAAAGTGGGTAAAAGTCTTCCTTTTCCCATCCTGAACTCTACATATAATGGGCCTCTTGAATTAAGGAGATATTAAAAAGAATCCTGGCTGGCTAGCACCATTTTCTTCCTGGCTGCATATATATTTATGTAACGTTCAATGTTCTAGGGCTAGCCTTTTCAGAGCTGGTGTCAGGGTGTAAGGTGCAATTTTAACTTAGTAATTCCGTACCAGCTTGAAGCTGCTGGCAAAAACGGTGGAAGGAGTGGATCTCTAATTACCCGTTTGTACCCAAACTGTGAATTAGGTCTAGCTACAGTGTGCACTGTGGTTCACAGGGAGCACAAAAATGTGTGCACAGTTACCTATAAGTGAGCCTGAGCCAGCAAAAACAGAGATGGAGTTTGTAGAGTAGAAAATCCCATAGAGAGTTGGACTCTTTGGCCGAGGACCATCTCTCTGCTGATACCGAATATTTTAAAGGAAAATGAGAGGCTTGGAAAGAGGTGAGTGTGAGATAACTTTCTATAGGCTGCCACACAAGGTGAGATGCAGCTTGGCTGTATTGATTTTTCTGTGTTTTGGGTATCCAGTCAAAGTCATAAAGCCAAAGGTGGGTGGTAGCCAGAAGACCACAGCGAGCCCATCTGTGTGTGCTGAGGTGCCCGATGTGTTGTCTTCCACTGACTGCAGAGGGAGGCTGGGTGACCCCCTTGGGAGGTGTGCATCATCTAACGCTGGGTGAGATGGTCTCCTGATGCAGAAATTCACAGCTTTAGAGAGAGGATGCTGGGATCTATGATTCTTTTTTTTTTTTTTTGGTGTGTGTGTGTGTGTGTGTGTGTAATGCTGGCACACAAAGGAGTGTTCAGTACCTGATGAGGTCCCCTTTTCATCTGGAGGTGGGCTGGGTGCCACTCAGAGCAGATGTGGTGTCCTGAGTTGTCCTCTTCCAAGGCTTTCCTTGGGTCTGTGTGGGATGCAGGAGGGTAGGGACAAAACTCCTTGGCCTGGCTAACGTGCCTTTAGTGAATCCTTGAATGAAGGCAGCAAAAAGGGGGCTCGGTGGCTTCTGGTCTCTTGCTGCTGAGCTGCATGCGGGAGGATCTTGTGTGCTTCTTGGATGGCAGCTGGTTGGTGCTGGAAGCAAGGGATTAGTGGTGGTGGGAGATTTGTTTGTTTATGCAGGAAAAAATAAGATGAAACAGGACATGCGTTTTTTTTACAAGGGCAGCTGTGAGTCCATTTAAGAGTGTAGGCTTGTGTTGTGAGCAAACTTTCCACAAAGAAAGTGTCCTATCTCTGGGCAACACAGCCAACATGACATTGTGCCATCCTCGCTGAGATTTGGCTTGGAAGAATATCACCTTTATCTGAGTCCAGGAATGCCTTTGTACTGAAGGAGCAGCATGTGTTTAACAGATAATAGCTCTGTGTTTGACTAGTGCCAGCCCACAATACCGCTGGCTGCTCTAAGTGACGTGCCATTTTTTATTATGTAGAAGGAAATTTTGCAAATATGCCCAAGGGCGAGGCAACATCAATAAGCGGAGAATGAGCGCTCCATTACACACGTTTCATTTCGTAACTTCTGTTGGGTCACAGGGGAGCTGCTAAACAAAACAAAACTAAATCTCTCCTGTACTGTCTATATTTAGTCCTACCAAGTTTTACGTTTGTCCTCGTGACGCAAAGTGGCATGTCCAAACCTGGAGCCCAGTGTGTACTTGGGCCCCGGCCCTGCAAAAGTTTACACATCTAACTCTGTGCATTTTGGGTGCAAGTGAGTTTTGGTATAATGAGACTGCTCATGGGTTGCAATGGGAAATGTCTGCAGCCTGAGTGGGGATTTCTTCCATGCATTCGTAAGCCTCGCGGACATACATGCGCGTGCTCACGAGCACAATGTGTGTTTGTACTTGTGTGGTATATATATCCCTGAACCGAAGGAAAAATGTTGACCTTTGCCTTTCAATTGCCTATCCAAATGTGGATAAAATAGTGTCTTATATAAAATAACCTGATTGTGTGTTTCAACATCAAACAAAACTACTGGCGGTGGCTTGGAGTCCCTGTGACTGCGGCCCCTTCTCTTCCACATGGGCTCTCACACCAGACCCTGTGAAAGGTTTTCCACCAGAGCACTAAAATGCATGACTACACCTCCATCATATACTTATTTTCCATCCACTATATCTAGTGGAATGTTTTTCCAGGAAGGATTTAAATTCATTTGTGGAAAAATATATAGATATTAGGGAAAGTTAGGAGCTGTATGGACCTGTTGTCATCAAACAGTGGTCAGGTTGGATTAAAAGGAGTCAGAATGGTTTATGGTGGAGGTTTTCGTAACCATTGTAACACGTTTTCCAAGTTTTGGTAATCAAAAATAATAAATCAGGTGTTTCAGAAGTATGAGAGTTGAAGCACATGGGCTTCTTTTGGGTTTTCTTCAAGGGTTTGAATTCCTGATGTAGCTTGGAAGGGGATTTCAGGTGGTGTTCTGTCTTGAGCTTGTTCTTCTAATTATGAGAATTTTAAGCAATTTTAACTCATTCATGTGACTCCAGAAGCTGAAGCTTAAAAACACACACAGATAACTAGCACTGATGCTAAAATCAGAAGAGTTGGTGGCATGTCTGCTTGTGCTGTGAATATAATACAGTTGAATATAGTACAGTTCACATGTTTCTAGTTGCTGTTGTCATTGTGACATTTCATATATGCCAAACTGGCAACCTGGGTGGCTAAATTCATGGTGTGCCTAGTTGGTTAAAAGGAATTCAACCTTCTGATGGTGTAGGATGAGCCATTGCGACGTGCCTCCCAAATGGCCTTCCTAAATGTGCGAGTCCCGCGGTGTGGCAGGCATTGCCCTGCTCTTGCAGCAGATTAAAAGAAACTGGTGAAAACAATGCATAATTTTTTTTTGATTATTTAAAAGTTGCAGCAGAAATGTGTGCTCCTGCCTGCCTCCCTTTACATAAAATTGTTATGCATTCTAAGTAGTAGCAGCCTGGGCCTCTTGACCTCACAAGAAGAGCTGTTACTATACATTTAACAAAAACAAGGTATTATGTATTAGCCTACACATTTTGCAATAGCTCCAGCAATTTAGTAACTACAGTCCAATTTAAACCGTGCCTGGAGGCAACAAAAATTGCACAAAATGGCAGCTAATTTATAGAAGGGAGAGAGGAAATATTTGGGGGTCTATTCCTTCAAGCCATCTGATTCGTATTATTGACTCATTTAGAAAACAGAAAGTGAGCAGAGACAAGTTTTTAAGGAGTTTGGTTTCACACAAATGACTCGCAATTGCAGCCCATTATTTTTATACCAAGACTTCATTAGTCATATCCCCGTCAAACCTGCGAGCAGTGTCAAATGTTTGCAGAAAGCACACCAGGACAGGTATGGAACTCATCAGCCCGTGGCAAAGGTCGCTCTCATTAAGGAGTCAAAATGAAAACTTTCAGTGTCTCCAACACATTGCCCAGACGCTCCTGCCCCCACTCCTGAAAGGCAGGGCCGAGTGAGCACCTCCTGCTCCCCAGACATTCAAATAAGATCAAGATGACAGGGCAAGAAAATGAATAGGATTCTTAACTGGCTGTACTTTATAATATGGTACTGATTGGAAAAAAACAGAAAGTTGTTTGCCATGTCTATAGTACCATTTCCTGAGGTTAAACATAACATCTGAAATGAAGCAATTAAGTCCCCTTAATGCAAAAAAAAAAAAAAAAAGGGGGGGGGGGGTTTGAGGGTGCTGGGGGGAGGAAAAGGGACAACTGGGGTCTGTGTGGAGGGGAGTTGGGCTGGCCAGTGGTGCTGGTGAGCAAAATAAATGTTTGTGTGAGCCTCTTCCCACCTGAGCAACTGCTGGGGGACAGCAGAGCTGTGACACAGGGCTGGTCAGGGCTGGCTCTCCAGCTGTGCCACGACAGGCACAGCATTTTGGGAATTTTGTGGGATGGAGATAAGAATAACACAAAGCCATTCACCGACCTGTGGTTACACAGGCTTAGCAAGCAGGGGTGAAGAGAAAACGTGCCAGTAGGCTCCCTGGTTTGTGGGAGGCTTGCAGCACAGCTTGGTTTCATTCGCAGGCTGTCGCTGACCCAAGGGGAGGTTGCTGTCTTGCCCCCTGAAGTCATGCTGAGCATCCTGGCAATGAAAAGGGATTCCCTTTTGCTGCTTCGCGTTGGGACAGAGTGAGGTCCTTGTGATGCAGAAAATATGCGTGTCACAGAGGATTTGCTTGTTTAAAAATAGCGTCCGCAGGGCATTGCATGAAATAGCAGAAATGCTTCTAGGAAGCTGTTTTTGTCTGCTCGGCCTCTGCCGGCTGGGGTTTGCTGGCTGGGCTCCAGGCAGTGCCTGGGGCCTCCTTGGATGGCCCCAACACCCCATGGGTGCCTTGGTCCTTGGGTGCTGGTGGTGGTGGTGTCTGTGGGTATGGACACAGCCTCTGCTGGTGTCAACACTCAGCCTCATAAAGCTGTTCATAATTGTGGGGGAGGTGGGGCTAAAACTGAACTTTGAAGGATGAAAATGTAGGAAGAAGCATACTTTTTTTTTTTTTTTTTTTTTTTTTTTTTTTCATATATATATTTACTTAATAAATCCTACCACTTCACACCAGCTGAGCTGCAGAGGGGAGAGTACTGGTCTCTATCTTCACACGTGGGCCAGGGGGATGGATGTAGGCATTATTATGATTGCTTTTAATAAAATGTTGAAGTTTCTGGTTGTGTTACACAAAGGAGGATGTGCATGTGGGTAGCTCAATACCACTGCTTGGAAAGGTTAGTCTTTGGTGCTGTGTATCAGCAGGAGCTATGGTGCGTTTATTCACACTTTGGTACATTTGACTGTGGCTGCCCCATCTGTTCATGCCTACACGTGTGCTGGTAAAGCTGAAGTGCCTGAAAGTCCTCCAGCCTGCCAGCTGGAGACAGATTTTGGAACAAAACATCAAAACTACCTGTGCTTTTGGGCAGGCTGTGCCCATGTGTCTCCTGGTATCCAACCTCACTCATTGGAGATGTGGCTGAAATGGCTCCTGGGAGGGGGAAAGGGGAGATGGAGGCAGGTCTGGGGAGGGAGCAGAAAGTGCCCCAAGTTGTGTTGGGCTTCCAGTGGGCCAGTGGGTTCCTTCACCTCCATTCCCATGAGACAGGAGCTGCGTGGCCATCCCATGGGTGCTGGGGGTGCCCTCACCTGCCATCCTGCGGGCAGCGTGCTCAGCCGGCACGTCCTGCCGGCCGGCCCCTGATTGATGCCCTTGGCCGAGAACTTCCCTCCTGCCCGCGCAGGAAACAGGAGGGCCGGGGAGATAGCGCTCGCCTTTCTTTCTCAGTCCCTGCTTCCTAACTCTAATCACCTTCTGCTGTGGGAAAGAGATGAGATGCGGCCTAAAAAACAGATCATTGTCCGCCTCCTAGATTAATGCAGAGAAAGCAGTATTGTCTGCTGAATGGATAAACCTTCCTCCCGTCACTCAAAACCTAAATTCAACGCTACTTCATTTCTAAGAGGCTTATCTTCCTTGAATAGACCCTTGCAGCTCAAGTAAGAGGCGATGTAATGAAGCGTGTTTTTTTCTTAAGTGAGAAACCTGCTGCAAAGAAGGGGTGAAGCCTGTGCAGCTGTTCTAAAGGGCCTTTGCAGGCTCTCGAAATACTTGTCATTTATCTGGTCTTGCATGACAGCAAATGAGAGAAGATCAAGTTCAAAATCTGCCAGCGCGGCTCTCTCAGGGCTTCTTCATCTGTTAATTAAATAATGGTCGTTAGCGCACAATGCCCCGCAACAAGTGTGGGTACGGTGAGGGGATGGCGATGGGGGTCCGGGGGCTGTGGATAAGCAGATGGTCCCCAGGAATGTCCCTGGTCACCCCCCAGGGATGCCTCGGTATGCGGCTGGGGGAGCCAGCAGCGAACAGGTGGCAGGAGACAGATAAATACATGCAGAGAAGCGTGTGGAAATCATGGCAGAATATACCCTTTTTATGCAGGGTGGCAATTAATTCGGTGATTTCCCACAAAAGTCTTTTTTTTTTTTTTTTTTTTTTTTTTTTTTTTTTTTTAAATTCATACACAAGCCACCGCTGCCACAAATGACCTGTTGGCTTTGCTTTCCAGGAGCTTGCTGCTGGAAGGACAGAACTTACTCTTTTTTTTTTTTAGGGTGTTTGGGAGAAAGTAGGCTCTAAGCTAAGGTCAGTGGCTAAACATCAGAGGGCCAAATCCTGAGGTGTTTGCTCAACTTCTGCTCAGTGAAAACTCATGCTGGCCTCAAAGGGCAGCTCAGAGGGCTGATAAGGTGGGATACAAGATTGGGATCTGGATAATTGCAGGCAAGATGGGAATTTGTCCTGTTGTGGGTGTGAGAGCTCAGATCTCTTAATAGCTAACATATTTAGTTTTTGCGGTCAGATTTTACCTAAAAGCACTGATCTTAGGGCTGCCTCTTTCTCTCATTGCCACAACAGCGACCTTTCTGGCCTCACCATCACTGCAGGGATGGTGTCATCCAGTTTGTGCCTTCACAGTTATGGCTGTGTCCCAAAAAGCCTTTCCTTGGCTCTTTCGGATGCACTGAGTTCTATGTGCATTTAGTTCATAACCACGTAGGAATTATGAGAGGCTGAGCCATGCAGGAGTATCTCTGACTTTTCTCTTGAGTTGCTGGATTCCTACTTGCTTTTAAGATGGTGAGACAAGGGAGGAGACCCAGCAAGGTGCAAGTAGGGGCAACGCTGGTTCTTCTTGTGTCAGAGTTAAACATGGCCAAAGACATCTGCAGCCCACTTGGGACAGACAAAAAATAATAATGTAGGGAAGTACTTGGGACTGGCCATCAGCGTGGGGTGATTTGGTGATCCTGTGTGCTGAGTAGGGTAAAGAATTTAAAATCAGGTACTTGTTGGATGTTGGCTTAAAGGGGTTATGGAGGAAAATGCAAAGCCCTGATTGCAGACCTCCATCTTGGGATGCAGAATTCTCAATGCTGAAACAGGTGGAAACCTGGAAACAGGCACCAAGGTCCTGCAGGGCAGTTGGTGTCCCCAGGATGGGTTCTCTCGGAGGCATAGCTGGGATCAGCTGGAAAGCTGGGATGTAGTGACTGAGAAGGACGTGAAATGTATGATAAATATGTTGATGCAACTAGTCTGCTTTAAGGAAAATGCTCACAGAAAACAATAAAAGTAAGGAAATTGCAGTTAATGGTAAAACATAACCATATATCCAAAAATGCCTGGACACAGCAGGACAATCCCTATAAACACTTGATGTCAAGGTGGTGAAGAACAGACTATATGATTCATCCACAAATTTTAGGCTGCTGCTAGATATTTTTGTCTCACAGATGTGGTCCTTTGTGGCTTTCAACATGCCAGTGCACCTGTGCTGACCCATCCCTCCTGTGTGTAATATCTGGGGGACAGGGATGACCTGTGGTTCTGGTTGGCAAAGGTGGCTTTTCTGATACCTGGAAAAAGGTAAAACCTGACAGATGAGCACTGACTGATCTGCTCAGAACATGGATGCTATTGCCAAATGCCCTGTGACCCTAAAATACTGTACCTGGCCTGGTGAAGAAAATGTCAGCACAACTCACAGGTTATTCCTCCAGCCCTATATCCCAAGGAGCTCTTCACAAATATAATGCTGTATTTCTTGGATTAATAGGCATCGATAACCAACCTCCCTGGACTATAGAAAATTAACAAATGTTTTAATCTTTGTTTTCATGACTCAGTTATGTTTTGGTAGTAGGTGCTGTTTCTGTTAACTGTTTGGGGAGCCCGCTGGAGGCTTGGTGCCTGCAGACAGTGACCTTTTGCAGATTTTTTTCCCCTCAGCTGAAGTCTTCGTCAGTAAGGAGACACCTGCATCCGTGTGGCTCCGCTGAGCAGAGCCACGCAGCACTTCAGTACTTCCCCTTCTCCAGCAGCTGGATAGGACCCCTGATACAAAACTGAAGAAATGTGCCAAAAGCCGCCAGGGTTCAGGCCAGAGGTGTTGTTTGTGTGAGATAAAAACGGGACAATATAGCATCCCCGTGCAGCTCATCCGTTCGCACATGACACTGGATTCGCCACTTCTGATTAGCTTGTTAGCGAGGAGGCAGGAAGAAGTGCAATCAGGTTTTTATGATTCATCATTTCTGTTCCCTGTTTGGGAGACAATGTCAGTGCTCTTTGCCAATCGTAGAGGAGGGCTCTTGAGTGCCTTAGGGATATGCTTTTTTTAAAGATGCTCTCTGTTTCTGAAGGCTGAGCCACATTTCTAAATAATAGGGAAGTCCTGGAGTTTGTTTTTTTCTTTTTTTTTTTTTTTTTTTTTTCTCTTCCTAATTGTATCTGCTAACAATGCTTTTATGTTTGCTGCACGTATGCTAAAAGAAAACATGCTCCCAGTTTGTCTGTAATCCTGTTTTCCCTTAGAAGTGTTTGTGCAGAAATAAATTAGAGATGGTACCTGGAATATTTTTTGTGATACAAAAGGCAAATGTAAGTTTTATTAAGTTGAAAAGGATACATTCTCTTCTCCTGACCTTGATTTTTTTAGCTATATTCTCTATACCCCTGCTTTAGAAGTATTATTCTTCATCCCATCCAATTACCATTTCTATCAGCTCTTCTGAAAGATTATGCTTTTTGGGTGTTCTTCTGTAGATGTCTTTCCAGTGGCTTCACTTGATGAATGTGACAAGTTTTGTGTTTTCTCCCTCCCCTCATTGAATTGAAAAGTTTTTTGATAAATACAGGCCAATAAGTGCCCAAAGGCAGTGTTTCAATGGCTGCTAAATCTTTCAAGGTTAGGACTTAACCTCCGTTCTCCCTAATTCAACTGCAACCTTCAGTCTGGAGCCAATCAAGAATATCAGATGATACTTAAACAATGAAGGATTTCTGATATTCAGGTACAGCCTCTGTTCAATAGGATTGCAAATTCTTTGTGTGAAGAAAGTCGGTTTTGCTCTAAAGTACTGTCACAAAAAGTGAAATTACCATTTGCTTGGAATGATGCCATTCATCATTGTCAGAATACTAAGCATTGTAAGTAGCTAGGCCTCTCCAAATTAATGCCTTGTTTTGCATCGGCTAAATTTCCCAAATCCTCGAGGATGGGTCATACAAAACTCATCTCACCGTTTTAATTTATCAATCCAATATGAGTGCAGTGAAAGGGAGCTTCATTCAGTCTTAGCTCTTTTATTTACAGTCTAATTCTAAAAGAAAAGGAAATAAGATATGAAAATAAGTTGGAAAATAAGATAAATCTCTCAGTGAAATCACAAGATCTACTCAGTCCTGTAGCAAACCCTCTATAATTCATTTGTAGGTCAGCTCAAGGGATTAGCCATGACGTATTTGGAAATTCATTTATTTTTATTTTATTTTGCTGTTTCTTATGCATAAGGGTAATGCTGTCCCCAAGGCTTTTCAGGTAGCCCTCAAATCTTGACAACATTTGCTGTCTCTGAGGCCTAGGCCAAAATTAATTTTCAAATAAACAGCATAAAAATGTATGGAGTTGTATAAATTTGAATACAAAATGCATTTGTTTTGCTTGCTTCCATACATACATACTGTTGGCTCAGCCAAAAATCATAATCTGACATTGAAATTAACGGCCATATGTACATCATGAAAGTCAAAAAAGTTTCTTAGTTTATTAGAAACACAATATTGTGGGTTCCCCCCCCCCGCTTTCTCCTCGATGTGCTCCGCAGAACGGGTGTTGGAAAGGAACGTTGCTAATTGTGCTGCTCTCCAAGTGCTTCGCGAGTCGGCAGCTC
This sequence comes from Nettapus auritus, assembly GCA_011076525.1. Classification (NCBI taxonomy): domain Eukaryota; kingdom Metazoa; phylum Chordata; class Aves; order Anseriformes; family Anatidae; genus Nettapus; species Nettapus auritus. Next base: position 21,519,140 of record CM021773.1, read on the forward strand.
AGCTTCAGGAGCTGGGATCGCACCGCTCGTGTCACGCTGGGGATGTCTCAAGTGCCTGACATCCTCGAAAGTGCTGAGGCATCTTCAGAGAAAGTGAAATCAGAAGCAGCTTGATATCTCTTGCAGTTTCTTTTATTGGGTACAAGTGTGGGAGAGCGAAAGCAAAAACAGCGCTGGGCAGTGCCTCGGTGCAGCAGCACCCCGAGTGGAGTGCAGAGCTGAGAGTAACGCTGCCAAGCTCTGTCCTCAGCCCTGGCCTAAGCCAAAATGACAACAAAAAAACACAGAAACCCATGACAGGAGATTATTGAGGAGCAAGGCATGCGTTTTGTTGCTGTTTGGATGTGACACTGAGTGGGATCTTCCCTGGGTGGTCAGCAGCTCCAGGCGACCCTGAGGAGTGCTGGCGGCTGCTGCCCTGGGACCTGCAGCACCTGCAGGATCAGCCCTGCGGCAGCTAAAAATAACCCCTCTGTGCTCTTAAATTAAAACAATGCCTCTCCTTGGCGTAGGTTTTGAAACCTCATTCCACAAGGGGGCTGCAGGCACGCTGGAAAATTTTGCAGGCTGGGGAGTGCTGGGCCAGGAGCTGCAGCTGCCCATGTCCCACCTTCCTGCTGCCGCTTCTACCTGCTCGGGGTGTATTTATTTTATTTTATTTTTGGCTTGTTATGTGCAGGATAGGCAACAGGGTTGTGGAGTGGTCGTGGTGACTGTGTGAACTAGCCAGGAGGAACACAGCAGTGGTGCCTGGGGAGAAGATGCCCGATTCCAGGCAGAGGTGCCAAAAAGTGGCCACGTTTAAAGGGGTGAGATCTCACCATGAGGTGAGATCAGTGCTTGTGGGTGGCTTTTTTCTGCAGACGTGACAACCTCTTTGGTAAGGCTAGCTCTGCCTTCCAGCTGGGAAAGGCACAGAAGAGGAGGGAAAGTCTGCAGGATCTGGTCTGGATGCAGAGCGGCATCACTATCACACAGCTCCTGCACTGAATGTCCCATAGATTGATAGGGTTAGCAGAAATATCCTTTCACCTGTGTTTAATTAAGAGAAGTATGGACGTGGGAGATCTTGCTGGTGCATTGCCTGGAACTTGGTATCTCAAGCAGTATCAGCTGACCAATAAATTGTCGGTTAATTATTAATTACTAAATATTAGGTTTGGAAGAACAGATCACATTGAAATGCTGCTGTTACCCTTTCCCGGCCAGTCAATGAAAGATTTCAATTTAATGCGATGTGGCCCACCTCTAACAAGTGGTTTTGTGGGGTCTGGCAGGTGAGGGGCTGGGGGTCTGCGGGGGGCTGCTCCCCTCTGGGACAGGACAGGAGGGGAGGCAAGTAACACAGTGCTAGCCAGGCAATACTCTCCCTGCTGGCACTTTTTGGATGTGTAGGGGTCCTCTGTCAAGCAAATAAATAATATCCTGGGTCAGCCTGCACTCCAGCACTGAATGATCTCGCACACTTTCATATTTTTCATGCTTTTCTTTCCAGCAATATTAGCTCATCTGCTGTGCACAGTACAGAGCCTTCTGTCCCAGATGACAGCAGCTCTATGGACTGTTTTCCAATTTCATTTAACTCTCCACTGAAACGCTTTTATGTTGGGGTGAAACACATGGGGACACCTCCACCACCCCATTTTCTCTCTCCCCTGCATGCTGGGGATCAGGCAGCACCCTGGGGAGCGCTGCCCTTTCCAGTCCTGATGTGGACAGCATGGCTCTTTCTGGCTGCAGGCATGAATTTTCTCTCTGTGCTAAGTGCTAAATGAATGTCCTCCTCCTCCTCCCCTCCTCCCCTCCTGCCTCAGAGCAGCTTCCAGCCCTTTGGAGGGCTGATGTAGAGCCTGGGGGCTCTCCTGCCCCAGGCTGAGAGCAGCTGTGGTCTGCATCCCTGTGCCAGGCTTTGCCCTGGAAATGGAGCAGGCTTTGGTTTCCTTCCAGGTCTCCCAAGCTTAGCTTGATCTCAGTTAGCAGCCTTTGCTGTCTGGGCTGCAAGAAATGCAAGTTGAGGACTGCTTGCATTATGCCCAGAACCAGGAGTGGAAATCCACTTCAAAGAGCATGGCAGTCAAAATCAATGCTGCTCTACAGAATATTTTAGAACTGGAAAATTAACTTAAACACATCCTTCAAATACCAAATATAAATATATATATATATTTTTCTATAAGAGAAAATGCAGGCAGGGTCATCAAATCATGTGCTATAGCTCGTAATCCCCTGTTTAGTGCATCTTTTGAGATTCAACAAAAATTAATGGAGACATTGTTAACATACTTGGAAGCTGTACAAGTCAAAATGCCGGTGAAATGCAGTGCCTTAGTCATGGTATACTCTTCACACATTGCTTTTTAACACTTCCTAATTCCTGTTTTGGGTAGCACCTGCAGGACAGCAGAGAACAGTGCTGCACTTCTGGCTGTGTACGTCGTGATCATGGCGAACGTGGTGCTGACAGGAGAGCTGCGTGCCTTGCTGTACGGAAACTCTGCCAAACCAGGCGCATTTATGATGTTTAGCCCTGTAAATGTCTTTCTATTGTGCTCATCACCCTATTATGGCGGTTGCTCCTTAGGTGACTTTCATTTCTTGCCAAAGCGTAAAACACCCCGTGATGCATGAAATGTGGGATTTGCATACCCATTTTAAGCATCGAATTCAGATGCATGTTGATGACGTGGCTTTGGTGAGGGAGGTACTGCACTCTCCTTACCTCTAGCTTCACGAAAACCCTTTCATGATCCTGCCAGGCTTGCAGCCAGTTACCTCTGTCCTAGGTAACTGCATACATTTTGGGACTTGCAGCCATTGCTGGGGAAGGAGAGCAGTTTCAGTGCTTGGGTTAAACCCCCCCCCCCCTCTATTTTTTTTTTGGCCCAGACTCTTCTTATGCATGAAGTTTTCAGGAAACTCTTCCTGTTTACACCGGGTGAGGATCTGGCCCCTTCCCTTGAAGGGAGTTGCTGTCAACACGGCGCTGACGCGAGATGCTGGCTTCTGCTGGGAAAGGGAGGGGGATAGGGAGAAAGATGGGTACAATTTTGAGGAAAACCTCCAACTTCTACGTTTACCAGAGTGATTTTAATAACTTTGAGTCACTCGTGCTAATCCTTTAGCAGGAAGGCGGTATGAGAACCAGCCCAGCCTCCTTTCCTTTCATTTTGCTCCTAAAACACCTGCAACTCCGGGCAGGGTAATCTATGAATCACTGTGTCCGCCGTCCACTCATTGTCTTGTCTAGTGCACTCCACGGTGGAACTAATCACTGGCCCTGAATGAAGCCCTGCTCCTCAGCTGAATTCCTTAAAGCTCCTGAAGTATTCAGCCAGGAGGAGAAATCTCTTAGTATGATTTGCTTCACATTCCAAATTCATTTGTAGGAAGAGAATGGATGATTAACAACGGGTCGAGAGACACAGATTTAGCGCTGCTTTGCCCTGACCTGCCCCGCGTTACTCCTTCCACTTCCCAGGCTGCTCTAATAAGATGACTCAAGGAGTGGGATGGCAAAAGCTGCTTGAATCCCACCTTAATTTGGTTTATTGGCCTTAATGAACAGACAGGGTTCTTTAATCACAGGTGAACGGAAAAGGTCACTTGCCATGCTGACAAATGGGTTTACCCTGAGCTGTTTGTGTTGGGCTCGCAGGTACCACCTTCACCCCCGTTCTCTCTGCCATGAAATGCCATTGGCTCTGCGGCACCTCCCGTTGTGGCCATTACCTGTGGTGCCTGGGCTGCCTGCCAGCCAGCACCCTCGGTAGCAACAAAGGCATAATCGCTTCCATTTGGGAAAGGCTGAGCCGCAGTAATTTTCCCATTTTAAAGCCACAGAGGCAGGGCTCAAGTTAAGCAGCCTCCCACTTGGTCCCAGGACATGGAGCAGGTGGGCTGCGGAGCTTTGTCATCAGTCTTGGGTGAGATCTGGGGAGACTGTGGGGTCCCCAAAGATGTTTTTCATCCCCACCTAGCTGTGTCCAGCCCACCCCAGCAGTGGGGTGTATTTGCACTGAGCAAAAGTCTCTCTTCTGGGTGTTGAATCCGACAAAAATGGGTGTACAATGAATGATTAGGTTTTCTTAAACAAAAGGCTGATCCACAAAAAGATTCACAAGACCAAGTGGGGTCAAAGGTGCTGCAAGCTCCAGCCTCATCTTGCAGTATTGTGGCATGGGTTATCTGTGGAAATTCAGGTAAATCTCCTTTCAGAGGTACTTCCCATGGCTTAGGCCAGCCGAGAGGTCTTGCACCAGCCCTGCTTTGTGGAAATACTTCTGGGAATGGTACAGAAAGCATCTGTGGAGCTACATGGGCTGCTGCAGCAAAATCCTAGTTTCCATCAGGTAGGGCTGAAAATCTTCCCTGTGTGTAGAAGAGAGTATTAGAGTGGTATTTGTGGTGATGTCTATTTGTCACCACACATGAGCTTTTTGGACCTACAGAAAAACCAACCTTTGACTGACTTGCAGGAGCAGCACTCAAAATCATTTGGAGATGCAGCTCCTTGCTGGGCCCTGCGCAGGCTTGCTGGCTGCCTCCTTGGGTCACATAAAAAACAAGCTGGGTCAAACCCCAGCTGTGCTAGCTGGGTGTTGAGATGCACTGATTTTCACTTTCCTGGAAAAAATCGTCTCTTTTTCTTCACACTTCTGTTTTGAAACAAAAAAAGAGGGCTCAGGGTTTGTCCAAAACGGAGCCTTCCAATTTTATCTGGCGCTTGAATTCTGTAATGTTTGAGCATTCATCAAAAAGATAAAGCTCCGTCTTGCAGGAACACACTCGGATGTGGAAAAACACAGAGGACAGGTGACTGGCAGGAAAAGAGGGCGGCTGCTCCCGCACAGATGCCGATGGCTAAACAAGTTTTGAGATCATCGTTCCGCTCAGGTCTTTTCCTTTTATTCTTCAGATTATTTTTATGTTGGGGATGAATAAGAAACAAAGAAAAATCTGTGAAATGACGAGTCAGAGTTTATTGGTGCAAGAAAATAAGCCATTCATGCCACTTCCCAGTGTGCTATGAGAGGCAAAATCATTCACGATGGTGAATCATGGCAGCTAGAGCTGCTTGAAATTACTGCTTTCTGGAGTTAAATTGCTGCTGGCATTCATGGAATAAACAAAGATATTAGTGCAGTTCTTTTAAAAGTACAAGCTTTCTTTAACTATGATTTCGCATATGCTTTTGTGGGGCCAACAGATGATCTTATTTTCTGACAGATGATGTTTAAGAGCATCTCTGTGTTTGACTAATTACACAGCCTGCAAGAGAAAACCACATCAGGGAAGATGGTAAGAAATGCACTCGCTCCCCTCTTCAACAGCCAAAATGGCAAGAGCAGGTTGGAGTCACATCTCTTAGATAACTGCAACAGCTGCGGGTGAAAAAGTTTGGTTCTTACCCCTGACAGAAGCACGGATTTTGAAAAGAAACTTCCTTCTGCCTCTTGACTGAAGACGTTAATTCATCCTTTTTTAATATGTGAGGATCTCCTTAGCATAGGCTTCCAGAGCAAGCCAGGTACCTGTAAGTTTTTGAGGTGCTAAAGCTACTTTACAGGAGGTGAATGTCACATCTCTATAAAGTATTATTATTATTATTATTTGGCAGGTCTAATTTCTTCTCACGTGTTGATGACAGGAGAGAGGTGGTGCATTATGACCAAAATTTATCTCCTGAAATTTAGCAACTTGGGCTGACACGGGAGCGAGTGAGGTGGAAGCAGTACTTCCAGAGCCCAGATTTAATAGCAGAAAGCACTTCTCCAGAAACTTCCTGGGAGTTTCTCCCTGTCTTGGGCTGCCAAGGTGTAGAATCTGTCCAAAAAACTTTTTCCTGCTCTCCTGTATCAAATGTAGAATGTCTGATGAAGCCATGTGCTGTGATGCCTCCTGTTATCACTCAAGACAAAGCTTTTCTTCTCTTCTTGTTCTCCTGGGTGATCAAGGTGGGATTGATCTGATGAGATGCTGGTGCCCATGAGCATGCCTACCTCTGTACAAATGGTTAGATTTCCTTTGTACTTGCCAGGCAGCTTGCCACCTCACCCCAAACTGGACATCTACAGCAAGTCTCCTGAGCAGTCCCTTCCTGCTCTTTTTTCCCCCCACCCTGCATGAAGCAGCTCCCCGAGATGCTGCCGTGTGCCTTGTGAATGTCCAAAGGTAGTGGTGGTGGATCCTCGCGCAGGTTCTGTGCAGACAGCAGAGGGTGCTGGAGTTTTTTTCCTTTCAACCCACCTCCAAGGTTGCCGGATCATTGTAACCTCAGACCGGTTGGCTGTTACTCTGATTGCTGACAGCGTAGAAGCCAGGCAGGTACAGGGAGAGAGGAGGTGCCGAGCTGGAGTTATAAGGACACTGTCACCTTCAGAAGTCACCGGTCTGCCAAATCTCTGTAGCTCCCAAATAAGCATGAGCTGAGATTGTCATACTACACTTTTTTTTTTTTTTTTTTTTTTTTTTTTTTTTAAATGATCTCTTTATGAGGATTTCTCTTTAAAACATTTTTAGAAAAGTTTTTCAGGAAATAGGAAGAAAAAGCCTTTACAGATCTTTGTTTCAGAGAAGAGCCAAAAATTTCATATTACAAAAATTATCAACCTTCTGTAAGTCACCAGTATGTTTGTTTTTTACACATCAGTGTAACTGTGTGGTCAGCTGGCACCTCTCTGCCTGATGGCACCATCCAGCCCCATACAACCGAAGAGCTTCACCCAGGGCTGCCATCTCCTAGGCCAGGGCTTGGAGGAAGGGTTCCCCTTGAATATCAGGAGTAAGACTTGAAAGAGCAGGTTTTGAAAGGTGGAAATAACTGCCTTAAATTCAAGAGAGCTTAAATAACTTAAACTTCCCAAAGCTGAGCTTTGGGATGCTGACCCCCAGCCTGTAGAATAAATCTGAAATTCAGACTTTGCTCCTCAGCTCGTAAACATGATAGGGGTGAGACTGGGTTTTGGGCAGCCTGGGCTCTATCCACACACATGCTGCAGCCGGTGATGCTGATGGCAGGGAGCAGGAGCGCGTGCAGGAGGAGTGGCTTTGCCCCCCACTGAGTGCACCCTCACCTCCACTCCTGGCCCAAAGCACAAACTTCAAAAGTACTGAGCACAGGTCCAACCCATCTCAGAGCCAGGATTAAAACTCGGGAGCGACTGGCTCCCCGCCTGTTTCTTAATCTATTAAATCATACCGTCCCTCTCCTGCTAACTCTCACTCGTTACTCGGATTGCTTGGCAGCAGCAAGCCCACGCTGATGTCTGACACTGGCTCCAAGACCAAGTCAGCCTGGTTGCCAGCTCAAGGGCATCCAGTCAACAAACGTCTTATTTTTGGATTCCCCCATTCTCCTGAGACCATTGCTATGAAGAATGACCTCCCTTACCTCATTCACCTTGTTTGTTGTTCCTGAACCAGATAGTGTCGTGGCTGCTGCATGAGTTAATCGTCCCGCGGAGCAGCGGTCTCGCCAAGATGTTTTGCTTAGCACTTGAACCAGAGCAGTGGCTGGCATCTGCAGGACATTTTGAATGAACATACAAAACTCTATATTTTAGTCATGTTAAAACTATGACCAAGCTAACAAAAGTCAGGCAATCCAAGCTGCAGATTGATACATTGTCCTTGGATTGCCCTGCCACGTCTAGGCACAGGACGGTGATGTTCCCAGTACTGCAGTCCATGGGGAGGTGTCTCCCACACCTGGGTGCTGTGTGGCGTGTCTGGGGTTGGAGAGCAGCCACAGGTGCACTCGGGGCTTTTATGGGGTTCATATCTCTTCTTTCTAAACTCGGCCCATTCTGCTTTGGTGGTTACACTTTTTTTCATTGTTTGCAAAATGTAAATTTGCAAAGATGTGTGTCTCTGTGCCTTAAAGTAGAACTAATGTTCTTGGATCTAGAAGTCAGGGTTGCTTCTCTACCTCTACAAGAGCAAGTACAAGTGTGTCCACAGCACCTGGGTCCTTTTCCACAACAACAGAGAGAAACCTGCTTCCCCAGTCTGAATGCATGATTTCTCAGTTGTCTTTTTCTGAAGCCAGCATCACCTGTCTGTTTTGATCTTTTTTTTTCCTCTCTGCATGTTTTTGTATTCAATGTTCTCACTTATTATGTAGGAATCTGAAATCTTTCAGCTTGCCATCAACACCAAATTTATGAAGGACAGTCAAGAGCTTCAGGTTCCTATGCTAAATTATAGGTTTTAAGGTTACTCGGAAAACCTCGTCTATGTTTTTTATTAGAACTGATAAAATTATTCAGATCAATTTAATTTTTGTAACTTTCAAATTTCTGGTTCTGTTCCAAAACGTAATTCTTCAAAATCTTCTTGCTTCTCCTGTTACACCGTAAATTGGTAATTTTCATTTTCTGTTGGCAGCATGCGCGCGCGGTGTTTGCAGTTTTCATGGCAGGGGCCGAGCTGATCTTGGGGTGGGGGACCGGCTGGGCACTTTAGTGTAAAAGGAATAATGTTTAAATATGGGCTCAGATTTTGCACCCTTATCTGTAGCCATCCCAAGGCCTCTCAAGCCCTGCTCTGGGGGGGGGGGGGGGGGGCGGCCCCCCCCCACTTTCCCCCCCCCCCCACCCCCCCCCCCCCCCCCGGGGGGGGGGGGGGGCGTCTCAGCACTGCGATTGCCCTGCTGCCACTTCCTGCTCCCTCCTTGCAGGGAGAGGATGGGAATTTGCTGAAGGCTTTTATCAGCGATATGCATCTGCCCCCATTCTCGCTCAGCAGCTCTCGCCAACGAGTGGGAAAAGTCGGGCCAAGGCATAATCTGCTCCCAGCTTGCTTCCTGCTGCTGTGCCCCAGGGATGGAGGAAGCAGACAAGTGGTCCTGCGTGCTTGCTCGGTGCCAGGCCAAAAAGTTCACGAGGCTCAGGCAGGACAGGGAGCGATTTCTGCTCCCCTGAGCAAGCACATAGGCAATATTGCATGGTTGACATTGGAGCACAGTAAGTCTGTAAAAATGAATTGTACGTGACAAAATTATATGAGACAAAACCCAGACGAACCTTAGATCTTCAGGCTCCTTGAGCACCTGCTGAGGGAATTTTGGGTCTGAATGGAGATATTTGCTCTGTACAATTTGATGTGACATTAACATAGCAGCTGAAGGGTCTTCCAGTTAAACTAGGCATTGCTGGAAGGTTTTGTTTTGCACTTTTGCTCAGTCTGCATTTTCAGTGTACCTGGAGCCACTGCTTTGTCACTTCAAAAAGCTTTGCATCCAGAGTTTCTCTTGTGCCTACAAAACTTATTTCTGAGGAAGTGTGGGATGGAAGGGAAATATCTTCTCCTGAAACTTGTAACTGAACAGAGTTCAGTGGAAGCTCCTGGAAGGGGAACACCAATATGTGAGGATGGGGAGCACACTGGGGGCTGAGTGATCTCCCCCAGCACACTGCAAAGCACCAGCGCAGCAGAAGCAGGGCTGCTGCACAGCACCATGAGCCCCCGGTAAGGGCAAAGGCTGCCTTTTGTGCAAAAACAGGGTCTTGATCCCCAAAATAAGACCAAAAGGTGTCATTCTGGTGGAAAGGATAGTATTCCTCTTATTTTATTTTTATTTTTTATTTTTGCTTCAAGCCTTGCTGATATATGAATGGGAGAGCTGTTTGAGCCAGAAAAGCTGTGCTAGTGGAAGCAAGTTTCCTCACGGGAGCCCCGTGTTAGCTCAGCACTGTAGACATTTTGCTTCTTGTTTTTAAATACATATCTATACATACACTTTTTTTTTTTTTTTTTTTTTTTTTTTTTCTTTCAGTGCAACATCTTTGAATTCTTGCTCCTTTTTAAACCATAGCAGTCTTGCCACAGACTTTCATGATGCCAGGATTTATTTGCACATTTTTTTTTAACACCTGAGTGTACAGACATTAAGGAGAGCACAGCTGCCATTAGCACAGCTCTCCTGGTTTGTGCAAAGCCTAGAGTTAGCAGGGCAGTTGCAGAGCATGGCACGTAATGCATTTATGCATTAGATCCACCCACATTATCTTACATCCCAAGCAGCCCAGATTGTCAGTAGACAATTACGGGTTTTGCTGGGTTTATTTTGATTGGCCTGCTCTCAGCTTTCCATAGTGGTACTCTATTTGTAAAAACAGATCATTAATGATAACAACAGATGACATGTGTCTGAAATATGGGGTGGACGAGGGAGTTAGGTTTTTTTCCTTCTTTTTCCTGAGTGTCTGCACTTTGACAGCACATTTGCCAGGCTGTCACTTGGTTGAGAGATCCACAAGATTAGGACCTCATTGTGTGAATGTTTTTACAGCACTTGTTGCTATAAAGAATCTTCACACTTTGGTGGATGAAATCTGGGCTCCTAGACACAAACTGTTAAGAAGCAATCATAACAATTAGCTAATGTGTCAACAATTAGCACTTTCCATCAACCGGCATTGAGTGGAACCTTCTTCTTATCCATACGCAGACAAAAATGCAATGATGTAGTAAAGAAAAGCACTGAAGTTGGCTGCGCTCGTCCCTCTCTGTAGCCAGCAAACTCCCGTGGGTATTGTTTACAATGATTATTCTTCCATTATGATGTTATTGCATAGGTCAGGGGTGGTAGCTAGACTGAAAATAAGCTTTTTTTTCTTTTTTTTTCTTTTTTTTTTTTTTTTCTTAAACTCTTGGCTGCTTTTACAAAAGTACAACAGAAACAACTGCTGTGAAAAGGTCAGCCAGTAACAGTACTTTAGTGTTTAACTGGTAAATATTTCAAAATAGTATTTCTAATATTTTACCATTTGGAAGTTTTTCAATGCATCTCCAGTCCAGTGTGACTCCATCAATGTAAGATTTCCATGGTCTCCTCTGGGAATCATTTACAATGGGTACATTATAGTCTGTTACTGTACCTACCACCAGTTGGTCAAAATTTGTTTTAATATCTTTTCATATAGAATATTCTTGGCGGTAATATGAAAAACACTGTTTTCTCAAGTATTTTACATATCTCCATGCAAAAATACTGGAGAGGACTGAATATAGGTCTGTTGACATAGCATTGCAGCCACTCTTACCCGTGCAGCAGCTTTTCAGGAGACGACACATTTGACTGGAAAGATCAGACCCTTCTCCAAAGAAATGTCTTGTGGCAACATCTTCTGTAATGCCTGGGGCTCATAATGGGCTACCGTGAGGTGAACGCAAAGCACTCCCACATCAGTAAGGGCTCCTCTGCTTAATTGTGTAGTTGGAGCCAAAGTGAAACCATCTTAAAAACAAGCAGTACAGCTTCTAAAAGTAACACACTGCCTGACTGCAAGCCAAAGCAATTGATTTAAACCAGGGCAGGGTGCTTGAGCACAACCTCGTCTGGTACAGCACCCTGGTAGCTGTGGCTTGGACCATGTGTGTGTGTTTAGGAATTACTTGACAGCCCAATAAACAAGGAAAATCCCAAATGGAAAATCCCAACAAAAAGGTGGAGGTAAAGATGCGTGTAGGAAAAAGTCTATGATTTAAGGAAGGAAAGAATGATCATGGGGTTTAGAGGCAGAGGCACCGTCTCCCCAGCTCCTCCTAAATCTCCCCCATGGCTTTGTGCAGACCACGATGTACCTTGGTTGCCTCCTCTGAATCCTAATTCTTCCCCGTCCCCTCCTCCCATGCCGGGACATGGTGATACTAAGCAAATGTTTGAGATTTTTGGAACGGTGGCAGAGGTGGGGGGAGCGTAATTACACTGGGGATTATTAATATGGGAAATATGGTCAATAAATGTGAGAGGGATTGAGTAACACAGGAACATTCTTTACAAATTCTTCAGTACTGGAGCAGGCAGAGTGCCACGGACAAAGAAAATCCTCTGAAGTGTGAGTGTGTTCTGATGGCTTTTGCCAAGCCTGTGACAAAACCAGCCTTTTATTTTCGCATTAGGGCTCCCATTCAATGACACACTTAAGCATGTTCTTAAATTCCTTCAACATTTGAAAGCACTGTTGACTTTAATAGGACTTAAGCACCTGTTCATGGTTAATTGTGTACTTTCGGGGCTTTTCCTGAAGGGGAAGAAAAGAAGGACAGATTTAGGCATGTGCTTAAAGTTAAGCAGGTGCTTAAGTGCTTTGCAGAGCTGAGGCCTTAAGGCTGGGTCTAGTCCTCTCTCAGGGCAGAGGATGGATGGGTTTTCCCCACAAGCAGTGTGCCTGGTGTGGAGGAGCCTTGGGTTTAAGTGACAAAACGAAGTCATGAGAAACATCTGAAGGGTTGTTTTCTTCAGCACCCAGTTGTGAGTGCCAGCTGCTGACAACTGTGTTATAAAATGAACTTATGACCAAACTAAATGGATCAAACCAAAACTACTTCAAGTGTTAACAGCTATAGGCCCAGGTAGTATCACTGGATAGTTCTAATTGTACCCCTGAAAAAAGCTCTGATTGTATCCAGGTCAAGAAAAACGTGTGTCCTGATTCTGAAACAGGGAGTTGTCTGCTGTGGAGGAGGCGGTCACACCAGAAATAGGACTTCAAGCTTAGGAAAAGAGGGATTGAACAGAAGTCTCTAGGCAGACTTGTGAGCCACGGGCTGGGCAACAGAAAAACTGCAGTGGTTTGATAGAAAAGGGTCATGGTGGCACAAACCTTGAGGTGTGTGTCCTGCTCCACTGTGGGGCTGGGCCTCGCAGGAGATGCTGGTGGCCCCACGGGGCTCGTCCTGGGGGACAGGTATAGGAGGGGCTCAGCAGCAGGTCCTCTACTAGCACTGTGACCATGAGTCTTGCCATGTTTAGTGGTTTCTCAGAGCCTCATTTCCTTCAGCATTGTGATTAAGTGACAATGTCGTTTTTTATTAAAAAAAAAAAAATAAAGGAGAAAATAGTTTCCAGCCTTTGTTGTAGCAGACATAATCTGGAAAATGTGAGCTGAAAACATTCCCAAATAAGAAGGCCAATAATTAGAATCCAGAATGCATTTTTAACAAGACAAAAGCACAAACAATGAAACCAGAAACAAACCAAATCTGGAGCTCTTTTCCTTGCAGAAATTTGTACTGTGGAAGCCATCAGAGCTGTCTTATTCAGGGAGGTGAGGGATGGGTGCTGCAGGTGCTGCCCACTGCCTTTTGCCACTTTGCCATGTAGCTGCCAGAAGGTTACTGCAAGGGGTTTTGGAGAGAATATAGATACTTAAGTTGGACAGGAGTAGTTCTCAGGATCTAGTAACCTGGGTTGAAGTGCTTCACAGTTGTCAATTCCTGACGTACGTGGGAGCTGAGATCTGTGCTAATCTGATTTGTAGGAAAACAGAAAAATGCAAATGCTTTTTTTTTTTTTTTTTTTTTTTTTTTTTTTTTTTTTTTCCTCTAAGCTCATTTATAAAATGAAAGAATGAAAGGTGTCTGTTTTAGAGAATGGCAAGCAATGCTCCCCACTGCAGAAAGGAGAGCAAAACCAAGGAGAGCCAGGTGCCAAGAACAAGATGTTGCCAGGGATGCTCTCCACTTCTCTGAGCAGTCTGCACCAGAAATTGCGGCAACACCACCGCTGTGACCTGGAGCCTGGGGGAAGAGAATCGTATAAAAACCATAAATCACAGCCAGTGTTCCAGATCGTAATCAGGAAAAGAAAGCTGGTTCCATTATCAGACAGATTTATAAAACCACTTACTAATATCTCTGTGTCCCTCCTCTGGTTTCTCTCTGGTATGACCCGTGGCAGCTCTACTGAGGTTGTACCTGTCCTGGTGTTGGAAGGCACTGGAGCTCTTCCAGCCTGACCTTCTGCATAACACAGGCGGTAGCATCCTTGCACTAATACCTGCTTGAGCTAGAGCATCTCTCGATGGAAGCAGTGAATCCTGCTACCTGAGCTAACAGAACATCTGGCAGACTGTCTTACCAGGTATGTGTGTAGTCACGTTCCTCATCAGAGCATGTCTGGCTTCCAGCTGCTGCTCTCACTCTGCATCTATTTGCTGCAGCTCAGGAGGTTCCTGTGATCAGACCACTGCCTTCTCCTTGTCCTTACCCTGCATATAAGCTCAAGAAGCTGTTCCCCATACTTTCACTGCAAAGAAAGAGATCCTTGTGAGGTTTTGGCAAAAAAATGAGTTACTTGATGATGATTTCCTATTTACAATTGCATTTAAATTTGTTTATTAGCCACATATAGTTTGCATTATTCTAATTAATTCCAATATCAGATACAATACCACTTAGTAATAATCACTCATACAGCCTTCTCCCTATTTCAGTCTCTAAAGTGCAGGCCAATGGTTTATATCGTAATAATTCTTAACTGTTATCCAGTCAAAGTCTTTGTGTAGCCTACGTATATTGCCTGAAGAGAACTGCCTTTATTGGACAAACTTTCAATCAAAAACCTTTCCATTTACTTTGATTGGATCTATTGTCTGTAGGTATATAGCAATTAGTGTTATATTCCTTTAATTCCTAAGGAAGCACACACTGTTGATTAAGTAAATGACAGTAGGATAATTTGCCTGTCCTGCTGTCACTGGGATCTGTCCATACCTGGCTCCTCTCCCCAGCCCATTTCAGGTACCAGGCAGTCCTCTGGGACTTGCATTTCTTTTTGGAAATCCTCATTCCTGATTAGAGTGCCTTAAAACTCCTGTGTGGCAGTTGGAGAAGGCAGCATGCAAGACCAGACTTTAGCTTAAATCTAATGTCCTTCTAGGTTATTTTTACATTGGGTCATCATTGTGTTTATGCATGATAGAACATTCTCCCCACCCCCCAGTTTTACAGAATTATCTGTTTGAACACTTTTTAAATTTTTTTATTTTATTTTTTTTTACCTTTTTACCTTGTTTTTGACAATTAGCTAGCACGATGACTCAGATCACTTTTTGTTCCTTCTGAACTTGTGTTTTTCTTGTGTCGTTATTTTCCTCTGGTGAATTAGTATAATTTATAGCTTGAAATTAACATTTATGACTGTTAGCTTCCCTCTTTTCTATTATATTTATATCAGCTCCCACTTCCCCTCTAAGTGACACTGTTTTATAGGTTTTCTGGTTTTTATTTATTTATTTATTTTTGGTGGTGACTTTCTCAGTTGTAGAATAAAGCCTCAAAAATATTGTGAAATGCTAGATCTTAACTACGATTCACATACTTCTACTTAATTTCTCCTTTCCCACTGAGTGGTTTGAGAACTGTTTTCAGATTTTTAAAGTAATCCCTTAAAGCAGTAAGTGTTTTCATAGCTGGTAGGACTTCTATTCTTGTTAACACATAATGAATATAATTGATATGATTTAATAAAATAGAAAGCTGAGTGTCATCGGTGCACTGCTGTGATCTATATCTCTTCACTTACCATCCCAGTGGTAATTGTATTTTCCCAAACATCATGTTGCTTTCTAAATAAGCTGGGAATTTTCTGAATGCATGTTTTGTTGCTGAGATCCATGGAGCTAGTCACAGTAAGAACAAATATTTCTACCAGCTCTGTATTTCTTTATATGTACACATGATTTAGGAAAATATATTTCCCTGCAAATCTTATCTATATCCTTATGTACCATGGCCACACACACAAAAAAAAGTACTTCTGCTTAGTGTGTGTGGCTCTGTTTTTCAGTCTTGGTAGTCTCTCTATTGCTCTCCATGTCCAAACATTCAGCTGACTTGTAGATTTTTTTTTTTTTTTTTTTTTTTTTTTTGTTTTTTGTTTTTTTGTGGCATCCTTTGCTACTGGAGCCAAGTGTGCCACAGAAACATTGCTGTGCTGGGAGAAGCAACTGCAACATATTTCTTTCCTTGGGTGAAAGAAAGCTCATGGGGAAAATGTGCGCCCCTGCACTGGGAAGTGTGTTTTCCAGGCACCTGTACATAACCTGAAGTTAAGGAGGGGAAATAATAGGGAACCATTTCTGCTGTCACTTCCATTCTGATCATCCTCATCACCAAGTTTCAGGATGAGACGTTCAGAAGTAGTGTGTGAAAGTCTCCTCATGCGGTGCATTTTGAAAGCCTGCATCTGTGCTCAAGTAGGCAGTTGGAAATAGGCACGAGATGAGGACTTGAACTATTTGTCCATGGGCGTATGGAGTGCAAGCACAGAGCCTCTATCTACACAAAATTAAATTATGTGGTGGTGCCAAATGCATCCGAGTGGACTGGGAAAGACTCTTGGGAAGATGCTGGGTCTTTCTGCTATGATATTTTCTGGTAATTAAACAGTTCTCTATTTTATAATAGTTAATGAAAATGAGAGCGGTTGGAAAGGTTATTTCTGTCTGTTGCTATTAGATCCTCCCGATTTGCTGACCCTGAATAATTAAATGTTTTTGATCACTCCGTTTATATTGCCTGGAACTGAAGTAATTCTGATCCTTCAGCAAACTTGAAGCACAGCATGGAACATGCCGAAAGGCGCCAAAAGATGAAACATTTCAGTTTTGTGGCTCACATCTGTCTGTCCTGAGACCAGAAGACCATTAAAATGCACTTAGAGCATTTAAAAGCTCCTCAAGGTTGAAAGCCCCGATTAGGGCACTATCTGCTCACATGTGAGTCCTGCCAGACTGTGCCAAACCTGGGAGCCCCTCCATTCCCTTTGTTATGTGAAAAGATATTAATAAGGTTGTTTTGTGGGGGAAAAACAAGGGGAAAACTTACTCGAGGAGACCCCGACACTAAAGTGAAAATAGCAATGTACACATCCATCAGTTTGTACTGTTTTTACAGAGAGTATAAAATATTTAAAGTGAAGTCATTAATCATCCTTCTCCTCCGTTTTAATCCATGGGAACCACAGGAGGTCACCAAATATGCATTTAATATAAAAGAATGAAAAATCTCAGAGGGAAAAGTAGCGCAGTGTCAGCTCTAGAAGACCGAAGAGCAAAAAAGTTTCAGGCAGAGATTTTGCTAGAAACAAACAAACAAAAAAATGATTTCACAGTGCTGGAAATTCATTACATTATGGGCAGGAATTCAAAATACTTTTAGAAATAGTTAAAAAAAAAAAAAAATATCTGGATTTTTTTTTTTCTTTTGATAAGATATTGTTGGATAGGAGCTCTCTCAATTTTGTTTGTTTTGACAAAATCCCAGCACTGCTCATGGAAAGCAGATGCTTCTTGCAGAGTGTATTGCCAAGACCACATTCCCATGTTCCAGGTTTCCATCAGGTAATTTTGACAGATGTTTCAAACCACCCATACGTTGAGTTCTGTGCAGCAGGCTGATACTGCCCCATAACTGCAGTACCTAAACAGGACCACGGATTTCTTTCCTCTCACTGAAGAAGGTGCTTGTCTTCAGCAGATGCCCTAGGTGGTGGTATGGAGAGAAAAGCTGAGTACTGTGACTCAGTGAAATTTGTGTGATATATCTAATATTGTTTGAGTTTCATGGAGTAAACAGGCTGGCTATTACTTATTTATTTGTTTATTTAATTATTTATTTATTTCTGGGGGCCAGGGCTTGTTGTGCTGGGAGGAAACACCTTGATCTGGGGACCAGAGGCAGTCTCTGTGTCCAGCCAGGGGCTGGAAGGAGCAAATATTTCCATTATCTGGCGGCAGGATCCGATGGCTGCTATAAGCACTAATGGGAACTCAGCTGCTGTGCCTTGTGCTGTGAACACAGGGAAAGACAGCAACATGCAATGGGTTTCCAAAACCTGCCTTCGGCTTTGGCACAATGCAGCCACTGTAGAAGAAGACATTAGGAACAAAAAATAAAGCTTGAAGCTTCAAGAGCAGGCTGCCAGAATTATTAAGAAAAACATCAAAATGATGCCATTAAAAACAGATGGGGATTCTATAAAGTATTGAAAAGAAAATGTTTAATTATGAGCCTTATGCAAAACCCATCAAAGTTGGATTAATATTATAGTGCTGTTGCTGTAGAGGGTTTAAGTAGTCCGTGGTGGAACATTAATCTTTCACTCCTTTAAAAATAATGTTTTCCTTTTGTTGATGACAAATTCCATCTCTTCACTGTTGAAATCATATATCCAGATTAATAGCATCTAACATAATGAAATCAAAAGGCGCAGGTAATATGGATTAGTTTAGAAAACAACAACAACGAGGGGGGAAAAAAAAGACCCCAGGGGAAAAGAAAAAAACTTCACTGGATGAGTGCTTTTGTCAACATCGCTGTATTTTTTCCTGTTGTTAAACGATGAGGGAGCAGTCTCTGTTTGCAGGTATTCTCGTCTGCCTGCCTGGATTGCAGTTGGGGCTGTATGTCTACCTTGCTTCAACACGTCCTACAAATGGGGTCCTTTCCAGTTCTGGGGGGAGTTTTGTCCCTCTTAGGTTTTTAAGAGGACCCCTTCCTGCACAATCTGAACACCCCTGGCAAAAAGTGCAGCCCCCAAACCTGCCTCTTCCAGCTTAGCTGGCTGGAACTGAGAGCAGAAAGTGTTCCTGGGGTTTCATTTAATGAGAGTACCTGTAGTGGGAAGATGTTGGTGCTCATCCCAACTCCCCTCTCCTCCCATCAGAGGAGAGAGCTCTGCTGGAAGGGTCAGGTCTGGGTGTGAGCCCTTGTTTTAGATGAAGGAACGTCCCAAGGCAAACCCTTGTTCCTCCAGCCTCCTTGTGTGTCTGGGCTTGGACTTCTGACGTAAGCAGGGCAAGGAGATGTCACTCCATTCTTTTAACTCATCACCCATTTTCTCTCCAGGGCTGAGGTGGTCCTGGTTGGGGTCAGGCATTCCCTGGCTCCTCATCACTCAGATTTCCAACGCTGGCAGCCAGCTCTTTGTGCACAGATCTCTGCCTGCACCTCTTAGCTCTCAGCTGCTTTCCTCCATCAGCTGTGTGGTCAAAACCTGTGTACTGGTTCGCTTCGTACAATAGGAATGATTTCCCCTCTACTTCCCCCTCCTCTTTGAAAAATATATGCTGTATTGAATCATCAGGTACACCAAAAGCAGGCTCTTATTTTAGCAAAAACATCAACACTGACTGCCAAGGTAGATTTAAGGTATTCATTACAAAATATTTTGTCCTGGGCTTTAAGAATAATGCACTTTCAGTACAAAGCAATGGTTATTCTGAACATTGGACATTTTTTTAGTTATTTACAATAGGTTTCAAGATTTAGAATTACCATGAAAGATTTACTTCTATTGCAGTTCATGTAAAATTTAAAATCAATAAAGTAAATAAATTTAGCTTGTCTGCCTGAATCGATTTCCTACTATGCTAACGCAGCCCTGTAATACTGTACTTTCTTATCTCTGATGTCATCCTTTAGTGGTAGTTGCAGTTCTGCTACGTTATCATGTCCTTTGCAGCACAGCATGCCTCCGAGTTGCCCGCAACTTCCATAATTCTGGCCGGGTC
The DNA here is from genome assembly GCA_011076525.1 of Nettapus auritus. NCBI lineage: Eukaryota > Metazoa > Chordata > Aves > Anseriformes > Anatidae > Nettapus > Nettapus auritus. Next base: position 21,538,441 of record CM021773.1, read on the forward strand.
TGTGAACGCTGCCTCCCCTCAGTGGGGCTCCTTGGGTTGTGCATAAACAGAGCCTTTTAAAATTTTTTTTCCTTTGAATTTGTAGGATTTAAGTGTTTATGAAAAACAAATGTGAAGGCTTGTCCAACAGTTGTCTTAATATGTTACTCAGCCTGAGAGAGGACAATTTAATGTGTGCCCTAAAGAGGAGAAATGGTGATTTTTATTTTATTTTTTTCATTCATTGGGTCCTCATTTTACTTTTTTATGGCTGCCTCACTCAGAGGCACCTTCTATAGATGGTCAGAGGAGCAGGAGAGGGGTGCAGAGGTAGAGGCTGTGGGGCTGTGAGCATCCCACAGTCCATGAGTGGGCAATCTGGTACCCAGAGAGCCAAAGCTCCTTTGGGGTCACCTTGTCTTCCCCTGACCAGTGGGGCAGCAAGAATAGAAATGTAAAAAGATTTAATCAACCTACCTGCCTTTCGAGAGTGTGAGATGCGGGAAGGGTGGGAGACTGCAAGGAAAGCTTTGAGAGATGATGGGTTGCTCTATTTAATCTTAATTTTGATCTAATATGAAAATATTACCCAAAAATATAATTGAGGACTACTGGCATTATTTAGTGAAAAAAATAAGTGCTCTAGTTGTTTCCATCCTTGGTGTTTTCTGGATCTACAGTGTGACTGGTAAAGGCTTTATTGCATTGACAGGTTTAGGTCCCTGATTAAAATGGGATTATCTGTCACCAAATGGAGGACGGTGGTTTTATTTTACAAAGAAGTTCAGTGATTTAAAACTCCTGTTTTGCATTGTAACAACCCAAAACTTTGCAAAGTTTTGCAAAATAGGCTTACGTAGTGGTGACAGCTCCTGCACGATGCCAGCGAACTTTTCAGCTCAAGCTTTCTGATTAGAAATAATTGAAGGTCAAGGATTTCTGAGACCCTCACCTAAAAAAAAAAAAAAAAAAAAAAAGTTGTAGAAGCTGGTACACCTTCAGGAGATGGTCTGGTGGTAAGGAAATAGCATGCAGGGGGAAGGCATTTTGTGGGAGATGCTGCAGCCAGCTCCAGGTTTAACCCCTCGCAGCCTCATTAGGAAGCACAGGCGATGATGGAAGCTGTGAACCCACCTTCAGGAGCTGCTGAGAAGTTTGTCCTGCAGGCTAGAAGTAGCTGCACAATTCAAAGGATTTGGAGGAAAATAATCCTTGCAACAATATAATTTAAAACTGATGAAATTTTAAAATATTGGATTTATTTATTAAAAGAGGAAACATATAAATACAAAAGCTTTGATTCGGGGTCTGGCAGAACAGTAACTATTTTTATAGCCAAGCAAACACTGTTCTTTTGAGGCAATACTCTGGTTTCATATGAAGTGAAATGTTCCTTTTTTATAACTTGCAAAAGAAAAAAAAAAAACTATCAACCCCATCTGTCAGCTTAGCTGTCGAGTTTAAGATGGAGCACCCTTCTGGAAGCTGCAAGGAAGATGTCTATAAAATGTTAGGCAGACTTTAAACGACAAAAAAAATATAAAAGAGGGAGAACAGCAAACAGAATAAGAGAGGGCATGGTGATGTAATAAAAAAATAAAAATAAAAAAATAGGGGCAGATTTCTCTCTGCTTTAAGTTAGGAGAAACTCAACTGAAACCAGTAATGTTACGTGGGGTTTATACCGGTGCAACAGCAGAAGGTTTACATACGTCAAAAACTCACGAATTTGAGCAAATAAATACAGCCCATGTAACTGGTTTTACTTGTGCTCTGGTGCACGGAGGTGAGGAGGCTGGGGCTGGAGGCTGAGCGGTGTCCTTCGTGCCGCGCTGGTGGGAGCGCCGAGCTGTGCAGCGTGCCAAAGCGCTGCGTCTGCTCGCTGCCCAGGCTGCTGCGGCTTGCTGCTTAGCAGGATGTTGTTCCAGCACAAAGACAATTCATACAGCCTGCTGGTCAGCGCTGGACAAAACAAGATGTGCTGGACTGGGTTTGTGTGCTAAGGACTGAGATTTCCCAGCCATGGAGTTGTATAGCTCCCAAGGCTGTTTCTCACTAGAAAACTTGGCCGGGACACAGGGAATTGGGCTAATTAAGAAGTGTTCAGCACAGCGCTGCAGTAACAGCAGCTGACTGGCATGTTGGCTGGAACAAGAGGCAGGCCGAGACTGACTGTCACGAAGCTGAGCAAGGACGAGCCTGCTTTATGAACAGCAGAGCTGCGTTTGGTTGCCTTAGCGAGGCTCTCCCGCAGCAGCGTAGCCTGATTTTCTGGGGAAGGCAAAGCACTGCCTGCAGGGGAATGCTGTTCTTCGCAGGTCAGTCTTCATTCATCCCCCTCCCCCCTTTTTTTGATAAAGAGTTACATTTTCAGAAATAAATAACCTCATCCAGTGCCCTCTTATTCTGTTATTGACTGATCTGTTACTGAGGACATAAGCTGTAGCCCTGCATGGGGCGGCCAAGATTTATTTCTGTACCCAAGGGGTCACCATGCTCCATCACCATGCTCCACCTCTCTGTAGGAAAAAGAGGCAGTGCAGTCAAAGCAGAAATGATCAGAACTGGCCAGGAATATTTCTGAGCGTATGTAATCAGCAGTGAGCTTGCAGACTTTTTTAAACCGTCAACTTTTCTACACTTTGGATTTTCAAGTATTTGAGCCTCTCCAGCGAGTCATCCCTTCTATTCTTCTTCTTAACTTGATGGAATTTAATTTTGAGTTTTCTTTCACTGAATGTAATTGCTCAGATAAGCTAATTGAAATTGTACTAGGTTAGACTGAAGGTTTGTATTTCTATAGCATGCAACCCCAGGCTATAAACTGTTTCAGGTGGGATATCAATTTTTACTGAAGATGTCTAGCACTTGATGTATAAATAGGAGATACCCTCTTGTCATTAGCTTTGTCATTTATTTATAGAAGTCAATGCACAAATTATTTATCTCTTAGCAGTACTTTAGATAACTAAGGACAGGTGACTGTCCAAAATTGTAAAATAATCCCAGAGAAGCCACAGCCATGGCTCTGTGCTGGTCAGGGTAAGTTTTGTCACTGTCTGATGTGTACATTTCTCACTAAGAACAACCAAAATCTGAACCCCCGGTGGCACTTTCATTCTCCATCAGAGAAATTTTCTGGTTCAGACTGAGGGACCTGGAGGAGTTTTCGGTGCTCTGCTTCCACTCAGCCACTGACACATTTGCTCCTGCCCAGTGTTTCACGGAGTGCGTGAATATAATGTAATGCTGCAGGAGCATGACGCAATGATGCCAGTCAACATTTGCTGACTGTGAGCACGAAGTTAACCCAGTGTTTCTTTGGAGAGGGGTGATACGACAGCAGACTGGGTTGCTGGTTTTATTGGCTATTGCCATCTAGTTCTGTGCATTTGGGGGTACGTGAATCAGGACAAGTGAATAACTGAACAGATGCAAAGGGCTGGCTCTGGGTGACAGGCTCCTGTGTTATCAGCTTTGATGTATCAAATATTTAGGTTGATCCAGCTGTTCTACACCTTATACATACTCCTGTACCTTGAGTTTTGGATGGGATTTGGTTCATGTCTGTGCTCATCTTTTTCTGGATGGAGAAAAATATGATACCAGGGGAGGGGAATGATATGCCGTGGGCAATACTGGCTTACAGAGTTGCCTGGTGTCCTTGCTCCTATGCGTACAAGCCCAGCTGTAAATGTCACACCTTTCCAGAGTTTTTGTGTTTTGTCTGCATTGGACATCAACGGGTTGCAGAGAACAAAGCGTTTGTGAAACCAATGAAAATATAACGTAAGAATCTACCCTGGGCTAATTTAATTCTGTACTTAGAATCTGTGCAAAAGAGGAAGATTTTGGATTCCACCAAAAAAAAAAAAGTCTCTCCAGCCACCAAAGAAAAGTGATTCAAAAAAACCTGTATCCATTCTTTAAGTAGAGTATGAGAGGGTGGGGCAGGGGATGTGTGCCTCTGGGGCCAGCTCAGCTTTACCTCATTCAGCCTGTGTGCTTGCAGCTGGAGGAGATGGGAGGGATGTCCCCACCTCTCCCACGGGAGACAGGGAGCAGGACAGAGGGGCTTGGTGATCTCATGAGCAAGATGTGGGGGTTATTTAGTGAGCAGCAGTTCATGCTGTTAAATACAGTGTTTGAGGCAAGTAAATAGATTAAGAAGGTTTTTATAATTATTACTTTGTACAATCTATTGGTCTGCTGCCATCGGGTTGATGAGGGCTGCTTTCTGTCCTCGCTTTGTACCCATGCACACACAACCTGCATGATGGTTGGTGCGAGTGCCCACGAGCCCTCTGAGACCTGCGAAGGAGACTGCTGGTAGAGCGGGATGTGAAGTATTTATCCCTTCTCTAGAAGGAACAAGAAGTAGGAAACATTTCTGGATTCTCTTAGCCAGTTAGTTAAAACTAATCACAGAAGGCAGCCGTGCATGAGTGTGGTTCAGGCGAGGCCAGGGGCTGCCCATGAGGGAGGGACCCCGACACCTCTGATGTTTCGCACGGCCCTGCCGTGCTCTCCAACGCTATCTCCGAAATCAGCCCCGCGCTGCCTCCTGGTTTATCAGCCCGAGCACACAGACAGATAACATCCTCGTGACGTGGCCCTGACCTTTGTCAACCTTTGTTAAGGCTCCATCTGAAGTCCGGCCGAGTGTTTGTAAACAGGATGTAATTAAGGCTGGGAACTGACAGCGCCTGACGGGAGGACAATGCGGAGCTGGCGGGACCCGGGCTGTCAGATGTCCGCCCGCATTGTGTTGCCGGTGCCGTCGCGGTAATTGGTGTCCCCTGGCCGAAGGAAGTGCACTCAACTCGGATTAATCTGCCACGGTGCGGAGGCCATCCCTGCGAGTGCGAGTGTTTCCTCCGATAAACCCGCCGGCCTGCGGGAGAAAGCTGTGAAAGTCGGGGCTGCAGTGACAGGTGCTGGCCGAAAATGGGAGCAGGAAAGAGGGGAAAGAATAAAAAACAAACAACACAAAAATAAGATGTCTTCACAGCTCGTCTTATCAGCCAGGAGAATGGGAGAGGTCATGGGCTTATCGCGTTTTGGGGTGGCCGGAGCACAGGAAGATGAGCGGGCAGGAGGGCTGCAGATAACCACGGCGTGAGGCAGGGCAAGGCAGCAGCTGTGTCCCAGCCTGGGTCCTGGGCACCATTTAGAAAGTTTATGTACATAAGTTTATTCTTTATATATAATGGTTTATAAATAAACTTTCTAAATTATATGTATATGCACACAAAAACTTTATATATATGCATATATCCATTTGAATACATATAAAGTGAGTGCATATACATGTACATGGTATATATACACCTGAAAACTAAAACTCATAATACAAACATTCTTTTTTTCCCCTCCATAACCCGATCAGGTTTTCTAGCTCATTTTTGTAGCCCTGAACTGGTGCACAAATAACAGAGCAGAATAGACTGAAAGCAAGACTGAACCTGAGTATCCCGTTTCTACTGCATCCCCAATGATTAGGAAACAGTTTGACTTTAAAATTATGTATTATATTACCTAGAACAAGCAGGTATGTTTCAAAGTATATGTCTTCTATTTTTCATCTTTACAAACTGGCAGAAGTCTGTCCAAGTTGACCTCAAAGTTAGGTAAATGCTCATAGGTCTACACTGAAAAAGTGCTAAGCTTGCTTATCCCATATTCATTAAGAATTTCCAAAATGACGTTTTAATGTGAGGAATAGAGGTAACATATGAACGTAGATCAGTGAATATATGAAGAGTCATATGACAAGTTCTGTCTTATAGAGAGAGTAGATGCTATGAAAGTTCAAATACTCCATGGCAGTTTATCAAGGTAGCATCCTTCACAGCATTCAAGCCGAGAGCGGCAATTGAACATTTTAAACCCTGTAATTTAGGGCTGAAGTAGCCAGATCTCACTGTTGTTGAAATCAATGGTCAAATTCTTGTTCTACTGCCTTTGGAACAGCAGTGAGCTATGGGAGCTGGATTCCTGATGCTCCCAGCCCAGTAGCTCCCTTGGGACGGCTGTGAGGTGAGAAGGCAGCTGTGCGTGGGGAGTGGCTGTGTCCAAATGGTGGTGACTTCTACTGGAACTAGGAGAAGAAGGAGCTCCAGTAACTTTCCCATGTTTCTGGGGCTTCACGAGAAGGAACCTTTAAAAGGAAATGAAACTCTAGCTCCAAATCCACCTGTTCCCAGGGGAGAGGGAGTGCCCTCTGTCTTCTCCTGCTTTGCTTTGCAGCAGCCTACAAAGAGACAGTGTGTGTGTGTGTGTGTGTGTATATATATATATGTATGTGTGTGTATACATAACAAGACAGACGAATGAATATATTTTTCCTCAATATGAGAAGGAAAATAGAAAAATATTCTTTGGCAGCCATGGAAGTCATAGTTTACTCAGCAAAGAAATATGTCTCAGAGTTCAAACCAAAGCTGATGGATACTCTAAAGCTGCTTACAGCTGGAGATAATGACATTTGTTTTCAGACATTAATGGGAATAAGGTAGAAAAGGCACAATAATGCCTGGAGTTCATTGAATGGAAACAACTTTTTCCTACGCTACTTCCTGTGGTTCTGTCAGACGTCCATAGCTGAGCACGTGCAAGACAGGGCATATGGTGGTGTCGGAAGGTTTGCCAGAGCTGGTTTTATGTACATGTGTGTCTCGTCTGCAGAAAGCTCGGTGGGAAGCAGAGCCCTTCAGTCAACAGAAGCAAATAAATACAAGAAAGCAAAGGTCTGAGTACAATGCCTTTGGGAGCTGGAGAGGCCAGAAGAGAAGGGGAGGATGGATGAGAGCCGCCAGCAGATGCAAACTGCTCGTGGCTAGGGGGAGATGAGGCAAACCAGGGCAAAACGGTTCCACTTAACCTACCTAACCTGCTTAACTAAATAAACCATTACCTCAGCATATAGTGGGACTTCCCTTAAAGACAACTGTCATTAGATGAAAGAGTTAAAGCCTGTGAAAGAATTAACTTTGATGTTTGAATACTTTTTTCTTTTTGGCATGTAAACACAACCACTGAAGGAAAAAAAAAACTACACCCAAAACGAAAAATATATTTCTTCCCCCTCCCGGGGCGCCCCCCGCCGCGGGGGGGGAGGTAAATCGTTTTCTTTTTAAATGAAATTCTGTTTGACTGCATGAAATATGAACAGTAATTAAATGCACAGTCTGTGGGCCTTCCATACTTTAAAGCTCTTTAAAAAAAAATGAAAAAAAATGCTCACCTCAGACAGGCCAATTACCCAAGAATGATGGAGTCAAGAGGAAAGTAGCTAAATTTCTTTACTTGAATGATCACAACCACAAGCCAGTGATTAGTCCCTGCAGCACCAGCGGGGATGTGGTGGGGACACTCATATTGGAAGACTTCAAATAGTCATTTCCTTGGTTAAAATAAAATCTGACTGCACTAAATAGACAGTTTTTAATCTCAATTGGACATCTGAAGATTTCTCAAGCTGTTGTTGGCTGCAGCAGAAACAAATTTTTCTGCTTTGTTGATTAAACCAGTGGTCTCCACCATTGCTTATCGGCCTGCGACGAGCTGTTCTTTTTAATTAAAAGTGAGCCACCACGAGAGAGCAATTAACAGCTAGTAATTACTGTGCTCTTCAGAACTGCAACATTTTGCCTTTCATTCCAATTATATAATGGACAAGTGGCTTTTTGATCTTCAAATTAGTGAGCTCTTGTACTATTTGTTTTGAGGCAGATTTGGAAGGTTAATGATGGCCTGTGGTGGCACTCTTTCCACTGACTGATGTAAGACAAGGAAAAAAGGGGAAGGAAACAGGAACAGTCTATCAAGAAATGCAAATGCTGCCTTCATGATAATGAACAGGAGAAGCACAGGCAACTTAATATGCAGGTTATTTAATATGAACCAAATAAGTGCTCGTTATGGATTTAACTCATGCTATGGAATTTTTATTCTTTTTTTTTCTTTTTTTTTTTTTTTTTTTCCTAAAAAAAAGTTTAATTAAGCATTTCAATATAGATTCTTTAAAGAGTGACACATAACATTTAACTATTTGATACTTAATTGTGTTTGTCTTTGATTGTGGCACCTATAGTTAAATGCTGTACAACAGCACTGAGGCATTGAACTGTCCCTCAGGACACCCAAAGCATTGACTTTTTCTAAAATCTTTTAAGTAATAAGTCTTAATATATTTAATGGCTACTATGCCCTTTGAGTACAAGGAGCCCTTACATCACAAACAGTTGTCTAATTTTAATTAATATTGATTTGCATCTCTTAAATAGAAACTATAATTGTTGCAGTAGTGTATGGCTCTATAATAATCCTAGAGGTTAGATGGTTTGAATATGTTTTGTGTATATGACTTTGTGTTTTAAAGAAAAGATCAATAATCCTGTTATTTGGGGAGATCTCTGCTCTTTTGATCAGAGTAGCAGCAGTTGGCTAAAAGATGGTATTCTGATTTACACTGATTGTGGAGTTTGCATTTTGTTTTTAAACTATTACCCTGACATTACTTTTTTTTTTTTTTTTTTTTTTTTTTTTTTTAACTATATAAACAGATAAAGTTTGCTCCAGTCTCAGCTGCACTGATTTTTTGGAAGAAATCAGCAGCTGTAGTACTCTGATATCTCATGAGCAGATTAAGAATTTGGCTCTATACGATTGCTGTGCATGTCTGGATTATGCATATCTGCATAGCTTAACAAAGCCACGGACCACATGTAAGAGACAAATTACAGTTGTTCTGAGAAGAAGTAGGTGTCTTCAGTGTGATGAATAATACATAAAACTGAAACATATGCTGAAACAAGAATATCTGCGTTTAAATTTCTTCACATCCATTGATCTAGCTACTCCTTCATTACACACAATCCTTAATTAGACATATAACTGTAGGCATGCTAGGACACAGACAGACCTTTTATTTTGGGCTGTTAAAATTTTAGTCTTGCAGTATTGCTGCAGGAGAGAAATGTAGTGTTGATTTCCTCGGAGGCAGAATCTGACTTGTATTGCTCAAAAGACAGAGGAAAAAAAAAGAAAGAAAAAAAGGAAAAAACCTAGGTTCCTCAAAGTGTTGGGATCACGTTTACGAGTGTCCACCTAAATCCCAAGCTGGGGCATGATACTTTGATTATGAGTTTCTGAAAAGGCTGTGCAACCAGTGAGCGGGGCCCTTCACGGACCTTGGTTTGTGGTCTGGTGGATTAGTGCAAGCTGAGCTCTTGAAAATCTGCGCTGAGAGTCTCTTCCCATGTCATGACCTGGGCAAAACTTGCACTGGAAAAATTTTGGCCTGCAGAGAGTTCATGACTGAACCCATATGCAGGGGTTGGGAGGTGAAAGGAGTTGGAGAGTAGGAAAATAAAGAGGCTGAATAAAGATATTTTGAGCAGGAATTTGGACTACATGCATACATACAATCTGAAAAAAAAAAATACTTATGCTTGAAAGCTTAGATCTCTTTTTAGGAAACTATTCTGTTATATGGGGCAAATGCTGGCTTTTCGGTGACAGGTTTGTTAAGGATCATGGACTATTTTGGTTCACTGTCCAGAATATTCCTCCCTAGTGGTTCCAAATTTGAAGATAAATGTGCGCTCTTTGTTCTGAGCAGTATGCAACCCATTGCAGTAATACTTTCCACAGGCTGGGACGTCACCAATGCAATGTTCATCTGCACTGAAGGAATGTGGAGAAAGTATTAGGGTTGCATTTCCCGTTCTCTCTCAAACCGTCATTCAAAGTGATTTGCTGTAGCTCTCTTTTGTTTTCTTAATGCACAGCATGCTTGGGTTTCTTTTGGAGATGCATGGGGAGTGCTCAGACGAAGACAGTATTTGGGAGATGTTGAAATGAGCTGAAGTCATGCTGAGGAGAATGGACAGGAGGGAGCAAAGACTCAAATCCTGAAAATTTAGGAAGGTGGTTTGGGGAACAGGATACAGAGCACAACACCCTTGAGGTGGAATTGCTGAAGAAGTGCACCGGGATGTTGGCAGTTCTCAATTTTCCTTTGATTTCAGCAAGCCAGCTGTGAACCCACAGATTTTACTGGGTTGAGAGGTGAGGTGCACGCACCTCCAGGAAGGCCCATGGCCAGCACCTGTTGCCACCCCAAGGGTTACTGCTTTTACCTCCTATTCTGAGAGAACAGTTATGTTCTGTAGGTGTGCACACAGGTAATTAGTAGTTTTCCATGAGTATTCCTGCTGGTGGCTTTTTCTGCACCCGAGACACCCATCTCCAGGTAACTTTACCTGCTACTTAATTTGTCACCTGTGGTACTGATCTGATCTAACCTAATGGTGTATCTAATAGCTTCACAATGGGATTCCCAAAAGTGTAGGTAGAAAAGACTTGGCAGAATCACTGGGGTAATTACTGTGGTTTGATCTTGGCAATGCATACTGCCTAATTCAATACATATGAACTTGCCTGTGGCCATTTGCACACAGGCCCAGATGCAGAAGCACTCATGCTCAGCGCTGCCAGCTCTGGACACCAGCACATGCAGGTGTAATTGTAAAAACCCAGCCTGAAATATCCTAGGGAGACACCTACGTAGGGATGAATGGGATGAAGTTTTCATCCCTGGCAGTGGTGCTCTTAGCAAAACACTCCGATGAACCCCAGATCGTGGTTATTCAAGGCAGTTCCTTTTGCTAAGCTAGGACTCGCTCGCCAGCCCTTTGCCTCACAAGAGGTAACGTGCTTATGGCTCCTCAACCTGACTTCAGAGTCATGTGAAGAGGTGAAGGGGGCAGATACTGGGCATCTGATCCAAACAGGCCTCGCCTACAAGGCCTTCACTGCCTGTGGACGTGCTGGAGGCTGACAGCAGGCCATGGCTGCCCTTTGCCTCCTCAGACAACGCGTTTGCTTGATCTGCACACATACGGTGGCTCCCGCTAATGGGAGTTACACATGCTCAGTAAGAGCAGACTAAAGCTTTCCTACATTTTTACTAGCAAAATACTGGAAATGGGACAGCTGCAGCCTAAAAGATTGTGAGGGCTCTTGTCAGAAATATGATTAGGAATTTGTTTCCATGTAGCTCATGCGGCAACAGACGTGAGCCCTGAGCCAGAGACAAATAGTAGTTAATATCTAGAGAAGGCAAAGTGTTCTCTGAAAGGCTGGAATGAGAATTCCAGAGCAAGATGAAAATTGGCCTCCGAGGGAATAACATTTTCTTTTTCTTCATAACTGCGGATAAAAATTCCAAATAGATCATCAGTATGTATGTTAAGGGGGGGGATCACATTCCTGTGATATTGTTGGAAAATTCAGTAGCAATGTATTTTTCATTTTATTTTATTTTATTTTTTTACTTTTTTTCCTCACTGCAAATTTTTTCTTGGATTTTTGCCAAATAATGCAATAAAAAGCACCCATGAGATACAGGAAATTTAAAGTCTGTTGGTGTTCATTACATTACACAGAGTCATATAGAATTTAAGGTCCTATACGTTAGTCTGCTTCTGAATCAACACAGGCAAGTACATCCAAGGCAGAAGAAGCAAAACCCTGGATGCCTCTGTTGTAGCTGGAAATATGAGAATAAGTCTTCTGAATGTGTGTTTATTTTGGAGTCTGAGAACAAACCAATAGTAGCAGCGCTGCTTTATGTGAGGCCTGGAGTGAAAGAAAATATCTATTTTCACCAAAAAAAAAAAAGAAAGTGTGATCAAGTTAACTTTCATCTTTTCTGCCTTGTCCCATGTTGCTGTCACATCTCATACTCTGAGCGCAGCAAGGCTCTCTGAGGGGCTGAGAGGGAACTGAGGCACAAATTAATCGATAAAGAAAAAAGTAACTTAATTTTAAATGTAATTGTAGAGCATAGATTTTAGGTAAAAGAGCTCTGTTTAGGTTCCGTGCAAGTTCCTGATTTTCTCGAGGATTTTGTCTAGGCTGGCTTTGTGAGAGCCAGGCACTGCTCCTGCCCTGCTGGAGCAATACCTGGGGTAAGTGTGGTGTCCCCCAGTGCAGAGGTATTTGAAAATTGGGAAGGTGACTGAAGAATGGCGATGTGGCAGCATTCCTTCAGAAATCATTGCTTTTCTCAATAGAAACAAAGTTTCTTCAGACATTTTTGAAGAGTTAATATTTTGAAAAGAAAATTAAAAATTCACTAAAAAAAAAGCGCTGTAATATCCTTCATATGCTCTTTGATACTCCACCTTGATTTTTAATAGGTATGTAAAAAAAATTGGCAAAGATCTTTCAAAGTGTTTTGCAGTCCTACCTTCCACTTAGTTCTCATTTTGTACGCTTTCTTCACAAATCCAGCACCATATTACCAAATTATGTTTAATGGGTTTTGCTTAAAGTTCCTTCAGGCTTCCAGCATTCTGCCCACAGTCAGGCTACTCTCTCCCTCTGCCCATTCTGGGTGACATACAAGAGGGGCCGTGAGCTTCCTGGTCTGTTCTGGGAAGCTGTAATGTAACTCCAAATCGATTGTTTTTTTCGATGGAGCTAATAGTTCCCAAATCCCCACTTAATACTCCTGCTTTGCGGATGTCTCTCCTCCAGTGAGCACTGTGTGCTAATCTCTTGTTCTTCCAGTGTATGCATCCATACTTAATTTGGGGAAACAGGCTTAAAGCTGTTAAACTCGTGTTAAATGCTCAGAGTTGGCTTTTACAGCTATCCACATCCGAGAGCCAGAGCGCGTCCCCAAGCCTTCCCAGCACTCATGGGGGGTGACGTTAATCTGTTTGGGGAGTTTGCTGAGATCCTGGCTGCCCTTCCCTCACCATCTTCCTACAGGCTATAAATCATCACTAAATGTATATCCACATTTCTGTTGAATTGTGGGGAACTTTCCTGATTTACACCAGAAATATGTTTGCCTCTGAATTATCCATGTGGTGTAGGTGGAACAGTATTAGATCTTCTATTTCTTAGAGGTAACATCCCTGTTTGTCTGTGAGGGAGGCTGCAGCTTGGGTCAGGCTTCGGTCTGAGGTCTCTCTCATCCTCTGGAGCTTCTCTACGTGGTCCTGCCACAAACCCCTCCCAGGAAAAAAAACATTCTCCATTTATTTGTAGGAAAAAACAGGCAGAGAAATGGAAGAGGTGTAGAAACGGTATTCTCTCTTTTGTTCCTTCCTATGGGATTTAAAACTTTGACAGCTCTTTCTGTTTCGTTTCATGTAATACATAGAAACGATGTCAGATGGAGGACGTGTTTGCGCTGTGCCATTGTAGCCTTGTTTTCTTTTAGGGGCAGCAGAAGGCTCGAGGAGTAGCTCTGTTTAGAAAACTGTGTGCTTGGTAGCAGTGAGAGCTGCCTGTGCTAGCTGTACATCATGCTGCTCTGTGCCACACCAGCACGCAGCTCTAGGATAATGGGGCTCAACAGCAAATAATTTGAATTTTTGTGTAATGGACCCTGTTTGTTGCATCTGTGTTTTACCTGGAGGGGTGGCATTTTAAGCAGTTTACTTTTGTGGTGAAGTACGTTTTCCTGTTCTCTGCAAAATGGGAAATAATGCCCGAGCTGCCCAGCCAATTTTCAGTAAATTAGTAGACTTTTTTTTTATTGGAGCACTGATCACTTAATTTTGAATTGTTTTAAAGAACATAATGCATATCACTAGGAAAATACTCTTTTTCCAATAGAGGGAGTATTAGTGCCAGGCAATGCCCTTCTTTCTCACTCTCTTTGCATCTTGTAAACCTACCCATTAGCAAATAAAATGCGTGCTGGTGGCTGGTGCTGTTTGGCCTGAGTTTGCTCCCACTCTGCACTTCTGTTTGCCCTTCGATGGGCTGGCAGGGTGGGCTCGGGTTTCTCGTTTGAGTCATCAGGGCCCAAAATGACCCCAAAACTCAGGCCAGTGCAGGTGAAATAAGGATCTGACCCAATACAGGTGTACTGAATTTCCAGCAGCTGCCTTGATCAGGAGTTTACCTTCAGGGCAAGAGAGGCTGATCAAAATCCAAGTTTGGGGGGCAACAACCCCCAATTTACTGCCTGCCCTTTGGCAGTGAGGAGGGCCTGGAAATCAAACTTACAACCTCTGCAAGGGCCAAGGGGACAGGGAATCTCCTGGAGAAGCCACTGGGGCAGCATGGGGAGGTGGTGGAGGGCAAGTACAGCGGCTGCGAGCCGACAAAAAGAGGGCTCAACAAAGGCTGTAAACCCAGCATGAATCATGGAAATGGAATTAACTTAAAATTATACTTTCAAGGTGAAATATTAGTAGCTGTAATGGTTTGTTTTCATCAAATGATCACAAGCCGCTGTGATTTTTAGAAAACTTTTCCTGGTAATTTAGCTCTGGGATATATTGTGTGTGCCGCCACATCGTTAATGGGGAGACGTAATAGGGTGTGCTGTGGGGACGGGGGCTCTCGATGCTGGAGCACACGGTACGCATTTAAAATGTGACAGGGAGATTTATAACACTTCTGGTGACACAGGAAGATAAAATCCAGTAGCCAAAACTACGGAAAATTAATTTAGATAGAAAAGATGCATCCCTTTGTGCGTCTCCCATCTGCTGTTGTGGGATTTCTGCATAAATCTATATATTTTGGTTCTGTTTAGTGCTGTGGGTACTTTGATTAATTTAGCTACATGTTACTGTCATGTTGGGAACATTCATCTTCTGTCTTGAAGCATGTACTCCTCAGCCTCTCTATCATTCCACCCCTTCAGGCCTTATTTTCATCACATTTAAGGGAACTCTCCCCTGCCTGTCTTTATCTTGTTAGGCTTTCAACAGCTTAAGTTGAATCTTCATTCTTTCACTCTTGCTGTCAGAGCTCCTTTACCAAGTTATCTCATTTTCCTATTCATAACATCTAACCCATTATATTTAATACTCAGGCACAATTGCATCTGAACATTACGTAGGACTTGCCAGCACAAATACTTGTAAATGAAATCAGACCACCCCTGGAAGGAGCAGTGGTGGCTTTGTGTTGCCAGTATATTTTAAATTGAAAAATGCCCAGGACTAAATCCAGTCCTAGAGTAAGTGGCTGCAGCTTGAGTGAAGTCAGCAGAGCTTCATCTGCTAAGCTGAGATGGATTTGACCCCTCAGTATGGCAAGCTGGAAGGTTAATAACGATCACATAATCTGATATGAAGCAGAAATTAATGTCAGCACTGTCCCTGGGGTGTGTACAGCTACAGAAGACAGAGCCCTTTAAAGGGGTGGGTAAATAGTTGTGTTGGTCCTCTTCGGACTGGAAAACTGAGGCAGGGAAGTTGAGGGACTTGCCAAATTTCAGTGAGTGACCAGTGCTGAAGCCTGTCTTTTGCCCCAGTCTCTTTCCATGGCAGCAGTTGAGGGTCCTCAGCCCTGGGGCTTTGTCCCCATCATGCAGGGTTTGGTTTTCCTCCCAGGTCTCTCCTCTGCTCTTTGAAATAAGGAGATGTTGCAGTAGAGATCCTCTAAACAGCAAAATAATAATAAAAAAAATAGAAAAGTAAAAAGAGGCTGATGTCTAGGTTAAGCACGTTTCAGCGCTGCTGTATTGCTCTTTTCACCTTCCAGAGGTTCCTGCAGTGGGGATGTGTTGTGGAGGAGGATCCTAACACTTCTGCCTGCAGCAGGAACCTGGTCATGTTGTGAAAGACGGTTTGAGAATTAGTTCCTTCTGGTAGCACCAGACAAAACTCAGTGACCCAGGAAATGCTTTCCTCCCCTCTCTTCCTATAGCTGCCTTTTCCTTTGGCAAGGTGAATTTTTGATAAGTGCTTCATCCTTTCCCTCCCAAACGTGGAATTTCTTCCCCAGAAAAACGTTCTGGCTCAAGACCCAAGGCTGGTCAGACTCAGCAGAAGCTAGAAACAGGTTTTGATACAGGGCAGCATCCTGCTGTTGGCAGAATGAATGCGCCAGCCTGGAGAGCGATGCTGGAGAACGCCGTGTGGCCGGGGCTGCTCCCTCCAGGGCTGTCTTCGTGCTCTCAAAGGCCTCCAGAGGGGTAGAAGTATTTTCTCCTTGCACTGCTCCATTTTTAGGAGGAGGAAAGCTATTTCAGGCCACTCTAAAATGTTTTTATGGCTCTTTCTGAGCCCTCTGCAGCTAGCCGGTCTCATGGTAATTAAGGCATTTGGCCTTACAAGTGGAAGGATTATGAAAACATCTTCGGTGATTTCTAAAAGTGCTCCAATTTATTCCCAATATAGGATTTTTGTGTGTGTGTGTTTATGTTTGCTTTCTGATTTTTGTTTTTACAAATGGATGGTGTTATGTGAAAATATGGTATCTGCCACTTTCACTGGGGTGCTGTGACCCCACTCCTGAGGGTGAAAAACACAATAGTGCGTTTCCTGAACATTAATATTCACAACTCACTCCGTAGTGGATTATTTTTATTAACTGGGGCAATCATAATATCTTTGCTTAGCTTTTACTTACCCCTATTGCAGACAAAAGCCATTGGAAGATTTGCATGGGAATTTTTCTTGGACAGAGGTAAGAAAAGGGCTTGGATTTGGGGCTCAGGGAAAATGTGCTGCCTGTGGGATCATGACACTGAATTCACACCGCAATTAGCCATCATCTCCATATTTTTCAGAGTGATGACTGATGTTTTAGCTCTACCCTTCCCACTAAAACCAGACCAGCAAAACCAAACACTTTTCCTTAAAAATTGATTTATTTTTTATTTTTATTTATTTATTTTTTTGATAGCGTATAGGTGATGAGGTGATGTGGAAATGTTATACACCCACTGGGCTTGGGGTGGTGGCAACCACAGTGTTATGAGATACTTTGCATTTAAACGAACCCATAAAGTTGATGGGATGAGGCAGTGAGAAATGAAAAGTATCACTTCCAGGGCTAGGAAAACAAACGACTTCTTGCGGTCCACCAGAGATGCCTGGGGCTGGTCGGCTGTAGGCACCCCAAACTGAACGCCTCGTGCAAGCCCCCATCTGTGCTGTTAGTTTTAACCCAGAACTGGAAGGCTTGATGTTGGTGCTGGTGATGGTACAGACGGCCAGCAATAAACTCTCCCGAGTGTGTTTCTGAATTCTCCATGATAGAAACAAATAGAGATTTAATAATGTCAGATGAACATGTAAATGGAACAATCTCCTAAATAATCTCATTACAAGTCCTCGTGCAGTCAATGTAATCAGTCTGAAACCTGGCAGGTATAAAGAAAAAATACCCTTTTGCAAGACCTACATTTATTCATATATATCTACAACTATTTATATCATTGACTTGAGGCACACATACAGGTTAGTGCCTTTGGGTCTGGGTGCCTGAAACATTAAAATTTATTATTATTATTTATTTTTATTAGCTTCATGTGGCAGAAGATTTATAATATTCTAGTTTTATTAAGTACTTGTGGTTTTTAAAACTGATCGTAATTGTTGCTGGGCAAATCTCAAAAGGGGAAGAGGGCTGGTTGGTTTAGTTTTGATTAAACTTTCAGAAGTTTGGGCATTTATCCAAGCTATCTCAACATTTTGCATTTCTAATAGGGGTCTGCCTATCTTGTGAGGATAGACTTTTTTTTTTTTTTTTTTTTTTTTTTTTTTTTTTTTTCTTATCTTTTCCTTTCTTTTTTGCTTTCTATTCTTTTGTGAAGGTTCCTGTCCTCATACTTGGGTCAGACACATGCCACTGTATTCTGGCACACATATTCTTCTGGAATAACATATAATATATATCTATATAAAATATATAGTATTTTATGTGTATATATGTATTCCAGGCAGAATAAATACTATTCTGCCTGGAAAAGGCAGAGTTAGGAAGCCTTCAAAAAGTTTTTTACAACAAATTAAAAAGAAGCTATCTGTATCCCTTTACTGTCAACCCTTAAAACCCCGATTCAGTTTTAATTATTTCCTACTGTAGCTTTCTCTTAATTGAGATTCTGCAATTCCAACCTTGACGGTCTTGGCCATGGGCATGGTAGGATGCTGATGCAGAGAAATCCAAATACTATGTGACTCTTCTTTGATATGATATGACAAAAATAGGAGCCAGGAACTAGAGCGGATAGGGGCATCTCTTGGTATTGTCTTGCTAAGTCTCCTGATTTTATTACAAATGCCACCTTACTTGGTACCTCTCTCAGAACTGCTTTATGGTTTGTCTATACATGGGGATAGATGCAATTTATTTGTCTCATGTTTTTAAATTTAATTTAAAGGATGTTTTTAGTATAAATTACTTCTGGAATTATTCAGGCTTGTGTGAGCAGATGAGCAGAGTTCTCGGGAGAAGGAATGTTGAAGGGGTGGGTACACCAGTCGCTGAGGAGGAGAGGTGTTTGGGTGGGGGAGGTCTGTACGGCCCCGGTGCCCACCACGGTCTGGAGGACCTGGATTTCTCTCCTTGGAAAATCGGTGTCATGGGGGGATGGATGGGACCTCTGCACCTGGATCCTTGCCATCGAGCACAGAATAGCTTTCGGTCTTCAGTCTGGGAGCCATGCTCGGCTCACAGGCTTTGTGTGGGAATTCTGGGAGCGCTGAGCAGACCTTTATTCCTTTCTTCATTGAGAACAACTTTCTCCATTTCCTCTCAAGCACAGGCTGTTGCTGTTATAATTGTGCAATTCCACCTGGGTTAAAACTGAAAAGTGTTTCTAATTGGATCCAGGCTAATATCAGTTCTGCACAGTGGTTTTCCAGCGTGACCATGATATTCC
>CM021773.1:21562077-21599857 GCA_011076525.1 Nettapus auritus
AAAAATGAAATAGGGATCCCATTTGCAAACGTGAAAACTGAAGAGACTATCTACGGTTTTGTGCAGGGCTTTGGTCAACCTCATCTCTCTGTCATAAGGCCAAGGAGATGCTTTCTATAAAAGTGAGTTGCCCCACTGGGGCTACCTTTCTGTGGGACCTGGAGAGAGCTTCTTTATTGCCTTGTACTTGGGTTGTCTCATTTTGAAACAGGGATTTATCCTATATTTCACATTATACTATTAACATTTTTCAATCATTCAACAGCGTTTAACAGCAACTGTCATGACACTATCACTGGCTCAGGTTAGCTCTGCCTCAGAGGCTTAATTATTTATTGTTTCTAATATGGGAGGTGGGTGATGCTGGAAGTGCAAAATACTGCTTTTCATCACCAAAAACCCATTTCTCTTCCTATGTTTTATTATATTATTTTATTTATTTATATGCTCAATTATTCTGACTCAAATACTGTTCTATAACCGAAAAGCAGTTTGGGATGCCCTGCAAGGTGTCCACAAATGTTGGAAAATTATTTTGTCAGGATGGGATTTTTAACAGCATTCCTGTTGAAATCCAGTGGGAGTTGGGGGCTGGCTCCCTCCATGTCCCTGTAGCCAGGTTGTCCTTAATTATATTTATGTGTAAATACAGAAAAATCATGACAGTCAAATAAATTTTGTTGGATTAGAAACAATATTATCAAACTTCACCAACACATCCAAAATGTGATTGCTCTGATGGTTAGAAGCCTTCTGATGGTCCAGCCTGTGGTAAGCCACATCTGGTCCTCACTGGTTGGTTTTGGCATTGGCCTAGTTTAGATCAAATAGCTCCCTTCTCTGGTACTTGCCAGTGTGAAGAACCAAAGCAGAAGACCTGCCCCGTGTCATTCCAGCTCTGGGCTCCAGCTTTCAGGCAGATTCTCTTGGTTTCTTCCCCAGGCATGCCTTGTCCCAATCCTGTCACTCCACTCCTCAAAGCCACCCAATTGTCCTCAAATAATACCCTCATCTTCTTCTTGATCAACATGTAATTGCATTAATAACATATAACGTACATTTATGCTGATGATTCTACTCTAAGCAAGTGCTACTTTGATACAAGTAAGTGAAAATTAGGCACACCATTTTGAAAGCTGGGCCTGATCTCCTCCTTTGTCTTTAAAGCTTTCTGCTAAAAATGTGTTGAGTTTTTCAGCAATCTTGTGGGAAGACAGGGCAAAGAAGAACATTTTTTCCCCACAAAAGAGCACTGGCTAGAATACCACATCTTTTTAAAATTCCTTTCATCTTCCATATAAAAATATTATCTTTACAGTAGAAAGGATGTTTAATATTTCCCTACTTTTTACAGTTTTATAGTTGCCTACTGGTTTTTCTCAAATTTTCAAATTTTGTGCCAGTTTTCAGCCAGGAATAAAATGTTAAGCCAAGTTATAAACCACTAAAAGAGAAACATTGGTACAGCCTTAAGTGTAATAACAATGCAACTGTGTCCAGTATTTTGATATCTGTGATATTAATTTGTACATTTTGACTTCCTAGATTTACATTTGAAAGAAAAAGTACAGGATTTTTTTCTAATTAGGAAATCATTGCTCCCTGCCCGGTTGAGAAAGCAGCGACCGCGGGTCTGTGTTATGGCTGAACTCCCAAGAAGAAATGTCAGGGCTGCTGCTCTCCTCTGTTCCGCTGGTGTCAGCAGGAAAAACCTCACTGCAGCTCATGGCAGAGGGAAGGTGTTAATGCTGTGAAGGATCAAAACCTTCCCTATTGTTTCCAGGAGACAAATGACGGGTCCCACTGAATACAACAGGTGCTATTTCAAGGAGATAAGCACCCTGTACTAAAAAAAAAAATATAAAAAAATCACTTTCTCAACTTTATGGGAATGGCTTCCCACCGCAAGCTTAAAAAATTAAGTTGATTATATGCTCCTTTGAAGCAGCCAGAAGTGTCACTTCCAGTGACATCTGAAACGTTAGAATTAACAGCTCTGACAGCTAAAGGAGTGACCTGCAGCGGGGCCAGCACCACTCTAATCTGAATAAGAGGAAGCTTCAATTCCTTGATGGTTGGCCAATACTATAATGGAGGGAGCACCTCCTGGGGAGGCCACCAGGTACCTGCCACCACCCTGCGGTGGGACAGGGCAATGCCAATTAACCTCATGGCTGCTCACAGCCACCTGCAGAAGGACACAGGTTGGTTAAATTTCAGAAATGGGCTCGTGGTAAGGCAGTAAAGCAAGCATGGCTTGGGATGTATGTGCGTATTTCTTTAGGCCTTTCAGTAAGCTCTGATAAAATTACCTTATTTATTTATTTATTTATTTTGAAATAATGGCATTGTGAATATGCTATATATGTGTATATATATAGGTTTAAATACTCAGGCATTCAATTTTGGTGCACCCAGGGCTGTGGGTGTGAGGATTTGTCCTACTCGTTGCTGTGGGGGCCTGCAGGTGCTCCCCTCGCACAGCTGGCATATAGGGGTCAGCTGGGCTGGAGTGTGGGGTGGACGTTAGAGCCTCTCCCTCTTAGACTTGGTAAGTTGTTTTGCTAATTTTATTTGGTTTAAAAGCTTAACTTACATTCTTGTGTGAAACTGTTAAGCTTCCTCTAAGCATGGTTTGTGTAACTCAACAACTCCAATAAGGTAATAGTCTTTCAGTTTCTCCCTCTGTACTTTATGATTCTGAAGAAAAGAAAACCTTTTCCCTTTTATAAAATAATGTTAAAATGACAAGTGGTTTCTTATGGCCTGAGCTGTGTATTTACTGACCGTGTGGTGCTGCTCTGGAAATAATGTCCTTAGAAAAATACGTGTGGAGAAATTTTGATCTCATGGAAAGTAGTGGCGAAAATGGCGTCACTTTCCACAGGGCTGGTACCTGCTGTTCAGGGCTCAGTGGCATTTGAATGTAAATTTTAAGGTGAGCTCAAATACAAGCCCATGCTTGGAGCAGCTCTGACTCCAAAGGGAAGTCTGTATTTGAATTTAATGTCTTAAACTTGTGGCTAATGAACTTTGAAGAGGGTCTGTACATAGGCAGGACTCTGCAGGAGGGAAAGAGCTCGTAGAATGCCCTATGGGCAATACTCTGTTGCCTCTGCAGCATTTCCACCTTTGGTAAAAATCGATGATCCTTACTGTTATTGAAGTGGCACACTTAATATGCTAAGTGGGATGGGTGGGAATTGTGCCTATCTAACAGTGAACAGCTTTTTCTTGAGGTGACCTTTAATATTTTATTGCACCGAAGCACCCACAGAACAATTCATAAGGTCAAAAAATTGTGTGCTTAGTCATGGACTTCCTTCACTTGTTTGGTGTGCTTGGACTTTTCCTATCCTCCATAAGCGTCGTTTACTCCTATCAAATGAAAAAGACTCCAATGTTAGTCTAAAGGTCCATTGCTTAATACACACTTGCTGGTTATTTCCACTCCATTCTCTTTGGTAGTATCTGATTATCTGCCTAAATGGTGCAAAGCCTGATTAGGAAGACAAAACGGTAATGGGGTGAAGGACAGAAACCACTCCATTCGTATGGATTTAACCCCTTTTACCACAATATTGTTGAACTTCTTCAGAGGTTACTGCACTGGGAATTTAAATTGCTCTGTCTGACCTCTGAAGTGTCAATAACATTTCTAAATACAAAATCACTTTGGGGAATGCTTCAAATATTTGCTGCTTCACTGGAGAAAGGGTGGCTTCTCCCAAAAACTGTATCTGCAAAGATGTTATTTTTATGTGTGCGCTCTTCAGAGTTCAGAACATGGAGGGCAAATGGAAATACAGCTGCTCACATTTTCTGTGATTCAGATCTTGTCTTCCATGAAGATAAAACTCACCCAGAGTGAAGCTTTCCTTGAATGTCCCTCTCAAATGCTATGCTGAGTGTTTATATCTACTGTAGGACTTTGTGTGGGATTTTCAGTGAAATACAGAAGTGTTGATGTATGGGACACTGAAAGTAGTTGCTCTTACGTACTAAGCCAGAGTGGCTTTATTTTCAAAGTGCTGTTTTAATGTGTTAGCTGTGGAGCACAATGGTTTTAGGTTGCAAAATGGTTTTAGGTTTGGTGTGGTGTCAGGGCAGCCTCATCAAGCTACAGGTGGGGTGTACCTTTAGGTGTTGTCTGTAACAACAGAAGCAGGTTGCTGACTTTGCTTAGTAAGATTTCAGCATAATCTGTTTTCTCAATGCTCTGTAGCTTTAAATAAAGCACTGACTTAAAGGGTAGGGCTGTGATAACAGCGAGGCACTGCATTTGCTTATTTACTTTGGCTGATGGACGCTCCTGTCTGATCTGATAGAGAGCTCAGGTGCTGTGTCCCAGCTGCAGTTTGGGTAGACACCTTTGTGCCAGCTAGATACCTGTGTGGGTTCAAATGGGTGTTATGTCAGACCTTTATTTCTAATGGTGATTGTACTGTAAAACAGCCAAAACATTTAATGTTAGACACAAATTACTTCAACTATGTGGCAGCACCATAAACTGACACTGTAAACGGCTAGGAAAGCTCAGGTGCACCTGGTGCAGAGCCCAGAGGGAGCAGGGCTCCAGGCACCGCATGGAGAACACTTCTACATCCCAGCAGGGACAGAGGAGCTGGGTCGTTGCTTGCTGGCGAGGCTGTTCCCCGGTGGTTGGTGTGCTCACTTGGTGTGTTCCTATTACCAGGGCTCCTGCCAGGGCCCTGCTCCAGGCAGGGACTCAAATGTGCATAGTGCTGGCGTGGGAAGGTGTTGGAGATGGTCCTGTATTTTCACACATCTGCAGGGTGTCCCTGCAAACTCCCCAATAAATCCTTCAGCTCTGGGGTACATAACAGCAATCTCTCCCTTCGCTGTGTGCTTTCAAACTGCAGCGCTAATGCAGCCTCTGCTATCATGCTATAATATAAAAAGAGGGTAGGAGGGTCAGATGAAGTTATTAACACAGCCCCGAGCCTCCATACAAAAAGTTATGTGGAGGTTGGTGCGCTGGAGTGGGGCTCCTTGGTTTGGGATGGAAACTGATTCCTCTCACACTGGCAGCTCGTGTTCACGTGGGCAGAGTACGGGGGCCATTTGCGTGAGGAGCTGGAGTGCTTTAGGGCACAGGACAACCATGTAATCCACTTAAGGTTTTTAGTGCATACTCCGCTTATTTAACCAAAAAGTCTGTTTAAAAAAAAAAATCTTCTCTAATAGAATATTGTTCTTTAATGAATAGGCCCCCTTGTTATGGGACAGCTTAGTGTTGTTAACGTTTTTCTCTTGTTTGGCTTTATTAGGTGCTATCTCCCATGGCTATCTGTAAAGCCAATTAGTGGAGAAAATAACAGCCATATTAATCTCCCCAAGCAGTGTGAGGAAAAAGTCATAATATCATAGGGAAATTGTTCTAAGTGTGAAAAATTACCCACTTCGTCTATTTCATTTTTCTCAAACTCCAAAATTAATGACTTTCTGAAAAAAAAAAAAGATATATTTATCTCTGTATAAAGGGAGAGATTTGATGAATGCTAAAGAGAAACCGATAGAGCTTTAATAGAAATGTATATGTCCATAATCCTATGAAATCCTATGAATCCTATTCCAGCATGTTAAACTGCTGATTTGTATCTCTGTGTCAAATATAATTACTGGCAAACAGGAGCCGTGCTATAATATCTATTAATCAAGATCATAATTAGGAATTTAAGAAGCTGTTTGCTTGAGTTGGAGCTGCGTTGAGGCAGTGCCAGAGCTCCCGAGGCTTCAGCGTGTGGCTCCATCTCCAGCCTGGGTGCAAATGCTGCTGGTGCGGGCACACACAGGCCGTGTTGTATTCAGGGATGGGGGCAGTGGGTGCCATGAACAGGTGCAGCTTTTTGTACCAAGTCAGCAAAAAGGCTTGATTTTGGGGGAGTGTTTTCATGCCATAAATAAGTCCCATTTGGTGACGTGGAGTCCTTGCTTAAAATAATCCACTGAATCCACATCTTAGCTCAGTCTCTGTTTTCCAGCACGGGAGGGAAGAGAATATACAACAATTTCTGTAAATAATATTTCTGAGCTCTTTGGATCCTTCTGACCTCTGCAAGTGCCGTAGGAACAAAATGGGCTTTGGAAAAAAGATGGCATTAATGGGCTTCTGGTTGTGGCAAAAGAGAAGGAAGTGATAGAGGTGAGTGCAGTGCTGTTTTCAGAAAGCTCTGTCAATTGTTAAAATAGCTGGCAATTCATTAGTTCAACACACTTGTGTATTTTGGTCCTGAAATGGTTAATTTTATTTTTCTATCTTTTATTTCTTATTCCTATAGAAGGCTGCCAGATGCTTGTGAGTTTGGCAAATTGGGATCACCTCCTCTGTCTGTTTGCTCTCTCACTTGTTTCTATTTTTTTTCCTTTCCTTCTGCTTCTTATTGTTAGTTCTCCAGGTGTATTTTCCTCAACTTCTGCCCGGTCTGGTCGTAACAAGCTGAACATGGCGTGAATGTTCCCAGCCTCATTTTAACTAAATTAACTACACTTACAACCTCGGTGTCAGAGCTCTGAACAATGAAACTTGCCACCGAACACATGAAACAAAAATGAAATTAGCCAGTGGTAGGAAACTACAAACAGCTGAGGCATTCAATTGTTAGCCATTTGAAGGATTAACTTCTAAATCATGTAGAGCTCCCTTGGTAGTTTAGCTAGTTGGGCACTCAAGGGTATATAAAAACACACTTTAAAGTAGAAATGTATTTCTTCACCTATAAAAAAGAGATTTACTGGCAGGTTGTGATATTATTAATACAGGATTTTTCTGCCATCGTACGTAGTACTTAATCACGCTTTCTTTTACTTTCTGTAAACCCTTCTGTTGGGTTCCCAGCGAAGGACAGTGCGGATGGACTTGGTGCTAGGAGACAGATGACACTATTACCAGGAAATATGTTACCAACTTAGGTTGGAAACAACTGCCTGTATGCAGTTCTGGTATGTTAATAACTTCCTCCTGTGGATATTTGTCCACTAGATGTAGTTAGGACCAGAGGAGTATTTAATACCAAAATATGGTTGTTATTTTACTATTAATTATTGGAAACTTTCCGTTTATTTGCACTCTACTGAAAGCAAAGATACGCCAACAAAAGAGATTTTTAGTAAGACTTGGTGGAAGATTTTCTTTGTTAAAGCATTGCAGAGTTGCTGAGGGCTTAATCAGAACTACAAAAAAGGGAACTCTGCTAATTGTGGTCATACGCTTATTTGAATTCAGTCTCTTCCGTGTCATGTGAGAACACTGTCATGGGCCTATGGAGCTTCACAGGGAAAAAATCCACAACTTTCTCTAATGTTTCTTTCAAACAAGACCCTGAAGTCCTCAGACAGGGGTTTATTCAATCAAAATCCTTCAGATTGCACAATTAAGATTGATGAATTTTATAGGAGTCTTTTTCTCTTTGAATGAATAGCACTAAACAGAGGTGACTTCCTTTCCTAGCACAGACTTGATAATGAATATTTATATACAAATATATATTTGTCCAGAGTCTTTTGCAGTGGAAGTCCAAAGCAAGGAGCTCATTGGGAGGGAGAAAAAAAAAATAAAAGAAAGAAAAAAATAAATAACAGCAAAACCAACAAAAAACTAAAATAGAGGGGGGAAATGTAGAATCACAAAGAAAACCTAAACAAATAAAGTGCAAACAGAGAGTGACAAGCGCACTCAGCACCTGGATTGGTTATGGATGAGACGACAAGTATATGATGAAATTAATGACCCTCTGTCAACTTTTTAGATCTCACTTTTAAAGAGAATGGACCAAAAATCAATAGCCCCCAAACCACTAGTACTCCAGTGAACCAGTTTATCATTTATCTTACTGCTGGCACTCATATAGAAAGTGCAGCCAAGCAGAGCGTAGGACTTTCATTGGTAGTCATCATTACATGCAGTGTTTGAGCACTCCCGTTAAAGGTCAGAGGTGTGCAGTACAGCTCCTCTGAGAAGTACCTATTTGGAATTACCAATATCTGTGTATGGCTTATCCATGCCATACACTACTTTTTTATTATTTTATTTTTATTTTTTTTTTAATTTTCCATGTGCGCTTTCCCCTGTCTGAGCTTTACCTGTTGGCAGAAGCAGCGGAGCTGCATCCTGGCAGCGGTGGCTGCGCACCCTCCGTTCAGGCAGAGGTGACGTCTCCATTTTCCTCTCTGATTCTTGGCTGCTGAGTCTTGGCTATTTCTATCTGAGCTGAAATAGCTGATATGAGCTAACACCTCTAATGAAAATTGTTCTCCTTTCTCCATGCCTCCCCCCCAGCTTCTAGCATGGTGTTTAACATCTGTTTTTAGGTGCTTAAGAAGTCCAGAACAGACAAGGCTGCATTTAAAGTTTATGTATTGCGTATGACTCTAGGTAGCTAATCCTAAATATGAAGAGGCCCCTTCCCACGCCCTATGTGATGGGTGTAAGGATTTGTTGCACGTGCCATAAAGCAGGCAGGTATTGAAGGACTTGAAAGAAAGGTTGTGAATAAATACAAGGCAAAATTTTTGCTACAGGGAAGTAATACATTACCAGTGTCCTTCTACCACGTGTGTCCTTCTGTCCAAAGTGGCTGCTGCAGGCTGAGGAGTTGTTGCAGTGGGGAATAATGTTAAAATGACAACAGCACAACATCTCTAGACAACAAAAAATGTATATAAGGGAAAAAATAGCTCTAGATATAGTGTATTACAGGTGGGAAATATGAGGCCAAGTGTATCCATAAGATGGCACTTAGAAAGGATGCACTGTGGTTTCAGTATTCTCTGGGATATTGAGCAACTTCCACTGATGTCAGTGGCAAAAACTCCCGTGGCCGTGAAGGTGAGGGCTGGACCTGCCGTGGGTCTGCCTTGGAGCTGTGCAGGCAGCAGATAAAATCAACGATGCCATCAGTTGGCTATAAGCAAACAAGCAATCTCTTCCATATTCAGTCAACATTTTTTCCCAGTGTATTAAGCCCGTATTTTATCCTGAAGAGTGAATAGAGACAATGACTGGAGTCACACCTATCATATCCTGTTTGCTTGTACAGTGAGTGCCCGGTACCAGAACGGCAAGCTCGCATGATGTGTGCCTTTCAAACAGAAAAGGCAAGTTGCTTCAAGTAGAACAATTCATGTGCTAATTGCAACCATTTCAATTTTACCACTCCAGGCTGGTTTCCGTGAATGAGGACGTTAACCTGTTAAGGCTTGTAATATGTTCAGACATTTAATACTTTTAATAAATATTTTCCTTCTTTTTCCCCCTTTTTCTTTTTTTGACAACTAGACCATAGGCTTCTTGGTGGAAGAAACTAGGAAAGTCTTGTTTGCTTTGACATCAAATCAGTCTGTATTTGGTGTGGCGATAGTTTAGCTCCAGGGGATACTTGATAAAAGCGGGGCAGAGAAGGATGATCTCTAACACAAGCCCATTTCTGGCTTCCAGCAGAAGTGTCTGAACCAGTTTGCTGCTACATCCCTCCTTGCAGAAGGACAGGCACCATTGCACTTGCATCCAGTGCCAGAAGAACTTGAATTTCAATACTTTTCTGGTTCAGGCTTTCAGTTTTAGTCATTCACTGAGAATAGTATATTTTTTTAAATGTATTTATCTTTTACCTACCGTGTCTCCCTGGCTAGCACTGCCATCAAACTGTTGCATTCACCAATTTGCATTTTTATGATCCACATTTCTAATTTTAAAGCAAACATCAAAATCTGGGTCAGGACAGGGAAAACTCTCACAAGTCGACTCAACAAGTGGAACTTGCAGCTGCTCTTTGGAGCACGCTTCAGAGCGTGCATTTTCCCAATGTGGCCAAATCCTTCCCTGCTGCCACTGCCCATGGCTGCTGGGTCACGGGTTGGTGCTGCTGGCGTGTGGCCCTGCTGTCACCCCAGGCTGCTCCCTGCACCGAGACTGCACAGGATTCCTAACAAATGTGTCTGAAGTGAACGCTTTTCAGCAAAAGTCTTCCCGTGTCTTGAATCGGAAGGGCCGCAGCTATTTTTGTGCACGCTAACTAGAGACCTTTCTCTTTAAAAGCGAGAGCTGGGCATGTTGTGTATGTTAGAACTTAAAAGCTTCAGCGGAGCTGCATTTTTGCGAGTTGTATTCATTCTGGAACTGTACCACAATTCATCATATTAAACTTCATTTGTTGGAAGCCTCGCACTGGAATATGGCTTGGTCTCTGAGGAAGTGCTTCATTTCTGTATTCCTTACCAATAACAGCGCACGCCACTGTCTTTTTATTACTCTGTGGCTAGCACCATTCACGCGGTGCATTTCTGCATCAGGGCTGGAGAGCCCCCCGTCCTGCTGAAAAATTTAGACGGCTACAGCAGTAATCAGAAATACCAATAAAGTGTCCCTGGTTCTAGGTGGTGATGTGGGATAGAGGGAGAGAAAGATATAAAAATGAATCATGATGTGAGACAGTATTGCTCTGGCAACTGCTTCAAAACCTGAGTGTAGTGAGACTCTATAAAGGCTTCAGAATATTCCTACGGTCCTAAAGAGACCTGCAAAGACATTGCAAACTCATCAGGCAGCTGGGGCTGTGAGGAGGAGGAGAAATGCTGTTTTGAGCCATTCATCCCCAAACAACAGATGTGCCTTAACCTAGAAATAGGTAATATGGCTTCCAAGCGAGGTGAACCGCTTTGGATAAACCTGGTTAAAAAACAACCACACGTTTTATGCAGGAAGCTGTCTGAGGTGTAAAGAATGGTTAAGTAAGTGAGTGGGACACCATTAATCTTGGTTTGTTTCAGCACTACATCTTTAGCTGTTGAAGAGGGGGGGAAAAAAACCTTGCTCCTAGCTCATAACCCAAGTGTTAAAACTGATGTCCTCCCCATTAGGGCCTGTAAACTCATTAGCACATGGCAATTTATCCTCTTTTATTTCTTCTCAATTATCCTATCATCCATTGTATCTGGATCTGATTACCCTTTCCCAGAGTCAAACATTATCTTGTAAATCATTTGCTTTAAGTCTAAGCCTGCCATTGCATTGCCCAGGATTTGCTTAGGCAGGTAATAAATCAATTAGCATTAAACTTGTGGCGTCATCAATTTTCTTTCCTTGCGACTGAAAAAAGGAGTACCTGAACTTTGTGGAGCCGTATCAGATTTCCTTACTGTCCACGTTGAGATTTCCTTTTCCTACCCTAGCTTTACCCCATATCCCATATCAATATCAATATATTTTGGACCAGAATGGAGAGGAAAGTGGTCGGGGAAACCCCCGCGGACCCATGTGTAAGGTCTATGGGAAGAGTATGGTTGACTTGGGCTGCTCTAGATCAAGCCCCCTGTAGCCAGGGGACTCTTTGATAAATGTCAAGACCCAAATGGTGATGACTGTCCAACAGGACTAGCTGTGGCCTCAGGAATGTGGAAATGAGGTGCTGCCCTCAAACACGGGGAGGGATGTGCTGGTGCTGTGCCAGCCCAGGGCTGCCTGCCCTGCTCGTCTCCAGCCTTTCCCTCAGGCACCAGCAGCCCTGGGGTGGTGGAAGGATGGTGCTGTGCTCCTGCCCCACCTCCTTCCTCCTGCCTCGTGCAGTCACCGTGGTTGAGGTGTCTCTGCAAGGAGCGGTGCTTTGGCACGGATGCAACCCAGAAGTGCTGTGGAGCGCAGGAGCACAACTGGCTTTAATCTAGTGCTCCACGCTCCTCCTCCGAACTTACTCCCACTACTTCTTGGCGGATCCCCAGGATCTGATCTGACAGTTACAACAACATTTATTAGCTGTAGTCTGGGCAAACGGTGTGAAGGGAAACGTTTCTTGCACCCGTTGTGTGTAACCTACCAGGGCAGTTGCTGACCCAGCATTCCCATTCGGATCTTGGTGCATGCAGCCTCCTCAGCACCGTGCTCTCCTTTCTGCATTACGCCTTCCAAACAGGAGGGGAAGATGTGCAACTTTAGCAACACTGCTTTGCCATGCTCTGACCCCAAATTAACTGAAAGTGAAATCTGTGCCTAGATCTTTTCAGTGAATACCCGAGGTCCTGTTGCTTCATTTACAAAATTCACTACACTGAGATGCTTGCCCCTGGGAGAAGGAAGCCGCCCTTTGCATGTGGGAAACCCACATGGAAGGAGATTCTAAAGCGGGTCTGAAGTCTGTCAGCATAAACTCAGCACCACTTTATCTGCAAACCTCTTGTGCTTACGTACACATTACCCGCAATCACTGTTCTCACAGGAGAGCACTTCTGCCTCTATTCCGTCGTGAAACTCAATAATTTTGGTAAGCAAACAGAGGATAAGGACCTTGAGGCTACCTTTCGCTGTTGCATATGCTAACAGCGTGGTGTTTTTTTTTGTGTGGAATATTTTTGTAGAGTTGAAGTTTTGTATCATGGTTATTTCTCTTTCTATGTCTACACTTGGAAAATTATGCTGCCAAAATCATGAATTCCACTGTCCAGGACTTGGACGTGGTAAAGGGTAGCTCATAAAAAGCCTTGCAGAATTGAATTAAAATACTTAAAATGTAGACTTGTGGATTAGTTCAGACGTGAACTTACATATTAGGGCTTTGCCTGAGTACTTACCCTTGCAGAATGAGTTATTTCATAAGTGCATCTTCCTCCCAAGACGGCTGCATCTTCCTCTGAAGGAGCTGGTGTTGGCCACTGCCAGGGATCGTATGGGGTCATCCCGTGCTCAGACCTGTGCTTGCACATCTCATCGGCTTACGTGGCCTGCTACACCTGGTTGCTGGTGTGAGGGTACCCAGGGCTTGTGCAGCTTCTCAGTGGTTGTCTTTGGGTCAGCCCTTCCGCAGAAGAAAGTTACGTTCTGATTTTTGCGCTGTTTTGGGGTGTAACGAGTTATTGCTGCGCCCTATGTTTTGGTTGTTCCACAGTCTCTTATTTAAAAAAGTGTGCAGTAGGAAATAAGAAAAGCATACCTACACATGATAGAAGCTGCTCATTATGAAGGGAGACCAGGAGAAGTCCCTGGTTGTCAGCAGCACTGGGGTTAGCGTTTGTTTCTGTGGACGTTAGAAGGTTTCCTATGAGTTCAAGTTGTTGACTTTACCCCTGTAGCTGACCCACAGGCTTGCAGAGCCTGAGGAGCTTGTGCCTTATGCAGCTGTGAACAAATTGGCTAGGATGGGTGATATTTTATTTTACAGAAATCTTCCAGCTGGAGAAACGGAGAAAGTCAGCAATGAAATGACCAGGTTACAAAGCAAGTCTTCAGCAGAGGGAGAACAAAGAGGACCCATTTCTCAGTCTTGTACATCTGCAGGGCCATCTGTTTGTATCTGACTCTGATATGTCCCCCAGTATAAAGTATATAAGCAGAAAAGTCAGCACTTCTCTTTCCAAAAGTTAGGATTTGAAATGGGAACCCTCTGAAAGTTTTCATTAAAATCCCCAGGGATGTCAGACACAAGGAATTTCCTGGGACTCTTAAAGGTCATTTCTTGAACAGTTTCTTCTAAGCATATATGACAAATTATTCCCTTGGCACAATAAACAGTAAGCAAGCCCTTTAATTATAATATAGCACTCAATATCTTGAGACATTTCAGCATTTCCTATGTATCCTACACATTTCATTACAAGGAAAGGTTGAACGGAATTAAAAGGGTGACGTTACCCCAAGATTGATAGCTTACCTGTCCAAAAGGGAAAGTCACAGTGCAAGCGAACACAAAGGAAAGAAGGATCCAAACCAAGTTTTGATTGCAGAGGAGACTCGGATAAGAGAGTTTTTATTATCCCCAGCTTTTAGCCTTATTTACCATCAGGCTATCTTGCCACAAGCATGCTTTTTAGTTCTGACAGCTCTGAATTATGACCATTGTGGGATCCTATCTCATTAACTGAAATGGGAGAATAAAACATCAAACAATCATAAAAATAATTTGGCACTGTGAAACCACTTAGGAGCAGCTGTCAAACAGGTTGGAAGATAAAGTTCTAAATAAAAAGAATAGAGAGAGCTGCAATGTCCTGCCATATGCTTCCTCTGCATTATAGACTCCTTAATAATATGAAGTGCCTGTGTTTATGCAGAATAGGCCAGACACTCCATATATGATATTGATTATGCCTTAACCCCAATTTAGTAAAGACGTACTCCTCCTTTTCCTAATCAGATATTGCAGAAGCAGTTTTCTGAAAATGTCCCTAATGCCAAGACATATTTTATCTCCGAAGGCTGTGGCAGGAGATAGGGCTTTGTCTTGCCTGTTGTCATGGCTTGGAGCCCAGTTTTAGGACAGCGAGGCCCCTGTGGGGCTCTTCTCCAGCAGTTTTCATCCAGCAATTCAAAAACATACATCTTTATCAAGCTGTTGTTGTCAGACAACATTAGATAATTAATAGGCCATTTGTCAGCCTGCACAAAACATGTTAAAATCCCAAACACAATCAGGATAAATATAGTTGCCTGCTCTCTGAAGGCTTTTTGTTCTGACACGCAGGCATTGCAGGCAGATATTTACTATTAAACAAGACTCATTATTAATCACATCTAATGTTAATTAATTAACCGCCTCTGTGCATTGAGGGCTCTCTGTGACTTTCAATTGTTTTAAGGAGCTAATTGGTAACTTAGCAGTTTGCGTGTAAGTTGTTGTTTCTTGTTCGGTTCATGTCAACTTTTCCAACTTAATAGAATAACAGTTCATTAAAAAAAGGTATGAATAAACTGGGATATTTTTGGCAGCGTGGATTAAAATTGGAGTACGCCCACGTGTGAACTTCTTAGGGGAGGTATAATGATTTGATTCGGGCCCAGCTTTACTGTTGGCATTGTCAGATTAGGGCAGGTGCATAGATGCAGAGATCTTTGAGGCCTGGGAGGCAATTAAAAGGGGTGCAGATGATGTAACATCATGTCCACACAGCCCCAACACGACTGCTGGCAGATGCTGAGCACCCGGAGATGCCACAGCAGCCGTCTCGAGCCACCAGCAAATAAAGAAAGGGGGGCTGAGGAGCAGTGATCACAAAAATGTCTTCGACAACACTGATCCCTTTATGGTTTGGCTCTAATTCTCCTCAACCCTATACCTCACTCATCGCTGAGCAGTGGAGAGTGAATGTCACTCCTACTGGAAAAGTGCCACCAAGGCTGTTCTGTATCCTGTTTGCTTGATACACTTGACTGAGGAAAGGAGCTCTAGAAGCAGACCCAGCGTTCAGAAGAAGGGCGTCTTTATTTTTCATGAGAAGGGAAGAGAGGCAGGACGGCCAACACAGTGTAGGCCAGCAATAGATATGGAGTCCAACGAGGCAACAAACTGTTTTTGCAATCACTTTGCCTATGAAATTCCCATTGAACCAACCAGGAGGGCCATGGGAGTGAGGGCTGTAGGATTCAGTCCGAAAGATCCTCCAGACTGCACACGTCTCTTGATAGTGCTGCAAACCCTTTTTTCCCTTTTAATTATTTCCGTATGTTTTTCTTAGCGTGCTTATTTTATTCTACACTCCGAATATGACTTGGATGCTGTGATGGTTGGTTGTGCCGGGTGTTATGGCGACGATGTGCGCACACAAGGAGAATTAGCTTGCAGAGCTGTAGAAAACTGCTTTGTAGAAACTGAGAGGGATAGGATTGCTTCATCACCCTAGAAATCCTGCTCCTGCAAAACTTGGTCGGAAAACAGCAGGAGCCCTGTAGGAGTCCTGCACATAAGGAGTTTGCAGACTTAATCCCAAACAACGTGCAAAAATTGTTTTTCCTTCACATTCTCATTAAACAATTTGGGGACATAAGTTTCTGCACTACAAATACTATGAATCTTTTAAAATAGTCACTAATTTCATCACCCACTAAATAAAGATGACATTTTTGTGAAATATTTCAGCTTCAGACTGTCTGTCCAGCCATACTTCTGCGCTCTCTCCTCTTTGCTGTGTCAATATTTGTGTTACCAACCCTTATTTTGGAGGGTTTCTAACTTGATCTTGCATTTATTTTGGCGGAGAACCTGGAACACAACTTCTTACCGAGAGTTTGTTATGAGAAGTGATGATGATGATGGGTTTTGACTTGGAGAGGGGCTGGAGTGCTGGGGGGGGGAAGTGAAGTCCACCCCCTGGGTCAGAGGGACCGTCCCCAGGCAGAGGAATGGGCTTTTTGGGTCCTGGATGCAAATATAGTTGTTGAACATTTTTGAGTCTGCAAGTAAAGGTCTAAAAGACAAAACTAGAGGCACAGATACACCCAGAGACTTTGTACAAAGTACCCTTGCCAACAAATATTCCCACATGTCTATGTTCATAAATGCACATGAGTAAATATATGTGTACTTCAAAAATTACATTTCTGTTGGTGTATCAAATATTTCCTTGCACGGTTATACCTAAATATCTCCCACACCAGGGGACCACAGCTTGGATTGTTTTATTCCTGCTGAAATGCTGATGCTGGATTGTGTGAAAGGGGGCTTAAACCACAGTGAAAAATGTCCTGCAGCCAACAAAGCCTGGTGCTGGGATTAAGTCAGAACCGCTGTTAGCATTACTGAACTTGCTCATTGGCTGAAACTGGAAGCGGTGCAAGAAGCTGCAACAAACTCTCTCATCCTAAGTCCGGCAATATGCTTCAATTAAACATGTGTCACAGGCACTTATCCTGAGAGCATGAGGCTGTTCCTGTTTGGTTTTCATGTGTAACCGTGCCTCTAAGCACAGGGTCCTTGGCTCCATCACGCCCTCGGTCTCTCTTGGATGCGTTTATCCAGGCTTGAAT
The DNA here is from genome assembly GCA_011076525.1 of Nettapus auritus. NCBI lineage: Eukaryota > Metazoa > Chordata > Aves > Anseriformes > Anatidae > Nettapus > Nettapus auritus. Next base: position 21,578,825 of record CM021773.1, read on the forward strand.
TGAAGGAGATGCTCAGGTTGCCCACAGCAGCTACCAGGGCTTTATTTGCAACCTGGAGCTGTAGGTGTGGTGTTGCGTTCAAAAACCTGATGAATTGTATTTTTGACTTGGGCTTCCTAAGATGCAGGCTTAAGTGGTTAAGTAGGTTTAAGTTAGTGTTTTGAGCAAGGCACATGCTTGAAAAATAATATTTGTATTGGCTCAGGGTTAGAAAATATACAATCAAGAGACAAACCAGAAACATTTTCTTTCAAGCTGTAATGCTGTTTTAGGAGGAAGGAATATTTTGTTCCCCAGACAGAGGAGGAAGCTTCTCTCATCCAAACTCTGAGCTGTGAAACCCTTTTTCAGGCAGAGAAACACTAAACTCATGGAAAGATTGTGAAATCACCCCACTGAGCTCTCCTTCCCTTGTGACCCCAGATGAGCGAGCTTCCTGGGAAGGAGAAGAAAAGCACGGCAACATCTACGGGGGATGCAGGCGTCTGGCACCAATCTGCATTTTCCCACCTGTTCTGGACTGGAGGCCTGCGGCCGTTCTGTGTCTGCCTTACACCTATGCCATTAAAAACACACAAAAGCGTCCCTTAGCCCAGGAGGCAATTTCCCTGACTCACATAATGACTGTCGGGTGGTGCCTAACGCTGACCACTGAGGTCAAACCCATATTGCCATACGGGCTTGCAGAGAAGCTTGCCTAGAGTTTGGTAACAAGAAACGTAAGGCTACCTTTGCTCTAAAAATGTGAAGTCATTTCAAACCGAGAAATAATTCCAAAGAGAATTTGTATATGCTTGATTGATTATCTTATTTTAATCCATATTAAAGCTTTAAGTCTTTAGGTGTGGCTCCTTAGTTCTAACATCTCATAAATTATGGCTATAATGAAGCAGTCATTTATCCAGGACTGATGATGAATGGCTTGCCCTAGGAGGAACTAAAGAATAGGCAAGTAGATCATTTTCATATTTGGTGAAAACAATATTAAGTACCCAGACCTCAGTGATTGCCCTAATAAATGAATAATCTGAGGTGAGGGGCTTGGCAGTCAGCGTAAAAAATAACCTGAGCTTTCTCTGTCATTTGTCAGGCTTTGCTATGACAGCATGCATTATGGGTAAATGAGCAATCAGCAAGAACTATGTTATGGCTGGGATGTTTTGGAGAAATTTATCATAAGCATTGCTTGGTACCTTTAAGACCTTACGGCTTAATGGCTATAGTGCATGACTGCAAGCGAACACAGCTCTTATTTACCATCCTATGCTTCATTTGCACTGGATCCCCTTTTTTCCACGTATTATGAGAGCGAGCCTCTGTCTGTATTGTTCCCCAGACTTTCTTTCCCTCACACGTTATGTCCCGGTCTGTTCCACGTTAGTTGTGAGGCACCGTGGTGTTTAAGGGATTTTGAGGCTAGCCTGCCCTGTGTAGTAGAGATGTCAATTTGGATTTAATGAGCTAAGTCAGTAACACATGGAGAGGATGTGTAGTGACAAAACCCTGGGGAAATGGGAGGAAACACGATAAACTGCTCCTCCAAACACCTGAAGTGCAGTGGGAAATTAGGCACTGTTACATCTTAATTAGCCTTGAAACACCCAGGTACAGTAGGGAGCATGGTGGAGGGTGGCGCGATACGATCATTCCGTGCACGTTCAACGCTCAACCTCCCTGCTCCAAAATTGCCCAATTTGTTCCTTTCTGCTGCTGAGACTTGGTGTCTTACCTGCCGGCTCTTCTCAAGATCATTTCAGCTGTAGCTTAGAGGAAGGGAAGACACAAAAGCACTGAACCTCCTACTTTCGTATCTCCTGCAAAATCATGTAACTGAAATATATCAAGGTTTCAGACCGTGCTGCAGAACTGGGGCACCCAGGTGAGCCAAGCAGCAGACCGGCAGGGCTGAGATGGTGCACGAGGAAGGGGAGTCCCATGCCGTGACCACGTCTGCCAGTGTTGACACAAGTGATAGCCTCAAGTGGGCACAGATGTTGAAATCCAGGCCCTGGATTTCTGTGAGACTTCGAAGTTGTGACCGAAATGGCTGGGAATTTCTCTCTCCCTAAGCAAACACAGATTAGCAGGAAAAGCTGCTAGGTGAAGGAATGAGCAACCAGAGTGCTCCTTTGCTAGGCTTAGGTTTGGGGAACAAAGCCTGTCCTGCCGTCACACCCACCTCTTCGTGGGAGGGATGTTACTTGCAATTAGCTTTTCTCTTGATTTTCTTAACATTTTGTTTTTTAGAGGATGAAATGATGCACTGACAGTGGAAAAAAATCAATTTTTCTTTAATCTGGAAAGCAAAAATGTACAAGCCAAACCATTATGTTTTCCAATGGCAGCAAAGGCTCAAGACAAACCTTTTAGATGAATTGTTGTCTGCTGCAGTACTGTTTTCTGTTCCTAAGACCTCATCCTTTGTTTAAATTCAGGTGGCACTGTGTTTTAGAAATGCCGGCTCCACCGAGAGCAGGACTTCTCCACATGCTCCAGGAGGAAGCCTCTTAGCTCCCCTCCAAGTTTGCCCTTCTGCTGATGTCCCACATCTTCCCTGCATCCACAGCCACGGGTTATATTGTTTTTATAATTTTGCACTGTCGTAGAAGAAAGGAATGTTAGAAAATGCTCTGATCTAGCTCTTCTAAAAATTTAAATGCCAGCCTGCCACGGCTTTCAATATCTCCTTACCTGCTGCCACTTATACCTTTCACTTCTCATTAAGGAAACGAAGCCAGAAGATTAAAGCACTCCCAATTTAGCTTTTTAAATGGGGACTGAAAGCAGACCAGCTGAGAATAAGCGCCACTGAGAACTGCAGCTGGGCTGATGCTATTGGAAAAAAGAGACGACTCCTTGCTTCTGATCAGTCATTTAGGGCAGCTTGTTTATATGTAGGTCTGACATCAGATGAATACGTCCTGACCTTTCTCATTGAGATGAAAGTTTTACTGCAGACTGATCAGATGTCACATCACTAAATGCTAAGAGTTTCAATCCCGTCTAGGAACAAGTTCATCTTTGTGGAGCCCCATTAATATCCCAGAGATCTGCACAGGGATGGAGCCTCGGATGGGGCAGAGTGATCTCAGAGGCTTGAATTGTGGGAGACTAAATCTGGGTCCCAATAAACGCATTTGGAGACTCTGAGAGACTCTGCGGATGGGGAGAGAGGAAGGCAGTGGGTGGCGGCAGGTTCCTGATGTTCGTCCTTACAACTGAAGGAGCTCGATAGTTATAGGATAGTTATACAAATGGTTTGAATCAGAGTCGATTAGGAATATAATTGATGGTTTTGATTTTCATCAAGATGTCCTGGCAGAAAAGGATGGTTTTCCTTCAGCTATGGCCAGGGCTGGTTGGTGTATGGCTATGCAACAACTCTGGATGTGGTGAGGATAGGAATTTCTAAAGGGCCTGTATAAATTTTTTTTGGTTGGTACTCGTTTCCAGCAGCAGTTGGACACCTAGCTCTATAATATTTTTGGTGTAATATTTATAATATATTTATAATATATATATTTTCATTCTCATTCATAGTGCTTCCACTGTGTTTTTACTGGGTTTTGGGGCGATATACTAAGCAGCCATCAGTATCAAGATAGGGATGAAAGGAATTAAAATCAAAGACCTGGTTGTGTTTTCTGGCTGCTGTGCTCGTCCCAGCTGTTCCCCTGTACCTCTTTGCGTTGGTTCAAATTTGACAAAGTGACTAGGAAGCCTCCCTGGAGCTGCGGATCAGACCAGCAGGGAACGTGTTTGGAAGCAGCACCAGAACTCTTAGCAGGGAGGAGATCACTGCAGGTTGTCTGCGGGGCACAGATGAGCACAGCAGAAGGGACCAGGAGCTGAGCTGCTCCAAGCCATCTCTTTGTAGCACACAGATAGAGCTAGAAAGTAAATAAATGAAAAGCTCTGGCTCTGTGAGTTAAATGGGCTGAGCAGGGGATGGGATGAGCGCACCTCCCAGCTCAGGAGGAACAGGAAGAGCTGGGGGTGATGAGGAGGCACAGAGGGAGCGGCCGTGCCTGTCCAACAGGAGCTCCAGGCAGCACGGTCTCACCTGGTTTGTCTGATTTTGTGTTTGTGAGGTCCAGCCCAGGAGCCAGGGACAAGCCAGGTCCCTCCGTAACTACAGCTCGGTGCCCTTAGTGCGAGGCCTCCTTGGGATGGTGGTGTGATGGGCTTGGCTGACAGCTGCTTCCCTGAATAGCATCACTTACCAGAAAGCTGTATTGTCCCTTCCCTTCAGGGACAGGGGAACAAAGGGCCCCTTGATGTTCTCTGTGTCAGCTGGAGCAGGATCTTGGGAAGAGCTGAGCAGCCTCCTCTGGGACACCAGGGCAGGGGCAGTCCTCAGTCTTCTTCCCTGGGTGCTGCTCTGTGTCGAAATCTAACTTTGCAACATAGCTGGGATTACCCTTTGCTTAGTGTCAAAGTGGCAGCCTGTGAATCACAAGCACGGCTTTATGAATACTTCCCATAATCGGGTTCCAAATGTCTAACGTTTATTCAGCTCGGCAATATAAATGTGCTTTTTCCTGATGTGCTGGTCTGTATGTGCATGGCATCCACAGACTCCAATATTCAAATAAAACAATTAAAAATACAATACAGGGCAGCATTTCTAACAAGATCCGAAGCTATAATTGAATGTACAATTTTTGTACATGTATCTTTCTACTCCTTAAAAAATAGAGAATGGTCTGATAGACAAGTCTCACTAAGCCAGCATCAATAAGAATAGCTTGTAATTGGGAATGCTTCAAGTGATTATTGGAAAGATTAGAAGAATCTATCATGTTGATATATTTGGGTGTTTTGATTCAAGTTTTGTGTCTAAATAACTGATTTTTCTTGCTGAAACTCGGTTAGCATGGGCAAATAGAAAGCTTCATTTTTTCTTAAATTTATTTACCAGCGCAATCCTGAATTGAAAATACAAAAATAGGGTTCCCTTTACCAGACTCATTGCCTCCTGTTCTCCACGTGGGATGTGGAGAATGACTTGAACCAACTTTAACCTGGACTGCGTTGTGCACAAGGTGATCTCTGTTTATACTAGCGCGTGTAACAAGTATAAGTTTGCTTGGAAAATAAAGCTTTTGAATAACTCCTGGCAAAGAAAAGGAAGGTCTGAATATACCAAGTGCCTTTCAGTGTTTAGTTGTTTACTCTGATCATAAAAAAAATAATAAACTAAAATAAAGAAGTGGACTGGCTGCATAACCCTCCCAGCAAAATCTCAGGGCATTGGTGTGGCAGAATTTCTCGGTTTGATGTGACTCTGTCTTTGACAGTTCTCCTAAGGTAGGTTATTTTGGAGAAAACATATGTTTCCATTTTCTCTCCCTTGGCTTCCCTTTTAGTCCCCAGGCTCTGCTAGGGTCACAGCAACATTAAGGCTTTTGTCACTGTGATTAATAGCTCTTTAGATCATCTTTAATTCACTCACTAATGACTGAGGGTCTTTCTGCTCTCCAAGTAATCGCGTGATGTATGAGCCGATAGTACACCTTGTGGCAGAGGTGAAAATCATTCAGGCAATGCAAATATTGTCACGGGGACAAATGTTTTGCCTGTTAATAAAAATTAATGAATTCTACCCAGGAGCTAGTTAAAGAAGCTATGGCGAGAGAGATCCAAACACAAACAAGTTCGTGCTGCCTGGAACTATTAATTCCGTCTTTCTAGATATGTGAGGATAATTATTAGTATTTCTGCATCTACATAATAGATGAGACAGCAGCAGGTTGATTTAATTACACAAACGCATTGCACTGCAGGTAGATCTGTCTTTCAGTTTTGCCCAATCGCCGGCCCTAACTCCGGTGCAGTTATTTTTCTTCGCTGTGGTTACCGCACCAGATCTGGAGCTCTGCGGTCTCAAGGAAAGAAACTTCCAGCTCCGGGGCTGAGCGCGTGCTTCCAGCCAAGAGCTACGTCGGTCAGGATATCGTAACCGTAAAATGATGCAAAGATGTTTACATTTTTTAAAGTCCCTGTTACACATCATAAAAGGTTGATGAAACAGGCTGTAAATTAATCGTCTGGAAGGAGAGGAAATGGTTCGAGTATCTTATTATATTTATTGCATGTGCATGAACGGCAATAAAAACGCCGCGTCCCCCAGCTGGGTCACCTCGTGGGGCAGCCATGCAGTCCTGCTCCTCTCCCTCACCCAGGGCTCAGGCGGTGGCGCACAGAGGTGCTGGGAAGGTGCTGGGATTTACGGACGTGGTTAATGCTGTTGTCTTTTTGGTTCATTTTGATAGTCCCCGATTCTTTCTTCTGATGACAAAAAGCTATTGTCTCTGTGGAATAAATATTTCTGAATTACTTCCCAGTCCCAACCCTATCATTTACATCTTAGAACAGGAAAACAGTAAACTTTTAAAAGACATAATTTTACCTCTTCACAGCGCTTATCTACAAAGGAACATATTACCGAGGGGGGGAAAGAGCTCTGGTTGTTACTATTATTTCTGGTAGACACCCAAGGAGAGTAGCTAATTTGTTCTTCATTAATGCCAAGGACAAATAAAAAAGCAAGGACTGAATTATGCATTTATTTCCATTGTGCCTCTACCATGGGCTTCTGCTCCCCATCATCCTCCAAAAGAATTCCCAAACCTTTGCTGTGCATTTCATGTGATACCATAGGGTGCACTAATATGGTTTTAAAAGAAGATGAATTTCGTGGTGAATCTTAATCGAAGGCAGAAAATTACATGCAGCCCCCCTGCTGAAAGGAGGATGGACAGTTGGCTACAATCAGAGTGGTTTTTGCTGTAGCTCAACAACAACCTCTTAGTTCTGGCTTACGGAGGCCTGGGACAAAACCTTCGAGTCAGATGTCTTTGAAATATGAACATTTTTTTTAAACCTGAGCAAGCAGGCATTTTTTTGATTGTACCAGTTGTCTCCATTTTGTAATAAGCCAAGGGACAGTCTTGGATCTCAGATTGAATTTTGGGAAACTGGAGGCTAGATTTGCAGCTTGTAGAGCCCTTTGCAAAACAAAAGGGATCTAGAGCTGACCTTTCAACTACTGGCACTTGAGTGCCTGCACCTTTGACAACTAAAAGCCACAGTACCCACATTCAGCCCCTGGGAGTTAAAGGGCATTTTTAAGGGATTCATTGGGCTTTGAACGTGCACCTTACTTTCATAAAACACAAAACACTTTCATTTTAAAAGATGAAAATTAACAGATTTTGGTGTGAAAAGTCCTTTATTCACTGTAGAACATCTATGTATTCCCTAAAAAAGATTATTAATTTTTCAGTCAAGAGAAATGTTTGGCCATTGTCTCAAAGTGTCTTCACAATGAATGCCAGATATCTATCTTTATTAATATGGATATTAAAGGAACTGCTACACTGTGCATGTACATGCTAAAGGTATAAAGAGCCTTCAAATACATTGCCATATTGGAGACTGTGCCAATAATTACAATTTTGTCCCGACAGAATAACTCTGTGGAAAATTAAGGATGGTTCTCCAGTATGTTTGTGGAGATGTAACCATGACGTATTTGGGAAAATCAGAATCTGGATTTCACGGCTCATGTCTAACTTCAGGAAAAACAGGTTATATTGATTAAAGTTTGTTTTTTAAAAAAATTGGGAAGGATTTCTTACTGCTCCCCTGTGATAAATCACCACAGTGTTTTCTTTTATTATCACCCTGCTAGTTCACTACTACTCAGCCCCCATTTAGGCATCTAAATAAGATCCAGATTTGCCAAAGTGCTCAGGAGCCTGGAGTTTCCACCGGGAGACTTTTTCCTAGGCTTCCAGAAGAATTAGGTAACGGAGATGCTGAGGGCCTGTCTACCCATTCGGTGTCACAGTGGGAACCGGTCTGTTTGGCAGCCTTGACCTAAAAGGTTTCAATTTTCTGGGTTTTGTTGTTTTTGCAGTTTCGGGCCTGCCTTCAGTGGGCTGGTGTGTAAGCACGGGAAGGCTGTGCTATCGTGGCTCTTTGTGCCACTGCTTGCAGGGAAACCCCTGGTGGTAGGGGAGTCCCCACGGGCTCATTGCTCTGCCTGGGGACATCCTTTGGAAAGGTGGTCTCCAGAAATACCTCTCCCATCACTTTGGGGTGACTGGGGGCCAGCTACTGCCCTTGACACCACATTACATGTAGGTAGAGCAGCCATGACTGGAAAAATGCTGCTGAAGTTTTCCCAGTGCGTAAAGAATCGCTTACAAACGTTCTGATGTTGTTCTGGTGAAGCGTTTTGGCTCTAACAAAGGCTGGATATTAATATAGGTTAATTATTAGCAAGGGCATTGCATCAAGGCAGCGCTTTGTCCCACCACAGAGCATCACTTCACTGTGAAGAACCAAGTGACCAAAAGGAGCACACCTAGCAGGCTTGCAGTTCCGAATTCCTGTCTGATTTTTTTTCTTTCCCCTTTGGGATTAACTTCTCTTATTCACTTGCTAAAAGTCCAACTCATTTATGTGTGGAGTGGAAATGTTTCTGCGCTGCAGAGAAAATGACAGTGGAAACAAAACCAGATTGAGCACAAAGTAACTTGCTTCCTAACAGGCTTGACATGGGAAGGCTGAGGAGAGGCATCAGCAGGACTTCCCCCATCCATCTCTCTCCATTTCCCCTTCAGACTTGATGAGCAGAAGCCCAGAGATGATCCTGCCTGGCTCCTGTGGGCCTGAGGAGGCCGCTTTCAAAAGGAACTTTAAAAAACTGCATTAGAAACTGTGTGTTGTATGGGATGTGGAGGGTTCCTATTGGGTGACTGTCTCATCTTCCCCACCAGAGGAACTTCTCTGGCCTTGTTTTGAACCTGAAGTAACACAGAAGGCAATGGAAGCAAAGGAAAACTTGAAGTATTTTTTTACTCTAAATGCTTTCAGTAAAGGGCCTTGTTATCTAATGATTGGTACGAGATGGCTGGTATAAATCGTGCTGTGTGCTCTCTGCACTCATGGCGAAAGGAAGCAGAGGCAAAAGGAAATCAATTGGAACTAGCAGGTAACAAATGACCAGTCTTAGGCAAGCATAGCAGATGGGGAAAATAGAGTTGTGGGCATACGTTATTAGGAAATGCAGTGGTGACTTTTGCCTGTTATTTAGGAAACGAAGCAAATAATGAATATTTTTGATGAAGGGGGCAGCACAGATAATTAAGAAAGGGCAGATGTTTTGATATTGAGTTGTATTTTCCATGTTAGATTATTTTTCCCCTTTGTACTGAAGTATCAGTATCCAAATGGGCCCCAGAAGGCGTGGTGGCAGCTCTCGCAGAGACAGAGCCCGCTTTATGTCAGCACCAGTGGAGAGCACTGGTGGAGCTGCCCAGCAGCATGTGGTACCGGAGCCTGCCCAGGAAATATCTGGCAGTTCTGTGCCAGACTGGAGCCCACAGGGTACCTAAATTATTGTCAGATCTGGATTTAGATAGGAGAACAAGCCATGCCAGAATGGAAGAATAAGGTTTTTCGTTTTTTGAGACACAAGCAGGGGAAGGACCAACTGAGTAGCAACTCTGCTGCAAGGACTTGGTGATCAGCTTGGCAGTGAGGATGAGCAGTGGCACCAGGGCTGGGTCAGCCACCAGCAGGCCATCCCCTTGACTTGCCTTTTGCTGCACCGTCCTACCTCAACAAACAAATGAACAAAACCCAGCAGTTTTGAAGGCCTGCTGAAAGAGAGATGCTCGAATACTGGAGCAGGATGTAAGGATGGAGTGTCCCAAAGGCTAAGTAAGCACTGCAGCCCCGTGTGGTGGGATGTCCACCCCTGCTGGCTATAAGGGCCACCTAGGACTTGGTGGTCCCCACATTCAGAGTCTGATGGTTGAGATTCCCTCCAGCTCACCCAGTCCTTAGCTTGCCCTTCCACCACGCTCACTAGGCTTCTTGGAGCTGTTACACATGTGAGCATGTGTGCCCAGGTAGGGGGGAAACTTTTATTATTATTTTTCTGAAAGCGTCTGAACAATATTCTCTGTATGTTGCTGCAGTGTATTAGCTCGGCAAGCAAATCCGAAAGTGTTACAGAGGGGACGCCCTAACACATCAAAAAGTATCAGTAAAAACTGCTGAAAGCATTAAAAATAAATGAATCATAGGGTGAGAACTAGCATGGCAGGTAAATAGGCACGGTGTAAAATGCCTCTGGAATCTGTAGGATATTTGCTGTACAAGGGGACTTCTAAGCCATGCTTCATTTACAATGTCTGGTTCCTCTCTCAGGGAAGGATTTCTAATAGATTCAAGGAGACTCTGAGCTTTTAGTAGGTCTTGGGAAAAGAAAGGCAGCTCTGTGAGGGAGAGAGCTTTGGTTTGTTTATGGAGAAAGCTTGCCAGTCACGTTTCACATTGTGTCCTGCTCAGAAGAACAACCGAAGCCTTTGATGCCACGGAGGAGATGGCGTTCCTCTACAATAGCTGCTGCCCTGGCCGCCGTGGGGCTTGGAGCCGACCTGGGGCCAGGCTGCGGCCCCGTCACAGCAGCAGCCTCCTAGAAAGCCCCAGTACATCAGGAAGACATTTGTGTTTTACAATTAGATGCTGGATTTTACTGCCCCGGACCTGTTCCAGCCTTGAGCTGCAGCAGCATCTGAATGGTGGAGTCCTGCCAAGCGTGAGCAGCATCAAATGCTCTGCTTTACCATAACAAGTGCTGAGGTGAACAAACACTGTCAAGAAAGCACCGTGAAAACTCTTTTTCATTATTAACAGAATTTGCTATTTTGATGGTAAAAGAGCAGAGGGCGAGCATTAATCTTGCATCTGCATGAACTTGTGCTGGAAATGTCCGTGGCTTATAGGGGGTAAAGCAATGCCACAGGACTTGCTTTGCTCCCCGCTGAACAAAGCGGCTGCAATCTCAAATATTGCCAGCCATTTGTGACTTTAAAAATATCCAGAAGTTTATTTGAATAGGGGACATGTAAAAGAAAATCGTAATATACTCAGGCTGTTACATGGAACAGAAATACATTGAATACATCATTACCTGTGGCTATTCACCCACCTCCTGCTCAGCTGACACCATGGGCCTGTGGCACTGCCTTGGTGCGCACCGATGTGTTTGAGTTCCTCTAGCTGCCCATCAGCCTCGGCAGTAGCTGGGATGTTGGATAACTGGATGTGTTTTCATTTGCACTTTGTCAAAACGAGTGTCCTGCTTGGTTCTTAGCAGCCAGAGGAATGGGAGTAGGTGCTTCACTGAGTGCGTTTTTCAGCCATATCCTAAGCTTTAAAAAAATTAGGCCTCTACCATGGCATGCTGCATGCACAGAAGAATATTCTCTTCACTTTTCTCACCAGGAAGAAAACTCAAGATTCAGCCCTGTAGAATTCAGTGGAGGCCACCTGGACCTCTCAGAATGGTGCAAGAAGTTGAAGCCATTCAGTTATTCTATTTAAATCTCCGGGCCTACACTCTTTGAGGGCCTGAGGGAGCCCTTCAGCAGTTTAGGATTAAGACAACTAAAAGCAACTCTGACAGCGGCCAGACGAACCCTGCCCAGGTTCTCTGCTCTCCCTCCAGAGCTGCCCAAGAGGCCTTGTCCTGAACCTGGGGCTGGGCGTGCTGAAGGAAATGCGGTGGTGAGATCGGGGGGGGAGAGAAGCCAAGCACAAATTGACCCATTAAAATATCCGAGGTAGGGTTATTAGGCTAAGAAGTGACTGGTTTGAACCACGGGTTTTCTGCCGGCGCAGGGTCCTCTCGGTTCTGCCTCCCGGGAGAGGGGATGTGAGTTTGGGCCAGCATCGCCTGGGGTATGATCGACCCCCAGGGCCTGGTCTAAGGCAACACGGGTTTGCACTTTTAATTTGTGGGCTGGATTTTCTGCCTGTGGAGTCGACTCCATTCAGCGATTAAAAAAAAAATAAAATTACAGAAGTGAACAGAAATATTCAAATTGGCTCACGCTAATTAGTGAGACTAATTACGTTTCCCCAAGCATCTCCCTGTGTACCTATATTCCGCAATGAAAAATCATTTGCTTGTGATGTAAAACAGGAGAAAGGAGATTGCCGTGACAATTAGCAGTAATTAATGAGGAGCTTTGAATTGCCGGGTGTTAACCTCAGCACCCATTAGCGGGATCTGCCCGCCCAGGGGCGCGGGCACCACAGCCGCCTTTCCTCCTGGAAGAGGGGCAGGGAGGTGGGGTGTTGCGACAGCAAATTCACATGGTTTATCCTACTCCTTAGAAGTGTTCTTGTGTATCTTCTGTAGATTCACATCATTCAGCAGATTTGCAACTAATAAATTAATACGAATACATGCTTTAACTGAAGGGAATTTTTAACTCTTCAGGGCATACTTGACTTGACTTGAGTAGACGTGGTCACCGTAGCTGCTGCCTGTAAGATCTTCCTTACAGAAGCCTGTCATGTTTCAGAATTTATTTTCATTCCACTATGAAAGAAAAATAAATATTTGGAAAGTTTTTATGAAAGAAAATAAATGATTTTTTGATGAAAAGATAACCATTTTTTTAGATCAGTAAGATCAAGTTTCTTCAAAGAGAGTTCTCTGAAGAGAAAGGATCCCCTTCACCAATACACACATGTACATACATTACATATTTTATACATATATAGATGGTAGAATCCACATGTATTAAAAATTAAAAAATATTTTAATTAAAAATGTCTTCAGCAATGATACCACCTCCCAAGATGTACCATTTAGGTTGAACAGAAATGGCTGAAAGCACTGGGATGAGCTTGCGGCATTGCATCGCCTCCCTCTCCCCACGCTGCTTGCCCTCTGCACCCTTGGTACCCATGAGATTTGTATGACAGCCTGGTGGCAGTGCAACGGAGAACATGGGTGACATCTTGCCACTTGTCATCAGTCAGTGGCTTGCTCTAACAACAGAAAGCAGAGTGTAGTTGGTGTATTTTCAGTCTGGTCTGTAAAATGCCTCCCAGCTCTCCGTGCAATTTGAGATATGGTGGTGCCAGTAGATAATAGGAATTTAGGAATATTTTGGGGGAGATATTTAATCACAGGACCAGCTCCTTCCTTAGCAGTGGCACGTGGAGGAGCTGGGAAGCACATCCATCTTCTGCACTGCTGCTTCCCTGTAGTTGCTTCCTGAGAGCAGCTTGTCCTGAGCTCGATCACGGGAGGAAGTCACGTTAACCCGCTGCAAGGGAGATGCTGCTTCCACGTCTCCTCTCCTGGTTTTAGGGATTAATTGCGTCCTTTCTCTTGACACGACTTCGTGTTGTCTCTGTTGTGGTGGCTGGGATGTTATCTCCCTTCCTGAGTTGTGCCGTCTCTAATTGAGCAGTTGGTGATTGATAATTGAATGCCAGGATAGGCTAAAAAGCACAGAAGGAAATACCTTTGGTGGGTGTATGATAGCCGTCATGAATTGCTTGGTGTTGTGGCTGAGTTTGTGATGCCTTTTTCTGTGGATCTGAGGAATCTGCCTGTGCTGCTGGTTTTCATGTATTTTAAAGGGAAGGCCATATAGGATGAAAATAACTCAAGGCAAAAAGCAATACAAAACCTCATTTTAACATCTTCCCTCTCCTTTCTGTAACAGCCAGACATCATATATTCATTTCAGGTTCACGGTGGCAGAGGGGTAGGAGACTGAACCCCCAAAAGGCTGAGATGTTTCATATTCAGAAGGCGGAATAAAAATGGAGGCCCTTTGTTTCGAGGAATTCCTTTCCTGAGCATTGTGTGGTTTCAGTCCGGTGAAGTATGCCTTACTTAGCTATATTCTCTGCTGAGGGAAATAGTCTTGGAGAGGTGTTTTGTCTCCAGCTGTGATGCTGGAATTCTGTGCGTGATGGCTCTCGCTCCTCCATGTAAGTTTGCTTTTAAGAACTGCTGTTTTCAAAAGCATTTGTTGGCGTGTTTTTTCCTTCCGCTGACCTCGGTGGTAAACCTCTGAGAGCAGAGCTGGCCAACGTGGCCCACTTCTGAGAAGCTGACCATGTGCATTTGGGGGAAGGCGACGTCTTGCCCCAGGACTCTGGATCAGGCTTTGCTTTGCTGCTTTGAGCCCCGAGTTGCTCTACGCTGTGCATTGCACTCCGCCGGTGCTCATCTGCTGTGCGGGTGTAAAGCCGCTTGTTCCTGCAGTTTGAAAGCGCTTTGCAGTATTTAATCTAATCAGTGAAAACTTCCTCATCCCATTATTTGGGCAATTTTGGGGGAGGAGTGGTTGTTTTCATTTGGGTTTTATGATTTACACTTTATTTTTACGGTATGTTTGTTCAGGAGGAGAATTTTTCATTACTTTCCTTTGTAGTGATTGTTTTGTACTTTCTTGGGACAAACTCGGCTCTTTTGAAGGCCCACATGCTTACGTGCAAAATATTGGCAGATCGCTGAGCCTGAGGAATGCGGTGGAAACCGTAGTGCATCCTGTGCTTTGATTTCTGCAGATCCCCGAGTAGTGGTCACGAGGCGGGGTTTCTTGATTCACACCCTTACCGTTGTCAGCTTTACAACTACTTTGTAATTTTTATTTGCATGAAGCTCGTTAATACCCACGGTGAGCTTATTCAGCTCTGTTCTGGACTGGATTAAATTAGTCCCGAAACTAAAAAAATTACAAAACTGAACACAATTGAAGGATTGCTGGTTGTCCCGCACTTAGGGTGGCTGCCGGATTTTCTGGCCTCCTGTCCAGAAGGGTGCTCAGCACCTTTGGGAAGCAGGCCACGGGTAGAAAATGAAAGAAAGGGTTTCTGCCTCTATCTTTCGGTACGTGTTCATCTGCGAACAGCAGGGCGAGGAGTTTCTGCCGGTTACGTGCCCTGGTCAGTTTGCAGTGGTGTGTTTAACTCGTTAAGAAGAAAATCATTCTGCTAAAATGGGATTTCTTAGGGGATGAACCACTCACCAATGAGCGTGAAGATTTTACAGGCTGGTCGTTTGTTTCCTTGTAAGAACTGAAATCTGCTACCAGCAATTGTCCTCGTCTCTATCCTCAATGTGTTTGCCAGCAGAATTCACGCTGCAGCTTAGCTGGTTGGGAATCATATTTTATATGCAGTTGTAGGCTGGGATTAGAGAGAAAGAGGACAGTAATCCGCAGGATTTGCTTGGACAGCATCTGAGCTTGTTTGCGTCTCCAGACGTACAACTTGAAAACAGCCATACTGTAACAGCCATACTGCTCAGATCAAAGAAAACTTACCAAAAAACTTTCCCATTTTCCTCTCTCCCCCTCACCCTTTTTTCCTTGCTGTGTAGTTGTGCTTAATTTGCCTGTTCCCTTTCCTATTTGTTTTATAGTTCTCTTCTCTTCTCTTCTCTTCTCTTCTCTTCTCTTCTCTTCTCTTCTCTCTCATTAATTTGAAAATTACATCTTATTTTTCCCTTCTGTGTATCTTTAGCCTGTTTTTCTTTGTGCTATTTTCAGGGGAAGTGGAAGGGGAAAAGAGAAAAAATATCCATGCGTCATTGTAAATAATACGAGCTTTGAGCATTGTGCTGTCCGCTCTGTATCATCAGGTGGCTCTTTTGTGCTGGCAGAAACCCTGCTTTTGAAATCCCATGTCCAACAGGAATCCGTCAGAGGTACAGGCCATGGCATAGGTTTGTGCCACGCTGGGACCTTGATCTTTGCCATTCTTTGTCCCTGCTTTCTCCTGTTGTTCTTCCCCAGTGATGTGTCAGCTTGCAAACTCCAGCAAAAAATGAGATTTCCATCTTTGTCCCAAATTTGCCACTCGGGACTGGCCCTGGTGTGGGTTTTGAAGTTTGATTGTTATCGTGTCGGTGTTTTTCTTCTTTTTGTTGCAAGCCAAGTGGCGCACTGCTGGTGACCTGGCAGTGAAAAGAGACTTAAAAACATGGAAGAATAACAACAACTAAGTGAATAACACTGACGGCACTCTTTAGTGCTATTAGGCACTCAAAAGCCAAGAGTTAGACTTCCTCCAAATGTCAACTTTTTAAGGAAATTCAACGGTATTCAACAGCACGTGTTTTTGTGTACAGCGATACACGCCTTGTACCATGCTGGCAGAGCAACATTTAGGGGATTTTCTCCTCTTTCCCTCCAGACTCTTGCACTTCAGGGCCCATCCTTCTCATTTTGTTCGTCTGACAGGGTCTGTCAGTGTCTGTTGTTGGCGAGGAGAACAGGAAAATGAAGTTTCTTCATTTAAGCATGACCAGCTCATGTGCGTGTTCTGCAATAAGAGGTAGAAAAATACATTTATCTCCTACTGCCAGTGCAATGTCGTTGTTTGGGAGTTGTTCAGGCAGCATCCAGATAGGTACTAGTTATCCACGGCTGTCAGGTAACTCATAGCCCACCTTTGCTGATTTTTTTTTTGCCAAGAAAATAGGTTCTGATGAACCTCTAAGCATCTATTCTGTTACAATCACACACTGCTCTGATTGCTGTGTAAACACCGTTCCTCGGGATGAGCGAACATCACATGCCTCCTAATTTGTTGCACTTGTTTTATTTATTTTTTTTTTTTGTAAATATTCTCTTTGTGGATATTCAATAGTAAGCAGATGTCCATCAGAAACCGTGCTTTATAGGCACTCTTTTGTTTGACAGATCTTTGAAGAGCGGGTACATATTTATTTTTTGAATCTATTTATTTTAACAAATCAGAAGCTAAAAAAAAAAAGGAAAATAGGTTCTTCCTAAAATTATAATTTATATTGCAAAAGAAATTAGCAAGTCTTTCCTAGTCATTAATTCAGCTTAGAGTAGTAGAGATGCCCGAACAGCTGCAGACACGTATATACGTATATGCAGAGGTGAGCAGTCGGCGTGTTGCTGCTTCTGGGCTCCCTAAAACCTTAGAGGTGTCACCATCAATAAAATCCACATTTTGTTTGTATTTTTTTTGCATTAGATGGGTGTTGATTTCAGTGAACGTAGGACCATGTTCTTCTACCCTGGCTCACGTCTGATGATTTTGCTTGGTTTTGCCAAGATCAGGGAGTGCTGCCGTTGTCTGAGGTCTCTTTTACTCAAGCATCCTATTTTGGCTGAAAATGCATGTGTATTTCAATCACCTCCAAATTAAACGTGCTGAAAGACTCACTAATCTTGGATACCAAGATTATTTTTGGGACTTCTACTGTTAATAAAAGACACTGCAGAAAAGCTCCTCTAAAGCAGGGGAGAATCACAACGGGGAGCTCTTACAAATATATTTCCTCAGCGAAAGCTTTATGGGGCACCTCTGGAGCCAATCTGAGATTTGTCATCGATTTCCGCAGGAATACCCTGCTTTAAGAGAAGAATCAGCCAAATCCCCTCCTCTCCGTGTACTTGATATATGGCGCAGGATGCACAGTTTTCTCTGGCGCTTCCCAAGTTCATAATTTGTATTTCACCTTACTGCCACTTTGTGAATTTATTGGCTGCCAGAAGCTCTCCATCAGGGTTATGGAGCTCTGCCTACCTTTTGGTGGTTATAACATTTTTTTTAAGGAGCGTTTAGTTATTTTTACATAGGTGCCACATGGGTGGGTTGGTACCAGGCTGCCACCGGAGCAAAGTCATATTTTTTAAGAGACTGGAGGAATACATCAAACTCCCGCTCGCGCTTTCATGGATGGGGATATTTGGTTAAATAGATGTTTATCTGGGAAAGTCATCATCTGGCTAGCAGCATACTGAATGTTTCTAAGCAGCTAACTTATGTATACTAAACAAATTTGGTTTGGCTGCAGCTAGAGCTGCCCTGTGGAAATTCTCAACATACATTTGTTTGATTGAGCTGTCATTTTCAGTTGATCTGCTGATGATCTGTGTCACTTTGTTTAAATGTCCTGGTGTTTTTTTTTATACAGTGCAAAAACAGTGCGCTTTCTGTGATGGATTAAATTGAGGTGAAATTCGAGAGTTACTCCTGTTTTCGATTTCTGTGCTCTGAGACAGGTGGGCTGGAATGACAAAGAACTTCACACACAAACACATTAGAACCAAAATGGAGTAGATGCCCTCATGATTTAAAACATCCATAGACGTGTCAACTACCAAATGCTCCTGTTCAAAGAAGTTGCCGGGATTTGCACTTTAAACAACGACTGATATTTATTTGGTCTATCCCATTGAGCTAAAATAACTGGACAAAGCTAACGTTGGACTGATTCTTCACTTTTTCTCCTGCAAAATTCCCCGTGGGTGTATGAATACCAGGGCTGGACTCTGGTGAGAAGGTACAGGCTGAACTTTAGGGTGAGCAGCAGGGGATGGAGACGAGTTCTGCTGAATGTGCTGCTCAAGCTCTCAGCCCAGTTTGAGAACTGGGCAGCCTCCCCAGCCTGCTCCTCTCTGACTGCAGCACTTTGCTTTTGGTTTTGTTTTGCTTTTCTGGCTTTTGAGAAGTGTTGCTCAAGCTTTGGGCTATGGTTTGTTCTCCGCTGAGGCCGGTGTGCGCAAGACACTGGTGCTGTTGTGATCCTGTAAAGGACTGGCTCACCAGCCTTCGGTTGTCATCACAGAGCTCCTCGAATGCTGGCTGTGACCTTCAGCTTTCCCCACGTGAGCAGAGGTCCAGCTGCAAACCACGAGCTGATGGTTGGCAGTACAGCCAGAGTGTGGCTGTGTGGGGAAGCACTACGGCAACAAGCCCAGACAACCGGCCTCTTTCCTAACCGCACCCCAGTCTGGGGCTGTGGGTCAGTCCTGGACACCCACAGGGCTGCAGTTTGCCTGCAGGTGAGATGGAGGCTCATGGGTTATATGTGCACCAAGCACTCTTTCACCATGCCCTCCTGGTAATATTTGAAGCTTTTTCCTCTGACATGCTTGGGGTTAAGTGTGGCCGTGCCCAGCTTGTTGGGTTAATGTGCAGGGGAGTGTGGAGAAGGTCAGGTAAATAGGTCGACGTCTGCTTTGAGAAGTGCACTAGGAAGAGCTGAAGCTACTTGACTTCAGCTTCTAATGAGCCTGACGGGAAAGTTTAAGGCCTGATTTGTTCCTTCCAGTTCCTCACTTGGAAAATCTTTTCTGTGAGCAGCAATTGCATTGCTGCTGCTTGAGCAAGCATGGCCCATGCTGCTCCTCTCCATCCGCACTGTGTTCCGACACCAGCTTGGTTAGCTGCAGTGAGGGGTATTTCAACAATATCTCTTTCACCATCGCTTCTGGCTTTGCTAATTGTAACAGTCTATCTTGAACATTTCTGAGCATTTTTGGCTTTATTTCATGAGAAAATCTCAGCAAAATCAATTCAAGCAATTCATAAACAATGTTAGGAAAAAATATGTTATTTTCCTCATTAAAAAAATACTGTACAAGCTATTTTTTTGCTGAAAGTCTCCATCACTTCCATGATTTAGGATGTGTCTCTGTGTTTATACATAAAATTATATCACATATACATTTTGTATATATACATTCTTGTCGTTATAAACAGTACTTAAATCCATGTCTGTAAACATAAATAGAAATGCAGTTAAGTACTTCGCATAACAAAAGATTAGTCTGTAGTGACATAATAAGTAGAATTAAAGCGTGTAATAACCGCGTGTTAGTTTGAGCTTATGGGGTCCTCTGTGATCCCGCGGGATGGAGAGCGCTGCCTGGGCCAAGGTCCCTAATGGCACGGCATCCAGTTACACTGGGGCTGAGTTTGGTCCATTAAGTGCTACGTATTTATTTAAGCTGTCATCTATCAGCCTGCACATGAAAACAATAGAACTCATGAAGATTGCCAGTTTGGGGGAAAAAAAGAAAAAAGATTATTTTTCAAAATAGCTTCCAAGCTATTGGGATGAACCAGAAGCTTTCGGAGTGCTGATTTATTGCTCTCTGCTAGCAGCTCACCAGGACCCCTCTGCCTCTCCAAAATCAACAGGCTCTCCGAAAGTGATACAAGGTGTACGGAACAAAGAGTGGAGTAAATTACATTAGCAGTTAACTTTCTTTACAGTTTATATATCAATAAATATTTTCAAAATGTTTGAGGCTTTGACCGGGAAGCCATGTAAAATAAACTATAGCCCCACTCTCTATTTTTTCAGAGTCAAAACAGATCTAACTGATGTTAACTGTTTCCCAGCGGGGGGCTCGTTCTGGTTTCACACTGGTGTCACTGTTGATTTCGGAGGGGAAAGTGATCAGAATGAGGACTGCCACTCCTCCGTCCCCCGGCGGGGCTGCTGCCGGGGGAGCGCGCGGCGTTTCCATGCTGTTCTGCTTTGCTTCTTCAAAGCAGCACGGAGGGATGAGCTGCTCACCATGGGGCTCGTCGAGGCAAATGAAGTAACACGATCCCAGGGAAGAAACAGGAAGCCCAAGAGGGAATGGCAGAATTTGTTATTGGATATTTTGGTAAAAGTAACTGTATGCGCTACTGCACAAGCAAAGACTCTGCGGTCTGGTAGACCGGGCGAATAAGAGCCCAGAAGGGCTTCCTTTTCTTTGGTGTGTTTAATCTCTGCTCCATCTCTTGTACCCAGATGCTCTTGGAAAGCTCTTGTCCTCTCTGGCCAAATCTTCCCCAGTAGATTCTGTCGCTGGACAACCTCTGCCTGTGGGGCTTTGGCCAGTGGTGAGGTCTGCGAACACATAAGGATGGGGCCCCTGGAGCCACCCTAAATATAACTGTTCTCCTCATTTCCCCCACGGAAGGTGCAAAAGGGGTGAATGGAGCGGGAGGTGTGACCGTGTCCACACGCAGAGAGTAACAAGTTTTTGGCTGAGTTTGCAAATCCTTGCCGAAGAGGGAACAGGCACCTACCGGTGTCTGCCGCGGACCACCAACAAGGGGGAGGTGAGAATGGAAAACTCTCGGGCCAGCCGAGATAGTGTTGAAAGCCTCAAAGCAGTCAGCCCACGGAGAACCTGCAATTGATGGAAGTGCTAGGTAAAAATACGGCCAGATAAACACTCTTGGAGAACTTTCTAAATTACACGAGAAACAATTTTATATGAAAGAGGTGACAACATCCTGGATTTACCTAATTTCTGTGAACGCTTTTTCTTTTCCAACAAGTCTCCCCGTTGCTCTGCAAAGCAAGTTTTAATATTTTGGTTTGGGATTTTCTGTGTTTTTTTTTTTTTTTTTTTTTTTTTTTTTTTTTTT